>OY728586.1:7205959-8464816 GCA_963422195.1 Carabus problematicus
CATTGAAATCCGAATGTGATGTTAGAAATGTCTACGCATTTGCTGCCAAAACGTGAATTCAACGTATTTTACACACTGAATACGATATCTTGATGCATTTTTGTGCAATGTACTGAATATCGTGTAAAACGCAAGTTTCACACTGAAATATGAATGTTATGCTAGAAACCTATGTATTTGCTGCTGAAATCGCATTTAACGTAAATATCACATTGAAATCCGAATGTGATGTTAGAAATGTCTACGCATTTGCTGCCAAAACGCGAATTCAACGTATTTTACACACTGAATACTATATTTGGATGCATTTTTGTGCAATGTACTGAAACTCGTGTAAAACGCAAGTTTCACACTGAAATATGAATGCTATTCTAGAAACCTGTGTATTTGCTGCTGAAATCGCATTTAACGTAAATATCATATTGAAATCCGAATGTGATGTTAGAAATGTCTACGCATTTGCTGCCAAAACGCCAATTCAACGTATTTTACACACTGAATACGTTATTTAGATGCATTTTTGTGCAATGTACTGAAAATCGTGTAAAACGCAAGTTTCACACTGAAATATGAATGCTATTCTAGAAACCTGTGTATTTGCTGCTGAAATCGCATTTAACGTAAATGTCACATTGAAATCCGAATGTGATGTTAGAAATGTCTACGCATTTGCTGCAAAAACGCGAATTCAACGTATTTTACACACTGAATACTATATTTCGATGCATTTTTGTGCAATGTACCGAAAATCGTGTAAAACGCAAGTTTCACACTGAAATATGAATGTTATGCTAGAAACCTGTGTATTTGCTGCTGAAATCGCATTTAACGTAAATATCACATTGAAATCCGAATGTGATGTTAGAAATGTCTACGCATTTGCTGCCAAAACGTGAATTCAACGTATTTTACACACTGAATACGATATCTTGATGCATTTTTGTGCAATGTACTGAATATCGTGTAAAACGCAAGTTTCACACTGAAATATGAATGTTATGCTAGAAACCTATGTATTTGCTGCTGAAATCGCATTTAACGTAAATATCGCATTGAAATCCGAATGTGATGTTAGAAATGTCTACGCATTTGCTGCCAAAACGCGAATTCAACGTATTTTACACACTGAATACTATATTTCGATGCATTTTTGTGCAATGTACTGAAACTCGTGTAAAACGCAAGTTTCACACTGAAATATGAATGCTATTCTAGAAACCTGTGTATTTGCTGCTGAAATCGCATTTAACGTAAATATCACATTGAAATCCGAATGTGATGTTAGAAATGTCTACGCATTTGCTGCCAAAACGCCAATTCAACGTATTTTACACACTGAATACGTTATTTAGATGCATTTTTGTGCAATGTACCGAAAATCGTGTAAAACGCAAGTTTCACACTGAAATATGAATGTTATGCTAGAAACCTGTGTATTTGCTGCTGAAATCGCATTTAACGTAAATATCACATTGAAATCCGAATGTGATGTTAGAAATGTCTACGCATTTGCTGCCAAAACGTGAATTCAACGTATTTTACACACTGAATACGATATCTTGATGCATTTTTGTGCAATGTACTGAATATCGTGTAAAACGCAAGTTTCACACTGAAATATGAATGTTATGCTAGAAACCTATGTATTTGCTGCTGAAATCGCATTTAACGTAAATATCACATTGAAATCCGAATGTGATGTTAGAAATGTCTGCGCATTTGCTGCCAAAACGCGAATTCAACGTATTTTACACACTGAATACGATATTTCGATGCATTTTTGTGCAATGTACTGAAAATTGTGTAAAACGCAAGTTTCACACTGAAATATGAATGTTATGCTAGAAACCTGTGTATTTGCTCCTGAAATCCCATTTAACGTATATATCACATTGAAATCCGTATGTGATGTTAGAAATGTCTACGCATTTGCTGCCAAAACGCCAATTCAACGTATTTTACACACTGAATACGTTATTTAGATGCATTTTTGTGCAATGTACTGAAAATTGTATAAAACGCAAGTTTCACACTGAAATATGAATGTTATGCTAGAAACCCGTGTATTTGCTGCTGAAATCGCATTTAACGTAAATATCACATTGAAATCCAAATGTGATGTTAGAAATGTCTACGCATTTACTGCCAAAACGCGAATTCAACGTATTTTACACACTGAATACGATATTTCGATGCATTTTTGTGCAATGTACTGAAAATCGTGTAAAACGCAAGTTTCACACTGAAATATGAATGCTATTCTAGAAACCTGTGTATTTGCTGCTGAAATCGCATTTAACGTAAATGTCACATTGAAATCCGAATGTGATGTTAGAAATGTCTACGCATTTGCTGCAAAAACGCGAATTCAACGTATTTTACACACTGAATACTATATTTCGATGCATTTTTGTGCAATGTACTGAAAATTGTGTAAAACGCATGTTTCACACTGAAATATGAATGTTATGCTAGAAACCTGTGTATTTGCTCCTGAAATCGCATTTAACGTATATATCACATTGAAATCCGAATGTGATGTTAGAAATGTCTACGCATTTACTGCCAAAACGCGAATTCAACGTATTTTACACACTGAATACGATATTTCGATGCATTTTTGTGCAATGTACTGAAAATCGTGTAAAACGCAAGTTTCACACTGAAATATGAATGTTATGCTAGAAACCCGTGTATTTGCTGCTGAAATCGCATTTAACGTAAATATCACATTGATATCCAAATGTGATGTTACACACTGAATACGATATTTAGATGCATTTTTGTGCAATGTACTGAAAATCGTATAAAACGCAAGTTTCACACTGAAATATGAATGTTATGCTAGAAACCTGTGTATTTGGTGCTGAAATCGTATTTAACGTAAATATTACATTGAAATCCGAATGTGATGTTAGAAATGTCTACGCATTTACTGCCAAAACGCGAATTCAACGTATTTTACACACTGAATACGATATTTCGATGCATTTTTGTGCAATGTACTGAAAATCGTGTAAAACGCAAGTTTCACACTGAAATATGAATGTTATGCTAGATACCCGTGTATTTGCTGCTGAAATCGCATTTAACGTAAATATCACATTGAAATCCAAATGTGATGTTAGAAATGTCTACGCATTTACTGCCAAAACGCGAATTCAACGTATTTTACACACTGAATACGATATTTCGATGCATTTTTGTGCAATGTACTGAAAATCGTGTAAAACGCAAGTTTCACACTGAAATATGAATGTTATGCTAGAAACCTGTGTATTTGCTGCTGAAATCGCATTTAACGTAAATATCACATTGAAATCCGAATGTGATGTTAGAAATGTCTACGCATTTGCTGCCAAAACGTGAATTCAACGTATTTTACACACTGAATACGATATCTTGATGCATTTTTGTGCAATGTACTGAAAATCGTGTAAAACGCAAGTTTCACACTGAAATATGAATGTTATGCTAGAAACCTATGTATTTGCTGCTGAAATCGCATTTAACGTAAATATCACATTGAAATCCGAATGTGATGTTAGAAATGTCTACGCATTTGCTGCCAAAACGCGAATTCAACGTATTTTACACACTGAATACTATATTTCGATGCATTTTTGTGCAATGTACTGAAACTCGTGTAAAACGCAAGTTTCACACTGAAATATGAATGCTATGCTAGAAACCTGTGTATTTGCTGCTGAAATCGCATTTAACGTAAATATCACATTGAAATCCGAATGTGATGTTAGAAATGTCTACGCATTTGCTGCCAAAACGCCAATTCAACGTATTTTACACACTGAATACGTTATTTAGATGCATTTTTGTGCAATGTACTGAAAATTGTATAAAACGCAAGTTTCACACTGAAATATGAATGTTATGCTAGAAACTCGTGTATTTGCTGCTGAAATCGCATTTAACGTAAATATCACATTGAAATCCAAATGTGATGTTAGAAATGTCTACGCATTTACTGCCAAAACGCGAATTCAACGTATTTTACACACTAAATACGATATTTCGATGCATTTTTGTGCAATGTACTGAAAATCGTGTAAAACGCAAGTTTCACACTAAAATATGAATGTTATGCTAGAAACCTGTGTATTTGCTGCTGAAATCGCATTTAACGTAAATATCACATTGAAATCCGAATGTGATGTTAGAAATGTCTACACATTTGCTGCCCAAACGCGAATTCAACGTATTTTACACACTGAATACGATATTTAGATGCATTTTTGTGCAATGTACTGAAAATCGTGTAAAACGCAAGTTTCACACTGAAATATGAATGCTATTCTAGAAACCTGTGTATTTGCTGCTGAAATCGCATTTAACGTAAATATCACATTGAAATCCGAATGTGATGTTAGAAATGTCTACGCATTTGCTGCCAAAACGCGAATTCAACGTATTTTACACACTGAATACTATATTTCGATGCATTTTTGTGCAATGTACTGAAAATCTTGTAAAACGCAAGTTTCACACTGAAATATGAATGTTATGCTAGAAACCCGTGTATTTGCTGCTGAAATCGCATTTGACGTAAATATCACATTGAAATCCAAATGTGATGTTAGAAATGTCTACGCATTTACTGCCAAAACACGAATTCAACGTATTTTACACACTGAATACGATATTTCGATGCATTTTTGTGCAATGTACTGAAAATCGTGTAAAACGCAAGTTTCACACTGAAATATGAATGTTATGCTAGAAACCTCTGTATTTGCTGCTGAAATCGCATTTAACGTAAATATCACATTGAAATCCGAATGTGATGTTAGAAATGTCTACGCATTTGCTGCCAAAACGCGAATTCAACGTATTTTACACACTGAATACGATATTTAGATGCATTTTTGTGCAATGTACTGAAAATCGTGTAAAACGCAAGTTTCACACTGAAATATGAATGCTATTCTAGAAACCTGTGTATTTGCTGCTGAAATCGCATTTAACGTAAATGTCACATTGAAATCCGAATGTGATGTTAGAAATGTCTACGCATTTGCTGCAAAAACGCGAATTCAACGTATTTTACACATTGAATACTATATTTCGATGCATTTTTGTGCAATGTACCGAAAATCGTGTAAAACGCAAGTTTCACACTGAAATATGAATGTTATGCTAGAAACCTGTGTATTTGCTGCTGAAATCGCATTTAACGTAAATATCACATTGAAATCCGAATGTGATGTTAGAAATGTCTACGCATTTACTGCCAAAACGCGAATTCAACGTATTTTACACACTGAATACGATATTTCGATGTATTTTTGTGCAATGTACTGAAAATTGTGTAAAACGCATGTTTCACACTGAAATATGAATGTTATGCTAGAAACCTGTGTATTTGCTCCTGAAATCGCATTTAACGTATATATCACATTGAAATCCGAATGTGATGTTAGAAATGTCTACGCATTTGCTGCCAAAACGCGAATTCAACGTATTTTACACACTGAATACTATATTTCGATGCATTTTTGTGCAATGTACTGAAAATCGTGTAAAACGCAAGTTTCACACTGAAATATGAATGTTATGCTAGAAACCCGTGTATTTGCTGCTGAAATCGCATTTAACGTAAATATCACATTGATATCCAAATGTGATGTTACACACTGAATACGATATTTAGATGCATTTTTGTGCAATGTACTGAAAATCGTATAAAACGCAAGTTTCACACTGAAATATGAATGTTATGCTAGAAACCTGTGTATTTGGTGCTGAAATCGTATTTAACGTAAATATTACATTGAAATCCGAATGTGATGTTAGAAATGTCTACGCATTTACTGCCAAAACGCGAATTCAACGTATTTTACACACTGAATACGATATTTCGATGCATTTTTGTGCAATGTACTGAAAATCGTGTAAAACGCAAGTTTCACACTGAAATATGAATGTTATGCTAGAAACCTGTGTATTTGCTGCTGAAATCGCATTTAACGTAAATATCACATTGAAATCCGATTGTGATGTTAGAAATGTTTACGCATTTGCTGCCAAAACGCGAATTCAACGTATTTTACACACTGAATACGATATTTTGATGCATTTTTGTGCAATGTACTGAAAATCGTGTAAAACGCAAGTTTCACACTGAAATATGAATGTTATGCTAGAAACCTGTGTATTTGCTGCTGAAATCGCATTTAACGTAAATATCACATTGAAATCCGAATGTGATGTTAGAAATGTCTACGCATTTGCTGCCAAAAGGCGAATTCAACGTATTTTACACACTGAATACTATATTTCGATGCATTTTTGTGCAATGTACTGAAAATCGTGTAAAACGCAAGTTTCACACTGAAATATGAATGCTATTCTAGAAACCTGTGTATTTGCTGCTGAAATCGCATTTAACGTAAATATCACATTGAAATCCGAATGTGATGTTAGAAATGTCTACGCATTTGCTGCCAAAACGCCAATTCAACGTATTTTACACACTGAATACGTTACTTAGATGCATTTTTGTGCAATGTACTGAAAATTGTGTAAAACGCAAGTTTCACACTGAAATATGAATGTTATGCTAGATACCCGTGTATTTGCTGCTGAAATCGCATTTAACGTAAATATCACATTGAAATCCAAATGTGATGTTAGAAATGTCTACGCATTTACTGCCAAAACGCGAATTCAACGTATTTTACACACTTAATACGATATTTCGATGCATTTTTGTGCAATGTACTGAAAATCGTGTAAAACGCAAGTTTCACACTGAAATATGAATGTTATGCTAGAAACCTGTGTATTTGCTCCTGAAATCGCATTTAACGTATATATAACATTGAAATCCGAATGTGATGTTAGAAATGTCTACACATTTGCTGCCAAAAGGCGAATTCAACGTATTTTACACAGTGAATACGATATTTCGATGCATTTTTGTGCAATGTACTGAAAATCGTGTAAAACGCAAGTTTCACACTGAAATATGAATGTTATGCTAGAAACCTGTGTATTTGCTGCTGAAATCGCATTTAACGTAAATATCACATTGAAATCCGAATGTGATGTTAGAAATGTCTACGCATTTGCAGCCAAAACGCGAATTCAACGTATTTTACACACTGAATACTATATTTCGATGCATTTTTGTGCAATGTACTGAAAATCGTGTAAAACGCAAGTTTCACACTGAAATATGAATGTTATGCTAGAAACCTGTGTATTTGCTGCTGAAATCGCATTTAACGTAAATATCACATTGAAATCCGAATGTGATGTTAGAAATGTCTACGCATTTGCTGCCAAAACGTGAATTCAACGTATTTTACACACTGAATACGATATCTTGATGCATTTTTGTGCAATGTACTGAAAATCGTGTAAAACGCAAGTTTCACACTGAAATATGAATGTTATGCTAGAAACCTATGTATTTGCTGCTGAAATCGCATTTAACGTAAATATCACATTGAAATCCGAATGTGATGTTAGAAATGTCTACGCATTTGCTGCCAAAACGCGAATTCAACGTATTTTACACACTGAATACTATATTTCGATGCATTTTTGTGCAATGTACTGAAACTCGTGTAAAACGCAAGTTTCACACTGAAATATGAATGTTATGCTAGAAACCCGTGTATTTGCTGCTGAAATCGCATTTAACGTAAATATCACATTGAAATCCGAATGTGATGTTAGAAATGTCTACGCATTTGCTGCCAAAACGCCAATTCAACGTATTTTACACACTGAATACGTTATTTAGATGCATTTTTGTGCAATGTACTGAAAATTGTATAAAACGCAAGTTTCACACTGAAATATGAATGTTATGCTAGAAACCCGTGTATTTGCTGCTGAAATCGCATTTAACGTAAATATCACATTGAAATCCAAATGTGATGTTAGAAATGTCTACGCATTTACTGCCAAAACGCGAATTCAACGTATTTTACACACTGAATACGATATTTCGATGCATTTTTGTGCAATGTACTGAAAATCGTGTAAAACGCAAGTTTCACACTGAAATATGAATGTTATGCTAGAAACCTGTGTATTTGCTGCTGAAATCGCATTTAACGTAAATATCACATTGAAATCCGAATGTGATGTTAGAAATGTCTACACATTTGCTGCCAAAACGCGAATTCAACGTATTTTACACACTGAATACGATATTTAGATGCATTTTTGTGCAATGTACTGAAAATCGTGTAAAACGCAAGTTTCACACTGAAATATGAATGCTATTCTAGAAACCTGTGTATTTGCTGCTGAAATCGCATTTAACGTAAATATCACATTGAAATCCGAATGTGATGTTAGAAATGTCTACGCATTTGCTGCCAAAACGCGAATTCAACGTATTTTACACACTGAATACTATATTTCGATGCATTTTTGTGCAATGTACTGAAAATCGTGTAAAACGCAAGTTTCACACTGAAATATGAATGTTATGCTAGAAACCCGTGTATTTGCTGCTGAAATCGCATTTAACGTAAATATCACATTGAAATCCAAATGTGATGTTAGAAATGTCTACGCATTTACTGCCAAAACACGAATTCAACGTATTTTACACACTGAATACGATATTTCGATGCATTTTTGTGCAATGTACTGAAAATCGTGTAAAACGCAAGTTTCACACTGAAATATGAATGTTATGCTAGAAACCTCTGTATTTGCTGCTGAAATCGCATTTAACGTAAATATCACATTGAAATCCGAATGTGATGTTAGAAATGTCTACGCATTTGCTGCCAAAACGCGAATTCAACGTATTTTACATACTGAATACTATATTTCGATGCATTTTTGTGCAATGTACTGAAAATCGTGTAAAACGCAAGTTTCACACTGAAATATGAATGTTATGCTAGAAACCTGTGTAATTGCTCATGAAATCGCATTTAACGTAAATATCACATTGAAATCCGAATGTGATGTTAGAAATGTCTACGCATTTGCTGCCAAAACGTGAATTCAACGTATTTTACACACTGAATACGATATCTTGATGCATTTTTGTGCAATGTACTGAAAATCGTGTAAAACGCAAGTTTCACACTGAAATATGAATGCTATTCTAGAAACCTGTGTATTTGCTGCTGAAATCGCATTTAACGTAAATATTACATTGAAATCCGAATGTGATGTTAGAAATGTCTACGCATTTGCTGCCAAAACGCGAATTCAACGTATTTTACACACTGAATACTATATTTCGATGCATTTTTGTGCAATGTACTGAAAATCGTGTAAAACGCAAGTTTCACACTGAAATATGAATGTTATGCTAGAAACCTCTGTATTTGCTGCTGAAATCGCATTTAACGTAAATATCACATTGAAATCCGAATGTGATGTTAGAAATGTCTACGCATTTGCTGCCAAAACGCGAATTCAACGTATTTTACATACTGAATACTATATTTCGATGCAATTTTGTGCAATGTACTGAAAATCGTGTAAAACGCAAGTTTCACACTGAAATATGAATGTTATGCTAGAAACCTGTGTAATTGCTCCTGAAATCGCATTTAACGTAAATATCACATTGAGATCCGAATGTGATGTTAGAAATGTCTGCGCATTTACTGCCAAAACGCGAATTCAACGTATTTTACACACTGAATACGATATTTCGATGCATTTTTGTGCAATGTACTGAAAATCGTGTAAAACACAAGTTTCACACTGAAATATGAATGTTATGCTAGAAACCTGTGTATTTGCTCCTGAAATCGCATTTAGCGTAAATATCACATTGAAATCCGAATGTGATGTTAGAAATGTCTACGCATTTACTGCCAAAACGCGAATTCAACGTATTTTACACACTGAATACGATATTTCGATGCACTTTTGTGCAATGTACTGAAAATCGTGTAAAACGCAAGTTTCACACTGAAATATGAATGTTATGCTAGAAACCTGTGTATTTTCTCCTGAAATCGCATTTAACGTATATATCACATTGAAATCCGAATGTGATGTTAGAAATGTCTACACATTTGCTGCCAAAAGGCGAATTCAACGTATTTTACACACTGAATACGATATTTAGATGCATTTTTGTGCAATGTACTGAAAATCGTATAAAACGCAAGTTTCACACTGAAATATGAATGTTATGCTAGAAACCTGTGTATTTGCTGCTGAAATCGTATTTAACGTAAATATCACATTGAAATCCGAATGTGATGTTAGAAATGTCTACGCATTTGCTGCCAAAACGTGAATTCAACGTATTTTACACACTGAATACGATATCTTGATGCATTTTTGTGCAATGTACTGAAAATCGTGTAAAACGCAAGTTTCACACTGAAATATGAATGTTATGCTAGAAACCTATGTATTTGCTGCTGAAATCGCATTTAACGTAAATATCACATTGAAATCCGAATGTGATGTTAGAAATGTCTACGCATTTGCTGCCAAAACGCGAATTCAACGTATTTTACACACTGAATACGATATTTTGATGCATTTTTGTGCAATGTACTGAAACTCGTGTAAAACGCAAGTTTCACACTGAAATATGAATGCTATTCTAGAAACCTGTGTATTTGCTGCTGAAATCGCATTTAACGTAAATATCACATTGAAATCCGAATGTGATGTTAGAAATGTCTACGCATTTACTGCCAAAACGCGAATTCAACGTATTTTACACACTGAATACGATATTTCGATGTATTTTTGTGCAATGTACTGAAAATTGTGTAAAACGCATGTTTCACACTGAAATATGAATGTTATGCTAGAAACCTGTGTATTTGCTCCTGAAATCGCATTTAACGTATATATCACATTGAAATCCGAATGTGATGTTAGAAATGTCTACGCATTTACTGCCAAAACGCGAATTCAACGTATTTTACACACTGAATACGATATTTCGATGCATTTTTGTGCAATGTACTGAAAATCGTGTAAAACGCAAGTTTCACACTGAAATATGAATGTTATGCTAGAAACCCGTGTATTTGCTGCTGAAATCGCATTTAACGTAAATATCACATTGATATCCAAATGTGATGTTACACACTGAATACGATATTTAGATGCATTTTTGTGCAATGTACTGAAAATCGTATAAAACGCAAGTTTCACACTGAAATATGAATGTTATGCTGGAAACCTGTGTATTTGGTGCTGAAATCGTATTTAACGTAAATATTACATTGAAATCCGAATGTGATGTTAGAAATGTCTACGCATTTACTGCCAAAACGCGAATTCAACGTATTTTACACACTGAATACGATATTTCGATGCATTTTTGTGCAATGTACTGAAAATCGTGTAAAACGCAAGTTTCACACTGAAATATGAATGTTATGCTAGAAACCTGTGTATTTGCTGCTGAAATCGCATTTAACGTAAATATCACATTGAAATCCGATTGTGATGTTAGAAATGTTTACGCATTTGCTGCCAAAACGCGAATTCAACGTATTTTACACACTGAATACGATATTTTGATGCATTTTTGTGCAATGTACTGAAAATCGTGTAAAACGCAAGTTTCACACTGAAATATGAATGTTATGCTAGAAACCTGTGTATTTGCTGCTGAAATCGCATTTAACGTAAATATCACATTGAAATCCGAATGTGATGTTAGAAATGTCTACGCATTTGCTGCCAAAACGCGAATTCAACGTATTTTACACACTGAATACTATATTTCGATGCATTTTTGTGCAATGTACTGAAAATCGTGTAAAACGCAAGTTTCACACTGAAATATGAATGCTATTCTAGAAACCTGTGTATTTGCTGCTGAAATCGCATTTACCGTAAATATCACATTGAAATCCGAATGTGATGTTAGAAATGTCTACGCATTTGCTGCCAAAACGCCAATTCAACGTATTTTACACACTGAATACGTTACTTAGATGCATTTTTGTGCAATGTACTGAAAATTGTGTAAAACGCAAGTTTCACACTGAAATATGAATGTTATGCTAGATACCCGTGTATTTGCTCATGAAATCGCATTTAACGTAAATATCACATTGAAATCCAAATGTGATGTTAGAAATGTCTACGCATTTACTGCCAAAACGCGAATTCAACGTATTTTACACACTTAATACGATATTTCGATGCATTTTTGTGCAATGTACTGAAAATCGTGTAAAACGCAAGTTTCACACTGAAATATGAATGTTATGCTAGAAACCTGTGTATTTGCTCCTGAAATCGCATTTAACGTATATATAACATTGAAATCCGAATGTGATGTTAGAAATGTCTACACATTTGCTGCCAAAAGGCGAATTCAACGTATTTTACACAGTGAATACGATATTTCGATGCATTTTTGTGCAATGTACTGAAAATCGTGTAAAACGCAAGTTTCACACTGAAATATGAATGTTATGCTAGAAACCTGTGTATTTGCTGCTGAAATCGCATTTAACGTAAATATCACATTGAAATCCGAATGTGATGTTAGAAATGTCTACGCATTTGCAGCCAAAACGCGAATTCAACGTATTTTACACACTGAATACTATATTTCGATGCATTTTTGTGCAATGTACTGAAAATCGTGTAAAACGCAAGTTTCACACTGAAATATGAATGTTATGCTAGAAACCTGTGTATTTGCTGCTGAAATCGCATTTAACGTAAATATCACATTGAAATCCGAATGTGATGTTAGAAATGTCTACGCATTTGCTGCCAAAACGTGAATTCAACGTATTTTACACACTGAATACGATATCTTGATGCATTTTTGTGCAATGTACTGAAAATCGTGTAAAACGCAAGTTTCACACTGAAATATGAATGTTATGCTAGAAACCTATGTATTTGCTGCTGAAATCGCATTTAACGTAAATATCACATTGAAATCCGAATGTGATGTTAGAAATGTCTACGCATTTGCTGCCAAAACGCGAATTCAACGTATTTTACACACTGAATACTATATTTCGATGCATTTTTGTGCAATGTACTGAAACTCGTGTAAAACGCAAGTTTCACACTGAAATATGAATGTTATGCTAGAAACCCGTGTATTTGCTGCTGAAATCGCATTTAACGTAAATATCACATTGAAATCCGAATGTGATGTTAGAAATGTCTACGCATTTGCTGCCAAAACGCCAATTCAACGTATTTTACACACTGAATACGTTATTTAGATGCATTTTTGTGCAATGTACTGAAAATTGTATAAAACGCAAGTTTCACACTGAAATATGAATGTTATGCTAGAAACCCGTGTATTTGCTGCTGAAATCGCATTTAACGTAAATATCACATTGAAATCCAAATGTGATGTTAGAAATGTCTACGCATTTACTGCCAAAACGCGAATTCAACGTATTTTACACACTGAATACGATATTTCGATGCATTTTTGTGCAATGTACTGAAAATCGTGTAAAACGCAAGTTTCACACTGAAATATGAATGTTATGCTAGAAACCTGTGTATTTGCTGCTGAAATCGCATTTAACGTAAATATCACATTGAAATCCGAATGTGATGTTAGAAATGTCTACACATTTGCTGCCAAAACGCGAATTCAACGTATTTTACACACTGAATACGATATTTAGATGCATTTTTGTGCAATGTACTGAAAATCGTGTAAAACGCAAGTTTCACACTGAAATATGAATGCTATTCTAGAAACCTGTGTATTTGCTGCTGAAATCGCATTTAACGTAAATATCACATTGAAATCCGAATGTGATGTTAGAAATGTCTACGCATTTGCTGCCAAAACGCGAATTCAACGTATTTTACACACTGAATACTATATTTCGATGCATTTTTGTGCAATGTACTGAAAATCGTGTAAAACGCAAGTTTCACACTGAAATATGAATGTTATGCTAGAAACCCGTGTATTTGCTGCTGAAATCGCATTTAACGTAAATATCACATTGAAATCCAAATGTGATGTTAGAAATGTCTACGCATTTACTGCCAAAACACGAATTCAACGTATTTTACACACTGAATACGATATTTCGATGCATTTTTGTGCAATGTACTGAAAATCGTGTAAAACGCAAGTTTCACACTGAAATATGAATGTTATGCTAGAAACCTCTGTATTTGCTGCTGAAATCGCATTTAACGTAAATATCACATTGAAATCCGAATGTGATGTTAGAAATGTCTACGCATTTGCTGCCAAAACGCGAATTCAACGTATTTTACATACTGAATACTATATTTCGATGCATTTTTGTGCAATGTACTGAAAATCGTGTAAAACGCAAGTTTCACACTGAAATATGAATGTTATGCTAGAAACCTGTGTAATTGCTCATGAAATCGCATTTAACGTAAATATCACATTGAAATCCGAATGTGATGTTAGAAATGTCTACGCATTTGCTGCCAAAACGTGAATTCAACGTATTTTACACACTGAATACGATATCTTGATGCATTTTTGTGCAATGTACTGAAAATCGTGTAAAACGCAAGTTTCACACTGAAATATGAATGCTATTCTAGAAACCTGTGTATTTGCTGCTGAAATCGCATTTAACGTAAATATTACATTGAAATCCGAATGTGATGTTAGAAATGTCTACGCATTTGCTGCCAAAACGCGAATTCAACGTATTTTACACACTGAATACTATATTTCGATGCATTTTTGTGCAATGTACTGAAAATCGTGTAAAACGCAAGTTTCACACTGAAATATGAATGTTATGCTAGAAACCTCTGTATTTGCTGCTGAAATCGCATTTAACGTAAATATCACATTGAAATCCGAATGTGATGTTAGAAATGTCTACGCATTTGCTGCCAAAACGCGAATTCAACGTATTTTACATACTGAATACTATATTTCGATGCAATTTTGTGCAATGTACTGAAAATCGTGTAAAACGCAAGTTTCACACTGAAATATGAATGTTATGCTAGAAACCTGTGTAATTGCTCCTGAAATCGCATTTAACGTAAATATCACATTGAGATCCGAATGTGATGTTAGAAATGTCTGCGCATTTACTGCCAAAACGCGAATTCAACGTATTTTACACACTGAATACGATATTTCGATGCATTTTTGTGCAATGTACTGAAAATCGTGTAAAACACAAGTTTCACACTGAAATATGAATGTTATGCTAGAAACCTGTGTATTTGCTCCTGAAATCGCATTTAGCGTAAATATCACATTGAAATCCGAATGTGATGTTAGAAATGTCTACGCATTTACTGCCAAAACGCGAATTCAACGTATTTTACACACTGAATACGATATTTCGATGCACTTTTGTGCAATGTACTGAAAATCGTGTAAAACGCAAGTTTCACACTGAAATATGAATGTTATGCTAGAAACCTGTGTATTTTCTCCTGAAATCGCATTTAACGTATATATCACATTGAAATCCGAATGTGATGTTAGAAATGTCTACACATTTGCTGCCAAAAGGCGAATTCAACGTATTTTACACACTGAATACGATATTTAGATGCATTTTTGTGCAATGTACTGAAAATCGTATAAAACGCAAGTTTCACACTGAAATATGAATGTTATGCTAGAAACCTGTGTATTTGCTGCTGAAATCGTATTTAACGTAAATATCACATTGAAATCCGAATGTGATGTTAGAAATGTCTACGCATTTGCTGCCAAAACGTGAATTCAACGTATTTTACACACTGAATACGATATCTTGATGCATTTTTGTGCAATGTACTGAAAATCGTGTAAAACGCAAGTTTCACACTGAAATATGAATGTTATGCTAGAAACCTATGTATTTGCTGCTGAAATCGCATTTAACGTAAATATCACATTGAAATCCGAATGTGATGTTAGAAATGTCTACGCATTTGCTGCCAAAACGCGAATTCAACGTATTTTACACACTGAATACGATATTTTGATGCATTTTTGTGCAATGTACTGAAACTCGTGTAAAACGCAAGTTTCACACTGAAATATGAATGCTATTCTAGAAACCTGTGTATTTGCTGCTGAAATCGCATTTAACGTAAATATCACATTGAAATCCGAATGTGATGTTAGAAATGTCTACGCATTTGCTGCCAAAACGCCAATTCAACGTATTTTACACACTGAATACGTTATTTAGATGCATTTTTGTGCAATGTACTGAAAATTGTATAAAACGCAAGTTTCACACTGAAATATGAATGTTATGCTAGAAACCCGTGTATTTGCTGCTGAAATCGCATTTAACGTAAATATCACATTGAAATCCAAATGTGATGTTAGAAATGTCTACGCATTTACTGCCAAAACGCGAATTCAACGTATTTTACACACTGAATACGATATTTCGATGCATTTTTGTGCAATGTACTGAAAATTGTGTAAAACGCAAGTTTCACACTGAAATATGAATGTTATGCTAGAAACCTGTGTATTTGCTCCTGAAATCCCATTTAACGTATATATCACATTGAAATCCGTATGTGATGTTAGAAATGTCTACGCATTTACTGCCAAAACGCGAATTCAACATATTTTACACACTGAATACGATATTTCGATGCATTTTTGTGCAATGTACTGAAAATCGTGTAAAACGCAAGTTTCACACTGAAATATGAATGTTATGCTAGAAACCTGTGTATTTGCTGCTGAAATCGCATTTAACGTAAATATCACATTGAAATCCGAATGTGATGTTAGAAATGTCTACGCATTTGCTGCCAAAACGCGAATTCAACGTATTTTACACACTGAATACTATATTTCGATGCATTTTTGTGCAATGTACTGAAAATCGTGTAAAACGCAAGTTTCACACTGAAATATGAATGCTATTCTAGAAACCTGTGTATTTGCTGCTGAAATCGCATTTAACGTAAATATCGCATTGAAATCCGAATGTGATGTTAGAAATGTCTACGCATTTGCTGCCAAAACGTGAATTCAACGTATTTTACACACTGAATACGATATCTTGATGCATTTTTGTGCAATGTACTGAAAATCGTGTAAAACGCAAGTTTCACACTGAAATATGAATGTTATGCTAGAAACCTATGTATTTGCTGCTGAAATCGCATTTAACGTAAATATCGCATTGAAATCCGAATGTGATGTTAGAAATGTCTACGCATTTGCTGCCAAAACGCGAATTCAACGTATTTTACACACTGAATACTATATTTCGATGCATTTTTGTGCAATGTACTGAAACTCGTGTAAAACGCAAGTTTCACACTGAAATATGAATGCTATTCTAGAAACCTGTGTATTTGCTGCTGAAATCGCATTTAACGTAAATATCACATTGAAATCCGAATGTGATGTTAGAAATGTCTACGCATTTGCTGCCAAAACGCCAATTCAACGTATTTTACACACTGAATACGTTATTTAGATGCATTTTTGTGCAATGTACTGAAAATTGTATAAAACGCAAGTTTCACACTGAAATATGAATGTTATGCTAGAAACCCGTGTATTTGCTGCTGAAATCGCATTTAACGTAAATAACACATTGAAATCCAAATGTGATGTTAGAAATGTCTACGCATTTACTGCCAAAACGCGAATTCAACGTATTTTACACACTGAATACGATATTTCGATGCATTTTTGTGCAATGTACTGAAAATCGTGTAAAACGCAAGTTTCACACTGAAATATGAATGCTATTCTAGAAACCTGTGTATTTGCTGCTGAAATCGCATTTAACGTAAATATCACATTGAAATCCGAATGTGATGTTAGAAATGTCTGCGCATTTGCTGCCAAAACGCGAATTCAACTTATTTTACACACTGAATACGATATTTCGATGCATTTTTGTGCAATGTACTGAAAATTGTGTAAAACGCAAGTTTCACACTGAAATATGAATGTTATGCTAGAAACCTGTGTATTTGCTCCTGAAATCCCATTTAACGTATATATCACATTGAAATCCGTATGTGATGTTAGAAATGTCTACGCATTTACTGCCAAAACGCGAATTCAACATATTTTACACACTGAATACGATATTTCGATGCATTTTTGTGCAATGTACTGAAAATCGTGTAAAACGCAAGTTTCACACTGAAATATGAATGTTATGCTAGAAACCCGTGTATTTGCTGCTGAAATCGCATTTAACGTAAATATCACATTGAAATCCAAATGTGATGTTGCACACTGAATACGATATTTCGATGCATTTTTGTGCAATGTACTGAAAATTGTGTAAAACGCAAGTTTCACACTGAAATATGAATGTTATGCTAGAAACCTGTGTATTTGCTCCTGAAATCCCATTTAACGTATATATCACATTGAAATCCGTATGTGATGTTAGAAATGTCTACGCATTTACTGCCAAAACGCGAATTCAACATATTTTACACACTGAATACGATATTTCGATGCATTTTTGTGCAATGTACTGAAAATCGTGTAAAACGCAAGTTTCACACTGAAATATGAATGTTATGCTAGAAACCTGTGTATTTGCTGCTGAAATCGCATTTAACGTAAATATCACATTGAAATCCGAATGTGATGTTAGAAATGTCTACGCATTTGCTGCCAAAACGTGAATTCAACGTATTTTACACACTGAATACGATATCTTGATGCATTTTTGTGCAATGTACTGAATATCGTGTAAAACGCAAGTTTCACACTGAAATATGAATGTTATGCTAGAAACCTATGTATTTGCTGCTGAAATCGCATTTAACGTAAATATCACATTGAAATCCGAATGTGATGTTAGAAATGTCTACGCATTTGCTGCCAAAACGCGAATTCAACGTATTTTACACACTGAATACTATATTTGGATGCATTTTTGTGCAATGTACTGAAACTCGTGTAAAACGCAAGTTTCACACTGAAATATGAATGCTATTCTAGAAACCTGTGTATTTGCTGCTGAAATCGCATTTAACGTAAATATCATATTGAAATCCGAATGTGATGTTAGAAATGTCTACGCATTTGCTGCCAAAACGCCAATTCAACGTATTTTACACACTGAATACGTTATTTAGATGCATTTTTGTGCAATGTACTGAAAATCGTGTAAAACGCAAGTTTCACACTGAAATATGAATGCTATTCTAGAAACCTGTGTATTTGCTGCTGAAATCGCATTTAACGTAAATGTCACATTGAAATCCGAATGTGATGTTAGAAATGTCTACGCATTTGCTGCAAAAACGCGAATTCAACGTATTTTACACACTGAATACTATATTTCGATGCATTTTTGTGCAATGTACCGAAAATCGTGTAAAACGCAAGTTTCACACTGAAATATGAATGTTATGCTAGAAACCTGTGTATTTGCTGCTGAAATCGCATTTAACGTAAATATCACATTGAAATCCGAATGTGATGTTAGAAATGTCTACGCATTTGCTGCCAAAACGCGAATTCAACGTATTTTACACACTGAATACGATATTTAGATGCATTTTTGTGCAATGTACTGAAAATCGTGTAAAACGCAAGTTTCACACTGAAATATGAATGCTATTCTAGAAACCTGTGTATTTGCTGCTGAAATCGCATTTAACGTAAATGTCACATTGAAATCCGAATGTGATGTCAGAAATGTCTACGCATTTGCTGCAAAAACGCGAATTCAACGTATTTTACACACTGAATACTATATTTCGATGCATTTTTGTGCAATGTACCGAAAATCGTATAAAACGCAAGTTTCACACTGAAATATGAATGTTATGCTAGAAACCTGTGTATTTGCTCTTGAAATCGCATTTAACGTATATATCACATTGAAATCCGAATGTGATGTTAGAAATGTCTACACATTTGCTGCCAAAAGGCGAATTCAACGTATTTTACACACTGAATACGATATTTCGATGCATTTTTGTGCAATGTACTGAAAATCGTGTAAAACGCAAGTTTCACACTGAAATATGAATGTTATGCTAGAAACCTGTGTATTTGCTGCTGAAATCGCATTTAACGTAAATATCACATTGAAATCCGAATGTGATGTTAGAAATGTCTACGCATTTGCTGCCAAAACGTGAATTCAACGTATTTTACACACTGAATACGATATCTTGATGCATTTTTGTGCAATGTACTGAATATCGTGTAAAACGCAAGTTTCACACTGAAATATGAATGTTATGCTAGAAACCTATGTATTTGCTGCTGAAATCGCATTTAACGTATATATCACATTGAAATCCGTATGTGATGTTAGAAATGTCTACGCATTTACTGCCAAAACGCGAATTCAACATATTTTACACACTGAATACGATATTTCGATGCATTTTTGTGCAATGTACTGAAAATCGTGTAAAACGCAAGTTTCACACTGAAATATGAATGTTATGCTAGAAACCTGTGTATTTGCTGCTGAAATCGCATTTAACGTAAATATCACATTGAAATCCGAATGTGATGTTAGAAATGTCTACGCATTTGCTGCCAAAACGTGAATTCAACGTATTTTACACACTGAATACGATATCTTGATGCATTTTTGTGCAATGTACTGAATATCGTGTAAAACGCAAGTTTCACACTGAAATATGAATGTTATGCTAGAAACCTATGTATTTGCTGCTGAAATCGCATTTAACGTAAATATCACATTGAAATCCGAATGTGATGTTAGAAATGTCTACGCATTTGCTGCCAAAACGCGAATTCAACGTATTTTACACACTGAATACTATATTTGGATGCATTTTTGTGCAATGTACTGAAACTCGTGTAAAACGCAAGTTTCACACTGAAATATGAATGCTATTCTAGAAACCTGTGTATTTGCTGCTGAAATCGCATTTAACGTAAATATCATATTGAAATCCGAATGTGATGTTAGAAATGTCTACGCATTTGCTGCCAAAACGCCAATTCAACGTATTTTACACACTGAATACGTTATTTAGATGCATTTTTGTGCAATGTACTGAAAATCGTGTAAAACGCAAGTTTCACACTGAAATATGAATGCTATTCTAGAAACCTGTGTATTTGCTGCTGAAATCGCATTTAACGTAAATGTCACATTGAAATCCGAATGTGATGTTAGAAATGTCTACGCATTTGCTGCAAAAACGCGAATTCAACGTATTTTACACACTGAATACTATATTTCGATGCATTTTTGTGCAATGTACCGAAAATCGTGTAAAACGCAAGTTTCACACTGAAATATGAATGTTATGCTAGAAACCTGTGTATTTGCTGCTGAAATCGCATTTAACGTAAATATCACATTGAAATCCGAATGTGATGTTAGAAATGTCTACGCATTTGCTGCCAAAACGCGAATTCAACGTATTTTACACACTGAATACGATATTTAGATGCATTTTTGTGCAATGTACTGAAAATCGTGTAAAACGCAAGTTTCACACTGAAATATGAATGCTATTCTAGAAACCTGTGTATTTGCTGCTGAAATCGCATTTAACGTAAATGTCACATTGAAATCCGAATGTGATGTTAGAAATGTCTACGCATTTGCTGCAAAAACGCGAATTCAACGTATTTTACACACTGAATACTATATTTCGATGCATTTTTGTGCAATGTACCGAAAATCGTATAAAACGCAAGTTTCACACTGAAATATGAATGTTATGCTAGAAACCTGTGTATTTGCTCCTGAAATCGCATTTAACGTATATATCACATTGAAATCCGAATGTGATGTTAGAAATGTCTACACATTTGCTGCCAAAAGGCGAATTCAACGTATTTTACACACTGAATACGATATTTCGATGCATTTTTGTGCAATGTACTGAAAATCGTGTAAAACGCAAGTTTCACACTGAAATATGAATGTTATGCTAGAAACCTGTGTATTTGCTGCTGAAATCGCATTTAACGTAAATATCACATTGAAATCCGAATGTGATGTTAGAAATGTCTACGCATTTGCTGCCAAAACGCGAATTTAACGTATTTTACACACTGAATACGATATTTAGATGCATTTTTGTGCAATGTACTGAAAATCGTGTAAAACGCAAGTTTCACACTGAAATATGAATGCTATTCTAGAAACCTGTGTATTTGCTGCTGAAATCGCATTTAACGTAAATATCACATTGAAATCCGAATGTGATGTTAGAAATGTCTACGCATTTGCTGCCAAAACGCGAATTCAACGTATTTTACACACTGAATACGATATTTCGATGCATTTTTGTGCAATGTACTGAAAATTGTGTAAAACGCAAGTTTCACACTGAAATATGAATGTTATGCTAGAAACCTGTGTATTTGCTCCTGAAATCCCATTTAACGTATATATCACATTGAAATCCGTATGTGATGTTAGAAATGTCTACGCATTTACTGCCAAAACGCGAATTCAACATATTTTACACACTGAATACGATATTTCGATGCATTTTTGTGCAATGTACTGAAAATCGTGTAAAACGCAAGTTTCACACTGAAATATGAATGTTATGCTAGAAACCTGTGTATTTGCTGCTGAAATCGCATTTAACGTAAATATCACATTGAAATCCGAATGTGATGTTAGAAATGTCTACGCATTTGCTGCCAAAACGTGAATTCAACGTATTTTACACACTGAATACGAAATCTTGATGCATTTTTGTGCAATGTACTGAATATCGTGTAAAACGCAAGTTTCACACTGAAATATGAATGTTATGCTAGAAACCTATGTATTTGCTGCTGAAATCGCATTTAACGTAAATATCACATTGAAATCCGAATGTGATGTTAGAAATGTCTACGCATTTGCTGCCAAAACGCGAATTCAACGTATTTTACACACTGAATACTATATTTGGATGCATTTTTGTGCAATGTACTGAAACTCGTGTAAAACGCAAGTTTCACACTGAAATATGAATGCTATTCTAGAAACCTGTGTATTTGCTGCTGAAATCGCATTTAACGTAAATGTCACATTGAAATCCGAATGTGATGTTAGAAATGTCTACGCATTTGCTGCAAAAACGCGAATTCAACGTATTTTACACACTGAATACTATATTTCGATGCATTTTTGTGCAATGTACCGAAAATCGTGTAAAACGCAAGTTTCACACTGAAATATGAATGTTATGCTAGAAACCTGTGTATTTGCTGCTGAAATCGCATTTAACGTAAATATCACATTGAAATCCGAATGTGATGTTAGAAATGTCTACGCATTTGCTGCCAAAACGCGAATTCAACGTATTTTACACACTGAATACGATATTTAGATGCATTTTTGTGCAATGTACTGAAAATCGTGTAAAACGCAAGTTTCACACTGAAATATGAATGCTATTCTAGAAACCTGTGTATTTGCTGCTGAAATCGCATTTAACGTAAATGTCACATTGAAATCCGAATGTGATGTTAGAAATGTCTACGCATTTGCTGCAAAAACGCGAATTCAACGTATTTTACACACTGAATACTATATTTCGATGCATTTTTGTGCAATGTACCGAAAATCGTATAAAACGCAAGTTTCACACTGAAATATGAATGTTATGCTAGAAACCTGTGTATTTGCTCCTGAAATCGCATTTAACGTATATATCACATTGAAATCCGAATGTGATGTTAGAAATGTCTACACATTTGCTGCCAAAAGGCGAATTCAACGTATTTTACACACTGAATACGATATTTCGATGCATTTTTGTGCAATGTACTGAAAATCGTGTAAAACGCAAGTTTCACACTGAAATATGAATGTTATGCTAGAAACCTGTGTATTTGCTGCTGAAATCGCATTTAACGTAAATATCACATTGAAATCCGAATGTGATGTTAGAAATGTCTACGCATTTGCTGCCAAAACGCGAATTTAACGTATTTTACACACTGAATACGATATTTAGATGCATTTTTGTGCAATGTACTGAAAATCGTGTAAAACGCAAGTTTCACACTGAAATATGAATGCTATTCTAGAAACCTGTGTATTTGCTGCTGAAATCGCATTTAACGTAAATATCACATTGAAATCCGAATGTGATGTTAGAAATGTCTACGCATTTGCTGCCAAAACGCGAATTCAACGTATTTTACACACTGAATACGATATTTCGATGCATTTTTGTGCAATGTACTGAAAATTGTGTAAAACGCAAGTTTCACACTGAAATATGAATGTTATGCTAGAAACCTGTGTATTTGCTCCTGAAATCCCATTTAACGTATATATCACATTGAAATCCGTATGTGATGTTAGAAATGTCTACGCATTTACTGCCAAAACGCGAATTCAACATATTTTACACACTGAATACGATATTTCGATGCATTTTTGTGCAATGTACTGAAAATCGTGTAAAACGCAAGTTTCACACTGAAATATGAATGTTATGCTAGAAACCTGTGTATTTGCTGCTGAAATCGCATTTAACGTAAATATCACATTGAAATCCGAATGTGATGTTAGAAATGTCTACGCATTTGCTGCCAAAACGTGAATTCAACGTATTTTACACACTGAATACGATATCTTGATGCATTTTTGTGCAATGTACTGAATATCGTGTAAAACGCAAGTTTCACACTGAAATATGAATGTTATGCTAGAAACCTATGTATTTGCTGCTGAAATCGCATTTAACGTAAATATCGCATTGAAATCCGAATGTGATGTTAGAAATGTCTACGCATTTGCTGCCAAAACGCGAATTCAACGTATTTTACACACTGAATACTATATTTCGATGCATTTTTGTGCAATGTACTGAAACTCGTGTAAAACGCAAGTTTCACACTGAAATATGAATGTTATGCTAGAAACCTGTGTATTTGCTCCTGAAATCCCATTTAACGTATATATCACATTGAAATCCGTATGTGATGTTAGAAATGTCTACGCATTTGCTGCCAAAACGCCAATTCAACGTATTTTACACACTGAATACGTTATTTAGATGCATTTTTGTGCAATGTACTGAAAATTGTATAAAACGCAAGTTTCACACTGAAATATGAATGTTATGCTAGAAACCCGTGTATTTGCTGCTGAAATCGCATTTAACGTAAATATCACATTGAAATCCAAATGTGATGTTAGAAATGTCTACGCATTTACTGCCAAAACGCGAATTCAACGTATTTTACACACTGAATACGATATTTCGATGCATTTTTGTGCAATGTACTGAAAATCGTGTAAAACGCAAGTTTCACACTGAAATATGAATGCTATTCTAGAAACCTGTGTATTTGCTGCTGAAATCGCATTTAACGTAAATGTCACATTGAAATCCGAATGTGATGTTAGAAATGTCTACGCATTTGCTGCAAAAACGCGAATTCAACGTATTTTACACACTGAATACTATATTTCGATGCATTTTTGTGCAATGTACTGAAAATTGTGTAAAACGCATGTTTCACACTGAAATATGAATGTTATGCTAGAAACCTGTGTATTTGCTCCTGAAATCGCATTTAACGTATATATCACATTGAAATCCGAATGTGATGTTAGAAATGTCTACGCATTTACTGCCAAAACGCGAATTCAACGTATTTTACACACTGAATACGATATTTCGATGCATTTTTGTGCAATGTACTGAAAATCGTGTAAAACGCAAGTTTCACACTGAAATATGAATGTTATGCTAGAAACCCGTGTATTTGCTGCTGAAATCGCATTTAACGTAAATATCACATTGATATCCAAATGTGATGTTACACACTGAATACGATATTTAGATGCATTTTTGTGCAATGTACTGAAAATCGTATAAAACGCAAGTTTCACACTGAAATATGAATGTTATGCTAGAAACCTGTGTATTTGGTGCTGAAATCGTATTTAACGTAAATATTACATTGAAATCCGAATGTGATGTTAGAAATGTCTACGCATTTACTGCCAAAACGCGAATTCAACGTATTTTACACACTGAATACGATATTTCGATGCATTTTTGTGCAATGTACTGAAAATCGTGTAAAACGCAAGTTTCACACTGAAATATGAATGTTATGCTAGAAACCTGTGTATTTGCTGCTGAAATCGCATTTAACGTAAATATCACATTGAAATCCGAATGTGATGTTAGAAATGTTTACGCATTTGCTGCCAAAACGCGAATTCAACGTATTTTACACACTGAATACTATATTTCGATGCATTTTTGTGCAATGTACTGAAAATCGTGTAAAACGCAAGTTTCACACTGAAATATGAATGTTATGCTAGAAACCTGTGTATTTGCTGCTAAAATCGCATTTAACGTAAATATCACATTGAAATCCGAATGTGATGTTAGAAATGTCTACGCATTTGCTGCAAAAACGCGAATTCAACGTATTTTACACACTGAATACTATATTTCGATGCATTTTTGTGCAATGTACTGAAAATCGTGTAAAACGCAAGTTTCACACTGAAATATGAATGCTATTCTAGAAACCTGTGTATTTGCTGCTGAAATCGCATTTAACGTAAATATCACATTGAAATCCGAATGTGATGTTAGAAATGTCTACGCATTTGCTGCCAAAACGCCAATTCAACGTATTTTACACACTGAATACGTTACTTAGATGCATTTTTGTGCAATGTACTGAAAATTGTATAAAACGCAAGTTTCACACTGAAATATGAATGTTATGCTAGAAACCCGTGTATTTGCTGCTGAAATCGCATTTAACGTAAATAACACATTGAAATCCAAATGTGATGTTAGAAATGTCTACGCATTTACTGCCAAAACGCGAATTCAACGTATTTTACACACTGAATACGATATTTCGATGCATTTTTGTGCAATGTACTGAAAATCGTGTAAAACGCAAGTTTCACACTGAAATATGAATGTTATGCTAGAAACCTGTGTATTTGCTGCTGAAATCGCATTTAACGTAAATATCACATTGAAATCCGAATGTGATGTTAGAAATGTCTACGCATTTGCAGCCAAAACGCGAATTCAACGTATTTTACACACTGAATACTATATTTCGATGCATTTTTGTGCAATGTACTGAAAATCGTGTAAAACGCAAGTTTCACACTGAAATATGAATGTTATGCTAGAAACCTGTGTATTTGCTGCTGAAATCGCATTTAACGTAAATATCACATTGAAATCCGAATGTGATGTTAGAAATGTCTACGCATTTGCTGCCAAAACGTGAATTCAACGTATTTTACACACTGAATACGATATCTTGATGCATTTTTGTGCAATGTACTGAAAATCGTGTAAAACGCAAGTTTCACACTGAAATATGAATGTTATGCTAGAAACCTATGTATTTGCTGCTGAAATCGCATTTAACGTAAATATCACATTGAAATCCGAATGTGATGTTAGAAATGTCTACGCATTTGCTGCCAAAACGCGAATTCAACGTATTTTACACACTGAATACTATATTTCGATGCATTTTTGTGCAATGTACTGAAACTCGTGTAAAACGCAAGTTTCACACTGAAATATGAATGCTATTCTAGAAACCTGTGTATTTGCTGCTGAAATCGCATTTAACGTAAATATCACATTGAAATCCGAATGTGATGTTAGAAATGTCTACGCATTTGCTGCCAAAACGCGAATTCAACGTATTTTACACACTGAATACGTTATTTAGATGCATTTTTGTGCAATGTACTGAAAATTGTATAAAACGCAAGTTTCACACTGAAATATGAATGTTATGCTAGAAACTCGTGTATTTGCTGCTGAAATCGCATTTAACGTAAATATCACATTGAAATCCAAATGTGATGTTAGAAATGTCTACGCATTTACTGCCAAAACGCGAATTCAACGTATTTTACACACTAAATACGATATTTCGATGCATTTTTGTGCAATGTACTGAAAATCGTGTAAAACGCAAGTTTCACACTGAAATATGAATGTTATGCTAGAAACCTGTGTATTTGCTGCTGAAATCGCATTTAACGTAAATATCACATTGAAATCCGAATGTGATGTTAGAAATGTCTACACATTTGCTGCCCAAACGCGAATTCAACGTATTTTACACACTGAATACGATATTTAGATGCATTTTTGTGCAATGTACTGAAAATCGTGTAAAACGCAAGTTTCACACTGAAATATGAATGCTATTCTAGAAACCTGTGTATTTGCTGCTGAAATCGCATTTAACGTAAATATCACATTGAAATCCGAATGTGATGTTAGAAATGTCTACGCATTTGCTGCCAAAACGCGAATTCAACGTATTTTACACACTGAATACTATATTTCGATGCATTTTTGTGCAATGTACTGAAAATCTTGTAAAACGCAAGTTTCACACTGAAATATGAATGTTATGCTAGAAACCCGTGTATTTGCTGCTGAAATCGCATTTGACGTAAATATCACATTGAAATCCAAATGTGATGTTAGAAATGTCTACGCATTTACTGCCCAAACGCGAATTCAACGTATTTTACACACTGAATACGATATTTAGATGCATTTTTGTGCAATGTACTGAAAATCGTGTAAAACGCAAGTTTCACACTGAAATATGAATGTTATGCTAGAAACCCGTGTATTTGCTGCTGAAATCGCATTTGACGTAAATATCACATTGAAATCCAAATGTGATGTTAGAAATGTCTACGCATTTACTGCCCAAACGCGAATTCAACGTATTTTACACACTGAATACGATATTTAGATGCATTTTTGTGCAATGTACTGAAAATCGTGTAAAACGCAAGTTTCACACTGAAATATGAATGCTATTCTAGAAACCTGTGTATTTGCTGCTGAAATCGCATTTAACGTAAATATCACATTGAAATCCAAATGTGATGTTAGAAATGTCTACGCATTTACTGCCAAAACGCGAATTCAACGTATTTTACACACTGAATACGATATTTCGATGCATTTTTGTGCAATGTACTGAAAAGCGTGTAAAACGCAAGTTTCACACTGAAATATGAATGCTATTCTAGAAACCTGTGTATTTGCTGCTGAAATCGCATTTAACGTAAATATCACATTGAAATCCGAATGTGATGTTAGAAATGTCTGCGCATTTGCTGCCAAAACGCGAATTCAACGTATTTTACACACTGAATACTATATTTCGATGCATTTTTGTGCAATGTACTGAAAATCGTGTAAAACGCAAGTTTCACACTGAAATATGAATGTTATGCTAGAAACCTCTGTATTTGCTGCTGAAATCGCATTTAACGTAAATATCACATTGAAATCCGAATGTGATGTTAGAAATGTCTACGCATTTGCTGCCAAAACGCGAATTCAACGTATTTTACATACTGAATACTATATTTCGATGCAATTTTGTGCAATGTACTGAAAATCGTGTAAAACGCAAGTTTCACACTGAAATATGAATGTTATGCTAGAAACCTGTGTATTTGCTCCTGAAATCGCATTTAGCGTAAATATCACATTGAAATCCGAATGTGATGTTAGAAATGTCTACGCATTTACTGCCAAAACGCGAATTCAACGTATTTTACACACTGAATACGATATTTCGATGCACTTTTGTGCAATGTACTGAAAATCGTGTAAAACGCAAGTTTCACACTGAAATATGAATGTTATGCTAGAAACCTGTGTATTTTCTCCTGAAATCGCATTTAACGTATATATCACATTGAAATCCGAATGTGATGTTAGAAATGTCTACACATTTGCTGCCAAAAGGCGAATTCAACGTATTTTACACACTGAATACGATATTTAGATGCATTTTTGTGCAATGCACTGAAAATCGTATAAAACGCAAGTTTCACACTGAAATATGAATGTTATGCTAGAAACCTGTGTATTTGCTGCTGAAATCGTATTTAACGTAAATATCACATTGAAATCCGAATGTGATGTTAGAAA
Organism: Carabus problematicus; assembly: GCA_963422195.1. Classification (NCBI taxonomy): domain Eukaryota; kingdom Metazoa; phylum Arthropoda; class Insecta; order Coleoptera; family Carabidae; genus Carabus; species Carabus problematicus. The sequence goes on from OY728586.1 coordinate 7,235,783, forward strand.
TGTCTACGCATTTGCTGCCAAAACGTGAATTCAACGTATTTTACACACTGAATACGATATCTTGATGCATTTTTGTGCAATGTACTGAAAATCGTGTAAAACGCAAGTTTCACACTGAAATATGAATGTTATGCTAGAAACCTATGTATTTGCTGCTGAAATCGCATTTAACGTAAATATCACATTGAAATCCGAATGTGATGTTAGAAATGTCTACGCATTTGCTGCCAAAACGCGAATTCAACGTATTTTACACACTGAATACGATATTTTGATGCATTTTTGTGCAATGTACTGAAACTCGTGTAAAACGCAAGTTTCACACTGAAATATGAATGCTATTCTAGAAACCTGTGTATTTGCTGCTGAAATCGCATTTAACGTAAATATCACATTGAAATCCGAATGTGATGTTAGAAATGTCTACGCATTTGCTGCCAAAACGCCAATTCAACGTATTTTACACACTGAATACGTTATTTAGATGCATTTTTGTGCAATGTACTGAAAATTGTATAAAACGCAAGTTTCACACTGAAATATGAATGTTATGCTAGAAACCCGTGTATTTGCTGCTGAAATCGCATTTAACGTAAATATCACATTGAAATCCAAATGTGATGTTAGAAATGTCTACGCATTTACTGCCAAAACGCGAATTCAACGTATTTTACACACTGAATACGATATTTCGATGCATTTTTGTGCAATGTACTGAAAATTGTGTAAAACGCAAGTTTCACACTGAAATATGAATGTTATGCTAGAAACCTGTGTATTTGCTCCTGAAATCCCATTTAACGTATATATCACATTGAAATCCGTATGTGATGTTAGAAATGTCTACGCATTTACTGCCAAAACGCGAATTCAACATATTTTACACACTGAATACGATATTTCGATGCATTTTTGTGCAATGTACTGAAAATCGTGTAAAACGCAAGTTTCACACTGAAATATGAATGTTATGCTAGAAACCTGTGTATTTGCTGCTGAAATCGCATTTAACGTAAATATCACATTGAAATCCGAATGTGATGTTAGAAATGTCTACGCATTTGCTGCCAAAACGTGAATTCAACGTATTTTACACACTGAATACGATATCTTGATGCATTTTTGTGCAATGTACTGAAAATCGTGTAAAACGCAAGTTTCACACTGAAATATGAATGTTATGCTAGAAACCTATGTATTTGCTGCTGAAATCGCATTTAACGTAAATATCGCATTGAAATCCGAATGTGATGTTAGAAATGTCTACGCATTTGCTGCCAAAACGCGAATTCAACGTATTTTACACACTGAATACTATATTTCGATGCATTTTTGTGCAATGTACTGAAACTCGTGTAAAACGCAAGTTTCACACTGAAATATGAATGCTATTCTAGAAACCTGTGTATTTGCTGCTGAAATCGCATTTAACGTAAATATCACATTGAAATCCGAATGTGATGTTAGAAATGTCTACGCATTTGCTGCCAAAACGCCAATTCAACGTATTTTACACACTGAATACGTTATTTAGATGCATTTTTGTGCAATGTACTGAAAATTGTATAAAACGCAAGTTTCACACTGAAATATGAATGTTATGCTAGAAACCCGTGTATTTGCTGCTGAAATCGCATTTAACGTAAATAACACATTGAAATCCAAATGTGATGTTAGAAATGTCTACGCATTTACTGCCAAAACGCGAATTCAACGTATTTTACACACTGAATACGATATTTCGATGCATTTTTGTGCAATGTACTGAAAATCGTGTAAAACGCAAGTTTCACACTGAAATATGAATGCTATTCTAGAAACCTGTGTATTTGCTGCTGAAATCGCATTTAACGTAAATATCACATTGAAATCCGAATGTGATGTTAGAAATGTCTGCGCATTTGCTGCCAAAACGCGAATTCAACTTATTTTACACACTGAATACGATATTTCGATGCATTTTTGTGCAATGTACTGAAAATTGTGTAAAACGCAAGTTTCACACTGAAATATGAATGTTATGCCAGAAACCTGTGTATTTGCTCCTGAAATCCCATTTAACGTATATATCACATTGAAATCCGTATGTGATGTTAGAAATGTCTACGCATTTACTGCCAAAACGCGAATTCAACATATTTTACACACTGAATACGATATTTCGATGCATTTTTGTGCAATGTACTGAAAATCGTGTAAAACGCAAGTTTCACACTGAAATATGAATGTTATGCTAGAAACCCGTGTATTTGCTGCTGAAATCGCATTTAACGTAAATATCACATTGAAATCCAAATGTGATGTTGCACACTGAATACGATATTTCGATGCATTTTTGTGCAATGTACTGAAAATTGTGTAAAACGCAAGTTTCACACTGAAATATGAATGTTATGCTAGAAACCTGTGTATTTGCTCCTGAAATCCCATTTAACGTATATATCACATTGAAATCCGTATGTGATGTTAGAAATGTCTACGCATTTACTGCCAAAACGCGAATTCAACATATTTTACACACTGAATACGATATTTCGATGCATTTTTGTGCAATGTACTGAAAATCGTGTAAAACGCAAGTTTCACACTGAAATATGAATGTTATGCTAGAAACCTATGTATTTGCTGCTGAAATCGCATTTAACGTAAATATCGCATTGAAATCCGAATGTGATGTTAGAAATGTCTACGCATTTGCTGCCAAAACGCGAATTCAACGTATTTTACACACTGAATACGATATCTTGATGCATTTTTGTGCAATGTACTGAATATCGTGTAAAACGCAAGTTTCACACTGAAATATGAATGTTATGCTAGAAACCTATGTATTTGCTGCTGAAATCGCATTTAACGTAAATATCACATTGAAATCCGAATGTGATGTTAGAAATGTCTACGCATTTGCTGCCAAAACGCGAATTCAACGTATTTTACACACTGAATACTATATTTGGATGCATTTTTGTGCAATGTACTGAAACTCGTGTAAAACGCAAGTTTCACACTGAAATATGAATGCTATTCTAGAAACCTGTGTATTTGCTGCTGAAATCGCATTTAACGTAAATATCATATTGAAATCCGAATGTGATGTTAGAAATGTCTACGCATTTGCTGCCAAAACGCCAATTCAACGTATTTTACACACTGAATACGTTATTTAGATGCATTTTTGTGCAATGTACTGAAAATCGTGTAAAACGCAAGTTTCACACTGAAATATGAATGCTATTCTAGAAACCTGTGTATTTGCTGCTGAAATCGCATTTAACGTAAATGTCACATTGAAATCCGAATGTGATGTTAGAAATGTCTACGCATTTGCTGCAAAAACGCGAATTCAACGTATTTTACACACTGAATACTATATTTCGATGCATTTTTGTGCAATGTACCGAAAATCGTGTAAAACGCAAGTTTCACACTGAAATATGAATGTTATGCTAGAAACCTGTGTATTTGCTGCTGAAATCGCATTTAACGTAAATATCACATTGAAATCCGAATGTGATGTTAGAAATGTCTACGCATTTGCTGCCAAAACGCGAATTCAACGTATTTTACACACTGAATACGATATTTAGATGCATTTTTGTGCAATGTACTGAAAATCGTGTAAAACGCAAGTTTCACACTGAAATATGAATGCTATTCTAGAAACCTGTGTATTTGCTGCTGAAATCGCATTTAACGTAAATGTCACATTGAAATCCGAATGTGATGTTAGAAATGTCTACGCATTTGCTGCAAAAACGCGAATTCAACGTATTTTACACACTGAATACTATATTTCGATGCATTTTTGTGCAATGTACCGAAAATCGTATAAAACGCAAGTTTCACACTGAAATATGAATGTTATGCTAGAAACCTGTGTATTTGCTCCTGAAATCGCATTTAACGTATATATCACATTGAAATCCGAATGTGATGTTAGAAATGTCTACACATTTGCTGCCAAAAGGCGAATTCAACGTATTTTACACACTGAATACGATATTTCGATGCATTTTTGTGCAATGTACTGAAAATCGTGTAAAACGCAAGTTTCACACTGAAATATGAATGTTATGCTAGAAACCTGTGTATTTGCTGCTGAAATCGCATTTAACGTAAATATCACATTGAAATCCGAATGTGATGTTAGAAATGTCTACGCATTTGCTGCCAAAACGTGAATTCAACGTATTTTACACACTGAATACGATATCTTGATGCATTTTTGTGCAATGTACTGAATATCGTGTAAAACGCAAGTTTCACACTGAAATATGAATGTTATGCTAGAAACCTATGTATTTGCTGCTGAAATCGCATTTAACGTATATATCACATTGAAATCCGTATGTGATGTTAGAAATGTCTACGCATTTACTGCCAAAACGCGAATTCAACATATTTTACACACTGAATACGATATTTCGATGCATTTTTGTGCAATGTACTGAAAATCGTGCAAAACGCAAGTTTCACACTGAAATATGAATGTTATGCTAGAAACCTGTGTATTTGCTGCTGAAATCGCATTTAACGTAAATATCACATTGAAATCCGAATGTGATGTTAGAAATGTCTACGCATTTGCTGCCAAAACGTGAATTCAACGTATTTTACACACTGAATACGATATCTTGATGCATTTTTGTGCAATGTACTGAATATCGTGTAAAACGCAAGTTTCACACTGAAATATGAATGTTATGCTAGAAACCTATGTATTTGCTGCTGAAATCGCATTTAACGTAAATATCACATTGAAATCCGAATGTGATGTTAGAAATGTCTACGCATTTGCTGCCAAAACGCGAATTCAACGTATTTTACACACTGAATACTATATTTGGATGCATTTTTGTGCAATGTACTGAAACTCGTGTAAAACGCAAGTTTCACACTGAAATATGAATGCTATTCTAGAAACCTGTGTATTTGCTGCTGAAATCGCATTTAACGTAAATATCATATTGAAATCCGAATGTGATGTTAGAAATGTCTACGCATTTGCTGCCAAAACGCCAATTCAACGTATTTTACACACTGAATACGTTATTTAGATGCATTTTTGTGCAATGTACTGAAAATCGTGTAAAACGCAAGTTTCACACTGAAATATGAATGCTATTCTAGAAACCTGTGTATTTGCTGCTGAAATCGCATTTAACGTAAATGTCACATTGAAATCCGAATGTGATGTTAGAAATGTCTACGCATTTGCTGCAAAAACGCGAATTCAACGTATTTTACACACTGAATACTATATTTCGATGCATTTTTGTGCAATGTACCGAAAATCGTGTAAAACGCAAGTTTCACACTGAAATATGAATGTTATGCTAGAAACCTGTGTATTTGCTGCTGAAATCGCATTTAACGTAAATATCACATTGAAATCCGAATGTGATGTTAGAAATGTCTACGCATTTGCTGCCAAAACGCGAATTCAACGTATTTTACACACTGAATACGATATTTAGATGCATTTTTGTGCAATGTACTGAAAATCGTGTAAAACGCAAGTTTCACACTGAAATATGAATGCTATTCTAGAAACCTGTGTATTTGCTGCTGAAATCGCATTTAACGTAAATGTCACATTGAAATCCGAATGTGATGTTAGAAATGTCTACGCATTTGCTGCAAAAACGCGAATTCAACGTATTTTACACACTGAATACTATATTTCGATGCATTTTTGTGCAATGTACCGAAAATCGTATAAAACGCAAGTTTCACACTGAAATATGAATGTTATGCTAGAAACCTGTGTATTTGCTCCTGAAATCGCATTTAACGTATATATCACATTGAAATCCGAATGTGATGTTAGAAATGTCTACACATTTGCTGCCAAAAGGCGAATTCAACGTATTTTACACACTGAATACGATATTTCGATGCATTTTTGTGCAATGTACTGAAAATCGTGTAAAACGCAAGTTTCACACTGAAATATGAATGTTATGCTAGAAACCTGTGTATTTGCTGCTGAAATCGCATTTAACGTAAATATCACATTGAAATCCGAATGTGATGTTAGAAATGTCTACGCATTTGCTGCCAAAACGCGAATTTAACGTATTTTACACACTGAATACGATATTTAGATGCATTTTTGTGCAATGTACTGAAAATCGTGTAAAACGCAAGTTTCACACTGAAATATGAATGCTATTCTAGAAACCTGTGTATTTGCTGCTGAAATCGCATTTAACGTAAATATCACATTGAAATCCGAATGTGATGTTAGAAATGTCTACGCATTTGCTGCCAAAACGCGAATTCAACGTATTTTACACACTGAATACGATATTTCGATGCATTTTTGTGCAATGTACTGAAAATTGTGTAAAACGCAAGTTTCACACTGAAATATGAATGTTATGCTAGAAACCTGTGTATTTGCTCCTGAAATCCCATTTAACGTATATATCACATTGAAATCCGTATGTGATGTTAGAAATGTCTACGCATTTACTGCCAAAACGCGAATTCAACATATTTTACACACTGAATACGATATTTCGATGCATTTTTGTGCAATGTACTGAAAATCGTGTAAAACGCAAGTTTCACACTGAAATATGAATGTTATGCTAGAAACCTGTGTATTTGCTGCTGAAATCGCATTTAACGTAAATATCACATTGAAATCCGAATGTGATGTTAGAAATGTCTACGCATTTGCTGCCAAAACGTGAATTCAACGTATTTTACACACTGAATACGATATCTTGATGCATTTTTGTGCAATGTACTGAATATCGTGTAAAACGCAAGTTTCACACTGAAATATGAATGTTATGCTAGAAACCTATGTATTTGCTGCTGAAATCGCATTTAACGTAAATATCGCATTGAAATCCGAATGTGATGTTAGAAATGTCTACGCATTTGCTGCCAAAACGCGAATTCAACGTATTTTACACACTGAATACTATATTTCGATGCATTTTTGTGCAATGTACTGAAACTCGTGTAAAACGCAAGTTTCACACTGAAATATGAATGCTATTCTAGAAACCTGTGTATTTGCTGCTGAAATCGCATTTAACGTAAATATCACATTGAAATCCGAATGTGATGTTAGAAATGTCTACGCATTTGCTGCCAAAACGCCAATTCAACGTATTTTACACACTGAATACGTTATTTAGATGCATTTTTGTGCAATGTACTGAAAATTGTATAAAACGCAAGTTTCACACTGAAATATGAATGTTATGCTAGAAACCCGTGTATTTGCTGCTGAAATCGCATTTAACGTAAATAACACATTGAAATCCAAATGTGATGTTAGAAATGTCTACGCATTTACTGCCAAAACGCGAATTCAACGTATTTTACACACTGAATACGATATTTCGATGCATTTTTGTGCAATGTACTGAAAATCGTGTAAAACGCAAGTTTCACACTGAAATATGAATGCTATTCTAGAAACCTGTGTATTTGCTGCTGAAATCGCATTTAACGTAAATATCACATTGAAATCCGAATGTGATGTTAGAAATGTCTGCGCATTTGCTGCCAAAACGCGAATTCAACGTATTTTACACACTGAATACGATATTTCGATGCATTTTTGTGCAATGTACTGAAAATTGTGTAAAACGCAAGTTTCACACTGAAATATGAATGTTATGCTAGAAACCTGTGTATTTGCTCCTGAAATCCCATTTAACGTATATATCACATTGAAATCCGTATGTGATGTTAGAAATGTCTACGCATTTGCTGCCAAAACGCCAATTCAACGTATTTTACACACTGAATACGTTATTTAGATGCATTTTTGTGCAATGTACTGAAAATTGTATAAAACGCAAGTTTCACACTGAAATATGAATGTTATGCTAGAAACCCGTGTATTTGCTGCTGAAATCGCATTTAACGTAAATATCACATTGAAATCCAAATGTGATGTTAGAAATGTCTACGCATTTACTGCCAAAACGCGAATTCAACGTATTTTACACACTGAATACGATATTTCGATGCATTTTTGTGCAATGTACTGAAAATCGTGTAAAACGCAAGTTTCACACTGAAATATGAATGCTATTCTAGAAACCTGTGTATTTGCTGCTGAAATCGCATTTAACGTAAATGTCACATTGAAATCCGAATGTGATGTTAGAAATGTCTACTGCAAAAACGCGAATTCAACGTATTTTACACACTGAATACTATATTTCGATGCATTTTTGTGCAATGTACTGAAAATTGTGTAAAACGCATGTTTCACACTGAAATATGAATGTTATGCTAGAAACCTGTGTATTTGCTCCTGAAATCGCATTTAACGTATATATCACATTGAAATCCGAATGTGATGTTAGAAATGTCTACGCATTTACTGCCAAAACGCGAATTCAACGTATTTTACACACTGAATACGATATTTCGATGCATTTTTGTGCAATGTACTGAAAATCGTGTAAAACGCAAGTTTCACACTGAAATATGAATGTTATGCTAGAAACCCGTGTATTTGCTGCTGAAATCGCATTTAACGTAAATATCACATTGATATCCAAATGTGATGTTACACACTGAATACGATATTTAGATGCATTTTTGTGCAATGTACTGAAAATCGTATAAAACGCAAGTTTCACACTGAAATATGAATGTTATGCTAGAAACCTGTGTATTTGGTGCTGAAATCGTATTTAACGTAAATATTACATTGAAATCCGAATGTGATGTTAGAAATGTCTACGCATTTACTGCCAAAACGCGAATTCAACGTATTTTACACACTGAATACGATATTTCGATGCATTTTTGTGCAATGTACTGAAAATCGTGTAAAACGCAAGTTTCACACTGAAATATGAATGTTATGCTAGAAACCTGTGTATTTGCTGCTGAAATCGCATTTAACGTAAATATCACATTGAAATCCGAATGTGATGTTAGAAATGTTTACGCATTTGCTGCCAAAACGCGAATTCAACGTATTTTACACACTGAATACGATATTTTGATGCATTTTTGTGCAATGTACTGAAAATCGTGTAAAACGCAAGTTTCACACTGAAATATGAATGTTATGCTAGAAACCTGTGTATTTGCTGCTAAAATCGCATTTAACGTAAATATCACATTGAAATCCGAATGTGATGTTAGAAATGTCTACGCATTTGCTGCAAAAACGCGAATTCAACGTATTTTACACACTGAATACTATATTTCGATGCATTTTTGTGCAATGTACTGAAAATCGTGTAAAACGCAAGTTTCACACTGAAATATGAATGCTATTCTAGAAACCTGTGTATTTGCTGCTGAAATCGCATTTAACGTAAATATCACATTGAAATCCGAATGTGATGTTAGAAATGTCTACGCATTTGCTGCCAAAACGCCAATTCAACGTATTTTACACACTGAATACGTTACTTAGATGCATTTTTGTGCAATGTACTGAAAATTGTGTAAAACGCAAGTTTCACACTGAAATAAGAATGTTATGCTAGATACCCGTGTATTTGCTGCTGAAATCGCATTTAACGTAAATATCACATTGAAATCCAAATGTGATGTTAGAAATGTCTACGCATTTACTGCCAAAACGCGAATTCAACGTATTTTACACACTGAATACGATATTTCGATGCATTTTTGTGCAATGTACTGAAAATCGTGTAAAACGCAAGTTTCACACTGAAATATGAATGTTATGCTAGAAACCTGTGTATTTGCTGCTGAAATCGCATTTAACGTAAATATCACATTGAAATCCGAATGTGATGTTAGAAATGTCTACGCATTTGCAGCCAAAACGCGAATTCAACGTATTTTACACACTGAATACTATATTTCGATGCATTTTTGTGCAATGTACTGAAAATCGTGTAAAACGCAAGTTTCACACTGAAATATGAATGTTATGCTAGAAACCTGTGTATTTGCTGCTGAAATCGCATTTAACGTAAATATCACATTGAAATCCGAATGTGATGTTAGAAATGTCTACGCATTTGCTGCCAAAACGTGAATTCAACGTATTTTACACACTGAATACGATATCTTGATGCATTTTTGTGCAATGTACTGAAAATCGTGTAAAACGCAAGTTTCACACTGAAATATGAATGTTATGCTAGAAACCTATGTATTTGCTGCTGAAATCGCATTTAACGTAAATATCACATTGAAATCCGAATGTGATGTTAGAAATGTCTACGCATTTGCTGCCAAAACGCGAATTCAACGTATTTTACACACTGAATACTATATTTCGATGCATTTTTGTGCAATGTACTGAAACTCGTGTAAAACGCAAGTTTCACACTGAAATATGAATGCTATTCTAGAAACCTGTGTATTTGCTGCTGAAATCGCATTTAACGTAAATATCACATTGAAATCCGAATGTGATGTTAGAAATGTCTACGCATTTGCTGCCAAAACGCCAATTCAACGTATTTTACACACTGAATACGTTATTTAGATGCATTTTTGTGCAATGTACTGAAAATTGTATAAAACGCAAGTTTCACACTGAAATATGAATGTTATGCTAGAAACTCGTGTATTTGCTGCTGAAATCGCATTTAACGTAAATATCACATTGAAATCCAAATGTGATGTTAGAAATGTCTACGCATTTACTGCCAAAACGCGAATTCAACGTATTTTACACACTAAATACGATATTTCGATGCATTTTTGTGCAATGTACTGAAAATCGTGTAAAACGCAAGTTTCACACTGAAATATGAATGTTATGCTAGAAACCTGTGTATTTGCTGCTGAAATCGCATTTAACGTAAATATCACATTGAAATCCGAATGTGATGTTAGAAATGTCTACACATTTGCTGCCCAAACGCGAATTCAACGTATTTTACACACTGAATACGATATTTAGATGCATTTTTGTGCAATGTACTGAAAATCGTGTAAAACGCAAGTTTCACACTGAAATATGAATGCTATTCTAGAAACCTGTGTATTTGCTGCTGAAATCGCATTTAACGTAAATATCACATTGAAATCCGAATGTGATGTTAGAAATGTCTACGCATTTGCTGCCAAAACGCGAATTCAACGTATTTTACACACTGAATACTATATTTCGATGCATTTTTGTGCAATGTACTGAAAATCTTGTAAAACGCAAGTTTCACACTGAAATATGAATGTTATGCTAGAAACCCGTGTATTTGCTGCTGAAATCGCATTTGACGTAAATATCACATTGAAATCCAAATGTGATGTTAGAAATGTCTACGCATTTACTGCCAAAACACGAATTCAACGTATTTTACACACTGAATACGATATTTCGATGCATTTTTGTGCAATGTACTGAAAATCGTGTAAAACGCAAGTTTCACACTGAAATATGAATGTTATGCTAGAAACCTCTGTATTTGCTGCTGAAATCGCATTTAACGTAAATATCACATTGAAATCCGAATGTGATGTTAGAAATGTCTACGCATTTGCTGCCAAAACGCGAATTCAACGTATTTTACACACTGAATACGATATTTAGATGCATTTTTGTGCAATGTACTGAAAATCGTGTAAAACGCAAGTTTCACACTGAAATATGAATGCTATTCTAGAAACCTGTGTATTTGCTGCTGAAATCGCATTTAACGTAAATGTCACATTGAAATCCGAATGTGATGTTAGAAATGTCGTATTTTACACACTGAATACGATATTTCGATGCATTTTTGTGCAATGTACTGAAAATCGTGTAAAACGCAAGTTTCACACTGAAATATGAATGTTATGCTAGAAACCCGTGTATTTGCTGCTGAAATCGCATTTAACGTAAATATCACATTGATATCCAAATGTGATGTTACACACTGAATACGATATTTAGATGCATTTTTGTGCAATGTACTGAAAATCGTGTAAAACGCAAGTTTCACACTGAAATATGAATGTTATGCTAGAAACCTGTGTATTTGCTGCTGAAATCGCATTTAACGTAAATATCACATTGAAATCCGATTGTGATGTTAGAAATGTTTACGCATTTGCTGCCAAAACGCGAATTCAACGTATTTTACACACTGAATACGATATTTTGATGCATTTTTGTGCAATGTACTGAAAATCGTGTAAAACGCAAGTTTCACACTGAAATATGAATGTTATGCTAGAAACCTGTGTATTTGCTGCTGAAATCGCATTTAACGTAAATATCACATTGAAATCCGAATGTGATGTTAGAAATGTCTACGCATTTGCTGCCAAAACGCGAATTCAACGTATTTTACACACTGAATACTATATTTCGATGCATTTTTGTGCAATGTACTGAAAATCGTGTAAAACGCAAGTTTCACACTGAAATATGAATGCTATTCTAGAAACCTGTGTATTTGCTGCTGAAATCGCATTTAACGTAAATATCACATTGAAATCCGAATGTGATGTTAGAAATGTCTACGCATTTGCTGCCAAAACGCCAATTCAACGTATTTTACACACTGAATACGTTACTTAGATGCATTTTTGTGCAATGTACTGAAAATTGTGTAAAACGCAAGTTTCACACTGAAATATGAATGTTATGCTAGATACCCGTGTATTTGCTGCTGAAATCGCATTTAACGTAAATATCACATTGAAATCCAAATGTGATGTTAGAAATGTCTACGCATTTACTGCCAAAACGCGAATTCAACGTATTTTACACACTGAATACGATATTTCGATGCATTTTTGTGCAATGTACTGAAAATCGTGTAAAACGCAAGTTTCACACTGAAATATGAATGTTATGCTAGAAACCTGTGTATTTGCTGCTGAAATCGCATTTAACGTAAATATCACATTGAAATCCGAATGTGATGTTAGAAATGTCTACACATTTGCTGCCAAAACGCGAATTCAACGTATTTTACACACTGAATACGGTATTTAGATGCATTTTTGTGCAATGTACTGAAAATCGTGTAAAACGCAAGTTTCACACTGAAATATGAATGTTATGCTAGAAACCTATGTATTTGCTGCTGAAATCGCATTTAACGTAAATATCACATTGAAATCCGAATGTGATGTTAGAAATGTCTACGCATTTGCTGCCAAAACGCGAATTCAACGTATTTTACACACTGAATACTATATTTCGATGCATTTTTGTGCAATGTACTGAAACTCGTGTAAAACGCAAGTTTCACACTGAAATATGAATGTTATGCTAGAAACCCGTGTATTTGCTGCTGAAATCGCATTTAACGTAAATATCACATTGAAATCCGAATGTGATGTTAGAAATGTCTACGCATTTGCTGCCAAAACGCCAATTCAACGTATTTTACACACTGAATACGTTATTTAGATGCATTTTTGTGCAATGTACTGAAAATTGTATAAAACGCAAGTTTCACACTGAAATATGAATGTTATGCTAGAAACCCGTGTATTTGCTGCTGAAATCGCATTTAACGTAAATATCACATTGAAATCCAAATGTGATGTTAGAAATGTCTACGCATTTACTGCCAAAACGCGAATTCAACGTATTTTACACACTGAATACGATATTTCGATGCATTTTTGTGCAATGTACTGAAAATCGTGTAAAACGCAAGTTTCACACTGAAATATGAATGTTATGCTAGAAACCTGTGTATTTGCTGCTGAAATCGCATTTAACGTAAATATCACATTGAAATCCGAATGTGATGTTAGAAATGTCTACACATTTGCTGCCAAAACGCGAATTCAACGTATTTTACACACTGAATACGATATTTAGATGCATTTTTGTGCAATGTACTGAAAATCGTGTAAAACGCAAGTTTCACACTGAAATATGAATGCTATTCTAGAAACCTGTGTATTTGCTGCTGAAATCGCATTTAACGTAAATATCACATTGAAATCCGAATGTGATGTTAGAAATGTCTACGCATTTGCTGCCAAAACGCGAATTCAACGTATTTTACACACTGAATACTATATTTCGATGCATTTTTGTGCAATGTACTGAAAATCGTGTAAAACGCAAGTTTCACACTGAAATATGAATGTTATGCTAGAAACCCGTGTATTTGCTGCTGAAATCGCATTTAACGTAAATATCACATTGAAATCCAAATGTGATGTTAGAAATGTCTACGCATTTACTGCCAAAACACGAATTCAACGTATTTTACACACTGAATACGATATTTCGATGCATTTTTGTGCAATGTACTGAAAATCGTGTAAAACGCAAGTTTCACACTGAAATATGAATGTTATGCTAGAAACCTCTGTATTTGCTGCTGAAATCGCATTTAACGTAAATATCACATTGAAATCCGAATGTGATGTTAGAAATGTCTACGCATTTGCTGCCAAAACGCGAATTCAACGTATTTTACACACTGAATACGATATTTAGATGCATTTTTGTGCAATGTACTGAAAATCGTGTAAAACGCAAGTTTCACACTGAAATATGAATGCTATTCTAGAAACCTGTGTATTTGCTGCTGAAATCGCATTTAACGTAAATGTCACATTGAAATCCGAATGTGATGTTAGAAATGTCTACGCATTTGCTGCAAAAACGCGAATTCAACGTATTTTACACACTGAATACTATATTTCGATGCATTTTTGTGCAATGTACCGAAAATCGTGTAAAACGCAAGTTTCTCACTGAAATATGAATGTTATGCTAGAAACCTGTGTATTTGCTGCTGAAATCGCATTTAACGTAAATATCACATTGAAATCCGAATGTGATGTTAGAAATGTCTACGCATTTACTGCCAAAACGCGAATTCAACGTATTTTACACACTGAATACGATATTTCGATGCATTTTTGTGCAATGTACTGAAAATTGTGTAAAACGCATGTTTCACACTGAAATATGAATGTTATGCTAGAAACCTGTGTATTTGCTCCTGAAATCGCATTTAACGTATATATCACATTGAAATCCGAATGTGATGTTAGAAATGTCTACGCATTTACTGCCAAAACGCGAATTCAACGTATTTTACACACTGAATACGATATTTCGATGCATTTTTGTGCAATGTACTGAAAATCGTGTAAAACGCAAGTTTCACACTGAAATATGAATGTTATGCTAGAAACCCGTGTATTTGCTGCTGAAATCGCATTTAACGTAAATATCACATTGATATCCAAATGTGATGTTACACACTGAATACGATATTTAGATGCATTTTTGTGCAATGTACTGAAAATCGTATAAAACGCAAGTTTCACACTGAAATATGAATGTTATGCTAGAAACCTGTGTATTTGGTGCTGAAATCGTATTTAACGTAAATATTACATTGAAATCCGAATGTGATGTTAGAAATGTCTACGCATTTACTGCCAAAACGCGAATTCAACGTATTTTACACACTGAATACGATATTTCGATGCATTTTTGTGCAATGTACTGAAAATCGTGTAAAACGCAAGTTTCACACTGAAATATGAATGTTATGCTAGAAACCTGTGTATTTGCTGCTGAAATCGCATTTAACGTAAATATCACATTGAAATCCGATTGTGATGTTAGAAATGTTTACGCATTTGCTGCCAAAACGCGAATTCAACGTATTTTACACACTGAATACGATATTTTGATGCATTTTTGTGCAATGTACTGAAAATCGTGTAAAACGCAAGTTTCACACTGAAATATGAATGTTATGCTAGAAACCTGTGTATTTGCTGCTGAAATCGCATTTAACGTAAATATCACATTGAAATCCGAATGTGATGTTAGAAATGTCTACGCATTTGCTGCCAAAACGCGAATTCAACGTATTTTACACACTGAATACTATATTTCGATGCATTTTTGTGCAATGTACTGAAAATCGTGTAAAACGCAAGTTTCACACTGAAATATGAATGCTATTCTAGAAACCTGTGTATTTGCTGCTGAAATCGCATTTAACGTAAATATCACATTGAAATCCGAATGTGATGTTAGAAATGTCTACGCATTTGCTGCCAAAACGCCAATTCAACGTATTTTACACACTGAATACGTTACTTAGATGCATTTTTGTGCAATGTACTGAAAATTGTGTAAAACGCAAGTTTCACACTGAAATATGAATGTTATGCTAGATACCCGTGTATTTGCTGCTGAAATCGCATTTAACGTAAATATCACATTGAAATCCAAATGTGATGTTAGAAATGTCTACGCATTTACTGCCAAAACGCGAATTCAACGTATTTTACACACTGAATACGATATTTCGATGCATTTTTGTGCAATGTACTGAAAATCGTGTAAAACGCAAGTTTCACACTGAAATATGAATGTTATGCTAGAAACCTGTGTATTTGCTGCTGAAATCGCATTTAACGTAAATATCACATTGAAATCCGAATGTGATGTTAGAAATGTCTACACATTTGCTGCCAAAACGCGAATTCAACGTATTTTACACACTGAATACGATATTTAGATGCATTTTTGTGCAATGTACTGAAAATCGTGTAAAACGCAAGTTTCACACTGAAATATGAATGTTATGCTAGAAACCTATGTATTTGCTGCTGAAATCGCATTTAACGTAAATATCACATTGAAATCCGAATGTGATGTTAGAAATGTCTACGCATTTGCTGCCAAAACGCGAATTCAACGTATTTTACACACTGAATACTATATTTCGATGCATTTTTGTGCAATGTACTGAAACTCGTGTAAAACGCAAGTTTCACACTGAAATATGAATGTTATGCTAGAAACCCGTGTATTTGCTGCTGAAATCGCATTTAACGTAAATATCACATTGAAATCCGAATGTGATGTTAGAAATGTCTACGCATTTGCTGCCAAAACGCCAATTCAACGTATTTTACACACTGAATACGTTATTTAGATGCATTTTTGTGCAATGTACTGAAAATTGTATAAAACGCAAGTTTCACACTGAAATATGAATGTTATGCTAGAAACCCGTGTATTTGCTGCTGAAATCGCATTTAACGTAAATATCACATTGAAATCCAAATGTGATGTTAGAAATGTCTACGCATTTACTGCCAAAACGCGAATTCAACGTATTTTACACACTGAATACGATATTTCGATGCATTTTTGTGCAATGTACTGAAAATCGTGTAAAACGCAAGTTTCACACTGAAATATGAATGTTATGCTAGAAACCTGTGTATTTGCTGCTGAAATCGCATTTAACGTAAATATCACATTGAAATCCGAATGTGATGTTAGAAATGTCTACACATTTGCTGCCAAAACGCGAATTCAACGTATTTTACACACTGAATACGATATTTAGATGCATTTTTGTGCAATGTACTGAAAATCGTGTAAAACGCAAGTTTCACACTGAAATATGAATGCTATTCTAGAAACCTGTGTATTTGCTGCTGAAATCGCATTTAACGTAAATATCACATTGAAATCCGAATGTGATGTTAGAAATGTCTACGCATTTGCTGCCAAAACGCGAATTCAACGTATTTTACACACTGAATACTATATTTCGATGCATTTTTGTGCAATGTACTGAAAATCGTGTAAAACGCAAGTTTCACACTGAAATATGAATGTTATGCTAGAAACCCGTGTATTTGCTGCTGAAATCGCATTTAACGTAAATATCACATTGAAATCCAAATGTGATGTTAGAAATGTCTACGCATTTACTGCCAAAACACGAATTCAACGTATTTTACACACTGAATACGATATTTCGATGCATTTTTGTGCAATGTACTGAAAATCGTGTAAAACGCAAGTTTCACACTGAAATATGAATGTTATGCTAGAAACCTCTGTATTTGCTGCTGAAATCGCATTTAACGTAAATATCACATTGAAATCCGAATGTGATGTTAGAAATGTCTACGCATTTGCTGCCAAAACGCGAATTCAACGTATTTTACATACTGAATACTATATTTCGATGCATTTTTGTGCAATGTACTGAAAATCGTGTAAAACGCAAGTTTCACACTGAAATATGAATGTTATGCTAGAAACCTGTGTAATTGCTCATGAAATCGCATTTAACGTAAATATCACATTGAAATCCGAATGTGATGTTAGAAATGTCTACGCATTTGCTGCCAAAACGTGAATTCAACGTATTTTACACACTGAATACGATATCTTGATGCATTTTTGTGCAATGTACTGAAAATCGTGTAAAACGCAAGTTTCACACTGAAATATGAATGCTATTCTAGAAACCTGTGTATTTGCTGCTGAAATCGCATTTAACGTAAATATTACATTGAAATCCGAATGTGATGTTAGAAATGTCTACGCATTTGCTGCCAAAACGCGAATTCAACGTATTTTACACACTGAATACTATATTTCGATGCATTTTTGTGCAATGTACTGAAAATCGTGTAAAACGCAAGTTTCACACTGAAATATGAATGTTATGCTAGAAACCTCTGTATTTGCTGCTGAAATCGCATTTAACGTAAATATCACATTGAAATCCGAATGTGATGTTAGAAATGTCTACGCATTTGCTGCCAAAACGCGAATTCAACGTATTTTACATACTGAATACTATATTTCTATGCAATTTTGTGCAATGTACTGAAAATCGTGTAAAACGCAAGTTTCACACTGAAATATGAATGTTATGCTAGAAACCTGTGTAATTGCTCCTGAAATCGCATTTAACGTAAATATCACATTGAGATCCGAATGTGATGTTAGAAATGTCTGCGCATTTACTGCCAAAACGCGAATTCAACGTATTTTACACACTGAATACGATATTTCGATGCATTTTTGTGCAATGTACTGAAAATCGTGTAAAACACAAGTTTCACACTGAAATATGAATGTTATGCTAGAAACCTGTGTATTTGCTCCTGAAATCGCATTTAGCGTAAATATCACATTGAAATCCGAATGTGATGTTAGAAATGTCTACGCATTTACTGCCAAAACGCGAATTCAACGTATTTTACACACTGAATACGATATTTCGATGCACTTTTGTGCAATGTACTGAAAATCGTGTAAAACGCAAGTTTCACACTGAAATATGAATGTTATGCTAGAAACCTGTGTATTTTCTCCTGAAATCGCATTTAACGTATATATCACATTGAAATCCGAATGTGACGTTAGAAATGTCTACACATTTGCTGCCAAAAGGCGAATTCAACGTATTTTACACACTGAATACGATATTTAGATGCATTTTTGTGCAATGTACTGAAAATCGTATAAAACGCAAGTTTCACACTGAAATATGAATGTTATGCTAGAAACCTGTGTATTTGCTGCTGAAATCGTATTTAACGTAAATATCACATTGAAATCCGAATGTGATGTTAGAAATGTCTACGCATTTGCTGCCAAAACGTGAATTCAACGTATTTTACACACTGAATACGATATCTTGATGCATTTTTGTGCAATGTACTGAAAATCGTGTAAAACGCAAGTTTCACACTGAAATATGAATGTTATGCTAGAAACCTATGTATTTGCTGCTGAAATCGCATTTAACGTAAATATCACATTGAAATCCGAATGTGATGTTAGAAATGTCTACGCATTTGCTGCCAAAACGCGAATTCAACGTATTTTACACACTGAATACGATATTTTGATGCATTTTTGTGCAATGTACTGAAAATCGTGTAAAACGCAAGTTTCACACTGAAATATGAATGTTATGCTAGAAACCTGTGTATTTGCTGCTGAAATCGCATTTAACGTAAATATCACATTGAAATCCAAATGTGATGTTAGAAATGTCTACGCATTTACTGCCAAAACGCGAATTCAACGTATTTTACACACTAAATACGATATTTCGATGCATTTTTGTGCAATGTACTGAAAATCGTGTAAAACGCAAGTTTCACACTGAAATATGAATGTTATGCTAGAAACCTCTGTATTTGCTGCTGAAATCGCATTTAACGTAAATATCACATTGAAATCCGAATGTGATGTTAGAAATGTCTACGCATTTGCTGCCAAAACGCGAATTCAACGTATTTTACATACTGAATACTATATTTCGATGCATTTTTGTGCAATGTACTGAAAATCGTGTAAAACGCAAGTTTCACACTGAAATATGAATGTTATGCTAGAAACCTGTGTATTTGCTGCTGAAATCGCATTTAACGTAAATATCACATTGAAATCCGAATGTGATGTTAGAAATGTCTACGCATTTGCTGCCAAAACGTGAATTCAACGTATTTTACACACTGAATACGATATCTTGATGCATTTTTGTGCAATGTACTGAAAATCGTGTAAAACGCAAGTTTCACACTGAAATATGAATGCTATTCTAGAAACCTGTGTATTTGCTGCTGAAATCGCATTTAACGTAAATATTACATTGAAATCCGAATGTGATGTTAGAAATGTCTACGCATTTGCTGCCAAAACGCGAATTCAACGTATTTTACACACTGAATACTATATTTCGATGCATTTTTGTGCAATGTACTGAAAATCGTGTAAAACGCAAGTTTCACACTGAAATATGAATGTTATGCTAGAAACCTCTGTATTTGCTGCTGAAATCGCATTTAACGTAAATATCACATTGAAATCCGAATGTGATGTTAGAAATGTCTACGCATTTGCTGCCAAAACGCGAATTCAACGTATTTTACATACTGAATACTATATTTCGATGCAATTTTGTGCAATGTACTGAAAATCGTGTAAAACGCAAGTTTCACACTGAAATATGAATGTTATGCTAGAAACCTGTGTAATTGCTCCTGAAATCGCATTTAACGTAAATATCACATTGAGATCCGAATGTGATGTTAGAAATGTCTGCGCATTTACTGCCAAAACGCGAATTCAACGTATTTTACACACTGAATACGATATTTCGATGCATTTTTGTGCAATGTACTGAAAATCGTGTAAAACACAAGTTTCACACTGAAATATGAATGTTATGCTAGAAACCTGTGTATTTGCTCCTGAAATCGCATTTAGCGTAAATATCACATTGAAATCCGAATGTGATGTTAGAAATGTCTACGCATTTACTGCCAAAACGCGAATTCAACGTATTTTACACACTGAATACGATATTTCGATGCACTTTTGTGCAATGTACTGAAAATCGTGTAAAACGCAAGTTTCACACTGAAATATGAATGTTATGCTAGAAACCTGTGTATTTTCTCCTGAAATCGCATTTAACGTATATATCACATTGAAATCCGAATGTGATGTTAGAAATGTCTACACATTTGCTGCCAAAAGGCGAATTCAACGTATTTTACACACTGAATACGATATTTAGATGCATTTTTGTGCAATGTACTGAAAATCGTATAAAACGCAAGTTTCACACTGAAATATGAATGTTATGCTAGAAACCTGTGTATTTGCTGCTGAAATCGTATTTAACGTAAATATCACATTGAAATCCGAATGTGATGTTAGAAATGTCTACGCATTTGCTGCCAAAACGTGAATTCAACGTATTTTACACACTGAATACGATATCTTGATGCATTTTTGTGCAATGTACTGAAAATCGTGTAAAACGCAAGTTTCACACTGAAATATGAATGTTATGCTAGAAACCTATGTATTTGCTGCTGAAATCGCATTTAACGTAAATATCACATTGAAATCCGAATGTGATGTTAGAAATGTCTACGCATTTGCTGCCAAAACGCGAATTCAACGTATTTTACACACTGAATCCGATATTTTGATGCATTTTTGTGCAATGTACTGAAAATCGTGTAAAACGCAAGTTTCACACTGAAATATGAATGTTATGCTAGAAACCTGTGTATTTGCTGCTGAAATCGCATTTAACGTAAATATCACATTGAAATCCAAATGTGATGTTAGAAATGTCTACGCATTTACTGCCAAAACGCGAATTCAACGTATTTTACACACTAAATACGATATTTCGATGCATTTTTGTGCAATGTACTGAAAATCGTGTAAAACGCAAGTTTCACACTGAAATATGAATGTTATGCTAGAAACCTGTGTATTTGCTGCTGAAATCGCATTTAACGTAAATATCACATTGAAATCCGAATGTGATGTTAGAAATGTCTACACATTTGCTGCCCAAACGCGAATTCAACGTATTTTACACACTGAATACGATATTTAGATGCATTTTTGTGCAATGTACTGAAAATCGTGTAAAACGCAAGTTTCACACTGAAATATGAATGCTATTCTAGAAACCTGTGTATTTGCTGCTGAAATCGCATTTAACGTAAATATCACATTGAAATCCGAATGTGATGTTAGAAATGTCTACGCATTTGCTGCCAAAACGCGAATTCAACGTATTTTACACACTGAATCCGATATTTTGATGCATTTTTGTGCAATGTACTGAAAATCGTGTAAAACGCAAGTTTCACACTGAAATATGAATGTTATGCTAGAAACCCGTGTATTTGCTGCTGAAATCGCATTTGACGTAAATATCACATTGAAATCCAAATGTGATGTTAGAAATGTCTACGCATTTACTGCCAAAACACGAATTCAACGTATTTTACACACTGAATACGATATTTCGATGCATTTTTGTGCAATGTACTGAAAATCGTGTGAAACGCAAGTTTCACACTGAAATATGAATGTTATGCTAGAAACCTCTGTATTTGCTGCTGAAATCGCATTTAACGTAAATATCACATTGAAATCCGAATGTGATGTTAGAAATGTCTACGCATTTGCTGCCAAAACGCGAATTCAACGTATTTTACACACTGAATACGATATTTAGATGCATTTTTGTGCAATGTACTGAAAATCGTGTAAAACGCAAGTTTCACACTGAAATATGAATGCTATTCTAGAAACCTGTGTATTTGCTGCTGAAATCGCATTTAACGTAAATGTCACATTGAAATCCGAATGTGATGTTAGAAATGTCTACGCATTTGCTGCAAAAACGCGAATTCAACGTATTTTACACACTGAATACTATATTTCGATGCATTTTTGTGCAATGTACCGAAAATCGTGTAAAACGCAAGTTTCACACTGAAATATGAATGTTATGCTAGAAACCTGTGTATTTGCTGCTGAAATCGCATTTAACGTAAATATCACATTGAAATCCGAATGTGATGTTAGAAATGTCTACGCATTTACTGCCAAAACGCGAATTCAACGTATTTTACACACTGAATACGATATTTCGATGCATTTTTGTGCAATGTACTGAAAATTGTGTAAAACGCATGTTTCACACTGAAATATGAATGTTATGCTAGAAACCTGTGTATTTGCTCCTGAAATCGCATTTAACGTATATATCACATTGAAATCCGAATGTGATGTTAGAAATGTCTACGCATTTACTGCCAAAACGCGAATTCAACGTATTTTACACACTGAATACGATATTTCGATGCATTTTTGTGCAATGTACTGAAAATCGTGTAAAACGCAAGTTTCACACTGAAATATGAATGTTATGCTAGAAACCCGTGTATTTGCTGCTGAAATCGCATTTAACGTAAATATCACATTGATACCCAAATGTGATGTTACACACTGAATACGATATTTAGATGCATTTTTGTGCAATGTACTGAAAATCGTATAAAACGCAAGTTTCACACTGAAATATGAATGTTATGCTAGAAACCTGTGTATTTGGTGCTGAAATCGTATTTAACGTAAATATTACATTGAAATCCGAATGTGATGTTAGAAATGTCTACGCATTTACTGCCAAAACGCGAATTCAACGTATTTTACACACTGAATACGATATTTCGATGCATTTTTGTGCAATGTACTGAAAATCGTGTAAAACGCAAGTTTCACACTGAAATATGAATGTTATGCTAGAAACCTGTGTATTTGCTGCTGAAATCGCATTTAACGTAAATATCACATTGAAATCCGATTGTGATGTTAGAAATGTTTACGCATTTGCTGCCAAAACGCGAATTCAACGTATTTTACACACTGAATACGATATTTTGATGCATTTTTGTGCAATGTACTGAAAATCGTGTAAAACGCAAGTTTCACACTGAAATATGAATGTTATGCTAGAAACCTGTGTATTTGCTGCTGAAATCGCATTTAACGTAAATATCACATTGAAATCCGAATGTGATGTTAGAAATGTCTACGCATTTGCTGCCAAAACGCGAATTCAACGTATTTTACACACTGAATACTATATTTCGATGCATTTTTGTGCAATGTACTGAAAATCGTGTAAAACGCAAGTTTCACACTGAAATATGAATGCTATTCTAGAAACCTGTGTATTTGCTGCTGAAATCGCATTTAACGTAAATATCACATTGAAATCCGAATGTGATGTTAGAAATGTCTACGCATTTGCTGCCAAAACGCCAATTCAACGTATTTTACACACTGAATACGTTACTTAGATGCATTTTTGTGCAATGTACTGAAAATTGTGTAAAACGCAAGTTTCACACTGAAATATGAATGTTATGCTAGATACCCGTGTATTTGCTGCTGAAATCGCATTTAACGTAAATATCACATTGAAATCCAAATGTGATGTTAGAAATGTCTACGCATTTACTGCCAAAACGCGAATTCAACGTATTTTACACACTGAATACGATATTTCGATGCATTTTTGTGCAATGTACTGAAAATCGTGTAAAACGCAAGTTTCACACTGAAATATGAATGTTATGCTAGAAACCTGTGTATTTGCTGCTGAAATCGCATTTAACGTAAATATCACATTGAAATCCGAATGTGATGTTAGAAATGTCTACGCATTTGCAGCCAAAACGCGAATTCAACGTATTTTACACACTGAATACTATATTTCGATGCATTTTTGTGCAATGTACTGAAAATCGTGTAAAACGCAAGTTTCACACTGAAATATGAATGTTATGCTAGAAACCTGTGTATTTGCTGCTGAAATCGCATTTAACGTAAATATCACATTGAAATCCGAATGTGATGTTAGAAATGTCTACGCATTTGCTGCCAAAACGTGAATTCAACGTATTTTACACACTGAATACGATATCTTGATGCATTTTTGTGCAATGTACTGAAAATCGTGTAAAACGCAAGTTTCACACTGAAATATGAATGTTATGCTAGAAACCTATGTATTTGCTGCTGAAATCGCATTTAACGTAAATATCACATTGAAATCCGAATGTGATGTTAGAAATGTCTACGCATTTGCTGCCAAAACGCGAATTCAACGTATTTTACACACTGAATACTATATTTCGATGCATTTTTGTGCAATGTACTGAAACTCGTGTAAAACGCAAGTTTCACACTGAAATATGAATGTTATGCTAGAAACCCGTGTATTTGCTGCTGAAATCGCATTTAACGTAAATATCACATTGAAATCCGAATGTGATGTTAGAAATGTCTACGCATTTGCTGCCAAAACGCCAATTCAACGTATTTTACACACTGAATACGTTATTTAGATGCATTTTTGTGCAATGTACTGAAAATTGTATAAAACGCAAGTTTCACACTGAAATATGAATGTTATGCTAGAAACCCGTGTATTTGCTGCTGAAATCGCATTTAACGTAAATATCACATTGAAATCCAAATGTGATGTTAGAAATGTCTACGCATTTACTGCCAAAACGCGAATTCAACGTATTTTACACACTGAATACGATATTTCGATGCATTTTTGTGCAATGTACTGAAAATCGTGTAAAACGCAAGTTTCACACTGAAATATGAATGTTATGCTAGAAACCTGTGTATTTGCTGCTGAAATCGCATTTAACGTAAATATCACATTGAAATCCGTATGTGATGTTAGAAATGTCTACACATTTGCTGCCAAAACGCGAATTCAACGTATTTTACACACTGAATACGATATTTAGATGCATTTTTGTGCAATGTACTGAAAATCGTGTAAAACGCAAGTTTCACACTGAAATATGAATGCTATTCTAGAAACCTGTGTATTTGCTGCTGAAATCGCATTTAACGTAAATATCACATTGAAATCCGAATGTGATGTTAGAAATGTCTACGCATTTGCTGCCAAAACGCGAATTCAACGTATTTTACACACTGAATACTATATTTCGATGCATTTTTGTGCAATGTACTGAAAATCGTGTAAAACGCAAGTTTCACACTGAAATATGAATGTTATGCTAGAAACCCGTGTATTTGCTGCTGAAATCGCATTTAACGTAAATATCACATTGAAATCCAAATGTGATGTTAGAAATGTCTACGCATTTACTGCCAAAACACGAATTCAACGTATTTTACACACTGAATACGATATTTCGATGCATTTTTGTGCAATGTACTGAAAATCGTGTAAAACGCAAGTTTCACACTGAAATATGAATGTTATGCTAGAAACCTCTGTATTTGCTGCTGAAATCGCATTTAACGTAAATATCACATTGAAATCCGAATGTGATGTTAGAAATGTCTACGCATTTGCTGCCAAAACGCGAATTCAACGTATTTTACATACTGAATACTATATTTCGATGCATTTTTGTGCAATGTACTGAAAATCGTGTAAAACGCAAGTTTCACACTGAAATATGAATGTTATGCTAGAAACCTGTGTAATTGCTCATGAAATCGCATTTAACGTAAATATCACATTGAGATCCGAATGTGATGTTAGAAATGTCTACGCATTTGCTGCCAAAACGTGAATTCAACGTATTTTACACACTGAATACGATATCTTGATGCATTTTTGTGCAATGTACTGAAAATCGTGTAAAACGCAAGTTTCACACTGAAATATGAATGCTATTCTAGAAACCTGTGTATTTGCTGCTGAAATCGCATTTAACGTAAATATCACATTGAAATCCGAATGTGATGTTAGAAATGTCTACGCATTTGCTGCCAAAACGCGAATTCAACGTATTTTACACACTGAATACTATATTTCGATGCATTTTTGTGCAATGTACTGAAAATCGTGTAAAACGCAAGTTTCACACTGAAATATGAATGTTATGCTAGAAACCTCTGTATTTGCTGCTGAAATCGCATTTAACGTAAATATCACATTGAAATCCGAATGTGATGTTAGAAATGTCTACGCATTTGCTGCCAAAACGCGAATTCAACGTATTTTACATACTGAATACTATATTTCGATGCAATTTTGTGCAATGTACTGAAAATCGTGTAAAACGCAAGTTTCACACTGAAATATGAATGTTATGCTAGAAACCTGTGTAATTGCTCCTGAAATCGCATTTAACGTAAATATCACATTGAGATCCGAATGTGATGTTAGAAATGTCTGCGCATTTACTGCCAAAACGCGAATTCAACGTATTTTACACACTGAATACGATATTTCGATGCATTTTTGTGCAATGTACTGAAAATCGTGTAAAACACAAGTTTCACACTGAAATATGAATGTTATGCTAGAAACCTGTGTATTTGCTCCTGAAATCGCATTTAGCGTAAATATCACATTGAAATCCGAATGTGATGTTAGAAATGTCTACGCATTTACTGCCAAAACGCGAATTCAACGTATTTTACACACTGAAT
This sequence comes from Carabus problematicus, assembly GCA_963422195.1. Classification (NCBI taxonomy): domain Eukaryota; kingdom Metazoa; phylum Arthropoda; class Insecta; order Coleoptera; family Carabidae; genus Carabus; species Carabus problematicus. The sequence goes on from OY728586.1 coordinate 7,263,282, forward strand.
ACGATATTTCGATGCACTTTTGTGCAATGTACTGAAAATCGTGTAAAACGCAAGTTTCACACTGAAATATGAATGTTATGCTAGAAACCTGTGTATTTTCTCCTGAAATCGCATTTAACGTATATATCACATTGAAATCCGAATGTGATGTTAGAAATGTCTACACATTTGCTGCCAAAAGGCGAATTCAACGTATTTTACACACTGAATACGATATTTAGATGCATTTTTGTGCAATGTACTGAAAATCGTATAAAACGCAAGTTTCACACTGAAATATGAATGTTATGCTAGAAACCTGTGTATTTGCTGCTGAAATCGTATTTAACGTAAATATCACATTGAAATCCGAATGTGATGTTAGAAATGTCTACGCATTTGCTGCCAAAACGTGAATTCAACGTATTTTACACACTGAATACGATATCTTGATGCATTTTTGTGCAATGTACTGAAAATCGTGTAAAACGCAAGTTTCACACTGAAATATGAATGTTATGCTAGAAACCTATGTATTTGCTGCTGAAATCGCATTTAACGTAAATATCACATTGAAATCCGAATGTGATGTTAGAAATGTCTACGCATTTGCTGCCAAAACGCGAAGTCAACGTATTTTACACACTGAATACGATATTTTGATGCATTTTTGTGCAATGTACTGAAAATCGTGTAAAACGCAAGTTTCACACTGAAATATGAATGTTATGCTAGAAACCTGTGTATTTGCTGCTGAAATCGCATTTAACGTAAATATCACATTGAAATCCGAATGTGATGTTAGAAATGTCTACGCATTTGCTGCCAAAACGCGAATTTAACGTATTTTACACACTGAATACGATATTTAGATGCATTTTTGTGCAATGTACTGAAAATCGTGTAAAACGCAAGTTTCACACTGAAATATGAATGCTATTCTAGAAACCTGTGTATTTGCTGCTGAAATCGCATTTAACGTAAATATCACATTGAAATCCGAATGTGATGTTAGAAATGTCTACGCATTTGCTGCCAAAACGCGAATTCAACGTATTTTACACACTGAATACGATATTTCGATGCATTTTTGTGCAATGTACTGAAAATTGTGTAAAACGCAAGTTTCACACTGAAATATGAATGTTATGCTAGAAACCTGTGTATTTGCTGCTGAAATCGCATTTAACGTAAATATCACATTGAAATCCGAATGTGATGTTAGAAATGTCTACGCATTTACTGCCAAAACGCGAAGTCAACGTATTTTACACACTGAATACGATATTTAGATGCATTTTTGTGCAATGTACTGAAAATCGTGTAAAACGCAAGTTTCACACTGAAATATGAATGTTATGCTAGAAACCTGTGTATTTGCTGCTGAAATCGCATTTAACGTAAATATCACATTGAAATCCGAATGTGATGTTAGAAATGTCTACGCATTTGCTGCCAAAACGCGAATTCAACGTATTTTACACACTGAATACTATATTTCGATGCATTTTTGTGCAATGTACTAAAACTCGTGTAAAACGCAAGTTTCACACTGAAATATGAATGCTATTCTAGAAACCTGTGTATTTGCTGCTGAAATCGCATTTAACGTAAATATCACATTGAAATCCGAATGTGATGTTATAAATGTCTACGCATTTGCTGCCAAAACGTGAATTCAACGTATTTTACACACTGAATACGATATCTTGATGCATTTTTGTGCAATGTACTGAAAATCGTGTAAAACGCAAGTTTCACACTGAAATATGAATGTTATGCTAGAAACCTATGTATTTGCTGCTGAAATCGCATTTAACGTAAATATCACATTGAAATCCGAATGTGATGTTAGAAATGTCTACGCATTTGCTGCCAAAACGCGAATTCAACGTATTTTACACACTGAATACTATATTTCGATGCATTTTTGTGCAATGTACTAAAACTCGTGTAAAACGCAAGTTTCACACTGAAATATGAATGCTATTCTAGAAACCTGTGTATTTGCTGCTGAAATCGCATTTAACGTAAATATCACATTGAAATCCGAATGTGATGTTAGAAATGTCTACGTATTTGCTGCCAAAACGCCAATTCAACGTATTTTACACACTGAATACGTTATTTATATGCATTTTTGTGCAATGTACTGAAAATTGTATAAAACGCAAGTTTCACACTGAAATATGAATGTTATGCTAGAAACCCGTGTATTTGCTGCTCAAATCGCATTTAACGTAAATAACACATTGAAATCCAAATGTGATGTTAGAAATGTCTACGCATTTACTGCCAAAACGCGAATTCAACGTATTTTACACACTGAATACGATATTTCGATGCATTTTTGTGCAATGTACTGAAAATCGTGTAAAACGCAAGTTTCACACTGAAATATGAATGCTATTCTAGAAACCTGTGTATTTGCTGCTGAAATCGCATTTAACGTAAATATCACATTGAAATCCGAATGTGATGTTAGAAATGTCTGCGCATTTGCTGCCAAAACGCGAATTCAACGTATTTTACACACTGAATACGATATTTCGATGCATTTTTGTGCAATGTACTGAAAATTGTGTAAAACGCAAGTTTCACACTGAAATATGAATGTTATGCTAGAAACCTGTGTATTTGCTCCTGAAATCCCATTTAACGTATATATCACATTGAAATCCGTATGTGATGTTAGAAATGTCTACGCATTTACTGCCAAAACGCGAATTCAACATATTTTACACACTGAATACGATATTTCGATGCATTTTTGTGCAATGTACTGAAAATCGTGTAAAACGCAAGTTTCACACTGAAATATGAATGTTATGCTAGAAACCCGTGTATTTGCTGCTGAAATCGCATTTAACGTAAATATCACATTGAAATCCAAATGTGATGTTGCACACTGAATACGATATTTCGATGCATTTTTGTGCAATGTACTGAAAATTGTGTAAAACGCAAGTTTCACACTGAAATATGAATGTTATGCTAGAAACCTGTGTATTTGCTCCTGAAATCCCATTTAACGTATATATCACATTGAAATCCGTATGTGATGTTAGAAATGTCTACGCATTTACTGCCAAAACGCGAATTCAACATATTTTACACACTGAATACGATATTTCGATGCATTTTTGTGCAATGTACTGAAAATCGTGTAAAACGCAAGTTTCACACTGAAATATGAATGTTATGCTAGAAACCTGTGTATTTGCTGCTGAAATCGCATTTAACGTAAATATCACATTGAAATCCGAATGTGATGTTAGAAATGTCTACGCATTTGCTGCCAAAACGTGAATTCAACGTATTTTACACACTGAATACGATATCTTGATGCATTTTTGTGCAATGTACTGAAAATCGTGTAAAACGCAAGTTTCACACTGAAATATGAATGTTATGCTAGAAACCTATGTATTTGCTGCTGAAATCGCATTTAACGTAAATATCACATTGAAATCCGAATGTGATGTTAGAAATGTCTACGCATTTGCTGCCAAAACGCGAATTCAACGTATTTTACACACTGAATACTATATTTCGATGCATTTTTGTGCAATGTACTGAAACTCGTGTAAAACGCAAGTTTCACACTGAAATATGAATGCTATTCTAGAAACCTGTGTATTTGCTGCTGAAATCGCATTTAACGTAAATATCACATTGAAATCCGAATGTGATGTTAGAAATGTCTACGCATTTGCTGCCAAAACGCCAATTCAACGTATTTTACACACTGAATACGTTATTTAGATGCATTTTTGTGCAATGTACTGAAAATTGTATAAAACGCAAGTTTCACACTGAAATATGAATGTTATGCTAGAAACCCGTGTATTTGCTGCTGAAATCGCATTTAACGTAAATATCACATTGAAATCCAAATGTGATGTTAGAAATGTCTACGCATTTACTGCCAAAACGCGAATTCAACGTATTTTACACACTGAATACGATATTTCGATGCATTTTTGTGCAATGTACTGAAAATCGTGTAAAACGCAAGTTTCACACTGAAATATGAATGTTATGCTAGAAACCTGTGTATTTGCTGCTGAAATCGCATTTAACGTAAATATCACATTGAAATCCGAATGTGATGTTAGAAATGTCTACACATTTGCTGCCAAAACGCGAATTCAACGTATTTTACACACTGAATACGATATTTAGATGCATTTTTGTGCAATGTACTGAAAATCGTGTAAAACGCAAGTTTCACACTGAAATATGAATGCTATTCTAGAAACCTGTGTATTTGCTGCTGAAATCGCATTTAACGTAAATATCACATTGAAATCCGAATGTGATGTTAGAAATGTCTACGCATTTGCTGCCAAAACGCGAATTCAACGTATTTTACACACTGAATACTATATTTCGATGCATTTTTGTGCAATGTACTGAAAATCGTGTAAAACGCAAGTTTCACACTGAAATATGAATGTTATGCTAGAAACCCGTGTATTTGCTGCTGAAATCGCATTTAACGTAAATATCACATTGAAATCCAAATGTGATGTTAGAAATGTCTACGCATTTACTGCCAAAACACGAATTCAACGTATTTTACACACTGAATACGATATTTCGATGCATTTTTGTGCAATGTACTGAAAATCGTGTAAAACGCAAGTTTCACACTGAAATATGAATGTTATGCTAGAAACCTCTGTATTTGCTGCTGAAATCGCATTTAACGTAAATATCACATTGAAATCCGAATGTGATGTTGGAAATGTCTACGCATTTGCTGCCAAAACGCGAATTCAACGTATTTTACATACTGAATACTATATTTCGATGCATTTTTGTGCAATGTACTGAAAATCGTGTAAAACGCAAGTTTCACACTGAAATATGAATGTTATGCTAGAAACCTGTGTAATTGCTCCTGAAATCGCATTTAACGTAAATATCACATTGAAATCCGAATGTGATGTTAGAAATGTCTACGCATTTGCTGCCAAAACGTGAATTCAACGTATTTTACACACTGAATACGATATCTTGATGCATTTTTGTGCAATGTACTGAAAATCGTGTAAAACGCAAGTTTCACACTGAAATATGAATGCTATTCTAGAAACCTGTGTATTTGCTGCTGAAATCGCATTTAACGTAAATATCACATTGAAATCCGAATGTGATGTTAGAAATGTCTACGCATTTGCTGCCAAAACGCCAATTCAACGTATTTTACACACTGAATACGTTATTTAGATGCATTTTTGTGCAATGTACTGAAAATTGTATAAAACGCAAGTTTCACACTGAAATATGAATGTTATGCTAGAAACCCGTGTATTTGCTGCTGAAATCGCATTTAACGTAAATATCACATTGAAATCCAAATGTGATGTTAGAAATGTCTACGCATTTACTGCCAAAACGCGAATTCAACGTATTTTACACACTGAATACGATATTTCGATGCATTTTTGTGCAATGTACTGAAAATCGTGCAAAACGCAAGTTTCACACTGAAATATGAATGTTATGCTAGAAACCTGTGTATTTGCTGCTGAAATCGCATTTAACGTAAATATCACATTGAAATCCGAATGTGATGTTAGAAATGTCTACACATTTGCTGCCAAAACGCGAATTCAACGTATTTTACACACTGAATACGATATTTAGATGCATTTTTGTGCAATGTACTGAAAATCGTGTAAAACGCAAGTTTCACACTGAAATATGAATGCTATTCTAGAAACCTGTGTATTTGCTGCTGAAATCGCATTTAACGTAAATATCACATTGAAATCCGAATGTGATGTTAGAAATGTCTACGCATTTGCTGCCAAAACGCGAATTCAACATATTTTACACACTGAATACGATATTTCGATGCATTTTTGTGCAATGTACTGAAAATCGTGTAAAACGCAAGTTTCACACTGAAATATGAATGTTATGCTAGAAACCTGTGTATTTGCTGCTGAATTTCATTTAACGTAAATATCACATTGAAATCCGAATGTGATGTTAGAAATGTCTACGCATTTGCTGCCAAAACGCGAATTCAACGTATTTTACACACTGAATACGTTATTTAGATGCATTTTTGTGCAATATACTGAAAATTGTGTAAAACGCAAGTTTCACACTGTAATATGAATGTTATGCTAGAAACCCGTGTATTTGCTGCTGAAATCGCATTTAACGTAAATATCACATTGAAATCCAAATGTGATGTTAGAAATGTCTACGCATTTACTGCCAAAACGCGAATTCAACGTATTTTACACACTGAATACGATATTTCGATGCATTTTTGTGCAATGTACTGAAAATCGTGTAAAACGCAAGTTTCACACTGAAATATGAATGTTATGCTAGAAACCTGTGTATTTGCTCCTGAAATCGCATTTAACTTATATATCACATTGAAATCCGAATGTGATGTTAGAAATGTCTACACATTTGCTGCCAAAAGGCGAATTCAACGTATTTTACACACTGAATACGATATTTTGATGCATTTTTGTGCAATGTACTGAAAATCGTGTAAAACGCAAGTTTCACACTGAAATATGAATGTTATGCTAGAAACCTGTGTATTTGCCGCTGAAATCGCATTTAACGTATATATCACATTGAAATCCGAATGTGATGTTAGAAATGTCTACACATTTGCTGCCAAAAGGCGAATTCAACGTATTTTACACACTGAATACGATGTTTTGATGCATTTTTGTGCAATGTACTGAAAATCGTGTAAAACGCAAGTTTCACACTGAAATATGAATGCTATTCTAGAAACCTGTGTATTTGCTGCTGAAATCGCATTTAACGTAAATATCACATTGAAATCCGAATGTGATGTTAGAAATGTCTACGCATTTGCTGCCAAAACGCGAATTCAACGTATTTTACACACTGAATACTATATTTCGATGCATTTTTGTGCAATGTACTGAAAATCGTGTAAAACGCAAGTTTCACACTGAAATATGAATGTTATGCTAGAAACCTCTGTATTTGCTGCTGAAATCGCATTTAACGTAAATATCACATTGAAATCCGAATGTGATGTTAGAAATGTCTACGCATTTGCTGCCAAAACGCGAATTCAACGTATTTTACATACTGAATACTATATTTCGATGCATTTTTGTGCAATGTACTGAAAATCGTGTAAAACGCAAGTTTCACACTGAAATATGAATGTTATGCTAGAAACCTGTGTAATTGCTCCTGAAATCGCATTTAACGTAAATATCACATTGAGATCCGAATGTGATGTTAGAAATGTCTGCGCATTTACTGCCAAAACGCGAATTCAACGTATTTTACACACTGAATACGATATTTCGATGCATTTTTGTGCAATGTACTGAAAATCGTGTAAAACACAAGTTTCACACTGAAATATGAATGTTATGCTAGAAACCTGTGTATTTGCTCCTGAAATCGCATTTAACGTAAATATCACATTGAAATCCGAATATGATGTTAGAAATGTCTACGCATTTACTGCCAAAACGCGAATTCAACGTATTTTACACACTGAATACGATATTTCGATGCACTTTTGTGCAATGTACTGAAAATCGTGAAAAACGCAAGTTTCACACTGAAATATGAATGTTATGCTAGAAACCTGTGTATTTTCTCCTGAAATCGCATTTAACGTATATATCACATTGAAATCCGAATGTGATGTTAGAAATGTCTACACATTTGCTGCCAAAAGGCGAATTCAACGTATTTTACACACTGAATACGATATTTAGATGCATTTTTGTGCAATGTACTGAAAATCGTATAAAACGCAAGTTTCACACTGAAATATGAATGTTATGCTAGAAACCTGTGTATTTGCTGCTGAAATCGTATTTAACGTAAATATCACATTGAAATCCGAATGTGATGTTAGAAATGTCTACGCATTTGCTGCCAAAACGTGAATTCAACGTATTTTACACACTGAATACGATATCTTGATGCATTTTTGTGCAATGTACTGAAAATCGTGTAAAACGCAAGTTTCACACTGAAATATGAATGTTATGCTAGAAACCTATGTATTTGCTGCTGAAATCGCATTTAACGTAAATATCACATTGAAATCCGAATGTGATGTTAGAAATGTCTACGCATTTGCTGCCAAAACGCGAATTCAACGTATTTTACACACTGAATACGATATTTTGATGCATTTTTGTGCAATGTACTGAAAATCGTGTAAAACGCAAGTTTCACACTGAAATATGAATGTTATGCTAGAAACCTGTGTATTTGCTGCTGAAATCGCATTTAACGTAAATATCACATTGAAATCCGAATGTGATGTTAGAAATGTCTACGCATTTGCTGCCAAAACGCGAATTTAACGTATTTTACACACTGAATACGATATTTAGATGCATTTTTGTGCAATGTACTGAAAATCGTGTAAAACGCAAGTTTCACACTGAAATATGAATGCTATTCTAGAAACCTGTGTATTTGCTGCTGAAATCGCATTTAACGTAAATATCACATTGAAATCCGAATGTGATGTTAGAAATGTCTACGCATTTGCTGCTAAAACGCGAATTCAACGTATTTTACACACTGAATACGATATTTCGATGCATTTTTGTGCAATGTACTGAAAATTGTGTAAAACGCAAGTTTCACACTGAAATATGAATGTTATGCTAGAAACCTGTGTATTTGCTCCTGAAATCCCATTTAACGTATATATCACATTGAAATCCGTATGTGATGTTAGAAATGTCTACGCATTTACTGCCAAAACGCGAATTCAACATATTTTACACACTGAATACGATATTTCGATGCATTTTTGTGCAATGTACTGAAAATCGTGTAAAACGCAAGTTTCACACTGAAATATGAATGTTATGCTAGAAACCTGTGTATCTGCTGCTGAAATCGCATTTAACGTAAATATCACATTGAAATCCGAATGTGATGTTAGAAATGTCTACACATTTGCTGCCCAAACGCGAATTCAACGTATTTTACACACTGAATACGATATTTAGATGCATTTTTGTGCAATGTACTGAAAATCGTGTAAAACGCAAGTTTCACACTGAAATATGAATGCTATTCTAGAAACCTGTGTATTTGCTGCTGAAATCGCATTTAACGTAAATATCACATTGAAATCCGAATGTGATGTTAGAAATGTCTACGCATTTGCTGCCAAAACGCGAATTCAACGTATTTTACACACTGAATCCGATATTTTGATGCATTTTTGTGCAATGTACTGAAAATCGTGTAAAACGCAAGTTTCACACTGAAATATGAATGTTATGCTAGAAACCCGTGTATTTGCTGCTGAAATCGCATTTGACGTAAATATCACATTGAAATCCAAATGTGATGTTAGAAATGTCTACGCATTTACTGCCAAAACACGAATTCAACGTATTTTACACACTGAATACGATATTTCGATGCATTTTTGTGCAATGTACTGAAAATCGTGTGAAACGCAAGTTTCACACTGAAATATGAATGTTATGCTAGAAACCTCTGTATTTGCTGCTGAAATCGCATTTAACGTAAATATCACATTGAAATCCGAATGTGATGTTAGAAATGTCTACGCATTTGCTGCCAAAACGCGAATTCAACGTATTTTACACACTGAATACGATATTTAGATGCATTTTTGTGCAATGTACTGAAAATCGTGTAAAACGCAAGTTTCACACTGAAATATGAATGCTATTCTAGAAACCTGTGTATTTGCTGCTGAAATCGCATTTAACGTAAATGTCACATTGAAATCCGAATGTGATGTTAGAAATGTCTACGCATTTGCTGCAAAAACGCGAATTCAACGTATTTTACACACTGAATACTATATTTCGATGCATTTTTGTGCAATGTACCGAAAATCGTGTAAAACGCAAGTTTCACACTGAAATATGAATGTTATGCTAGAAACCTGTGTATTTGCTGCTGAAATCGCATTTAACGTAAATATCACATTGAAATCCGAATGTGATGTTAGAAATGTCTACGCATTTACTGCCAAAACGCGAATTCAACGTATTTTACACACTGAATACGATATTTCGATGCATTTTTGTGCAATGTACTGAAAATTGTGTAAAACGCATGTTTCACACTGAAATATGAATGTTATGCTAGAAACCTGTGTATTTGCTCCTGAAATCGCATTTAACGTATATATCACATTGAAATCCGAATGTGATGTTAGAAATGTCTACGCATTTACTGCCAAAACGCGAATTCAACGTATTTTACACACTGAATACGATATTTCGATGCATTTTTGTGCAATGTACTGAAAATCGTGTAAAACGCAAGTTTCACACTGAAATATGAATGTTATGCTAGAAACCCGTGTATTTGCTGCTGAAATCGCATTTAACGTAAATATCACATTGATACCCAAATGTGATGTTACACACTGAATACGATATTTAGATGCATTTTTGTGCAATGTACTGAAAATCGTATAAAACGCAAGTTTCACACTGAAATATGAATGTTATGCTAGAAACCTGTGTATTTGGTGCTGAAATCGTATTTAACGTAAATATTACATTGAAATCCGAATGTGATGTTAGAAATGTCTACGCATTTACTGCCAAAACGCGAATTCAACGTATTTTACACACTGAATACGATATTTCGATGCATTTTTGTGCAATGTACTGAAAATCGTGTAAAACGCAAGTTTCACACTGAAATATGAATGTTATGCTAGAAACCTGTGTATTTGCTGCTGAAATCGCATTTAACGTAAATATCACATTGAAATCCGATTGTGATGTTAGAAATGTTTACGCATTTGCTGCCAAAACGCGAATTCAACGTATTTTACACACTGAATACGATATTTTGATGCATTTTTGTGCAATGTACTGAAAATCGTGTAAAACGCAAGTTTCACACTGAAATATGAATGTTATGCTAGAAACCTGTGTATTTGCTGCTGAAATCGCATTTAACGTAAATATCACATTGAAATCCGAATGTGATGTTAGAAATGTCTACGCATTTGCTGCCAAAACGCGAATTCAACGTATTTTACACACTGAATACTATATTTCGATGCATTTTTGTGCAATGTACTGAAAATCGTGTAAAACGCAAGTTTCACACTGAAATATGAATGCTATTCTAGAAACCTGTGTATTTGCTGCTGAAATCGCATTTAACGTAAATATCACATTGAAATCCGAATGTGATGTTAGAAATGTCTACGCATTTGCTGCCAAAACGCCAATTCAACGTATTTTACACACTGAATACGTTACTTAGATGCATTTTTGTGCAATGTACTGAAAATTGTGTAAAACGCAAGTTTCACACTGAAATATGAATGTTATGCTAGATACCCGTGTATTTGCTGCTGAAATCGCATTTAACGTAAATATCACATTGAAATCCAAATGTGATGTTAGAAATGTCTACGCATTTACTGCCAAAACGCGAATTCAACGTATTTTACACACTGAATACGATATTTCGATGCATTTTTGTGCAATGTACTGAAAATCGTGTAAAACGCAAGTTTCACACTGAAATATGAATGTTATGCTAGAAACCTGTGTATTTGCTGCTGAAATCGCATTTAACGTAAATATCACATTGAAATCCGAATGTGATGTTAGAAATGTCTACGCATTTGCAGCCAAAACGCGAATTCAACGTATTTTACACACTGAATACTATATTTCGATGCATTTTTGTGCAATGTACTGAAAATCGTGTAAAACGCAAGTTTCACACTGAAATATGAATGTTATGCTAGAAACCTGTGTATTTGCTGCTGAAATCGCATTTAACGTAAATATCACATTGAAATCCGAATGTGATGTTAGAAATGTCTACGCATTTGCTGCCAAAACGTGAATTCAACGTATTTTACACACTGAATACGATATCTTGATGCATTTTTGTGCAATGTACTGAAAATCGTGTAAAACGCAAGTTTCACACTGAAATATGAATGTTATGCTAGAAACCTATGTATTTGCTGCTGAAATCGCATTTAACGTAAATATCACATTGAAATCCGAATGTGATGTTAGAAATGTCTACGCATTTGCTGCCAAAACGCGAATTCAACGTATTTTACACACTGAATACTATATTTCGATGCATTTTTGTGCAATGTACTGAAACTCGTGTAAAACGCAAGTTTCACACTGAAATATGAATGTTATGCTAGAAACCCGTGTATTTGCTGCTGAAATCGCATTTAACGTAAATATCACATTGAAATCCGAATGTGATGTTAGAAATGTCTACGCATTTGCTGCCAAAACGCCAATTCAACGTATTTTACACACTGAATACGTTATTTAGATGCATTTTTGTGCAATGTACTGAAAATTGTATAAAACGCAAGTTTCACACTGAAATATGAATGTTATGCTAGAAACCCGTGTATTTGCTGCTGAAATCGCATTTAACGTAAATATCACATTGAAATCCAAATGTGATGTTAGAAATGTCTACGCATTTACTGCCAAAACGCGAATTCAACGTATTTTACACACTGAATACGATATTTCGATGCATTTTTGTGCAATGTACTGAAAATCGTGTAAAACGCAAGTTTCACACTGAAATATGAATGTTATGCTAGAAACCTGTGTATTTGCTGCTGAAATCGCATTTAACGTAAATATCACATTGAAATCCGTATGTGATGTTAGAAATGTCTACACATTTGCTGCCAAAACGCGAATTCAACGTATTTTACACACTGAATACGATATTTAGATGCATTTTTGTGCAATGTACTGAAAATCGTGTAAAACGCAAGTTTCACACTGAAATATGAATGCTATTCTAGAAACCTGTGTATTTGCTGCTGAAATCGCATTTAACGTAAATATCACATTGAAATCCGAATGTGATGTTAGAAATGTCTACGCATTTGCTGCCAAAACGCGAATTCAACGTATTTTACACACTGAATACTATATTTCGATGCATTTTTGTGCAATGTACTGAAAATCGTGTAAAACGCAAGTTTCACACTGAAATATGAATGTTATGCTAGAAACCCGTGTATTTGCTGCTGAAATCGCATTTAACGTAAATATCACATTGAAATCCAAATGTGATGTTAGAAATGTCTACGCATTTACTGCCAAAACACGAATTCAACGTATTTTACACACTGAATACGATATTTCGATGCATTTTTGTGCAATGTACTGAAAATCGTGTAAAACGCAAGTTTCACACTGAAATATGAATGTTATGCTAGAAACCTCTGTATTTGCTGCTGAAATCGCATTTAACGTAAATATCACATTGAAATCCGAATGTGATGTTAGAAATGTCTACGCATTTGCTGCCAAAACGCGAATTCAACGTATTTTACATACTGAATACTATATTTCGATGCATTTTTGTGCAATGTACTGAAAATCGTGTAAAACGCAAGTTTCACACTGAAATATGAATGTTATGCTAGAAACCTGTGTAATTGCTCATGAAATCGCATTTAACGTAAATATCACATTGAAATCCGAATGTGATGTTAGAAATGTCTACGCATTTGCTGCCAAAACGTGAATTCAACGTATTTTACACACTGAATACGATATCTTGATGCATTTTTGTGCAATGTACTGAAAATCGTGTAAAACGCAAGTTTCACACTGAAATATGAATGCTATTCTAGAAACCTGTGTATTTGCTGCTGAAATCGCATTTAACGTAAATATCACATTGAAATCCGAATGTGATGTTAGAAATGTCTACGCATTTGCTGCCAAAACGCGAATTCAACGTATTTTACACACTGAATACTATATTTCGATGCATTTTTGTGCAATGTACTGAAAATCGTGTAAAACGCAAGTTTCACACTGAAATATGAATGTTATGCTAGAAACCTCTGTATTTGCTGCTGAAATCGCATTTAACGTAAATATCACATTGAAATCCGAATGTGATGTTAGAAATGTCTACGCATTTGCTGCCAAAACGCGAATTCAACGTATTTTACATACTGAATACTATATTTCGATGCAATTTTGTGCAATGTACTGAAAATCGTGTAAAACGCAAGTTTCACACTGAAATATGAATGTTATGCTAGAAACCTGTGTAATTGCTCCTGAAATCGCATTTAACGTAAATATCACATTGAGATCCGAATGTGATGTTAGAAATGTCTGCGCATTTACTGCCAAAACGCGAATTCAACGTATTTTACACACTGAATACGATATTTCGATGCATTTTTGTGCAATGTACTGAAAATCGTGTAAAACACAAGTTTCACACTGAAATATGAATGTTATGCTAGAAACCTGTGTATTTGCTCCTGAAATCGCATTTAGCGTAAATATCACATTGAAATCCGAATGTGATGTTAGAAATGTCTACGCATTTACTGCCAAAACGCGAATTCAACGTATTTTACACACTGAATACGATATTTCGATGCACTTTTGTGCAATGTACTGAAAATCGTGTAAAACGCAAGTTTCACACTGAAATATGAATGTTATGCTAGAAACCTGTGTATTTTCTCCTGAAATCGCATTTAACGTATATATCACATTGAAATCCGAATGTGATGTTAGAAATGTCTACACATTTCCTGCCAAAAGGCGATTTCAACGTATTTTACACACTGAATACGATATTTAGATGCATTTTTGTGCAATGTACTGAAAATCGTATAAAACGCAAGTTTCACACTGAAATATGAATGTTATGCTAGAAACCTGTGTATTTGCTGCTGAAATCGTATTTAACGTAAATATCACATTGAAATCCGAATGTGATGTTAGAAATGTCTACGCATTTGCTGCCAAAACGTGAATTCAACGTATTTTACACACTGAATACGATATCTTGATGCATTTTTGTGCAATGTACTGAAAATCGTGTAAAACGCAAGTTTCACACTGAAATATGAATGTTATGCTAGAAACCTATGTATTTGCTGCTGAAATCGCATTTAACGTAAATATCACATTGAAATCCGAATGTGATGTTAGAAATGTCTACGCATTTGCTGCCAAAACGCGAAGTCAACGTATTTTACACACTGAATACGATATTTTGATGCATTTTTGTGCAATGTACTGAAAATCGTGTAAAACGCAAGTTTCACACTGAAATATGAATGTTATGCTAGAAACCTGTGTATTTGCTGCTGAAATCGCATTTAACGTAAATATCACATTGAAATCCGAATGTGATGTTAGAAATGTCTACGCATTTGCTGCCAAAACGCGAATTTAACGTATTTTACACACTGAATACGATATTTAGATGCATTTTTGTGCAATGTACTGAAAATCGTGTAAAACGCAAGTTTCACACTGAAATATGAATGCTATTCTAGAAACCTGTGTATTTGCTGCTGAAATCGCATTTAACGTAAATATCACATTGAAATCCGAATGTGATGTTAGAAATGTCTACGCATTTGCTGCCAAAACGCGAATTCAACGTATTTTACACACTGAATACGATATTTCGATGCATTTTTGTGCAATGTACTGAAAATTGTGTAAAACGCAAGTTTCACACTGAAATATGAATGTTATGCTAGAAACCTGTGTATTTGCTGCTGAAATCGCATTTAACGTAAATATCACATTGAAATCCGAATGTGATGTTAGAAATGTCTACGCATTTACTGCCAAAACGCGAAGTCAACGTATTTTACACACTGAATACGATATTTAGATGCATTTTTGTGCAATGTACTGAAAATCGTGTAAAACGCAAGTTTCACACTGAAATATGAATGTTATGCTAGAAACCTGTGTATTTGCTGCTGAAATCGCATTTAACGTAAATATCACATTGAAATCCGAATGTGATGTTAGAAATGTCTACGCATTTGCTGCCAAAACGTGAATTCAACGTATTTTACACACTGAATACGATATCTTGATGCATTTTTGTGCAATGTACTGAAAATCGTGTAAAACGCAAGTTTCACACTGAAATATGAATGTTATGCTAGAAACCTATGTATTTGCTGCTGAAATCGCATTTAACGTAAATATCACATTGAAATCCGAATGTGATGTTAGAAATGTCTACGCATTTGCTGCCAAAACGCGAATTCAACGTATTTTACACACTGAATACTATATTTCGATGCATTTTTGTGCAATGTACTAAAACTCGTGTAAAACGCAAGTTTCACACTGAAATATGAATGCTATTCTAGAAACCTGTGTATTTGCTGCTGAAATCGCATTTAACGTAAATATCACATTGAAATCCGAATGTGATGTTAGAAATGTCTACGTATTTGCTGCCAAAACGCCAATTCAACGTATTTTACACACTGAATACGTTATTTATATGCATTTTTGTGCAATGTACTGAAAATTGTATAAAACGCAAGTTTCACACTGAAATATGAATGTTATGCTAGAAACCCGTGTATTTGCTGCTCAAATCGCATTTAACGTAAATAACACATTGAAATCCAAATGTGATGTTAGAAATGTCTACGCATTTACTGCCAAAACGCGAATTCAACGTATTTTACACACTGAATACGATATTTCGATGCATTTTTGTGCAATGTACTGAAAATCGTGTAAAACGCAAGTTTCACACTGAAATATGAATGCTATTCTAGAAACCTGTGTATTTGCTGCTGAAATCGCATTTAACGTAAATATCACATTGAAATCCGAATGTGATGTTAGAAATGTCTGCGCATTTGCTGCCAAAACGCGAATTCAACGTATTTTACACACTGAATACGATATTTCGATGCATTTTTGTGCAATGTACTGAAAATTGTGTAAAACGCAAGTTTCACACTGAAATATGAATGTTATGCTAGAAACCTGTGTATTTGCTCCTGAAATCCCATTTAACGTATATATCACATTGAAATCCGTATGTGATGTTAGAAATGTCTACGCATTTACTGCCAAAACGCGAATTCAACATATTTTACACACTGAATACGATATTTCGATGCATTTTTGTGCAATGTACTGAAAATCGTGTAAAACGCAAGTTTCACACTGAAATATGAATGTTATGCTAGAAACCCGTGTATTTGCTGCTGAAATCGCATTTAACGTAAATATCACATTGAAATCCAAATGTGATGTTGCACACTGAATACGATATTTCGATGCATTTTTGTGCAATGTACTGAAAATTGTGTAAAACGCAAGTTTCACACTGAAATATGAATGTTATGCTAGAAACCTGTGTATTTGCTCCTGAAATCCCATTTAACGTATATATCACATTGAAATCCGTATGTGATGTTAGAAATGTCTACGCATTTACTGCCAAAACGCGAATTCAACATATTTTACACACTGAATACGATATTTCGATGCATTTTTGTGCAATGTACTGAAAATCGTGTAAAACGCAAGTTTCACACTGAAATATGAATGTTATGCTAGAAACCTGTGTATTTGCTGCTGAAATCGCATTTAACGTAAATATCACATTGAAATCCGAATGTGATGTTAGAAATGTCTACGCATTTGCTGCCAAAACGTGAATTCAACGTATTTTACACACTGAATACGATATCTTGATGCATTTTTGTGCAATGTACTGAAAATCGTGTAAAACGCAAGTTTCACACTGAAATATGAATGTTATGCTAGAAACCTATGTATTTGCTGCTGAAATCGCATTTAACGTAAATATCACATTGAAATCCGAATGTGATGTTAGAAATGTCTACGCATTTGCTGCCAAAACGCGAATTCAACGTATTTTACACACTGAATACTATATTTCGATGCATTTTTGTGCAATGTACTGAAACTCGTGTAAAACGCAAGTTTCACACTGAAATATGAATGCTATTCTAGAAACCTGTGTATTTGCTGCTGAAATCGCATTTAACGTAAATATCACATTGAAATCCGAATGTGATGTTAGAAATGTCTACGCATTTGCTGCCAAAACGCCAATTCAACGTATTTTACACACTGAATACGTTATTTAGATGCATTTTTGTGCAATGTACTGAAAATTGTATAAAACGCAAGTTTCACACTGAAATATGAATGTTATGCTAGAAACCCGTGTATTTGCTGCTGAAATCGCATTTAACGTAAATATCACATTGAAATCCAAATGTGATGTTAGAAATGTCTACGCATTTACTGCCAAAACGCGAATTCAACGTATTTTACACACTGAATACGATATTTCGATGCATTTTTGTGCAATGTACTGAAAATCGTGTAAAACGCAAGTTTCACACTGAAATATGAATGTTATGCTAGAAACCTGTGTATTTGCTGCTGAAATCGCATTTAACGTAAATATCACATTGAAATCCGAATGTGATGTTAGAAATGTCTACACATTTGCTGCCAAAACGCGAATTCAACGTATTTTACACACTGAATACGATATTTAGATGCATTTTTGTGCAATGTACTGAAAATCGTGTAAAACGCAAGTTTCACACTGAAATATGAATGCTATTCTAGAAACCTGTGTATTTGCTGCTGAAATCGCATTTAACGTAAATATCACATTGAAATCCGAATGTGATGTTAGAAATGTCTACGCATTTGCTGCCAAAACGCGAATTCAACGTATTTTACACACTGAATACTATATTTCGATGCATTTTTGTGCAATGTACTGAAAATCGTGTAAAACGCAAGTTTCACACTGAAATATGAATGTTATGCTAGAAACCCGTGTATTTGCTGCTGAAATCGCATTTAACGTAAATATCACATTGAAATCCAAATGTGATGTTAGAAATGTCTACGCATTTACTGCCAAAACACGAATTCAACGTATTTTACACACTGAATACGATATTTCGATGCATTTTTGTGCAATGTACTGAAAATCGTGTAAAACGCAAGTTTCACACTGAAATATGAATGTTATGCTAGAAACCTCTGTATTTGCTGCTGAAATCGCATTTAACGTAAATATCACATTGAAATCCGAATGTGATGTTGGAAATGTCTACGCATTTGCTGCCAAAACGCGAATTCAACGTATTTTACATACTGAATACTATATTTCGATGCATTTTTGTGCAATGTACTGAAAATCGTGTAAAACGCAAGTTTCACACTGAAATATGAATGTTATGCTAGAAACCTGTGTAATTGCTCCTGAAATCGCATTTAACGTAAATATCACATTGAAATCCGAATGTGATGTTAGAAATGTCTACGCATTTGCTGCCAAAACGTGAATTCAACGTATTTTACACACTGAATACGATATCTTGATGCATTTTTGTGCAATGTACTGAAAATCGTGTAAAACGCAAGTTTCACACTGAAATATGAATGCTATTCTAGAAACCTGTGTATTTGCTGCTGAAATCGCATTTAACGTAAATATCACATTGAAATCCGAATGTGATGTTAGAAATGTCTACGCATTTGCTGCCAAAACGCCAATTCAACGTATTTTACACACTGAATACGTTATTTAGATGCATTTTTGTGCAATGTACTGAAAATTGTATAAAACGCAAGTTTCACACTGAAATATGAATGTTATGCTAGAAACCCGTGTATTTGCTGCTGAAATCGCATTTAACGTAAATATCACATTGAAATCCAAATGTGATGTTAGAAATGTCTACGCATTTACTGCCAAAACGCGAATTCAACGTATTTTACACACTGAATACGATATTTCGATGCATTTTTGTGCAATGTACTGAAAATCGTGCAAAACGCAAGTTTCACACTGAAATATGAATGTTATGCTAGAAACCTGTGTATTTGCTGCTGAAATCGCATTTAACGTAAATATCACATTGAAATCCGAATGTGATGTTAGAAATGTCTACACATTTGCTGCCAAAACGCGAATTCAACGTATTTTACACACTGAATACGATATTTAGATGCATTTTTGTGCAATGTACTGAAAATCGTGTAAAACGCAAGTTTCACACTGAAATATGAATGCTATTCTAGAAACCTGTGTATTTGCTGCTGAAATCGCATTTAACGTAAATATCACATTGAAATCCGAATGTGATGTTAGAAATGTCTACGCATTTGCTGCCAAAACGCGAATTCAACATATTTTACACACTGAATACGATATTTCGATGCATTTTTGTGCAATGTACTGAAAATCGTGTAAAACGCAAGTTTCACACTGAAATATGAATGTTATGCTAGAAACCTGTGTATTTGCTGCTGAATTTCATTTAACGTAAATATCACATTGAAATCCGAATGTGATGTTAGAAATGTCTACGCATTTGCTGCCAAAACGCGAATTCAACGTATTTTACACACTGAATACGTTATTTAGATGCATTTTTGTGCAATATACTGAAAATTGTGTAAAACGCAAGTTTCACACTGTAATATGAATGTTATGCTAGAAACCCGTGTATTTGCTGCTGAAATCGCATTTAACGTAAATATCACATTGAAATCCAAATGTGATGTTAGAAATGTCTACGCATTTACTGCCAAAACGCGAATTCAACGTATTTTACACACTGAATACGATATTTCGATGCATTTTTGTGCAATGTACTGAAAATCGTGTAAAACGCAAGTTTCACACTGAAATATGAATGTTATGCTAGAAACCTGTGTATTTGCTCCTGAAATCGCATTTAACTTATATATCACATTGAAATCCGAATGTGATGTTAGAAATGTCTACACATTTGCTGCCAAAAGGCGAATTCAACGTATTTTACACACTGAATACGATATTTTGATGCATTTTTGTGCAATGTACTGAAAATCGTGTAAAACGCAAGTTTCACACTGAAATATGAATGTTATGCTAGAAACCTGTGTATTTGCCGCTGAAATCGCATTTAACGTATATATCACATTGAAATCCGAATGTGATGTTAGAAATGTCTACACATTTGCTGCCAAAAGGCGAATTCAACGTATTTTACACACTGAATACGATGTTTTGATGCATTTTTGTGCAATGTACTGAAAATCGTGTAAAACGCAAGTTTCACACTGAAATATGAATGCTATTCTAGAAACCTGTGTATTTGCTGCTGAAATCGCATTTAACGTAAATATCACATTGAAATCCGAATGTGATGTTAGAAATGTCTACGCATTTGCTGCCAAAACGCGAATTCAACGTATTTTACACACTGAATACTATATTTCGATGCATTTTTGTGCAATGTACTGAAAATCGTGTAAAACGCAAGTTTCACACTGAAATATGAATGTTATGCTAGAAACCTCTGTATTTGCTGCTGAAATCGCATTTAACGTAAATATCACATTGAAATCCGAATGTGATGTTAGAAATGTCTACGCATTTGCTGCCAAAACGCGAATTCAACGTATTTTACATACTGAATACTATATTTCGATGCATTTTTGTGCAATGTACTGAAAATCGTGTAAAACGCAAGTTTCACACTGAAATATGAATGTTATGCTAGAAACCTGTGTAATTGCTCCTGAAATCGCATTTAACGTAAATATCACATTGAGATCCGAATGTGATGTTAGAAATGTCTGCGCATTTACTGCCAAAACGCGAATTCAACGTATTTTACACACTGAATACGATATTTCGATGCATTTTTGTGCAATGTACTGAAAATCGTGTAAAACACAAGTTTCACACTGAAATATGAATGTTATGCTAGAAACCTGTGTATTTGCTCCTGAAATCGCATTTAACGTAAATATCACATTGAAATCCGAATATGATGTTAGAAATGTCTACGCATTTACTGCCAAAACGCGAATTCAACGTATTTTACACACTGAATACGATATTTCGATGCACTTTTGTGCAATGTACTGAAAATCGTGAAAAACGCAAGTTTCACACTGAAATATGAATGTTATGCTAGAAACCTGTGTATTTTCTCCTAAAATCGCATTTAACGTATATATCACATTGAAATCCGAATGTGATGTTAGAAATGTCTACACATTTGCTGCCAAAAGGCGAATTCAACGTATTTTACACACTGAATACGATATTTAGATGCATTTTTGTGCAATGTACTGAAAATCGTATAAAACGCAAGTTTCACACTGAAATATGAATGTTATGCTAGAAACCTGTGTATTTGCTGCTGAAATCGTATTTAACGTAAATATCACATTGAAATCCGAATGTGATGTTAGAAATGTCTACGCATTTGCTGCCAAAACGTGAATTCAACGTATTTTACACACTGAATACGATATCTTGATGCATTTTTGTGCAATGTACTGAAAATCGTGTAAAACGCAAGTTTCACACTGAAATATGAATGTTATGCTAGAAACCTATGTATTTGCTGCTGAAATCGCATTTAACGTAAATATCACATTGAAATCCGAATGTGATGTTAGAAATGTCTACGCATTTGCTGCCAAAACGCGAATTCAACGTATTTTACACACTGAATACGATATTTTGATGCATTTTTGTGCAATGTACTGAAAATCGTGTAAAACGCAAGTTTCACACTGAAATATGAATGTTATGCTAGAAACCTGTGTATTTGCTGCTGAAATCGCATTTAACGTAAATATCACATTGAAATCCGAATGTGATGTTAGAAATGTCTACGCATTTGCTGCCAAAACGCGAATTTAACGTATTTTACACACTGAATACGATATTTAGATGCATTTTTGTGCAATGTACTGAAAATCGTGTAAAACGCAAGTTTCACACTGAAATATGAATGCTATTCTAGAAACCTGTGTATTTGCTGCTGAAATCGCATTTAACGTAAATATCACATTGAAATCCGAATGTGATGTTAGAAATGTCTACGCATTTGCTGCCAAAACGCGAATTCAACGTATTTTACACACTGAATACGATATATCGATGCATTTTTGTGCAATGTACTGAAAATTGTGTAAAACGCAAGTTTCACACTGAAATATGAATGTTATGCTAGAAACTTGTGTATTTGCTCCTGAAATCCCATTTAACGTATATATCACATTGAAATCCGTATGTGATGTTAGAAATGTCTACGCATTTACTGCCAAAACGCGAATTCAACATATTTTACACACTGAATACGATATTTCGATGCATTTTTGTGCAATGTACTGAAAATCGTGTAAAACGCAAGTTTCACACTGAAATATGAATGTTATGCTAGAAACCTGTGTATTTGCTGCTGAAATCGCATTTAACGTAAATATCACATTGAAATCCGAATGTGATGTTAGAAATGTCTACGCATTTGCTGCCAAAACGTGAATTCAACGTATTTTACACACTGAATACGATATCTTGATGCATTTTTGTGCAATGTACTGAAAATCGTGTAAAACGCAAGTTTCACACTGAAATATGAATGTTATGCTAGAAACCTATGTATTTGCTGCTGAAATCGCATTTAACACGTAAATATCACATTGAAATCCGAATGTGATGTTAGAAATGTCTACGCATTTGCTGCCAAAACGCGAATTCAACGTATTTTACACACTGAATACTATATTTCGATGCATTTCTGTGCAATGTACTGAAACTCGTGTAAAACGCAAGTTTCACACTGAAATATGAATGCTATTCTAGAAACCTGTGTATTTGCTGCTGAAATCGCATTTAACGTAAATATCACATTGAAATCCGAATGTGATGTTAGAAATGTCTACGCATTTGCTGCCAAAACGCCAATTCAACGTATTTTACACACTGAATACGTTATTTAGATGCATTTTTGTGCAATGTACTGAAAATTGTATAAAACGCAAGTTTCACACTGAAATATGAATGTTATGCTAGAAACCCGTGTATTTGCTGCTGAAATCGCATTTAACGTAAATAACACATTGAAATCCAAATGTGATGTTAGAAATGTCTACGCATTTACTGCCAAAACGCGAATTCAACGTATTTTACACACTGAATACGATATTTCGATGCATTTTTGTGCAATGTACTGAAAATCGTGTAAAACGCAAGTTTCACACTGAAATATGAATGCTATTCTAGAAACCTGTGTATTTGCTGCTGAAATCGCATTTAACGTAAATATCACATTGAAATCCGAATGTGATGTTAGAAATGTCTACGCATTTGCTGCCAAAACGCGAATTCAACGTATTTTACACACTGAATACTATATTTCGATGCATTTTTGTGCAATGTACTGAAAATCGTGTAAAACGCAAGTTTCACACTGAAATATGAATGTTATGCTAGAAACCTCTGTATTTGCTGCTGAAATCGCATTTAACGTAAATATCACATTGAAATCCGAATGTGATGTTAGAAATGTCTACGCATTTGCTGCCAAAACGCGAATTCAACGTATTTTACATACTGAATACTATATTTCGATGCATTTTTGTGCAATGTACTGAAAATCGTGTAAAACGCAAGTTTCACACTGAAATATGAATGTTATGCTAGAAACCTGTGTAATTGCTCCTGAAATCGCATTTAACGTAAATATCACATTGAAATCCGAATGTGATGTTAGAAATGTCTACGCATTTGCTGCCAAAACGTGAATTCAACGTATTTTACACACTGAATACGATATCTTGATGCATTTTTGTGCAATGTACTGAAAATCGTGTAAAACGCAAGTTTCACACTGAAATATGAATGTTATGCTAGAAACCTATGTATTTGCTGCTGAAATCGCATTTAACGTAAATATCACATTGAAATCCGAATGTGATGTTAGAAATGTCTACGCATTTGCTGCCAAAACGCGAATTCAACGTATTTTACACACTGAATACGATATTTTGATGCATTTTTGTGCAATGTACTGAAAATCGTGTAAAACGCAAGTTTCACACTGAAATATGAATGTTATGCTAGAAACCTGTGTATTTGCTGCTGAAATCGCATTTAACGTAAATATCACATTGAAATCCGAATGTGATGTTAGAAATGTCTACGCATTTGCTGCCAAAACGCGAATTTAACGTATTTTACACACTGAATACGATATTTAGATGCATTTTTGTGCAATGTACTGAAAATCGTGTAAAACGCAAGTTTCACACTGAAATATGAATGCTATTCTAGAAACCTGTGTATTTGCTGCTGAAATCGCATTTAACGTAAATATCACATTGAAATCCGAATGTGATGTTAGAAATGTCTACGCATTTGCTGCCAAAACGCGAATTCAACGTATTTTACACACTGAATACGATATTTCGATGCATTTTTGTGCAATGTACTGAAAATTGTGTAAAACGCAAGTTTCACACTGAAATATGAATGTTATGCTAGAAACCTGTGTATTTGCTGCTGAAATCGCATTTAACGTAAATATCACATTGAAATCCGAATGTGATGTTAGAAATGTCTACACATTTGCTGCCAAAACGCGAATTCAACGTATTTTACACACTGAATACGATATTTAGATGCATTTTTGTGCAATGTACTGAAAATCGTGTAAAACGCAAGTTTCACACTGAAATATGAATGCTATTCTAGAAACCTGTGTATTTGCTGCTGAAATCGCATTTAACGTAAATATCACATTGAAATCCGAATGTGATGTTAGAAATGTCTACGCATTTGCTGCCAAAACGCGAATTCAACGTATTTTACACACTGAATACTATATTTCGATGCATTTTTGTGCAATGTACTGAAAATCGTGTAAAACGCAAGTTTCACACTGAAATATGAATGTTATGCTAGAAACCCGTGTATTTGCTGCTGAAATCGCATTTAACGTAAATATCACATTGAAATCCAAATGTGATGTTAGAAATGTCTACGCATTTACTGCCAAAACACGAATTCAACGTATTTTACACACTGAATACGATATTTCGATGCATTTTTGTGCAATGTACTGAAAATCGTGTAAAACGCAAGTTTCACACTGAAATATGAATGTTATGCTAGAAACCTCTGTATTTGCTGCTGAAATCGCATTTAACGTAAATATCACATTGAAATCCGAATGTGATGTTGGAAATGTCTACGCATTTGCTGCCAAAACGCGAATTCAACGTATTTTACATACTGAATACTATATTTCGATGCATTTTTGTGCAATGTACTGAAAATCGTGTAAAACGCAAGTTTCACACTGAAATATGAATGTTATGCTAGAAACCTGTGTAATTGCTCCTGAAATCGCATTTAACGTAAATATCACATTGAAATCCGAATGTGATGTTAGAAATGTCTACGCATTTGCTGCCAAAACGTGAATTCAACGTATTTTACACACTGAATACGATATCTTGATGCATTTTTGTGCAATGTACTGAAAATCGTGTAAAACGCAAGTTTCACACTGAAATATGAATGCTATTCTAGAAACCTGTGTATTTGCTGCTGAAATCGCATTTAACGTAAATATCACATTGAAATCCGAATGTGATGTTAGAAATGTCTACGCATTTGCTGCCAAAACGCCAATTCAACGTATTTTACACACTGAATACGTTATTTAGATGCATTTTTGTGCAATGTACTGAAAATTGTATAAAACGCAAGTTTCACACTGAAATATGAATGTTATGCTAGAAACCCGTGTATTTGCTGCTGAAATCGCATTTAACGTAAATATCACATTGAAATCCAAATGTGATGTTAGAAATGTCTACGCATTTACTGCCAAAACGCGAATTCAACGTATTTTACACACTGAATACGATATTTCGATGCATTTTTGTGCAATGTACTGAAAATCGTGCAAAACGCAAGTTTCACACTGAAATATGAATGTTATGCTAGAAACCTGTGTATTTGCTGCTGAAATCGCATTTAACGTAAATATCACATTGAAATCCGAATGTGATGTTAGAAATGTCTACACATTTGCTGCCAAAACGCGAATTCAACGTATTTTACACACTGAATACGATATTTAGATGCATTTTTGTGCAATGTACTGAAAATCGTGTAAAACGCAAGTTTCACACTGAAATATGAATGCTATTCTAGAAACCTGTGTATTTGCTGCTGAAATCGCATTTAACGTAAATATCACATTGAAATCCGAATGTGATGTTAGAAATGTCTACGCATTTGCTGCCAAAACGCGAATTCAACATATTTTACACACTGAATACGATATTTCGATGCATTTTTGTGCAATGTACTGAAAATCGTGTAAAACGCAAGTTTCACACTGAAATATGAATGTTATGCTAGAAACCTGTGTATTTGCTGCTGAATTTCATTTAACGTAAATATCACATTGAAATCCGAATGTGATGTTAGAAATGTCTACGCATTTGCTGCCAAAACGCGAATTCAACGTATTTTACACACTGAATACGTTATTTAGATGCATTTTTGTGCAATATACTGAAAATTGTGTAAAACGCAAGTTTCACACTGTAATATGAATGTTATGCTAGAAACCCGTGTATTTGCTGCTGAAATCGCATTTAACGTAAATATCACATTGAAATCCAAATGTGATGTTAGAAATGTCTACGCATTTACTGCCAAAACGCGAATTCAACGTATTTTACACACTGAATACGATATTTCGATGCATTTTTGTGCAATGTACTGAAAATCGTGTAAAACGCAAGTTTCACACTGAAATATGAATGTTATGCTAGAAACCTGTGTATTTGCTCCTGAAATCGCATTTAACTTATATATCACATTGAAATCCGAATGTGATGTTAGAAATGTCTACACATTTGCTGCCAAAAGGCGAATTCAACGTATTTTACACACTGAATACGATATTTTGATGCATTTTTGTGCAATGTACTGAAAATCGTGTAAAACGCAAGTTTCACACTGAAATATGAATGTTATGCTAGAAACCTGTGTATTTGCCGCTGAAATCGCATTTAACGTATATATCACATTGAAATCCGAATGTGATGTTAGAAATGTCTACACATTTGCTGCCAAAAGGCGAATTCAACGTATTTTACACACTGAATACGATGTTTTGATGCATTTTTGTGCAATGTACTGAAAATCGTGTAAAACGCAAGTTTCACACTGAAATATGAATGCTATTCTAGAAACCTGTGTATTTGCTGCTGAAATCGCATTTAACGTAAATATCACATTGAAATCCGAATGTGATGTTAGAAATGTCTACGCATTTGCTGCCAAAACGCGAATTCAACGTATTTTACACACTGAATACTATATTTCGATGCATTTTTGTGCAATGTACTGAAAATCGTGTAAAACGCAAGTTTCACACTGAAATATGAATGTTATGCTAGAAACCTCTGTATTTGCTGCTGAAATCGCATTTAACGTAAATATCACATTGAAATCCGAATGTGATGTTAGAAATGTCTACGCATTTGCTGCCAAAACGCGAATTCAACGTATTTTACATACTGAATACTATATTTCGATGCATTTTTGTGCAATGTACTGAAAATCGTGTAAAACGCAAGTTTCACACTGAAATATGAATGTTATGCTAGAAACCTGTGTAATTGCTCCTGAAATCGCATTTAACGTAAATATCACATTGAGATCCGAATGTGATGTTAGAAATGTCTGCGCATTTACTGCCAAAACGCGAATTCAACGTATTTTACACACTGAATACGATATTTCGATGCATTTTTGTGCAATGTACTGAAAATCGTGTAAAACACAAGTTTCACACTGAAATATGAATGTTATGCTAGAAACCTGTGTATTTGCTCCTGAAATCGCATTTAACGTAAATATCACATTGAAATCCGAATATGATGTTAGAAATGTCTACGCATTTACTGCCAAAACGCGAATTCAACGTATTTTACACACTGAATACGATATTTCGATGCACTTTTGTGCAATGTACTGAAAATCGTGAAAAACGCAAGTTTCACACTGAAATATGAATGTTATGCTAGAAACCTGTGTATTTTCTCCTAAAATCGCATTTAACGTATATATCACATTGAAATCCGAATGTGATGTTAGAAATGTCTACACATTTGCTGCCAAAAGGCGAATTCAACGTATTTTACACACTGAATACGATATTTAGATGCATTTTTGTGCAATGTACTGAAAATCGTATAAAACGCAAGTTTCACACTGAAATATGAATGTTATGCTAGAAACCTGTGTATTTGCTGCTGAAATCGTATTTAACGTAAATATCACATTGAAATCCGAATGTGATGTTAGAAATGTCTACGCATTTGCTGCCAAAACGTGAATTCAACGTATTTTACACACTGAATACGATATCTTGATGCATTTTTGTGCAATGTACTGAAAATCGTGTAAAACGCAAGTTTCACACTGAAATATGAATGTTATGCTAGAAACCTATGTATTTGCTGCTGAAATCGCATTTAACGTAAATATCACATTGAAATCCGAATGTGATGTTAGAAATGTCTACGCATTTGCTGCCAAAACGCGAATTCAACGTATTTTACACACTGAATACGATATTTTGATGCATTTTTGTGCAATGTACTGAAAATCGTGTAAAACGCAAGTTTCACACTGAAATATGAATGTTATGCTAGAAACCTGTGTATTTGCTGCTGAAATCGCATTTAACGTAAATATCACATTGAAATCCGAATGTGATGTTAGAAATGTCTACGCATTTGCTGCCAAAACGCGAATTTAACGTATTTTACACACTGAATACGATATTTAGATGCATTTTTGTGCAATGTACTGAAAATCGTGTAAAACGCAAGTTTCACACTGAAATATGAATGCTATTCTAGAAACCTGTGTATTTGCTGCTGAAATCGCATTTAACGTAAATATCACATTGAAATCCGAATGTGATGTTAGAAATGTCTACGCATTTGCTGCCAAAACGCGAATTCAACGTATTTTACACACTGAATACGATATTTCGATGCATTTTTGTGCAATGTACTGAAAATTGTGTAAAACGCAAGTTTCACACTGAAATATGAATGTTATGCTAGAAACCTGTGTATTTGCTCCTGAAATCCCATTTAACGTATATATCACATTGAAATCCGTATGTGATGTTAGAAATGTCTACGCATTTACTGCCAAAACGCGAATTCAACATATTTTACACACTGAATACGATATTTCGATGCATTTTTGTGCAATGTACTGAAAATCGTGTAAAACGCAAGTTTCACACTGAAATATGAATGTTATGCTAGAAACCTGTGTATTTGCTGCTGAAATCGCATTTAACGTAAATATCACATTGAAATCCGAATGTGATGTTAGAAATGTCTACGCATTTGCTGCCAAAACGCGAATTCAACGTATTTTACACACTGAATACGATATTTTGATGCATTTTTGTGCAATGTACTGAAAATCGTGTAAAACGCAAGTTTCACACTGAAATATGAATGTTATGCTAGAAACCTGTGTATTTGCTGCTGAAATCGCATTTAACGTAAATATCACATTGAAATCCGAATGTGATGTTAGAAATGTCTACGCATTTGCTGCCAAAACGCGAATTTAACGTATTTTACACACTGAATACGATATTTAGATGCATTTTTGTGCAATGTACTGAAAATCGTGTAAAACGCAAGTTTCACACTGAAATATGAATGCTATTCTAGAAACCTGTGTATTTGCTGCTGAAATCGCATTTAACGTAAATATCACATTGAAATCCGAATGTGATGTTAGAAATGTCTACGCATTTGCTGCCAAAACGCGAATTCAACGTATTTTACACACTGAATACGATATTTCGATGCATTTTTGTGCAATGTACTGAAAATTGTGTAAAACGCAAGTTTCACACTGAAATATGAATGTTATGCTAGAAACCTGTGTATTTGCTCCTGAAATCCCATTTAACGTATATATCACATTGAAATCCGTATGTGATGTTAGAAATGTCTACGCATTTACTGCCAAAACGCGAATTCAACATATTTTACACACTGAATACGATATTTCGATGCATTTTTGTGCAATGTACTGAAAATCGTGTAAAACGCAAGTTTCACACTGAAATATGAATGTTATGCTAGAAACCTGTGTATTTGCTGCTGAAATCGCATTTAACGTAAATATCACATTGAAATCCGAATGTGATGTTAGAAATGTCTACGCATTTGCTGCCAAAACGTGAATTCAACGTATTTTACACACTGAATACGATATCTTGATGCATTTTTGTGCAATGTACTGAAAATCGTGTAAAACGCAAGTTTCACACTGAAATATGAATGTTATGCTAGAAACCTATGTATTTGCTGCTGAAATCGCATTTAACACGTAAATATCACATTGAAATCCGAATGTGATGTTAGAAATGTCTACGCATTTGCTGCCAAAACGCGAATTCAACGTATTTTACACACTGAATACTATATTTCGATGCATTTCTGTGCAATGTACTGAAACTCGTGTAAAACGCAAGTTTCACACTGAAATATGAATGCTATTCTAGAAACCTGTGTATTTGCTGCTGAAATCGCATTTAACGTAAATATCACATTGAAATCCGAATGTGATGTTAGAAATGTCTACGCATTTGCTGCCAAAACGCCAATTCAACGTATTTTACACACTGAATACGTTATTTAGATGCATTTTTGTGCAATGTACTGAAAATTGTATAAAACGCAAGTTTCACACTGAAATATGAATGTTATGCTAGAAACCCGTGTATTTGCTGCTGAAATCGCATTTAACGTAAATAACACATTGAAATCCAAATGTGATGTTAGAAATGTCTACGCATTTACTGCCAAAACGCGAATTCAACGTATTTTACACACTGAATACGATATTTCGATGCATTTTTGTGCAATGTACTGAAAATCGTGTAAAACGCAAGTTTCACACTGAAATATGAATGCTATTCTAGAAACCTGTGTATTTGCTGCTGAAATCGCATTTAACGTAAATATCACATTGAAATCCGAATGTGATGTTAGAAATGTCTACGCATTTGCTGCCAAAACGCGAATTCAACGTATTTTACACACTGAATACTATATTTCGATGCATTTTTGTGCAATGTACTGAAAATCGTGTAAAACGCAAGTTTCACACTGAAATATGAATGTTATGCTAGAAACCTCTGTATTTGCTGCTGAAATCGCATTTAACGTAAATATCACATTGAAATCCGAATGTGATGTTAGAAATGTCTACGCATTTGCTGCCAAAACGCGAATTCAACGTATTTTACATACTGAATACTATATTTCGATGCATTTTTGTGCAATGTACTGAAAATCGTGTAAAACGCAAGTTTCACACTGAAATATGAATGTTATGCTAGAAACCTGTGTAATTGCTCCTGAAATCGCATTTAACGTAAATATCACATTGAAATCCGAATGTGATGTTAGAAATGTCTACGCATTTGCTGCCAAAACGTGAATTCAACGTATTTTACACACTGAATACGATATCTTGATGCATTTTTGTGCAATGTACTGAAAATCGTGTAAAACGCAAGTTTCACACTGAAATATGAATGTTATGCTAGAAACCTATGTATTTGCTGCTGAAATCGCATTTAACGTAAATATCACATTGAAATCCGAATGTGATGTTAGAAATGTCTACGCATTTGCTGCCAAAACGCGAATTCAACGTATTTTACACACTGAATACGATATTTTGATGCATTTTTGTGCAATGTACTGAAAATCGTGTAAAACGCAAGTTTCACACTGAAATATGAATGTTATGCTAGAAACCTGTGTATTTGCTGCTGAAATCGCATTTAACGTAAATATCACATTGAAATCCGAATGTGATGTTAGAAATGTCTACGCATTTGCTGCCAAAACGCGAATTTAACGTATTTTACACACTGAATACGATATTTAGATGCATTTTTGTGCAATGTACTGAAAATCGTGTAAAACGCAAGTTTCACACTGAAATATGAATGCTATTCTAGAAACCTGTGTATTTGCTGCTGAAATCGCATTTAACGTAAATATCACATTGAAATCCGAATGTGATGTTAGAAATGTCTACGCATTTGCTGCCAAAACGCGAATTCAACGTATTTTACACACTGAATACGATATTTCGATGCATTTTTGTGCAATGTACTGAAAATCGTGTAAAACGCAAGTTTCACACTGAAATATGAATGTTATGCTAGAAACCTGTGTATTTGCTGCTGAATTTCATTTAACGTAAATATCACATTGAAATCCGAATGTGATGTTAGAAATGTCTACGCATTTGCTGCCAAAACGCGAATTCAACGTATTTTACACACTGAATACGTTATTTAGATGCATTTTTGTGCAATATACTGAAAATTGTGTAAAACGCAAGTTTCACACTGTAATATGAATGTTATGCTAGAAACCCGTGTATTTGCTGCTGAAATCGCATTTAACGTAAATATCACATTGAAATCCAAATGTGATGTTAGAAATGTCTACGCATTTACTGCCAAAACGCGAATTCAACGTATTTTACACACTGAATACGATATTTCGATGCATTTTTGTGCAATGTACTGAAAATCGTGTAAAACGCAAGTTTCACACTGAAATATGAATGTTATGCTAGAAACCTGTGTATTTGCTCCTGAAATCGCATTTAACTTATATATCACATTGAAATCCGAATGTGATGTTAGAAATGTCTACACATTTGCTGCCAAAAGGCGAATTCAACGTATTTTACACACTGAATACGATATTTTGATGCATTTTTGTGCAATGTACTGAAAATCGTGTAAAACGCAAGTTTCACACTGAAATATGAATGTTATGCTAGAAACCTGTGTATTTGCCGCTGAAATCGCATTTAACGTATATATCACATTGAAATCCGAATGTGATGTTAGAAATGTCTACACATTTGCTGCCAAAAGGCGAATTCAACGTATTTTACACACTGAATACGATGTTTTGATGCATTTTTGTGCAATGTACTGAAAATCGTGTAAAACGCAAGTTTCACACTGAAATATGAATGCTATTCTAGAAACCTGTGTATTTGCTGCTGAAATCGCATTTAACGTAAATATCACATTGAAATCCGAATGTGATGTTAGAAATGTCTACGCATTTGCTGCCAAAACGCGAATTCAACGTATTTTACACACTGAATACTATATTTCGATGCATTTTTGTGCAATGTACTGAAAATCGTGTAAAACGCAAGTTTCACACTGAAATATGAATGTTATGCTAGAAACCTCTGTATTTGCTGCTGAAATCGCATTTAACGTAAATATCACATTGAAATCCGAATGTGATGTTAGAAATGTCTACGCATTTGCTGCCAAAACGCGAATTCAACGTATTTTACATACTGAATACTATATTTCGATGCATTTTTGTGCAATGTACTGAAAATCGTGTAAAACGCAAGTTTCACACTGAAATATGAATGTTATGCTAGAAACCTGTGTAATTGCTCCTGAAATCGCATTTAACGTAAATATCACATTGAGATCCGAATGTGATGTTAGAAATGTCTGCGCATTTACTGCCAAAACGCGAATTCAACGTATTTTACACACTGAATACGATATTTCGATGCATTTTTGTGCAATGTACTGAAAATCGTGTAAAACACAAGTTTCACACTGAAATATGAATGTTATGCTAGAAACCTGTGTATTTGCTCCTGAAATCGCATTTAACGTAAATATCACATTGAAATCCGAATATGATGTTAGAAATGTCTACGCATTTACTGCCAAAACGCGAATTCAACGTATTTTACACACTGAATACGATATTTCGATGCACTTTTGTGCAATGTACTGAAAATCGTGAAAAACGCAAGTTTCACACTGAAATATGAATGTTATGCTAGAAACCTGTGTATTTTCTCCTAAAATCGCATTTAACGTATATATCACATTGAAATCCGAATGTGATGTTAGAAATGTCTACACATTTGCTGCCAAAAGGCGAATTCAACGTATTTTACACACTGAATACGATATTTAGATGCATTTTTGTGCAATGTACTGAAAATCGTATAAAACGCAAGTTTCACACTGAAATATGAATGTTATGCTAGAAACCTGTGTATTTGCTCCTGAAATCCCATTTAACGTATATATCACATTGAAATCCGTATGTGATGTTAGAAATGTCTACGCATTTACTGCCAAAACGCGAATTCAACATATTTTACACACTGAATACGATATTTCGATGCATTTTTGTGCAATGTACTGAAAATCGTGTAAAACGCAAGTTTCACACTGAAATATGAATGTTATGCTAGAAACCTGTGTATTTGCTGCTGAAATCGCATTTAACGTAAATATCACATTGAAATCCGAATGTGATGTTAGAAATGTCTACGCATTTGCTGCCAAAACGTGAATTCAACGTATTTTACACACTGAATACGATATCTTGATGCATTTTTGTGCAATGTACTGAAAATCGTGTAAAACGCAAGTTTCACACTGAAATATGAATGTTATGCTAGAAACCTATGTATTTGCTGCTGAAATCGCATTTAACACGTAAATATCACATTGAAATCCGAATGTGATGTTAGAAATGTCTACGCATTTGCTGCCAAAACGCGAATTCAACGTATTTTACACACTGAATACTATATTTCGATGCATTTTTGTGCAATGTACTGAAACTCGTGTAAAACGCAAGTTTCACACTGAAATATGAATGCTATTCTAGAAACCTGTGTATTTGCTGCTGAAATCGCATTTAACGTAAATATCACATTGAAATCCGAATGTGATGTTAGAAATGTCTACGCATTTGCTGCCAAAACGCGAATTCAACGTATTTTACACACTGAATACGATATTTCGATGCATTTTTGTGCAATGTACTGAAAATCGTGTAAAACGCAAGTTTCACACTGAAATATGAATGCTATTCTAGAAACCTGTGTATTTGCTGCTGAAATCGCATTTAACGTAAATATCACATTGAAATCCGAATGTGATGTTAGAAATGTCTACGCATTTGCTGCCAAAACGCGAATTCAACGTATTTTACACACTGAATACTATATTTCGATGCATTTTTGTGCAATGTACTGAAAATCGTGTAAAACGCAAGTTTCACACTGAAATATGAATGTTATGCTAGAAACCTCTGTATTTGCTGCTGAAATCGCATTTAACGTAAATATCACATTGAAATCCGAATGTGATGTTAGAAATGTCTACGCATTTGCTGCCAAAACGCGAATTCAACGTATTTTACATACTGAATACTATATTTCGATGCATTTTTGTGCAATGTACTGAAAATCGTGTAAAACGCAAGTTTCACACTGAAATATGAATGTTATGCTAGAAACCTGTGTAATTGCTCCTGAAATCGCATTTAACGTAAATATCACATTGAAATCCGAATGTGATGTTAGAAATGTCTACGCATTTGCTGCCAAAACGTGAATTCAACGTATTTTACACACTGAATACGATATCTTGATGCATTTTTGTGCAATGTACTGAAAATCGTGTAAAACGCAAGTTTCACACTGAAATATGAATGTTATGCTAGAAACCTATGTATTTGCTGCTGAAATCGCATTTAACGTAAATATCACATTGAAATCCGAATGTGATGTTAGAAATGTCTACGCATTTGCTGCCAAAACGCGAATTCAACGTATTTTACACACTGAATACGATATTTTGATGCATTTTTGTGCAATGTACTGAAAATCGTGTAAAACGCAAGTTTCACACTGAAATATGAATGTTATGCTAGAAACCTGTGTATTTGCTGCTGAAATCGCATTTAACGTAAATATCACATTGAAATCCGAATGTGATGTTAGAAATGTCTACGCATTTGCTGCCAAAACGCGAATTTAACGTATTTTACACACTGAATACGATATTTAGATGCATTTTTGTGCAATGTACTGAAAATCGTGTAAAACGCAAGTTTCACACTGAAATATGAATGCTATTCTAGAAACCTGTGTATTTGCTGCTGAAATCGCATTTAACGTAAATATCACATTGAAATCCGAATGTGATGTTAGAAATGTCTACGCATTTGCTGCCAAAACGCGAATTCAACGTATTTTACACACTGAATACGATATTTCGATGCATTTTTGTGCAATGTACTGAAAATCGTGTAAAACGCAAGTTTCACACTGAAATATGAATGTTATGCTAGAAACCTGTGTATTTGCTGCTGAATTTCATTTAACGTAAATATCACATTGAAATCCGAATGTGATGTTAGAAATGTCTACGCATTTGCTGCCAAAACGTGAATTCAACGTATTTTACACACTGAATACGATATCTTGATGCATTTTTGTGCAATGTACTGAAAATCGTGTAAAACGCAAGTTTCACACTGAAATATGAATGTTATGCTAGAAACCTATGTATTTGCTGCTGAAATCGCATTTAACGTAAATATCACATTGAAATCCGAATGTGATGTTAGAAATGTCTACGCATTTGCTGCCAAAACGCGAATTCAACGTATTTTACACACTGAATACGATATTTTGATGCATTTTTGTGCAATGTACTGAAAATCGTGTAAAACGCAAGTTTCACACTGAAATATGAATGTTATGCTAGAAACCTGTGTATTTGCTGCTGAAATCGCATTTAACGTAAATATCACATTGAAATCCGAATGTGATGTTAGAAATGTCTACGCATTTGCTGCCAAAACGCGAATTTAACGTATTTTACACACTGAATACGATATTTAGATGCATTTTTGTGCAATGTACTGAAAATCGTGTAAAACGCAAGTTTCACACTGAAATATGAATGCTATTCTAGAAACCTGTGTATTTGCTGCTGAAATCGCATTTAACGTAAATATCACATTGAAATCCGAATGTGATGTTAGAAATGTCTACGCATTTGCTGCCAAAACGCGAATTCAACGTATTTTACACACTGAATACGATATTTCGATGCATTTTTGTGCAATGTACTGAAAATTGTGTAAAACGCAAGTTTCACACTGAAATATGAATGTTATGCTAGAAACCTGTGTATTTGCTCCTGAAATCCCATTTAACGTATATATCACATTGAAATCCGTATGTGATGTTAGAAATGTCTACGCATTTACTGCCAAAACGCGAATTCAACATATTTTACACACTGAATACGATATTTCGATGCATTTTTGTGCAATGTACTGAAAATCGTGTAAAACGCAAGTTTCACACTGAAATATGAATGTTATGCTAGAAACCTGTGTATTTGCTGCTGAAATCGCATTTAACGTAAATATCACATTGAAATCCGAATGTGATGTTAGAAATGTCTACGCATTTGCTGCCAAAACGTGAATTCAACGTATTTTACACACTGAATACGATATCTTGATGCATTTTTGTGCAATGTACTGAAAATCGTGTAAAACGCAAGTTTCACACTGAAATATGAATGTTATGCTAGAAACCTATGTATTTGCTGCTGAAATCGCATTTAACACGTAAATATCACATTGAAATCCGAATGTGATGTTAGAAATGTCTACGCATTTGCTGCCAAAACGCGAATTCAACGTATTTTACACACTGAATACTATATTTCGATGCATTTCTGTGCAATGTACTGAAACTCGTGTAAAACGCAAGTTTCACACTGAAATATGAATGCTATTCTAGAAACCTGTGTATTTGCTGCTGAAATCGCATTTAACGTAAATATCACATTGAAATCCGAATGTGATGTTAGAAATGTCTACGCATTTGCTGCCAAAACGCCAATTCAACGTATTTTACACACTGAATACGTTATTTAGATGCATTTTTGTGCAATGTACTGAAAATTGTATAAAACGCAAGTTTCACACTGAAATATGAATGTTATGCTAGAAACCCGTGTATTTGCTGCTGAAATCGCATTTAACGTAAATAACACATTGAAATCCAAATGTGATGTTAGAAATGTCTACGCATTTACTGCCAAAACGCGAATTCAACGTATTTTACACACTGAATACGATATTTCGATGCATTTTTGTGCAATGTACTGAAAATCGTGTAAAACGCAAGTTTCACACTGAAATATGAATGCTATTCTAGAAACCTGTGTATTTGCTGCTGAAATCGCATTTAACGTAAATATCACATTGAAATCCGAATGTGATGTTAGAAATGTCTACGCATTTGCTGCCAAAACGCGAATTCAACGTATTTTACACACTGAATACTATATTTCGATGCATTTTTGTGCAATGTACTGAAAATCGTGTAAAACGCAAGTTTCACACTGAAATATGAATGTTATGCTAGAAACCTCTGTATTTGCTGCTGAAATCGCATTTAACGTAAATATCACATTGAAATCCGAATGTGATGTTAGAAATGTCTACGCATTTGCTGCCAAAACGCGAATTCAACGTATTTTACATACTGAATACTATATTTCGATGCATTTTTGTGCAATGTACTGAAAATCGTGTAAAACGCAAGTTTCACACTGAAATATGAATGTTATGCTAGAAACCTGTGTAATTGCTCCTGAAATCGCATTTAACGTAAATATCACATTGAAATCCGAATGTGATGTTAGAAATGTCTACGCATTTGCTGCCAAAACGTGAATTCAACGTATTTTACACACTGAATACGATATCTTGATGCATTTTTGTGCAATGTACTGAAAATCGTGTAAAACGCAAGTTTCACACTGAAATATGAATGTTATGCTAGAAACCTATGTATTTGCTGCTGAAATCGCATTTAACGTAAATATCACATTGAAATCCGAATGTGATGTTAGAAATGTCTACGCATTTGCTGCCAAAACGCGAATTCAACGTATTTTACACACTGAATACGATATTTTGATGCATTTTTGTGCAATGTACTGAAAATCGTGTAAAACGCAAGTTTCACACTGAAATATGAATGTTATGCTAGAAACCTGTGTATTTGCTGCTGAAATCGCATTTAACGTAAATATCACATTGAAATCCGAATGTGATGTTAGAAATGTCTACGCATTTGCTGCCAAAACGCGAATTTAACGTATTTTACACACTGAATACGATATTTAGATGCATTTTTGTGCAATGTACTGAAAATCGTGTAAAACGCAAGTTTCACACTGAAATATGAATGCTATTCTAGAAACCTGTGTATTTGCTGCTGAAATCGCATTTAACGTAAATATCACATTGAAATCCGAATGTGATGTTAGAAATGTCTACGCATTTGCTGCCAAAACGCGAATTCAACGTATTTTACACACTGAATACGATATTTCGATGCATTTTTGTGCAATGTACTGAAAATTGTGTAAAACGCAAGTTTCACACTGAAATATGAATGTTATGCTAGAAACCTGTGTATTTGCTGCTGAAATCGCATTTAACGTAAATATCACATTGA
The DNA here is from genome assembly GCA_963422195.1 of Carabus problematicus. Taxonomy (NCBI): domain Eukaryota; kingdom Metazoa; phylum Arthropoda; class Insecta; order Coleoptera; family Carabidae; genus Carabus; species Carabus problematicus. Next base: position 7,303,389 of record OY728586.1, read on the forward strand.
AATCCGAATGTGATGTTAGAAATGTCTACGCATTTACTGCCAAAACGCGAATTCAACATATTTTACATACTGAATACGATATTTCGATGCATTTTTGTGCAATGTACTGAAAATCGTGTAAAACGCAAGTTTCACACTGAAATATGAATGTTATGCTAGAAACCTGTGTATTTGCTGCTGAAATCGCATTTAACGTAAATATCACATTGAAATCCGAATGTGATGTTAGAAATGTCTACGCATTTGCTGCCAAAACGTGAATTCAACGTATTTTACACACTGAATACGATATCTTGATGCATTTTGGTGCAATGTACTGAAAATCGTGTAAAACGCAAGTTTCACACTGAAATATGAATGTTATGCTAGAAACCTATGTATTTGCTGCTGAAATCGCATTTAACGTAAATATCACATTGAAATCCGAATGTGATGTTAGAAATGTCTACGCATTTGCTGCCAAAACGCGAATTCAACGTATTTTACACACTGAATACTATATTTCGATGCATTTTTGTGCAATGTACTAAAACTCGTGTAAAACGCAAGTTTCACACTGAAATATGAATGCTATTCTAGAAACCTGTGTATTTGCTGCTGAAATCGCATTTAACGTAAATATCACATTGAAATCCGAATGTGATGTTAGAAATGTCTACGTATTTGCTGCCAAAACGCCAATTCAACGTATTTTACACACTGAATACGTTATTTATATGCATTTTTGTGCAATGTACTGAAAATTGTATAAAACGCAAGTTTCACACTGAAATATGAATGTTATGCTAGAAACCCGTGTATTTGCTGCTCAAATCGCATTTAACGTAAATAACACATTGAAATCCAAATGTGATGTTAGAAATGTCTACGCATTTACTGCCAAAACGCGAATTCAACGTATTTTACACACTGAATACGATATTTCGATGCATTTTTGTGCAATGTACTGAAAATCGTGTAAAACGCAAGTTTCACACTGAAATATGAATGCTATTCTAGAAACCTGTGTATTTGCTGCTGAAATCGCATTTAACGTAAATATCACATTGAAATCCGAATGTGATGTTAGAAATGTCTGCGCATTTGCTGCCAAAACGCGAATTCAACGTATTTTACACACTGAATACGATATTTCGATGCATTTTTGTGCAATGTACTGAAAATTGTGTAAAACGCAAGTTTCACACTGAAATATGAATGTTATGCTAGAAACCTGTGTATTTGCTCCTGAAATCCCATTTAACGTATATATCACATTGAAATCCGTATGTGATGTTAGAAATGTCTACGCATTTACTGCCAAAACGCGAATTCAACATATTTTACACACTGAATACGATATTTCGATGCATTTTTGTGCAATGTACTGAAAATCGTGTAAAACGCAAGTTTCACACTGAAATATGAATGTTATGCTAGAAACCCGTGTATTTGCTGCTGAAATCGCATTTAACGTAAATATCACATTGAAATCCAAATGTGATGTTGCACACTGAATACGATATTTCGATGCATTTTTGTGCAATGTACTGAAAATTGTGTAAAACGCAAGTTTCACACTGAAATATGAATGTTATGCTAGAAACCTGTGTATTTGCTCCTGAAATCCCATTTAACGTATATATCACATTGAAATCCGTATGTGATGTTAGAAATGTCTACGCATTTACTGCCAAAACGCGAATTCAACATATTTTACACACTGAATACGATATTTCGATGCATTTTTGTGCAATGTACTGAAAATCGTGTAAAACGCAAGTTTCACACTGAAATATGAATGTTATGCTAGAAACCTGTGTATTTGCTGCTGAAATCGCATTTAACGTAAATATCACATTGAAATCCGAATGTGATGTTAGAAATGTCTACGCATTTGCTGCCAAAACGTGAATTCAACGTATTTTACACACTGAATACGATATCTTGATGCATTTTTGTGCAATGTACTGAAAATCGTGTAAAACGCAAGTTTCACACTGAAATATGAATGTTATGCTAGAAACCTATGTATTTGCTGCTGAAATCGCATTTAACGTAAATATCACATTGAAATCCGAATGTGATGTTAGAAATGTCTACGCATTTGCTGCCAAAACGCGAATTCAACGTATTTTACACACTGAATACTATATTTCGATGCATTTTTGTGCAATGTACTGAAACTCGTGTAAAACGCAAGTTTCACACTGAAATATGAATGCTATTCTAGAAACCTGTGTATTTGCTGCTGAAATCGCATTTAACGTAAATATCACATTGAAATCCGAATGTGATGTTAGAAATGTCTACGCATTTGCTGCCAAAACGCCAATTCAACGTATTTTACACACTGAATACGTTATTTAGATGCATTTTTGTGCAATGTACTGAAAATTGTATAAAACGCAAGTTTCACACTGAAATATGAATGTTATGCTAGAAACCCGTGTATTTGCTGCTGAAATCGCATTTAACGTAAATATCACATTGAAATCCAAATGTGATGTTAGAAATGTCTACGCATTTACTGCCAAAACGCGAATTCAACGTATTTTACACACTGAATACGATATTTCGATGCATTTTTGTGCAATGTACTGAAAATCGTGTAAAACGCAAGTTTCACACTGAAATATGAATGTTATGCTAGAAACCTGTGTATTTGCTGCTGAAATCGCATTTAACGTAAATATCACATTGAAATCCGAATGTGATGTTAGAAATGTCTACACATTTGCTGCCAAAACGCGAATTCAACGTATTTTACACACTGAATACGATATTTAGATGCATTTTTGTGCAATGTACTGAAAATCGTGTAAAACGCAAGTTTCACACTGAAATATGAATGCTATTCTAGAAACCTGTGTATTTGCTGCTGAAATCGCATTTAACGTAAATATCACATTGAAATCCGAATGTGATGTTAGAAATGTCTACGCATTTGCTGCCAAAACGCGAATTCAACGTATTTTACACACTGAATACTATATTTCGATGCATTTTTGTGCAATGTACTGAAAATCGTGTAAAACGCAAGTTTCACACTGAAATATGAATGTTATGCTAGAAACCCGTGTATTTGCTGCTGAAATCGCATTTAACGTAAATATCACATTGAAATCCAAATGTGATGTTAGAAATGTCTACGCATTTACTGCCAAAACACGAATTCAACGTATTTTACACACTGAATACGATATTTCGATGCATTTTTGTGCAATGTACTGAAAATCGTGTAAAACGCAAGTTTCACACTGAAATATGAATGTTATGCTAGAAACCTCTGTATTTGCTGCTGAAATCGCATTTAACGTAAATATCACATTGAAATCCGAATGTGATGTTGGAAATGTCTACGCATTTGCTGCCAAAACGCGAATTCAACGTATTTTACATACTGAATACTATATTTCGATGCATTTTTGTGCAATGTACTGAAAATCGTGTAAAACGCAAGTTTCACACTGAAATATGAATGTTATGCTAGAAACCTGTGTAATTGCTCCTGAAATCGCATTTAACGTAAATATCACATTGAAATCCGAATGTGATGTTAGAAATGTCTACGCATTTGCTGCCAAAACGTGAATTCAACGTATTTTACACACTGAATACGATATCTTGATGCATTTTTGTGCAATGTACTGAAAATCGTGTAAAACGCAAGTTTCACACTGAAATATGAATGCTATTCTAGAAACCTGTGTATTTGCTGCTGAAATCGCATTTAACGTAAATATCACATTGAAATCCGAATGTGATGTTAGAAATGTCTACGCATTTGCTGCCAAAACGCCAATTCAACGTATTTTACACACTGAATACGTTATTTAGATGCATTTTTGTGCAATGTACTGAAAATTGTATAAAACGCAAGTTTCACACTGAAATATGAATGTTATGCTAGAAACCCGTGTATTTGCTGCTGAAATCGCATTTAACGTAAATATCACATTGAAATCCAAATGTGATATTAGAAATGTCTACGCATTTACTGCCAAAACGCGAATTCAACGTATTTTACACACTGAATACGATATTTCGATGCATTTTTGTGCAATGTACTGAAAATCGTGCAAAACGCAAGTTTCACACTGAAATATGAATGTTATGCTAGAAACCTGTGTATTTGCTGCTGAAATCGCATTTAACGTAAATATCACATTGAAATCCGAATGTGATGTTAGAAATGTCTACACATTTGCTGCCAAAACGCGAATTCAACGTATTTTACACACTGAATACGATATTTAGATGCATTTTTGTGCAATGTACTGAAAATCGTGTAAAACGCAAGTTTCACACTGAAATATGAATGCTATTCTAGAAACCTGTGTATTTGCTGCTGAAATCGCATTTAACGTAAATATCACATTGAAATCCGAATGTGATGTTAGAAATGTCTACGCATTTGCTGCCAAAACGCGAATTCAACATATTTTACACACTGAATACGATATTTCGATGCATTTTTGTGCAATGTACTGAAAATCGTGTAAAACGCAATTTTCACACTGAAATATGAATGTTATGCTAGAAACCTGTGTATTTGCTGCTGAAATCGCATTTAACGTAAATATCACATTGAAATCCGAATGTGATGTTAGAAATGTCTACGCATTTGCTGTCAAAACGCGAATTCAACGTATTTTACACACTGAATACGTTATTTAGATGCATTTTTGTGCAATATACTGAAAATTGTGTAAAACGCAAGTTTCACACTGTAATATGAATGTTATGCTAGAAACCCGTGTATTTGCTGCTGAAATCGCATTTAACGTAAATATCACATTGAAATCCAAATGTGATGTTAGAAATGTCTACGCATTTACTGCCAAAACGCGAATTCAACGTATTTTACACACTGAATACGATATTTCGATGCATTTTTGTGCAATGTACTGAAAATCGTGTAAAACGCAAGTTTCACACTGAAATATGAATGTTATGCTAGAAACCTGTGTATTTGCTCCTGAAATCGCATTTAACTTATAAATCATTAACTAAATTACAATATATTATTTTTAATAATAAAGACAATATAGAACTTTTAAATAAATCTGGAGTGTATTTATTAACCTGTAATTGTAATGCTATTTATATAGGTCAAACAGGGAGAAATTTCAAAATTAGATTAAATGAACATTTAAAGGCAATTAAAAATAAAAATAATTCAGAAAATTCTACGTTTGGTAATCATGTTTTGGTAAATAATCATACAGTAAATTTTTTAGATTGTATAAAAATTTTACATATTGAAGAAAAAGGGCAAAAATTAAATTATTTAGAAGCAATTGAAATATATAAACATAAATCTCAAAATTCCAATTTGATAAATGAACAAACTGATTTAAATTATTCAATTCTTTTTAAATGTTTAAATTAAATTTAGTTGCCTTTGGTTTTCGTTTAAATAATAATAAGAAAAATTTTTACTTGTTTTTGTTTTTGTTTCTGGTTGTTATGTATTTTGAATTTGTAATTTTTGTTCCCGATGATGACATATTATGTCGAAACATGTAGAACATTTAAAAAATATAAAAGTAGTAAAACAATGTAATTTTTATTAATTTATTATAATACAATGAATTACTACAAAGTAAAAGAAGAATCTATTTCATATTTATATATCACATTGAAATCCGAATGTGATGTTAGAAATGTCTACACATTTGCTGCCAAAAGGCGAATTCAACGTATTTTACACACTGAATACGATATTTTGATGCATTTTTGTGCAATGTACTGAAAATCGTGTAAAACGCAAGTTTCACACTGAAATATGAATGTTATGCTAGAAACCTGTGTATTTGCCGCTGAAATCGCATTTAACGTATATATCACATTGAAATCCGAATGTGATGTTAGAAATGTCTACACATTTGCTGCCAAAAGGCGAATTCAACGTATTTTACACACTGAATACGATGTTTTGATGCATTTTTGTGCAATGTACTGAAAATCGTGTAAAACGCAAGTTTCACACTGAAATATGAATGCTATTCTAGAAACCTGTGTATTTGCTGCTGAAATCGCATTTAACGTAAATATCACATTGAAATCCGAATGTGATGTTAGAAATGTCTACGCATTTGCTGCCAAAACGCGAATTCAACGTATTTTACACACTGAATACTATATTTCGATGCATTTTTGTGCAATGTACTGAAAATCGTGTAAAACGCAAGTTTCACACTGAAATATGAATGTTATGCTAGAAACCTCTGTATTTGCTGCTGAAATCGCATTTAACGTAAATATCACATTGAAATCCGAATGTGATGTTAGAAATGTCTACGCATTTGCTGCCAAAACGCGAATTCAACGTATTTTACATACTGAATACTATATTTCGATGCATTTTTGTGCAATGTACTGAAAATCGTGTAAAACGCAAGTTTCACACTGAAATATGAATGTTATGCTAGAAACCTGTGTAATTGCTCCTGAAATTGCATTTAACGTAAATATCACATTGAGATCCGAATGTGATGTTAGAAATGTCTGCGCATTTACTGCCAAAACGCGAATTCAACGTATTTTACACACTGAATACGATATTTCGATGCATTTTTGTGCAATGTACTGAAAATCGTGTAAAACACAAGTTTCACACTGAAATATGAATGTTATGCTAGAAACCTGTGTATTTGCTCCTGAAATCGCATTTAACGTAAATATCACATTGAAATCCGAATGTGATGTTAGAAATGTCTACGCATCTACTGCCAAAACGCGAATTCAACGTATTTTACACACTGAATACGATATTTCGATGCACTTTTGTGCAATGTACTGAAAATCGTGTAAAACGCAAGTTTCACACTGAAATATGAATGTTATGCTAGAAACCTGTGTATTTTCTCCTGAAATCGCATTTAACGTATATATCACATTGAAATCCGAATGTGATGTTAGAAATGTCTACACATTTGCTGCCAAAAGGCGAATTCAACGTATTTTACACACTGAATACGATATTTAGATGCATTTTTGTGCAATGTACTGAAAATCGTATAAAACGCAAGTTTCACACTGAAATATGAATGTTATGCTAGAAACCTGTGTATTTGCTGCTGAAATCGTATTTAACGTAAATATCACATTGAAATCCGAATGTGATGTTAGAAATGTCTACGCATTTGCTGCCAAAACGTGAATTCAACGTATTTTACACACTGAATACGATATCTTGATGCATTTTTGTGCAATGTACTGAAAATCGTGTAAAACGCAAGTTTCACACTGAAATATGAATGCTATTCTAGAAACCTGTGTATTTGCTGCTGAAATCGCATTTAACGTAAATATCACATTGAAATCCGAATGTGATGTTAGAAATGTCTACGCATTTGCTGCCAAAACGCGAATTCAACGTATTTTACACACTGAATACTATATTTCGATGCATTTTTGTGCAATGTACTGAAAATCGTGTAAAACGCAAGTTTCACACTGAAATATGAATGTTATGCTAGAAACCTCTGTATTTGCTGCTGAAATCGCATTTAACGTAAATATCACATTGAAATCCGAATGTGATGTTAGAAATGTCTACGCATTTGCTGCCAAAACGCGAATTCAACGTATTTTACACACTGAATACGATATTTTGATGCATTTTTGTGAAATGTACTGAAAATCGTGTAAAACGCAAGTTTCACACTGAAATATGAATGTTATGCTAGAAACCCGTGTATTTGCTGCTGAAATCGCATTTAACGTAAATATCACATTGAAATCCGAATGTGATGTTAGAAATGTCTACGCATTTGCTGCCAAAACGCGAATTTAACGTATTTTACACACTGAATACGATATTTAGATGCATTTTTGTGCAATGTACTGAAAATCGTGTAAAACGCAAGTTTCACACTGAAATATGAATGCTATTCTAGAAACCTGTGTATTTGCTGCTGAAATCGCATTTAACGTAAATATCACATTGAAATCCGAATGTGATGTTAGAAATGTCTACGCATTTGCTGCCAAAACGCGAATTCAACGTATTTTACACACTGAATACGATATTTCGATGCATTTTTGTGCAATGTACTGAAAATTGTGTAAAACGCAAGTTTCACACTGAAATATGAATGTTATGCTAGAAACCTGTGTATTTGCTCCTGAAATCCCATTTAACGTATATATCACATTGAAATCCGTATGTGATGTTAGAAATGTCTACGCATTTACTGCCAAAACGCGAATTCAACATATTTTACACACTGAATACGATATTTCGATGCATTTTTGTGCAATGTACTGAAAATCGTGTAAAACGCAAGTTTCACACTGAAATATGAATGTTATGCTAGAAACCTGTGTATTTGCTGCTGAAATCGCATTTAACGTAAATATCACATTGAAATCCGAATGTGATGTTAGAAATGTCTACGCATTTGCTGCCAAAACGTGAATTCAACGTATTTTACACACTGAATACGATATCTTGATGCATTTTTGTGCAATGTACTGAAAATCGTGTAAAACGCAAGTTTCACACTGAAATATGAATGTTATGCTAGAAACCTATGTATTTGCTGCTGAAATCGCATTTAACACGTAAATATCACATTGAAATCCGAATGTGATGTTAGAAATGTCTACGCATTTGCTGCCAAAACGCGAATTCAACGTATTTTACACACTGAATACTATATTTCGATGCATTTTTGTGCAATGTACTGAAACTCGTGTAAAACGCAAGTTTCACACTGAAATATGAATGCTATTCTAGAAACCTGTGTATTTGCTGCTGAAATCGCATTTAACGTAAATATCACATTGAAATCCGAATGTGATGTTAGAAATGTCTACGCATTTGCTGCCAAAACGCCAATTCAACGTATTTTACACACTGAATACGTTATTTAGATGCATTTTTGTGCAATGTACTGAAAATTGTATAAAACGCAAGTTTCACACTGAAATATGAATGTTATGCTAGAAACCCGTGTATTTGCTGCTGAAATCGCATTTAACGTAAATAACACATTGAAATCCAAATGTGATGTTAGAAATGTCTACGCATTTACTGCCAAAACGCGAATTCAACGTATTTTACACACTGAATACGATATTTCGATGCATTTTTGTGCAATGTACTGAAAATCGTGTAAAACGCAAGTTTCACACTGAAATATGAATGCTATTCTAGAAACCTGTGTATTTGCTGCTGAAATCGCATTTAACGTAAATATCACATTGAAATCCGAATGTGATGTTAGAAATGTCTGCGCATTTGCTGCCAAAACGCGAATTCAACGTATTTTACACACTGAATACGATATTTCGATGCATTTTTGTGCAATGTACTGAAAATTGTGTAAAACGCAAGTTTCACACTGAAATATGAATGTTATGCTAGAAACCTGTGTATTTGCTCCTGAAATCCCATTTAACGTATATATCACATTGAAATCCGTATGTGATGTTAGAAATGTCTACGCATTTACTGCCAAAACGCGAATTCAACATATTTTACACACTGAATACGATATTTCGATGCATTTTTGTGCAATGTACTGAAAATCGTGTAAAACGCAAGTTTCACACTGAAATATGAATGTTATGCTAGAAACCCGTGTATTTGCTGCTGAAATCGCATTTAACGTAAATATCACATTGAAATCCAAATGTGATGTTGCACACTGAATACGATATTTCGATGCATTTTTGTGCAATATACTGAAAATTGTGTAAAACGCAAGTTTCACACTGAAATATGAATGTTATGCTAGAAACCTGTGTATTTGCTCCTGAAATCCCATTTAACGTATATATCACATTGAAATCCGTATGTGATGTTAGAAATGTCTACGCATTTACTGCCCAAACGCGAATTCAACATATTTTACACACTGAATACGATATTTCGATGCATTTTTGTGCAATGTACTGAAAATCGTGTAAAACGCAAGTTTCACACTGAAATATGAATGTTATGCTAGAAACCTGTGTATTTGCTGCTGAAATCGCATTTAACGTAAATATCACATTGAAATCCGAATGTGATGTTAGAAATGTCTACGCATTTGCTGCCAAAACGTGAATTCAACGTATTTTACACACTGAATACGATATCTTGATGCATTTTTGTGCAATGTACTGAAAATCGTGTAAAACGCAAGTTTCACACTGAAATATGAATGTTATGCTAGAAACCTATGTATTTGCTGCTGAAATCGCATTTAACGTAAATATCACATTGAAATCCGAATGTGATGTTAGAAATGTCTACGCATTTGCTGCCAAAACGCGAATTCAACGTATTTTACACACTGAATACTATATTTCGATGCATTTTTGTGCAATGTACTGAAACTCGTGTAAAACGCAAGTTTCACACTGAAATATGAATGCTATTCTAGAAACCTGTGTATTTGCTGCTGAAATCGCATTTAACGTAAATATCACATTGAAATCCGAATGTGATGTTAGAAATGTCTACGCATTTGCTGCCAAAACGCCAATTCAACGTATTTTACACACTGAATACGTTATTTAGATGCATTTTTGTGCAATGTACTGAAAATTGTATAAAACGCAAGTTTCACACTGAAATATGAATGTTATGCTAGAAACCCGTGTATTTGCTGCTGAAATCGCATTTAACGTAAATAACACATTGAAATCCAAATGTGATGTTAGAAATGTCTACGCATTTACTGCCAAAACGCGAATTCAACGTATTTTACACACTGAATACGATATTTCGATGCATTTTTGTGCAATGTACTGAAAATCGTGTAAAACGCAAGTTTCACACTGAAATATGAATGCTATTCTAGAAACCTGTGTATTTGCTGCTGAAATCGCATTTAACGTAAATATCACATTGAAATCCGAATGTGATGTTAGAAATGTCTGCGCATTTGCTGCCAAAACGCGAATTCAACGTATTTTACACACTGAATACGATATTTCGATGCATTTTTGTGCAATGTACTGAAAATTGTGTAAAACGCAAGTTTCACACTGAAATATGAATGTTATGCTAGAAACCTGTGTATTTGCTCCTGAAATCCCATTTAACGTATATATCACATTGAAATCCGTATGTGATGTTAGAAATGTCTACGCATTTACTGCCAAAACGCGAATTCAACATATTTTACACACTGAATACGATATTTCGATGCATTTTTGTGCAATGTACTGAAAATCGTGTAAAACGCAAGTTTCACACTGAAATATGAATGTTATGCTAGAAACCCGTGTATTTGCTGCTGAAATCGCATTTAACGTAAATATCACATTGAAATCCAAATGTGATGTTGCACACTGAATACGATATTTCGATGCATTTTTGTGCAATATACTGAAAATTGTGTAAAACGCAAGTTTCACACTGAAATATGAATGTTATGCTAGAAACCTGTGTATTTGCTCCTGAAATCCCATTTAACGTATATATCACATTGAAATCCGTATGTGATGTTAGAAATGTCTACGCATTTACTGCCCAAACGCGAATTCAACATATTTTACACACTGAATACGATATTTCGATGCATTTTTGTGCAATGTACTGAAAATCGTGTAAAACGCAAGTTTCACACTGAAATATGAATGTTATGCTAGAAACCTGTGTATTTGCTGCTGAAATCGCATTTAACGTAAATATCACATTGAAATCCGAATGTGATGTTAGAAATGTCTACGCATTTGCTGCCAAAACGTGAATTCAACGTATTTTACACACTGAATACGATATCTTGATGCATTTTTGTGCAATGTACTGAAAATCGTGTAAAACGCAAGTTTCACACTGAAATATGAATGTTATGCTAGAAACCTATGTATTTGCTGCTGAAATCGCATTTAACGTAAATATCACATTGAAATCCGAATGTGATGTTAGAAATGTCTACGCATTTGCTGCCAAAACGCGAATTCAACGTATTTTACACACTGAATACTATATTTCGATGCATTTTTGTGCAATGTACTGAAACTCGTGTAAAACGCAAGTTTCACACTGAAATATGAATGCTATTCTAGAAACCTGTGTATTTGCTGCTGAAATCGCATTTAACGTAAATATCACATTGAAATCCGAATGTGATGTTAGAAATGTCTACGCATTTGCTGCCAAAACGCCAATTCAACGTATTTTACACACTGAATACGTTATTTAGATGCATTTTTGTGCAATGTACTGAAATTTGTATAAAACGCAAGTTTCACACTGAAATATGAATGTTATGCTAGAAACCCGTGTATTTGCTGCTGAAATCGCATTTAACGTAAATATCACATTGAAATCCAAATGTGATGTTAGAAATGTCTACGCATTTACTGCCAAAACGCGAATTCAACGTATTTTACACACTGAATACGATATTTCGATGCATTTTTGTGCAATGTACTGAAAATCGTGTAAAACGCAAGTTTCACACTGAAATATGAATGTTATGCTAGAAACCTGTGTATTTGCTGCTGAAATCGCATTTAACGTAAATATCACATTGAAATCCGAATGTGATGTTAGAAATGTCTACACATTTGCTGCCAAAACGCGAATTCAACGTATTTTACACACTGAATACGATATTTAGATGCATTTTTGTGCAATGTACTGAAAATCGTGTAAAACGCAAGTTTCACACTGAAATATGAATGCTATTCTAGAAACCTGTGTATTTGCTGCTGAAATCGCATTTAACGTAAATATCACATTGAAATCCGAATGTGATGTTAGAAATGTCTACGCATTTGCTGCCAAAACGCGAATTCAACGTATTTTACACACTGAATACTATATTTCGATGCATTTTTGTGCAATGTACTGAAAATCGTGTAAAACGCAAGTTTCACACTGAAATATGTATGTTATGCTAGAAACCCGTGTATTTGCTGCTGAAATCGCATTTAACGTAAATATCACATTGAAATCCAAATGTGATGTTAGAAATGTCTACGCATTTACTGCCAAAACACGAATTCAACGTATTTTACACACTGAATACGATATTTCGATGCATTTTTGTGCAATGTACTGAAAATCGTGTAAAACGCAAGTTTCACACTGAAATATGAATGTTATGCTAGAAACCTCTGTATTTGCTGCTGAAATCGCATTTAACGTAAATATCACATTGAAATCCGAATGTGATGTTAGAAATGTCTACGCATTTGCTGCCAAAACGCGAATTCAACGTATTTTACATACTGAATACTATATTTCGATGCATTTTTGTGCAATGTACTGAAAATCGTGTAAAACGCAAGTTTCACACTGAAATATGAATGTTATGCTAGAAACCTCTGTATTTGCTCCTGAAATCGCATTTAACGTAAATATCACATTGAATTCCGAATGTGATGTTAGAAATGTCTACGCATTTGCTGCCAAAACGTGAATTCAACGTATTTTACACACTGAATACGATATCTTGATGCATTTTTGTGCAATGTACTGAAAATCGTGTAAAACGCAAGTTTCACACTGAAATATGAATGCTATTCTAGAAACCTGTGTATTTGCTGCTGAAATCGCATTTAACGGAAATATCACATTGAAATCCGAATGTGATGTTAGAAATGTCTACGCATTTGCTGCCAAAACGCCAATTCAACGTATTTTACACACTGAATACGTTATTTAGATGCATTTTTGTGCAATGTACTGAAAATTGTATAAAACGCAAGTTTCACACTGAAATATGAATGTTATGCTAGAAACCCGTGTATTTGCTGCTGAAATCGCATTTAACGTAAATATCACATTGAAATCCAAATGTGATGTTAGAAATGTCTACGCATTTACTGCCAAAACGCGAATTCAACGTATTTTACACACTGAATACGATATTTCGATGCATTTTTGTGCAATGTACTGAAAATCGTGCAAAACGCAAGTTTCACACTGAAATATGAATGTTATGCTAGAAACCTGTGTATTTGCTGCTGAAATCGCATTTAACGTAAATATCACATTGAAATCCGAATGTGATGTTAGAAATGTCTACACATTTGCTGCCAAAACGCGAATTCAACGTATTTTACACACTGAATACGATATTTAGATGCATTTTTGTGCAATGTACTGAAAATCGTGTAAAACGCAAGTTTCACACTGAAATATGAATGCTATTCTAGAAACCTGTGTATTTGCTGCTGAAATCGCATTTAACGTAAATATCACATTGAAATCCGAATGTGATGTTAGAAATGTCTACGCATTTGCTGCCAAAACGCGAATTCAACATATTTTACACACTGAATACGATATTTCGATGCATTTTTGTGCAATGTACTGAAAATCGTGTAAAACGCAAGTTTCACACTGAAATATGAATGTTATGCTAGAAACCTGTGTATTTGCTGCTGAAATCGCATTTAACGTAAATATCACATTGAAATCCGAATGTGATGTTAGAAATGTCTACGCATTTGCTGTCAAAACGCGAATTCAACGTATTTTACACACTGAATACGTTATTTAGATGCATTTTTGTGCAATATACTGAAAATTGTGTAAAACGCAAGTTTCACACTGTAATATGAATGTTATGCTAGAAACCCGTGTATTTGCTGCTGAAATCGCATTTAACGTAAATATCACATTGAAATCCAAATGTGATGTTAGAAATGTCTACGCATTTACTGCCAAAACGCGAATTCAACGTATTTTACACACTGAATACGATATTTCGATGCATTTTTGTGCAATGTACTGAAAATCGTGCAAAACGCAAGTTTCACACTGAAATATGAATGTTATGCTAGAAACCTGTGTATTTGCTGCTGAAATCGCATTTAACGTAAATATCACATTGAAATCCGAATGTGATGTTAGAAATGTCTACACATTTGCTGCCAAAAGGCGAATTCAACGTATTTTACACACTGAATACGATATTTTGATGCATTTTTGTGCAATGTACTGAAAATCGTGTAAAACGCAAGTTTCACACTGAAATATGAATGTTATGCTAGAAACCTGTGTATTTGCCGCTGAAATCGCATTTAACGTATATATCACATTGAAATCCGAATGTGATGTTAGAAATGTCTACACATTTGCTGCCAAAAGGCGAATTCAACGTATTTTACACACTGAATACGATGTTTTGATGCATTTTTGTGCAATGTACTGAAAATCGTGTAAAACGCAAGTTTCACACTGAAATATGAATGCTATTCTAGAAACCTGTGTATTTGCTGCTGAAATCGCATTTAACGTAAATATCACATTGAAATCCGAATGTGATGTTAGAAATGTCTACGCATTTGCTGCCAAAACGCGAATTCAACGTATTTTACACACTGAATACTATATTTCGATGCATTTTTGTGCAATGTACTGAAAATCGTGTAAAACGCAAGTTTCACACTGAAATATGAATGTTATGCTAGAAACCTCTGTATTTGCTGCTGAAATCGCATTTAACGTAAATATCACATTGAAATCCGAATGTGATGTTAGAAATGTCTACGCATTTGCTGCCAAAACGCGAATTCAACGTATTTTACATACTGAATACTATATTTCGATGCATTTTTGTGCAATGTACTGAAAATCGTGTAAAACGCAAGTTTCACACTGAAATATGAATGTTATGCTAGAAACCTGTGTAATTGCTCCTGAAATCGCATTTAACGTAAATATCACATTGAGATCCGAATGTGATGTTAGAAATGTCTGCGCATTTACTGCCAAAACGCGAATTCAACGTATTTTACACACTGAATACGATATTTCGATGCATTTTTGTGCAATGTACTGAAAATCGTGTAAAACACAAGTTTCACACTGAAATATGAATGTTATGCTAGAAACCTGTGTATTTGCTCCTGAAATCGCATTTAACGTAAATATCACATTGAAATCCGAATGTGATGTTAGAAATGTCTACGAATCTACTGCCAAAACGCGAATTCAACGTATTTTACACACTGAATACGATATTTCGATGCACTTTTGTGCAATGTACTGAAAATCGTGTAAAACGCAAGTTTCACACTGAAATATGAATGTTATGCTAGAAACCTGTGTATTTTCTCCTGAAATCGCATTTAACGTATATATCACATTGAAATCCGAATGTGATGTTAGAAATGTCTACACATTTGCTGCCAAAAGGCGAATTCAACGTATTTTACACACTGAATACGATATTTAGATGCATTTTTGTGCAATGTACTGAAAATCGTATAAAACGCAAGTTTCACACTGAAATATGAATGTTATGCTAGAAACCTGTGTATTTGCTGCTGAAATCGTATTTAACGTAAATATCACATTGAAATCCGAATGTGATGTTAGAAATGTCTACGCATTTGCTGCCAAAACGTGAATTCAACGTATTTTACACACTGAATACGATATCTTGATGCATTTTTGTGCAATGTACTGAAAATCGTGTAAAACGCAAGTTTCACACTGAAATATGAATGTTATGCTAGAAACCTATGTATTTGCTGCTGAAATCGCATTTAACGTAAATATCACATTGAAATCCGAATGTGATGTTAGAAATGTCTACGCATTTGCTGCCAAAACGCGAATTCAACGTATTTTACACACTGAATACGATATTTTGATGCATTTTTGTGCAATGTACTGAAAATCGTGTAAAACGCAAGTTTCACACTGAAATATGAATGTTATGCTAGAAACCTGTGTATTTGCTGCTGAAATCGCATTTAACGTAAATATCACATTGAAATCCGAATGTGATGTTAGAAATGTCTACGCATTTGCTGCCAAAACGCGAATTTAACGTATTTTACACACTGAATACGATATTTAGATGCATTTTTGTGCAATGTACTGAAAATCGTGTAAAACGCAAGTTTCACACTGAAATATGAATGCTATTCTAGAAACCTGTGTATTTGCTGCTGAAATCGCATTTAACGTAAATATCACATTGAAATCCGAATGTGATGTTAGAAATGTCTACGCATTTGCTGCCAAAACGCGAATTCAACGTATTTTACACACTGAATACGATATTTCGATGCATTTTTGTGCAATGTACTGAAAATTGTGTAAAACGCAAGTTTCACACTGAAATATGAATGTTATGCTAGAAACCTGTGTATTTGCTCCTGAAATCCCATTTAACGTATATATCACATTGAAATCCGTATGTGATGTTAGAAATGTCTGCGCATTTACTGCCAAAACGCGAATTCAACATATTTTACACACTGAATACGATATTTCGATGCATTTTTGTGCAATGTACTGAAAATCGTGTAAAACGCAAGTTTCACACTGAAATATGAATGTTATGCTAGAAACCTGTGTATTTGCTGCTGAAATCGCATTTAACGTAAATATCACATTGAAATCCGAATGTGATGTTAGAAATGTCTACGCATTTGCTGCCAAAACGTGAATTCAACGTATTTTACACACTGAATACGATATCTTGATGCATTTTTGTGCAATGTACTGAAAATCGTGTAAAACGCAAGTTTCACACTGAAATATGAATGTTATGCTAGAAACCTATGTATTTGCTGCTGAAATCGCATTTAACACGTAAATATCACATTGAAATCCGAATGTGATGTTAGAAATGTCTACGCATTTGCTGCCAAAACGCGAATTCAACGTATTTTACACACTGAATACTATATTTCGATGCATTGTTGTGCAATGTACTGAAACTCGTGTAAAACGCAAGTTTCACACTGAAATATGAATGCTATTCTAGAAACCTGTGTATTTGCTGCTGAAATCGCATTTAACGTAAATATCACATTGAAATCCGAATGTGATGTTAGAAATGTCTACGCATTTGCTGCCAAAACGCCAATTCAACGTATTTTACACACTGAATACGTTATTTAGATGCATTTTTGTGCAATGTACTGAAAATTGTATAAAACGCAAGTTTCACACTGAAATATGAATGTTATGCTAGAAACCCGTGTATTTGCTGCTGAAATCGCATTTAACGTAAATAACACATTGAAATCCAAATGTGATGTTAGAAATGTCTACGCATTTACTGCCAAAACGCGAATTCAACGTATTTTACACACTGAATACGATATTTCGATGCATTTTTGTGCAATGTACTGAAAATCGTGTAAAACGCAAGTTTCACACTGAAATATGAATGCTATTCTAGAAACCTGTGTATTTGCTGCTGAAATCGCATTTAACGTAAATATCACATTGAAATCCGAATGTGATGTTAGAAATGTCTGCGCATTTGCTGCCAAAACGCGAATTCAACGTATTTTACACACTGAATACGATATTTCGATGCATTTTTGTGCAATGTACTGAAAATTGTGTAAAACGCAAGTTTCACACTGAAATATGAATGTTATGCTAGAAACCTCTGTATTTGCTCCTGAAATCCCATTTAACGTATATATCACATTGAAATCCGTATGTGATGTTAGAAATGTCTACGCATTTACTGCCAAAACGCGAATTCAACATATTTTACACACTGAATACGATATTTCGATGCATTTTTGTGCAATGTACTGAAAATCGTGTAAAACGCAAGTTTCACACTGAAATATGAATGTTATGCTAGAAACCCGTGTATTTGCTGCTGAAATCGCATTTAACGTAAATATCACATTGAAATCCAAATGTGATGTTGCACACTGAATACGATATTTCGATGCATTTTTGTGCAATATACTGAAAATTGTGTAAAACGCAAGTTTCACACTGAAATATGAATGTTATGCTAGAAACCTGTGTATTTGCTCCTGAAATCCCATTTAACGTATATATCACATTGAAATCCGTATGTGATGTTAGAAATGTCTACGCATTTACTGCCCAAACGCGAATTCAACATATTTTACACACTGAATACGATATTTCGATGCATTTTTGTGCAATGTACTGAAAATCGTGTAAAACGCAAGTTTCACACTGAAATATGAATGCTATTCTAGAAACCTGTGTATTTGCTGCTGAAATCGCATTTAACGTAAATATCACATTGAAATCCGAATGTGATGTTAGAAATGTCTACGCATTTGCTGCCAAAACGCGAATTCAACGTATTTTACACACTGAATACGATATTTCGATGCATTTTTGTGCAATGTACTGAAAATTGTGTAAAACGCAAGTTTCACACTGAAATATGAATGTTATGCTAGAAACCTGTGTATTTGCTGCTGAAATCGCATTTAACGTAAATATCACATTGAAATCCGAATGTGATGTTAGAAATGTCTACGCATTTACTGCCAAAACGCGAAGTCAACGTATTTTACACACTGAATACGATATTTAGATGCATTTTTGTGCAATGTACTGAAAATCGTGTAAAACGCAAGTTTCACACTGAAATATGAATGTTATGCTAGAAACCTGTGTATTTGCTGCTGAAATCGCATTTAACGTAAATATCACATTGAAATCCGAATGTGATGTTAGAAATGTCTACGCATTTGCTGCCAAAACGTGAATTCAACGTATTTTACACACTGAATACGATATCTTGATGCATTTTTGTGCAATGTACTGAAAATCGTGTAAAACGCAAGTTTCACACTGAAATATGAATGTTATGCTAGAAACCTATGTATTTGCTGCTGAAATCGCATTTAACGTAAATATCACATTGAAATCCGAATGTGATGTTAGAAATGTCTACGCATTTGCTGCCAAAACGCGAATTCAACGTATTTTACACACTGAATACTATATTTCGATGCATTTTTGTGCAATGTACTAAAACTCGTGTAAAACGCAAGTTTCACACTGAAATATGAATGCTATTCTAGAAACCTGTGTATTTGCTGCTGAAATCGCATTTAACGTAAATATCACATTGAAATCCGAATGTGATGTTAGAAATGTCTACGCATTTGCTGCCAAAACGCGAATTCAACGTATTTTACACACTGAATACTATATTTCGATGCATTTTTGTGCAATGTACTGAAAATCGTGTAAAACGCAAGTTTCACACTGAAATATGAATGTTATGCTAGAAACCCGTGTATTTGCTGCTGAAATCGCATTTAACGTAAATATCACATTGAAATCCAAATGTGATGTTAGAAATGTCTACGCATTTGCTGCCAAAACGCGAATTCAACGTATTTTACACACTGAATACGATATTTCGATGCATTTTTGTGCAATGTACTGAAAATTGTGTAAAACGCAAGTTTCACACTGAAATATGAATGTTATGCTAGAAACCTGTGTATTTGCTCCTGAAATCCCATTTAACGTATATATCACATTGAAATCCGAATGTGATGTTAGAAATGTCTACACATTTGCTGCCAAAAGGCGAATTCAACGTATTTTACACACTGAATACGATATTTAGATGCATTTTTGTGCAATGTACTGAAACTCGTGTAAAACGCAAGTTTCACACTGAAATATGAATGCTATTCTAGAAACCTGTGTATTTGCTGCTGAAATCGCATTTAACGTAAATATCACATTGAAATCCGAATGTGATGTTAGAAATGTCTACGCATTTGCTGCCAAAACGCGAATTCAACATATTTTACACACTGAATACGATATTTCGATGCATTTTTGTGCAATGTACTGAAAATCGTGTAAAACGCAAGTTTCACACTGAAATATGAATGTTATGCTAGAAACCTGTGTATTTGCTGCTGAAATCGCATTTAACGTAAATATCACATTGAAATCCGAATGTGATGTTAGAAATGTCTACGCATTTGCTGCCAAAACGCGAATTCAACATATTTTACACACTGAATACGATATTTCGATGCATTTTTGTGCAATGTACTGAAAATCGTGTAAAACGCAAGTTTCACACTGAAATATGAATGTTATGCTAGAAACCCGTGTATTTGCTGCTGAAATCGCATTTAACGTAAATATCACATTGAAATCCAAATGTGATGTTAGAAATGTCTACGCATTTACTGCCAAAACACGAATTCAACGTATTTTACACACTGAATACGATATTTCGATGCATTTTTGTGCAATGTACTGAAAATCGTGTAAAACGCAAGTTTCACACTGAAATATGAATGCTATTCTAGAAACCTGTGTATTTGCTGCTGAAATCGCATTTAACGTAAATATCACATTGAAATCCGAATGTGATGTTAGAAATGTCTACGCATTTGCTGCCAAAACGCGAATTCAACATATTTTACACACTGAATACGATATTTAGATGCATTTTTGTGCAATGTACTGAAAATCGTGTAAAACGCAAGTTTCACACTGAAATATGAATGCTATTCTAGAAACCTGTGTATTTGCTGCTGAAATCGCATTTAACGTAAATATCACATTGAAATCCGAATGTGATGTTAGAAATGTCTACGCATTTGCTGCCAAAACGCGAATTCAACATATTTTACACACTGAATACGATATTTCGATGCATTTTTGTGCAATGTACTGAAAATCGTGTAAAACGCAAGTTTCACACTGAAATATGAATGTTATGCTAGAAACCTGTGTATTTGCTGCTGAAATCGCATTTAACGTAAATATCACATTGAAATCCGAATGTGATGTTAGAAATGTCTACGCATTTGCTGCCAAAACGCGAATTCAACATATTTTACACACTGAATACGATATTTCGATGCATTTTTGTGCAATGTACTGAAAATCGTGTAAAACGCAAGTTTCACACTGAAATATGAATGTTATGCTAGAAACCTGTGTATTTGCTGCTGAAATCGCATTTAACGTAAATATCACATTGAAATCCGAATGTGATGTTAGAAATGTCTACGCATTTGCTGCCAAAACGCGAATTCAACGTATTTTACACACTGAATACGATATTTTGATGCATTTTTGTGCAATGTACTGAAAATCGTGTAAAACGCAAGTTTCACACTGAAATATGAATGTTATGCTAGAAACCTGTGTATTTGCTCCTGAAATCGCATTTAACGTATATATCACATTGAAATCCGAATGTGATGTTAGAAATGTCTACACATTTGCTGCCAAAAGGCGAATTCAACTTATTTTACACACTGAATACGATATTTCGATGCATTTTTGTGCAATGTACTGAAAATCGTGCAAAACGCAAGTTTCACACTGAAATATGAATGTTATGCTAGAAACCTGTGTATTTGCTGCTGAAATCGCATTTAACGTAAATATCACATTGAAATCCGAATGTGATGTTAGAAATGTCTACACATTTGCTGCCAAAACGCGAATTCAACGTATTTTACACACTGAATACGATATTTAGATGCATTTTTGTGCAATGTACTGAAAATCGTGTAAAACGCAAGATTCACACTGAAATATGAATGCTATTCTAGAAACCTGTGTATTTGCTGCTGAAATCGCATTTAACGTAAATATCACATTGAAATCCGAATGTGATGTTAGAAATGTCTACGCATTTGCTGCCAAAACGCGAATTCAACATATTTTACACACTGAATACGATATTTCGATGCATTTTGGTGCAATGTACTGAAAATCGTGTAAAACGCAAGTTTCACACTGAAATATGAATGTTATGCTAGAAACCTGTGTATTTGCTGCTGAAATCGCATTTAACGTAAATATCACATTGAAATCCGAATGTGATGTTAGAAATGTCTACGCATTTGCTGCCAAAACGCGAATTCAACGTATTTTACACACTGAATACGTTATTTAGATGCATTTTTGTGCAATATACTGAAAATTGTGTAAAACGCAAGTTTCACACTGTAATATGAATGTTATGCTAGAAACCCGTGTATTTGCTGCTGAAATCGCATTTAACGTAAATATCACATTGAAATCCAAATGTGATGTTAGAAATGTCTACGCATTTACTGCCAAAACGCGAATTCAACGTATTTTACACACTGAATACGATATTTCGATGCATTTTTGTGCAATGTACTGAAAATCGTGTAAAACGCAAGTTTCACACTGAAATATGAATGTTATGCTAGAAACCTGTGTATTTGCTCCTGAAATCGCATTTAACTTATATATCACATTGAAATCCGAATGTGATGTTAGAAATGTCTACACATTTGCTGCCAAAAGGCGAATTCAACGTATTTTACACACTGAATACGATATTTTGATGCATTTTTGTGCAATGTACTGAAAATCGTGTAAAACGCAAGTTTCACACTGAAATATGAATGTTATGCTAGAAACCTGTGTATTTGCCGCTGAAATCGCATTTAACGTATATATCACATTGAAATCCGAATGTGATGTTAGAAATGTCTACACATTTGCTGCCAAAAGGCGAATTCAACGTATTTTACACACTGAATACGATGTTTTGATGCATTTTTGTGCAATGTACTGAAAATCGTGTAAAACGCAAGTTTCACACTGAAATATGAATGCTATTCTAGAAACCTGTGTATTTGCTGCTGAAATCGCATTTAACGTAAATATCACATTGAAATCCGAATGTGATGTTAGAAATGTCTACGCATTTGCTGCCAAAACGCGAATTCAACGTATTTTACACACTGAATACTATATTTCGATGCATTTTTGTGCAATGTACTGAAAATCGTGTAAAACGCAAGTTTCACACTGAAATATGAATGTTATGCTAGAAACCTCTGTATTTGCTGCTGAAATCGCATTTAACGTAAATATCACATTGAAATCCGAATGTGATGTTAGAAATGTCTACGCATTTGCTGCCAAAACGCGAATTCAACGTATTTTACATACTGAATACTATATTTCGATGCATTTTTGTGCAATGTACTGAAAATCGTGTAAAACGCAAGTTTCACACTGAAATATGAATGTTATGCTAGAAACCTGTGTAATTGCTCCTGAAATCGCATTTAACGTAAATATCACATTGAGATCCGAATGTGATGTTAGAAATGTCTGCGCATTTACTGCCAAAACGCGAATTCAACGTATTTTACACACTGAATACGATATTTCGATGCATTTTTGTGCAATGTACTGAAAATCGTGTAAAACACAAGTTTCACACTGAAATATGAATGTTATGCTAGAAACCTGTGTATTTGCTCCTGAAATCGCATTTAACGTAAATATCACATTGAAATCCGAATGTGATGTTAGAAATGTCTACGCATCTACTGCCAAAACGCGAATTCAACGTATTTTACACACTGAATACGATATTTCGATGCACTTTTGTGCAATGTACTGAAAATCGTGTAAAACGCAAGTTTCACACTGAAATATGAATGTTATGCTAGAAACCTGTGTATTTTCTCCTGAAATCGCATTTAACGTATATATCACATTGAAATCCGAATGTGATGTTAGAAATGTCTACACATTTGCTGCCAAAAGGCGAATTCAACGTATTTTACACACTGAATACGATATTTAGATGCATTTTTGTGCAATGTACTGAAAATCGTATAAAACGCAAGTTTCACACTGAAATATGAATGTTATGCTAGAAACCTGTGTATTTGCTGCTGAAATCGTATTTAACGTAAATATCACATTGAAATCCGAATGTGATGTTAGAAATGTCTACGCATTTGCTGCCAAAACGTGAATTCAACGTATTTTACACACTGAATACGATATCTTGATGCATTTTTGTGCAATGTACTGAAAATCGTGTAAAACGCAAGTTTCACACTGAAATATGAATGTTATGCTAGAAACCTATGTATTTGCTGCTGAAATCGCATTTAACGTAAATATCACATTGAAATCCGAATGTGATGTTAGAAATGTCTACGCATTTGCTGCCAAAACGCGAATTCAACGTATTTTACACACTGAATACGATATTTTGATGCATTTTTGTGCAATGTACTGAAAATCGTGTAAAACGCAAGTTTCACACTGAAATATGAATGTTATGCTAGAAACCTGTGTATTTGCTGCTGAAATCGCATTTAACGTAAATATCACATTGAAATCCGAATGTGATGTTAGAAATGTCTACGCATTTGCTGCCAAAACGCGAATTTAACGTATTTTACACACTGAATACGATATTTAGATGCATTTTTGTGCAATGTACTGAAACTCGTGTAAAACGCAAGTTTCACACTGAAATATGAATGCTATTCTAGAAACCTGTGTATTTGCTGCTGAAATCGCATTTAACGTAAATATCACATTGAAATCCGAATGTGATGTTAGAAATGTCTACGCATTTGCTGCCAAAACGCGAATTCAACGTATTTTACATACTGAATACTATATTTCGATGCATTTTTGTGCAATGTACTGAAAATCGTGTAAAACGCAAGTTTCACACTGAAATATGAATGTTATGCTAGAAACCTCTGTATTTGCTCCTGAAATCGCATTTAACGTAAATACCACATTGAATTCCGAATGTGATGTTAGAAATGTCTACGCATTTGCTGCCAAAACGTGAATTCAACGTATTTTACACACTGAATACGATATCTTGATGCATTTTTGTGCAATGTACTGAAAATCGTGTAAAACGCAAGTTTCACACTGAAATATGAATGCTATTCTAGAAACCTGTGTATTTGCTGCTGAAATCGCATTTAACGGAAATATCACATTGAAATCCGAATGTGATGTTAGAAATGTCTACGCATTTGCTGCCAAAACGCCAATTCAACGTATTTTACACACTGAATACGTTATTTAGATGCATTTTTGTGCAATGTACTGAAAATTGTATAAAACGCAAGTTTCACACTGAAATATGAATGTTATGCTAGAAACCTGTGTATTTGCTCCTGAAATCGCATTTAACGTATATATCACATTGAAATCCGAATGTGATGTTAGAAATGTCTACACATTTGCTGCCAAAAGGCGAATTCAACTTATTTTACACACTGAATACGATATTTCGATGCATTTTTGTGCAATGTACTGAAAATCGTGCAAAACGCAAGTTTCACACTGAAATATGAATGTTATGCTAGAAACCTGTGTATTTGCTGCTGAAATCGCATTTAACGTAAATATCACATTGAAATCCGAATGTGATGTTAGAAATGTCTACACATTTGCTGCCAAAACGCGAATTCAACGTATTTTACACACTGAATACGATATTTAGATGCATTTTTGTGCAATGTACTGAAAATCGTGTAAAACGCAAGATTCACACTGAAATATGAATGGTATTCTAGAAACCTGTGTATTTGCTGCTGAAATCGCATTTAACGTAAATATCACATTGAAATCCGAATGTGATGTTAGAAATGTCTACGCATTTGCTGCCAAAACGCGAATTCAACATATTTTACACACTGAATACGATATTTCGATGCATTTTTGTGCAATGTACTGAAAATCGTGTAAAACGCAAGTTTCACACTGAAATATGAATGTTATGCTAGAAACCTGTGTATTTGCTGCTGAAATCGCATTTAACGTAAATATCACATTGAAATCCGAATGTGATGTTAGAAATGTCTACGCATTTGCTGCCAAAACGCGAATTCAACGTATTTTACACACTGAATACGTTATTTAGATGCATTTTTGTGCAATATACTGAAAATTGTGTAAAACGCAAGTTTCACACTGTAATATGAATGTTATGCTAGAAACCCGTGTATTTGCTGCTGAAATCGCATTTAACGTAAATATCACATTGAAATCCAAATGTGATGTTAGAAATGTCTACGCATTTACTGCCAAAACGCGAATTCAACGTATTTTACACACTGAATACGATATTTCGATGCATTTTTGTGCAATGTACTGAAAATCGTGTAAAACGCAAGTTTCACACTGAAATATGAATGTTATGCTAGAAACCTGTGTATTTGCCGCTGAAATCGCATTTAACGTATATATCACATTGAAATCCGAATGTGATGTTAGAAATGTCTACACATTTGCTGCCAAAAGGCGAATTCAACGTATTTTACACACTGAATACGATGTTTTGATGCATTTTTGTGCAATGTACTGAAAATCGTGTAAAACGCAAGTTTCACACTGAAATATGAATGCTATTCTAGAAACCTGTGTATTTGCTGCTGAAATCGCATTTAACGTAAATATCACATTGAAATCCGAATGTGATGTTAGAAATGTCTACGCATTTGCTGCCAAAACGCGAATTCAACGTATTTTACACACTGAATACTATATTTCGATGCATTTTTGTGCAATGTACTGAAAATCGTGTAAAACGCAAGTTTCACACTGAAATATGAATGTTATGCTAGAAACCTCTGTATTTGCTGCTGAAATCGCATTTAACGTAAATATCACATTGAAATCCGAATGTGATGTTAGAAATGTCTACGCATTTGCTGCCAAAACGCGAATTCAACGTATTTTACATACTGAATACTATATTTCGATGCATTTTTGTGCAATGTACTGAAAATCGTGTAAAACGCAAGTTTCACACTGAAATATGAATGTTATGCTAGAAACCTGTGTAATTGCTCCTGAAATCGCATTTAACGTAAATATCACATTGAGATCCGAATGTGATGTTAGAAATGTCTGCGCATTTACTGCCAAAACGCGAATTCAACGTATTTTACACACTGAATACGATATTTCGATGCATTTTTGTGCAATGTACTGAAAATCGTGTAAAACGCAAGTTTCACACTGAAATATGAATGTTATGCTAGAAACCTATGTATTTGCTGCTGAAATCGCATTTAACGTAAATATCACATTGAAATCCGAATGTGATGTTAGAAATGTCTACGCATCTACTGCCAAAACGCGAATTCAACGTATTTTACACACTGAATACGATATTTCGATGCACTTTTGTGCAATGTACTGAAAATCGTGTAAAACGCAAGTTTCACACTGAAATATGAATGTTATGCTAGAAACCTGTGTATTTTCTCCTGAAATCGCATTTAACGTATATATCACATTGAAATCCGAATGTGATGTTAGAAATGTCTACACATTTGCTGCCAAAAGGCGAATTCAACGTATTTTACACACTGAATACGATATTTAGATGCATTTTTGTGCAATGTACTGAAAATCGTATAAAACGCAAGTTTCACACTGAAATATGAATGTTATGCTAGAAACCTGTGTATTTGCTCCTGAAATCCCATTTAACGTATATATCACATTGAAATCCGTATGTGATGTTAGAAATGTCTACGCATTTACTGCCAAAACGCGAATTCAACATATTTTACACACTGAATACGATATTTCGATGCATTTTTGTGCAATGTACTGAAAATCGTGTAAAACGCAAGTTTCACACTGAAATATGAATGTTATGCTAGAAACCTGTGTATTTGCTGCTGAAATCGCATTTAACGTAAATATCACATTGAAATCCGAATGTGATGTTAGAAATGTCTACGCATTTGCTGCCAAAACGTGAATTCAACGTATTTTACACACTGAATACGATATCTTGATGCATTTTTGTGCAATGTACTGAAAATCGTGTAAAACGCAAGTTTCACACTGAAATATGAATGTTATGCTAGAAACCTATGTATTTGCTGCTGAAATCGCATTTAACACGTAAATATCACATTGAAATCCGAATGTGATGTTAGAAATGTCTACGCATTTGCTGCCAAAACGCGAATTCAACGTATTTTACACACTGAATACTATATTTCGATGCATTTTTGTGCAATGTACTGAAACTCGTGTAAAACGCAAGTTTCACACTGAAATATGAATGCTATTCTAGAAACCTGTGTATTTGCTGCTGAAATCGCATTTAACGTAAATATCACATTGAAATCCGAATGTGATGTTAGAAATGTCTACGCATTTGCTGCCAAAACGCCAATTCAACGTATTTTACACACTGAATACGTTATTTAGATGCATTTTTGTGCAATGTACTGAAAATTGTATAAAACGCAAGTTTCACACTGAAATATGAATGTTATGCTAGAAACCCGTGTATTTGCTGCTGAAATCGCATTTAACGTAAATAACACATTGAAATCCAAATGTGATGTTAGAAATGTCTACGCATTTACTGCCAAAACGCGAATTCAACGTATTTTACACACTGAATACGATATTTCGATGCATTTTTGTGCAATGTACTGAAAATCGTGTAAAACGCAAGTTTCACACTGAAATATGAATGCTATTCTAGAAACCTGTGTATTTGCTGCTGAAATCGCATTTAACGTAAATATCACATTGAAATCCGAATGTGATGTAAGAAATGTCTGCGCATTTGCTGCCAAAACGCGAATTCAACGTATTTTACACACTGAATACGATATTTCGATGCATTTTTGTGCAATGTACTGAAAATTGTGTAAAACGCAAGTTTCACACTGAAATATGAATGTTATGCTAGAAACCTGTGTATTTGCTCCTGAAATCCCATTTAACGTATATATCACATTGAAATCCGTATGTGATGTTAGAAATGTCTACGCATTTACTGCCAAAACGCGAATTCAACATATTTTACACACTGAATACGATATTTCGATGCATTTTTGTGCAATGTACTGAAAATCGTGTAAAACGCAAGTTTCACACTGAAATATGAATGTTATGCTAGAAACCCGTGTATTTGCTGCTGAAATCGCATTTAACGTAAATATCACATTGAAATCCAAATGTGATGTTGCACACTGAATACGATATTTCGATGCATTTTTGTGCAATATACTGAAAATTGTGTAAAACGCAAGTTTCACACTGAAATATGAATGTTATGCTAGAAACCTGTGTATTTGCTCCTGAAATCCTATTTAACGTATATATCACATTGAAATCCGTATGTGATGTTAGAAATGTCTACGCATTTACTGCCCAAACGCGAATTCAACATATTTTACACACTGAATACGATATTTCGATGCATTTTTGTGCAATGTACTGAAAATCGTGTAAAACGCAAGTTTCACACTGAAATATGAATGTTATGCTAGAAACCTGTGTATTTGCTGCTGAAATCGCATTTAACGTAAATATCACATTGAAATCCGAATGTGATGTTAGAAATGTCTACGCATTTGCTGCCAAAACGTGAATTCAACGTATTTTACACACTGAATACGATATCTTGATGCATTTTTGTACAATGTACAATCGTGTAAAACGCAAGTTTCACACTGAAATATGAATGTTATGCTAGAAACCTATGTATTTGCTGCTGAAATCGCATTTAACGTAAATATCACATTGAAATCCGAATGTGATGTTAGAAATGTCTACGCATTTGCTGCCAAAACGCGAATTCAACGTATTTTACACACTGAATACTATATTTCGATGCATTTTTGTGCAATGTACTGAAACTCGTGTAAAACGCAAGTTTCACACTGAAATATGAATGCTATTCTAGAAACCTGTGTATTTGCTGCTGAAATCGCATTTAACGTAAATATCACATTGAAATCCGAATGTGATGTTAGAAATGTCTACGCATTTGCTGCCAAAACGCCAATTCAACGTATTTTACACACTGAATACGTTATTTAGATGCATTTTTGTGCAATGTACTGAAATTTGTATAAAACGCAAGTTTCACACTGAAATATGAATGTTATGCTAGAAACCCGTGTATTTGCTGCTGAAATCGCATTTAACGTAAATATCACATTGAAATCCAAATGTGAATTTAGAAATGTCTACGCATTTACTGCCAAAACGCGAATTCAACGTATTTTACACACTGAATACGATATTTCGATGCATTTTTGTGCAATGTACTGAAAATCGTGTAAAACGCAAGTTTCACACTGAAATATGAATGTTATGCTAGAAACCTGTGTATTTGCTGCTGAAATCGCATTTAACGTAAATATCACATTGAAATCCGAATGTGATGTTAGAAATGTCTACACATTTGCTGCCAAAACGCGAATTCAACGTATTTTACACACTGAATACGATATTTAGATGCATTTTTGTGCAATGTACTGAAAATCGTGTAAAACGCAAGTTTCACACTGAAATATGAATGCTATTCTAGAAACCTGTGTATTTGCTGCTGAAATCGCATTTAACGTAAATATCACATTGAAATCCGAATGTGATGTTAGAAATGTCTACGCATTTGCTGCCAAAACGCGAATTCAACGTATTTTACACACTGAATACTATATTTCGATGCATTTTTGTGCAATGTACTGAAAATCGTGTAAAACGCAAGTTTCACACTGAAATATGAATGTTATGCTAGAAACCCGTGTATTTGCTAATGAAATCGCATTTAACGTAAATATCACATTGAAATCCAAATGTGATGTTAGAAATGTCTACGCATTTACTGCCAAAACACGAATTCAACGTATTTTACACACTGAATACGATATTTCGATGCATTTTTGTGCAATGTACTGAAAATCGTGTAAAACGCAAGTTTCACACTGAAATATGAATGTTATGCTAGAAACCTCTGTATTTGCTGCTGAAATCGCATTTAACGTAAATATCACATTGAAATCCGAATGTGATGTTAGAAATGTCTACGCATTTGCTGCCAAAACGCGAATTCAACGTATTTTACATACTGAATACTATATTTCGATGCATTTTTGTGCAATGTACTGAAAATCGTGTAAAACGCAAGTTTCACACTGAAATATGAATGTTATGCTAGAAACCTCTGTATTTGCTCCTGAAATCGCATTTAACGTAAATATCACATTGAATTCCGAATGTGATGTTAGAAATGTCTACGCATTTGCTGCCAAAACGTGAATTCAACGTATTTTACACACTGAATACGATATCTTGATGCATTTTTGTGCAATGTACTGAAAATCGTGTAAAACGCAAGTTTCACACTGAAATATGAATGCTATTCTAGAAACCTGTGTATTTGCTGCTGAAATCGCATTTAACGGAAATATCACATTGAAATCCGAATGTGATGTTAGAAATGTCTACGCATTTGCTGCCAAAACGCCAATTCAACGTATTTTACACACTGAATACGTTATTTAGATGCATTTTTGTGCAATGTACTGAAAATTGTATAAAACGCAAGTTTCACACTGAAATATGAATGTTATGCTAGAAACCCGTGTATTTGCTGCTGAAATCGCATTTAACGTAAATATCACATTGAAATCCAAATGTGATGTTAGAAATGTCTACGCATTTACTGCCAAAACGCGAATTCAACGTATTTTACACACTGAATACGATATTTCGATGCATTTTTGTGCAATGTACTGAAAATCGTGCAAAACGCAAGTTTCACACTGAAATATGAATGTTATGCTAGAAACCTGTGTATTTGCTGCTGAAATCGCATTTAACGTAAATATCACATTGAAATCCGAATGTGATGTTAGAAATGGCTACACATTTGCTGCCAAAACGCGAATTCAACGTATTTTACACACTGAATACGATATTTAGATGCATTTTTGTGCAATGTACTGAAACTCGTGTAAAACGCAAGTTTCACACTGAAATATGAATGCTATTCTAGAAACCTGTGTATTTGCTGCTGAAATCGCATTTAACGTAAATATCACATTGAAATCCGAATGTGATGTTAGAAATGTCTACGCATTTGCTGCCAAAACGCGAATTCAACATATTTTACACACTGAATACGATATTTCGATGCATTTTTGTGCAATGTACTGAAAATCGTGTAAAACGCAAGTTTCACACTGAAATATGAATGTTATGCTAGAAACCTGTGTATTTGCTGCTGAAATCGCATTTAACGTAAATATCACATTGAAATCCGAATGTGATGTTAGAAATGTCTACGCATTTGCTGCCAAAACGCGAATTCAACATATTTTACACACTGAATACGATATTTCGATGCATTTTTGTGCAATGTACTGAAAATCGTGTAAAACGCAAGTTTCACACTGAAATATGAATGTTATGCTAGAAACCCGTGTATTTGCTGCTGAAATCGCATTTAACGTAAATATCACATTGAAATCCAAATGTGATGTTAGAAATGTCTACGCATTTACTGCCAAAACACGAATTCAACGTATTTTACACACTGAATACGATATTTCGATGCATTTTTGTGCAATGTACTGAAAATCGTGTAAAACGCAAGTTTCACACTGAAATATGAATGCTATTCTAGAAACCTGTGTATTTGCTGCTGAAATCGCATTTAACGTAAATATCACATTGAAATCCGAATGTGATGTTAGAAATGTCTACGCATTTGCTGCCAAAACGCGAATTCAACATATTTTACACACTGAATACGATATTTAGATGCATTTTTGTGCAATGTACTGAAAATCGTGTAAAACGCAAGTTTCACACTGAAATATGAATGCTATTCTAGAAACCTGTGTATTTGCTGCTGAAATCGCATTTAACGTAAATATCACATTGAAATCCGAATGTGATGTTAGAAATGTCTACGCATTTGCTGCCAAAACGCGAATTCAACATATTTTACACACTGAATACGATATTTCGATGCATTTTTGTGCAATGTACTGAAAATCGTGTAAAACGCAAGTTTCACACTGAAATATGAATGTTATGCTAGAAACCTGTGTATTTGCTGCTGAAATCGCATTTAACGTAAATATCACATTGAAATCCGAATGTGATGTTAGAAATGTCTACGCATTTGCTGCCAAAACGCGAATTCAACATATTTTACACACTGAATACGATATTTCGATGCATTTTTGTGCAATGTACTGAAAATCGTGTAAAACGCAAGTTTCACACTGAAATATGAATGTTATGCTAGAAACCCGTGTATTTGCTGCTGAAATCGCATTTAACGTAAATATCACATTGAAATCCAAATGTGATGTTAGAAATGTCTACGCATTTACTGCCAAAACACGAATTCAACGTATTTTACACACTGAATACGATATTTCGATGCATTTTTGTGCAATGTACTGAAAATCGTGTAAAACGCAAGTTTCACACTGAAATATGAATGTTATGCTAGAAACCTGTGTATTTGCTGCTGAAATCGCATTTACCGTAAATATCACATTGAAATCCGAATGTGATGTTAGAAATGTCTACGCATTTGCTGCCAAAAGGCGAATTCAACGTATTTTACACACTGAATACGATGTTTTGATGCATTTTTGTGCAATGTACTGAAAATCGTGTAAAACGCAAGTTTCACACTGAAATATGAATGCTATTCTAGAAACCTGTGTATTTGCTGCTGAAATCGCATTTAACGTAAATATCACATTGAAATCCGAATGTGATGTTAGAAATGTCTACGCATTTGCTGCCAAAACGCGAATTCAACGTATTTTACACACTGAATACTATATTTCGATGCATTTTTGTGCAATGTACTGAAAATCGTGTAAAACGCAAGTTTCACACTGAAATATGAATGTTATGCTAGAAACCTCTGTATTTGCTGCTGAAATCGCATTTAACGTAAATATCACATTGAAATCCGAATGTGATGTTAGAAATGTCTACGCATTTGCTGCCAAAACGCGAATTCAACGTATTTTACATACTGAATACTATATTTCGATGCATTTTTGTGCAATGTACTGAAAATCGTGTAAAACGCAAGTTTCACACTGAAATATGAATGTTATGCTAGAAACCTGTGTAATTGCTCCTGAAATCGCATTTAACGTAAATATCACATTGAGATCCGAATGTGATGTTAGAAATGTCTGCGCATTTACTGCCAAAACGCGAATTCAACGTATTTTACACACTGAATACGATATTTCGATGCATTTTTGTGCAATGTACTGAAAATCGTGTAAAACACAAGTTTCACACTGAAATATGAATGTTATGCTAGATACCTGTGTATTTGCTCCTGAAATCGCATTTAACGTAAATATCACATTGAAATCCGAATGTGATGTTAGAAATGTCTACGCATCTACTGCCAAAACGCGAATTCAACGTATTTTACACACTGAATACGATATTTCGATGCACTTTTGTGCAATGTACTGAAAATCGTGTAAAACGCAAGTTTCACACTGAAATATGAATGTTATGCTAGAAACCTGTGTATTTTCTCCTGAAATCGCATTTAACGTATATATCACATTGAAATCCGAATGTGATGTTAGAAATGTCTACACATTTGCTGCCAAAAGGCGAATTCAACGTATTTTACACACTGAATACGATATTTAGATGCATTTTTGTGCAATGTACTGAAAATCGTATAAAACGCAAGTTTCACACTGAAATATGAATGTTATGCTAGAAACCTGTGTATTTGCTGCTGAAATCGTATTTAACGTAAATATCACATTGAAATCCGAATGTGATGTTAGAAATGTCTACGCATTTGCTGCCAAAACGTGAATTCAACGTATTTTACACACTGAATACGATATCTTGATGCATTTTTGTGCAATGTACTGAAAATCGTGTAAAACGCAAGTTTCACACTGAAATATGAATGTTATGCTAGAAACCTATGTATTTGCTGCTGAAATCGCATTTAACGTAAATATCACATTGAAATCCGAATGTGATGTTAGAAATGTCTACGCATTTGCTGCCAAAACGCGAATTCAACGTATTTTACACACTGAATACGATATTTTGATGCATTTTTGTGCAATGTACTGAAAATCGTGTAAAACGCAAGTTTCACACTGAAATATGAATGTTATGCTAGAAACCTGTGTATTTGCTGCTGAAATCGCATTTAACGTAAATATCACATTGAAATCCGAATGTGATGTTAGAAATGTCTACGCATTTGCTGCCAAAACGCGAATTTAACGTATTTTACACACTGAATACGATATTTAGATGCATTTTTGTGCAATGTACTGAAAATCGTGTAAAACGCAAGTTTCACACTGAAATATGAATGCTATTCTAGAAACCTGTGTATTTGCTGCTGAAATCGCATTTAACGTAAATATCACATTGAAATCCGAATGTGATGTTAGAAATGTCTACGCATTTGCTGCCAAAACGCGAATTCAACGTATTTTACACACTGAATACGATATTTCGATGCATTTTTGTGCAATGTACTGAAAATTGTGTAAAACGCAAGTTTCACACTGAAATATGAATGTTATGCTAGAAACCTGTGTATTTGCTCCTGAAATCCCATTTAACGTATATATCACATTGAAATCCGTATGTGATGTTAGAAATGTCTACGCATTTACTGCCAAAACGCGAATTCAACA
Organism: Carabus problematicus; assembly: GCA_963422195.1. Classification (NCBI taxonomy): domain Eukaryota; kingdom Metazoa; phylum Arthropoda; class Insecta; order Coleoptera; family Carabidae; genus Carabus; species Carabus problematicus. The sequence continues at coordinate 7,339,338 of OY728586.1, forward strand.
TATTTTACACACTGAATACGATATTTCGATGCATTTTTGTGCAATGTACTGAAAATCGTGTAAAACGCAAGTTTCACACTGAAATATGAATGTTATGCTAGAAACCTGTGTATTTGCTGCTGAAATCGCATTTAACGTAAATATCACATTGAAATCCGAATGTGATGTTAGAAATGTCTACGCATTTGCTGCCAAAACGTGAATTCAACGTATTTTACACACTGAATACGATATCTTGATGCATTTTTGTGCAATGTACTGAAAATCGTGTAAAACGCAAGTTTCACACTGAAATATGAATGTTATGCTAGAAACCTATGTATTTGCTGCTGAAATCGCATTTAACACGTAAATATCACATTGAAATCCGAATGTGATGTTAGAAATGTCTACGCATTTGCTGCCAAAACGCGAATTCAACGTATTTTACACACTGAATACTATATTTCGATGCATTTTTGTGCAATGTACTGAAACTCGTGTAAAACGCAAGTTTCACACTGAAATATGAATGCTATTCTAGAAACCTGTGTATTTGCTGCTGAAATCGCATTTAACGTAAATATCACATTGAAATCCGAATGTGATGTTAGAAATGTCTACGCATTTGCTGCCAAAACGCCAATTCAACGTATTTTACACACTGAATACGTTATTTAGATGCATTTTTGTGCAATGTACTGAAAATTGTATAAAACGCAAGTTTCACACTGAAATATGAATGTTATGCTAGAAACCCGTGTATTTGCTGCTGAAATCGCATTTAACGTAAATAACACATTGAAATCCAAATGTGATGTTAGAAATGTCTACGCATTTACTGCCAAAACGCGAATTCAACGTATTTTACACACTGAATACGATATTTCGATGCATTTTTGTGCAATGTACTGAAAATCGTGTAAAACGCAAGTTTCACACTGAAATATGAATGCTATTCTAGAAACCTGTGTATTTGCTGCTGAAATCGCATTTAACGTAAATATCACATTGAAATCCGAATGTGATGTTAGAAATGTCTGCGCATTTGCTGCCAAAACGCGAATTCAACGTATTTTACACACTGAATACGATATTTCGATGCATTTTTGTGCAATGTACTGAAAATTGTGTAAAACGCAAGTTTCACACTGAAATATGAATGTTATGCTAGAAACCTGTGTATTTGCTCCTGAAATCCCATTTAACGTATATATCACATTGAAATCCGTATGTGATGTTAGAAATGTCTACGCATTTACTGCCAAAACGCGAATTCAACATATTTTACACACTGAATACGATATTTCGATGCATTTTTGTGCAATGTACTGAAAATCGTGTAAAACGCAAGTTTTACACTGAAATATGAATGTTATGCTAGAAACCCGTGTATTTGCTGCTGAAATCGCATTTAACGTAAATATCACATTGAAATCCAAATGTGATGTTGCACACTGAATACGATATTTCGATGCATTTTTGTGCAATATACTGAAAATTGTGTAAAACGCAAGTTTCACACTGAAATATGAATGTTATGCTAGAAACCTGTGTATTTGCTCCTGAAATCCCATTTAACGTATATATCACATTGAAATCCGTATGTGATGTTAGAAATGTCTACGCATTTACTGCCCAAACGCGAATTCAACATATTTTACACACTGAATACGATATTTCGATGCATTTTTGTGCAATGTACTGAAAATCGTGTAAAACGCAAGTTTCACACTGAAATATGAATGTTATGCTAGAAACCTGTGTATTTGCTGCTGAAATCGCATTTAACGTAAATATCACATTGAAATCCGAATGTGATGTTAGAAATGTCTACGCATTTGCTGCCAAAACGTGAATTCAACGTATTTTACACACTGAATACGATATCTTGATGCATTTTTGTGCAATGTACTGAAAATCGTGTAAAACGCAAGTTTCACACTGAAATATGAATGTTATGCTAGAAACCTATGTATTTGCTGCTGAAATCGCATTTAACGTAAATATCACATTGAAATCCGAATGTGATGTTAGAAATGTCTACGCATTTGCTGCCAAAACGCGAATTCAACGTATTTTACACACTGAATACTATATTTCGATGCATTTTTGTGCAATGTACTGAAACTCGTGTAAAACGCAAGTTTCACACTGAAATATGAATGCTATTCTAGAAACCTGTGTATTTGCTGCTGAAATCGCATTTAACGTAAATATCACATTGAAATCCGAATGTGATGTTAGAAATGTCTACGCATTTGCTGCCAAAACGCCAATTCAACGTATTTTACACACTGAATACGTTATTTAGATGCATTTTTGTGCAATGTACTGAAATTTGTATAAAACGCAAGTTTCACACTGAAATATGAATGTTATGCTAGAAACCCGTGTATTTGCTGCTGAAATCGCATTTAACGTAAATATCACATTGAAATCCAAATGTGATGTTAGAAATGTCTACGCATTTACTGCCAAAACACGAATTCAACGTATTTTACACACTGAATACGATATTTCGATGCATTTTTGTGCAATGTACTGAAAATCGTGTAAAACGCAAGTTTCACACTGAAATATGAATGTTATGCTAGAAACCTCTGTATTTGCTGCTGAAATCGCATTTAACGTAAATATCACATTGAAATCCGAATGTGATGTTAGAAATGTCTACGCATTTGCTGCCAAAACGCGAATTCAACGTATTTTACATACTGAATACTATATTTCGATGCATTTTTGTGCAATGTACTGAAAATCGTGTAAAACGCAAGTTTCACACTGAAATATGAATGTTATGCTAGAAACCTCTGTATTTGCTCCTGAAATCGCATTTAACGTAAATATCACATTGAATTCCGAATGTGATGTTAGAAATGTCTACGCATTTGCTGCCAAAACGTGAATTCAACGTATTTTACACACTGAATACGATATCTTGATGCATTTTTGTGCAATGTACTGAAAATCGTGTAAAACGCAAGTTTCACACTGAAATATGAATGCTATTCTAGAAACCTGTGTATTTGCTGCTGAAATCGCATTTAACGGAAATATCACATTGAAATCCGAATGTGATGTTAGAAATGTCTACGCATTTGCTGCCAAAACGCCAATTTAACGTATTTTACACACTGAATACGTTATTTAGATGCATTTTTGTGCAATGTACTGAAAATTGTATAAAACGCAAGTTTCACACTGAAATATGAATGTTATGCTAGAAACCCGTGTATTTGCTGCTGAAATCGCATTTAACGTAAATATCACATTGAAATCCAAATGTGATGTTAGAAATGTCTACGCATTTACTGCCAAAACGCGAATTCAACGTATTTTACACACTGAATACGATATTTCGATGCATTTTTGTGCAATGTACTGAAAATCGTGCAAAACGCAAGTTTCACACTGAAATATGAATGTTATGCTAGAAACCTGTGTATTTGCTGCTGAAATCGCATTTAACGTAAATATCACATTGAAATCCGAATGTGATGTTAGAAATGGCTACACATTTGCTGCCAAAACGCGAATTCAACGTATTTTACACACTGAATACGATATTTAGATGCATTTTTGTGCAATGTACTGAAAATCGTGTAAAACGCAAGTTTCACACTGAAATATGAATGCTATTCTAGAAACCTGTGTATTTGCTGCTGAAATCGCATTTAACGTAAATATCACATTGAAATCCGAATGTGATGTTAGAAATGTCTACGCATTTGCTGCCAAAACGCGAATTCAACATATTTTACACACTGAATACGATATTTCGATGCATTTTTGTGCAATGTACTGAAAATCGTGTAAAACGCAAGTTTCACACTGAAATATGAATGTTATGCTAGAAACCTGTGTATTTGCTGCTGAAATCGCATTTAACTTAAATATCACATTGAAATCCGAATGTGATGTTAGAAATGTCTACGCATTTGCTGCCAAAACGCGAATTCAACATATTTTACACACTGAATACGATATTTCGATGCATTTTTGTGCAATGTACTGAAAATCGTGTAAAACGCAAGTTTCACACTGAAATATGAATGTTATGCTAGAAACCCGTGTATTTGCTGCTGAAATCGCATTTAACGTAAATATCACATTGAAATCCAAATGTGATGTTAGAAATGTCTACGCAGTTACTGCCAAAACACGAATTCAACGTATTTTACACACTGAATACGATATTTCGATGCATTTTTGTGCAATGTACTGAAAATCGTGTAAAACGCAAGTTTCACACTGAAATATGAATGTTATGCTAGAAACCTGTGTATTTGCTGCTGAAATCGCATTTACCGTAAATATCACATTGAAATCCGAATGTGATGTTAGAAATGTCTACGCATTTGCTGCCAAAACGCGAATTCAACGTATTTTACACACTGAATACGATGTTTTGATGCATTTTTGTGCAATGTACTGAAAATCGTGTAAAACGCAAGTTTCACACTGAAATATGAATGCTATTCTAGAAACCTGTGTATTTGCTGCTGAAATCGCATTTAACGTAAATATCACATTGAAATCCGAATGTGATGTTAGAAATGTCTACGCATTTGCTGCCAAAACGCGAATTCAACGTATTTTACACACTGAATACTATATTTCGATGCATTTTTGTGCAATGTACTGAAAATCGTGTAAAACGCAAGTTTCACACTGAAATATGAATGTTATGCTAGAAACCTCTGTATTTGCTGCTAAAATCGCATTTAACGTAAATATCACATTGAAATCCGAATGTGATGTTAGAAATGTCTACGCATTTGCTGCCAAAACGCGAATTCAACGTATTTTACATACTGAATACTATATTTCGATGCATTTTTGTGCAATGTACTGAAAATCGTGTAAAACGCAAGTTTCACACTGAAATATGAATGTTATGCTAGAAACCTGTGTAATTGCTCCTGAAATCGCATTTAACGTAAATATCACATTGAGATCCGAATGTGATGTTAGAAATGTCTGCGCATTTACTGCCAAAACGCGAATTCAACGTATTTTACACACTGAATACGATATTTCGATGCATTTTTGTGCAATGTACTGAAAATCGTGTAAAACACAAGTTTCACACTGAAATATGAATGTTATGCTAGAAACCTGTGTATTTGCTCCTGAAATCGCATTTAACGTAAATATCACATTGAAATCCGAATGTGATGTTAGAAATGTCTACGCATCTACTGCCAAAACGCGAATTCAACGTATTTTACACACTGAATACGATATTTCGATGCACTTTTGTGCAATGTACTGAAAATCGTGTAAAACGCAAGTTTCACACTGAAATATGAATGCTATTCTAGAAACATGTGTATTTTCTGCTGAAATCGCATTTAACGTAAATATCACATTGAAATCCGAATGTGATGTTAGAAATGTCTACGCATTTGCTGCCAAAACGCAAATTCAACGTATTTTACACACTGAATACGATATTTCGATGCATTTTTGTGCAATGTACTGAAAATTGTGTAAAACGCAAGTTTCACACTGAAATATGAATGTTATGCTAGAAACCTGTGTATTTGCTCCTGAAATCCCATTTAACGTATATATCACATTGAAATCCGTATGTGATGTTAGAAATGTCTACGCATTTACTGCCAAAACGCGAATTCAACATATTTTACACACTGAATACGATATTTCGATGCATTTTTGTGCAATGTACTGAAAATCGTGTAAAACGCAAGTTTCACACTGAAATATGAATGTTATGCTAGAAACCTGTGTATTTGCTGCTGAAATCGCATTTAACGTAAATATCACATTGAAATCCGAATGTGATGTTAGAAATGTCTACGCATTTGCTGCCAAAACGTGAATTCAACGTATTTTACACACTGAATACGATATCTTGATGCATTTTTGTGCAATGTACTGAAAATCGTGTAAAACGCAAGTTTCACACTGAAATATGAATGTTATGCTAGAAACCTATGTATTTGCTGCTGAAATCGCATTTAACACGTAAATATCACATTGAAATCCGAATGTGATGTTAGAAATGTCTACGCATTTGCTGCCAAAACGCGAATTCAACGTATTTTACACACTGAATACTATATTTCGATGCATTTTTGTGCAATGTACTGAAACTCGTGTAAAACGCAAGTTTCACACTGAAATATGAATGCTATTCTAGAAACCTGTGTATTTGCTGCTGAAATCGCATTTAACGTAAATATCACATTGAAATCCGAATGTGATGTTAGAAATGTCTACGCATTTGCTGCCAAAACGCCAATTCAACGTATTTTACACACTGAATACGTTATTTAGATGCATTTTTGTGCAATGTACTGAAAATTGTATAAAACGCAAGTTTCACACTGAAATATGAATGTTATGCTAGAAACCCGTGTATTTGCTGCTGAAATCGCATTTAACGTAAATAACACATTGAAATCCAAATGTGATGTTAGAAATGTCTACGCATTTACTGCCAAAACGCGAATTCAACGTATTTTACACACTGAATACGATATTTCGATGCATTTTTGTGCAATGTACTGAAAATCGTGTAAAACGCAAGTTTCACACTGAAATATGAATGCTATTCTAGAAACCTGTGTATTTGCTGCTGAAATCGCATTTAACGTAAATATCACATTGAAATCCGAATGTGATGTTAGAAATGTCTGCGCATTTGCTGCCAAAACGCGAATTCAACGTATTTTACACACTGAATACGATATTTCGATGCATTTTTGTGCAATGTACTGAAAATTGTGTAAAACGCAAGTTTCACACTGAAATATGAATGTTATGCTAGAAACCTGTGTATTTGCTCCTGAAATCCCATTTAACGTATATATCACATTGAAATCCGTATGTGATGTTAGAAATGTCTACGCATTTACTGCCAAAACGCGAATTCAACATATTTTACACACTGAATACGATATTTCGATGCATTTTTGTGCAATGTACTGAAAATCGTGTAAAACGCAAGTTTCACACTGAAATATGAATGTTATGCTAGAAACCCGTGTATTTGCTGCTGAAATCGCATTTAACGTAAATATCACATTGAAATCCAAATGTGATGTTGCACACTGAATACGATATTTCGATGCATTTTTGTGCAATATACTGAAAATTGTGTAAAACGCAAGTTTCACACTGAAATATGAATGTTATGCTAGAAACCTGTGTATTTGCTCCTGAAATCCCATTTAACGTATATATCACATTGAAATCCGTATGTGATGTTAGAAATGTCTACGCATTTACTGCCCAAACGCGAATTCAACATATTTTACACACTGAATACGATATTTCGATGCATTTTTGTGCAATGTACTGAAAATCGTGTAAAACGCAAGTTTCACACTGAAATATGAATGTTATGCTAGAAACCTGTGTATTTGCTGCTGAAATCGCATTTAACGTAAATATCACATTGAAATCCGAATGTGATGTTAGAAATGTCTACGCATTTGCTGCCAAAACGTGAATTCAACGTATTTTACACACTGAATACGATATCTTGATGCATTTTTGTGCAATGTACTGAAAATCGTGTAAAACGCAAGTTTCACACTGAAATATGAATGTTATGCTAGAAACCTATGTATTTGCTGCTGAAATCGCATTTAACGTAAATATCACATTGAAATCCGAATGTGATGTTAGAAATGTCTACGCATTTGCTGCCAAAACGCGAATTCAACGTATTTTACACACTGAATACTATATTTCGATGCATTTTTGTGCAATGTACTGAAACTCGTGTAAAGCGCAAGTTTCACACTGAAATATGAATGCTATTCTAGAAACCTGTGTATTTGCTGCTGAAATCGCATTTAACGTAAATATCACATTGAAATCCGAATGTGATGTTAGAAATGTCTACGCATTTGCTGCCAAAACGCCAATTCAACGTATTTTACACACTGAATACGTTATTTAGATGCATTTTTGTGCAATGTACTGAAATTTGTATAAAACGCAAGTTTCACACTGAAATATGAATGTTATGCTAGAAACCCGTGTATTTGCTGCTGAAATCGCATTTAACGTAAATATCACATTGAAATCCAAATGTGATGTTAGAAATGTCTACGCATTTACTGCCAAAACGCGAATTCAACGTATTTTACACACTGAATACGATATTTCAATGCATTTTTGTGCAATGTACTGAAAATCGTGTAAAACGCAAGTTTCACACTGAAATATGAATGTTATGCTAGAAACCTGTGTATTTGCTGCTGAAATCGCATTTAACGTAAATATCACATTGAAATCCGAATGTGATGTTAGAAATGTCTACACATTTGCTGCCAAAACGCGAATTCAACGTATTTTACACACTGAATACGATATTTAGAATCATTTTTGTGCAATGTACTGAAAATCGTGTAAAACGCAAGTTTCACACTGAAATATGAATGCTATTCTAGAAACCTGTGTATTTGCTGCTGAAATCGCATTTAACGTAAATATCACATTGAAATCCGAATGTGATGTTAGAAATGTCTACGCATTTGCTGCCAAAACGCGAATTCAACGTATTTTACACACTGAATACTATATTTCGATGCATTTTTGTGCAATGTACTGAAAATCGTGTAAAACGCAAGTTTCACACTGAAATATGAATGTTATGCTAGAAACCCGTGTATTTGCTGCTGAAATCGCATTTAACGTAAATATCACATTGAAATCCAAATGTGATGTTAGAAATGTCTACGCATTTACTGCCAAAACACGAATTCAACGTATTTTACACACTGAATACGATATTTCGATGCATTTTTGTGCAATGTACTGAAAATCGTGTAAAACGCAAGTTTCACACTGAAATATGAATGTTATGCTAGAAACCTCTGTATTTGCTGCTGAAATCGCATTTAACGTAAATATCACATTGAAATCCGAATGTGATGTTAGAAATGTCTACGCATTTGCTGCCAAAACGCGAATTCAACGTATTTTACATACTGAATACTATATTTCGATGCATTTTTGTGCAATGTACTGAAAATCGTGTAAAACGCAAGTTTCACACTGAAATATGAATGTTATGCTAGAAACCTCTGTATTTGCTCCTGAAATCGCATTTAACGTAAATATCACATTGAATTCCGAATGTGATGTTAGAAATGTCTACGCATTTGCTGCCAAAACGTGAATTCAACGTATTTTACACACTGAATACGATATCTTGATGCATTTTTGTGCAATGTACTGAAAATCGTGTAAAACGCAAGTTTCACACTGAAATATGAATGCTATTCTAGAAACCTGTGTATTTGCTGCTGAAATCGCATTTAACGGAAATATCACATTGAAATCCGAATGTGATGTTAGAAATGTCTACGCATTTGCTGCCAAAACGCCAATTCAACGTATTTTACACACTGAATACGTTATTTAGATGCATTTTTGTGCAATGTACTGAAAATTGTATAAAACGCAAGTTTCACACTGAAATATGAATGTTATGCTAGAAACCCGTGTATTTGCTGCTGAAATCGCATTTAACGTAAATATCACATTGAAATCCAAATGTGATGTTAGAAATGTCTACGCATTTACTGCCAAAACGCGAATTCAACGTATTTTACACACTGAATACGATATTTCGATGCATTTTTGTGCAATGTACTGAAAATCGTGCAAAACGCAAGTTTCACACTGAAATATGAATGTTATGCTAGAAACCTGTGTATTTGCTGCTGAAATCGCATTTAACGTAAATATCACATTGAAATCCGAATGTGATGTTAGAAATGGCTACACATTTGCTGCCAAAACGCGAATTCAACGTATTTTACACACTGAATACGATATTTAGATGCATTTTTGTGCAATGTACTGAAAATCGTGTAAAACGCAAGTTTCACACTGAAATATGAATGCTATTCTAGAAACCTGTGTATTTGCTGCTGAAATCGCATTTAACGTAAATATCACATTGAAATCCGAATGTGATGTTAGAAATGTCTACGCATTTGCTGCCAAAACGCGAATTCAACATATTTTACACACTGAATACGATATTTCGATGCATTTTTGTGCAATGTACTGAAAATCGTGTAAAACGCAAGTTTCACACTGAAATATGAATGTTATGCTAGAAACCTGTGTATTTGCTGCTGAAATCGCATTTAACGTAAATATCACATTGAAATCCGAATGTGATGTTAGAAATGTCTACGCATTTGCTGCCAAAACGCAAATTCAACATATTTTACACACTGAATACGATATTTCGATGCATTTTTGTGCAATGTACTGAAAATCGTGTAAAACGCAAGTTTCACACTGAAATATGAATGTTATGCTAGAAACCCGTGTATTTGCTGCTGAAATCGCATTTAACGTAAATATCACATTGAAATCCAAATGTGATGTTAGAAATGTCTACGCATTTACTGCCAAAACACGAATTCAACGTATTTTACACACTGAATACGATATTTCGATGCATTTTTGTGCAATGTACTGAAAATCGTGTAAAACGCAAGTTTCACACTGAAATATGAATGTTATGCTAGAAACCTGTGTATTTGCTGCTGAAATCGCATTTACCGTAAATATCACATTGAAATCCGAATGTGATGTTAGAAATGTCTACGCATTTGCTGCCAAAACGCGAATTCAACGTATTTTACACACTGAATACGATATTTTGATGCATTTTTGTGCAATGTACTGAAAATCGTGTAAAACGCAAGTTTCACACTGAAATATGAATGTTATGCTAGAAACCTGTGTATTTGCTCCTGAAATCGCATTTAACGTATATATCACATTGAAATCCGAATGTGATGTTAGAAATGTCTACACATTTGCTGCCAAAAGGCGAATTCAACTTATTTTACACACTGAATACGATATTTCGATGCATTTTTGTGCAATGTACTGAAAATCGTGTAAAACGCAAGTTTCACACTGAAATATGAATGTTATGCTAGAAACCTGTGTATTTGCTGCTGAAATCGCATTTAACGTAAATATCACATTGAAATCCGAATGTGATGTTAGAAATGTCTACGCATTTGCTGCCAAAACGCGAATTCAACGTATTTTACACACTGAATACGATATTTAGATGCATTTTTGTGCAATGTACTGAAAATTGTGTAAAACGCAAGTTTCACACTGAAATATGAATGTTATGCTAGAAACCTGTGTATTTGCTCCTGAAATCCCATTTAACGTATATATCACATTGAAATCCGTATGTGATGTTAGAAATGTCTACGCATTTACTGCCAAAACGCGAATTCAACATATTTTACACACTGAATACGATATTTCGATGCATTTTTGTGCAATGTACTGAAAATCGTGTAAAACGCAAGTTTCACACTGAAATATGAATGTTATGCTAGAAACCCGTGTATTTGCTGCTGAAATCGCATTTAACGTAAATATCACATTGAAATCCAAATGTGATGTTGCACACTGAATACGATATTTCGATGCATTTTTGTGCAATATACTGAAAATTGTGTAAAACGCAAGTTTCACACTGAAATATGAATGTTATGCTAGAAACCTGTGTATTTGCTCCTGAAATCCCATTTAACGTATATATCACATTGAAATCCGTATGTGATGTTAGAAATGTCTACGCATTTACTGCCCAAACGCGAATTCAACATATTTTACACACTGAATACGATATTTCGATGCATTTTTGTGCAATGTACTGAAAATCGTGTAAAACGCAAGTTTCACACTGAAATATGAATGTTATGCTAGAAACCTATGTATTTGCTGCTGAAATCGCATTTAACGTAAATATCACATTGAAATCCGAATGTGATGTTAGAAATGTCTACGCATTTGCTGCCAAAACGCGAATTCAACGTATTTTACACACTGAATACTATATTTCGATGCATTTTTGTGCAATGTACTGAAACTCGTGTAAAACGCAAGTTTCACACTGAAATATGAATGCTATTCTAGAAACCTGTGTATTTGCTGCTGAAATCGCATTTAACGTAAATATCACATTGAAATCCGAATGTGATGTTAGAAATGTCTACGCATTTGCTGCCAAAACGCCAATTCAACGTATTTTACACACTGAATACGTTATTTAGATGCATTTTTGTGCAATGTACTGAAATTTGTATAAAACGCAAGTTTCACACTGAAATATGAATGTTATGCTAGAAACCCGTGTATTTGCTGCTGAAATCGCATTTAACGTAAATATCACATTGAAATCCAAATGTGATGTTAGAAATGTCTACGCATTTACTGCCAAAACGCGAATTCAACGTATTTTACACACTGAATACGATATTTCGATGCATTTTTGTGCAATGTACTGAAAATCGTGTAAAACGCAAGTTTCACACTGAAATATGAATGTTATGCTAGAAACCTGTGTATTTGCTGCTGAAATCGCATTTAACGTAAATATCACATTGAAATCCGAATGTGATGTTAGAAATGTCTACACATTTGCTGCCAAAACGCGAATTCAACGTATTTTACACACTGAATACGATATTTAGATGCATTTTTGTGCAATGTACTGAAAATCGTGTAAAACGCAAGTTTCACACTGAAATATGAATGCTATTCTAGAAACCTGTGTATTTGCTGCTGAAATCGCATTTAACGTAAATATCACATTGAAATCCGAATGTGATGTTAGAAATGTCTACGCATTTGCTGCCAAAACGCGAATTCAACGTATTTTACACACTGAATACTATATTTCGATGCATTTTTGTGCAATGTACTGAAAATCGTGTAAAACGCAAGTTTCACACTGAAATATGAATGTTATGCTAGAAACCCGTGTATTTGCTAATGAAATCGCATTTAACGTAAATATCACATTGAAATCCAAATGTGATGTTAGAAATGTCTACGCATTTACTGCCAAAACACGAATTCAACGTATTTTACACACTGAATACGATATTTCGATGCATTTTTGTGCAATGTACTGAAAATCGTGTAAAACGCAAGTTTCACACTGAAATATGAATGGTATGCTAGAAACCTCTGTATTTGCTGCTGAAATCGCATTTAACGTAAATATCACATTGAAATCCGAATGTGATGTTAGAAATGTCTACGCATTTGCTGCCAAAACGCGAATTCAACGTATTTTACATACTGAATACTATATTTCGATGCATTTTTGTGCAATGTACTGAAAATCGTGTAAAACGCAAGTTTCACACTGAAATATGAATGTTATGCTAGAAACCTCTGTATTTGCTCCTGAAATCGCATTTAACGTAAATATCACATTGAATTCCGAATGTGATGTTAGAAATGTCTACGCATTTGCTGCCAAAACGTGAATTCAACGTATTTTACACACTGAATACGATATCTTGATGCATTTTTGTGCAATGTACTGAAAATCGTGTAAAACGCAAGTTTCACACTGAAATATGAATGCTATTCTAGAAACCTGTGTATTTGCTGCTGAAATCGCATTTAACGGAAATATCACATTGAAATCCGAATGTGATGTTAGAAATGTCTACGCATTTGCTGCCAAAACGCCAATTCAACGTATTTTACACACTGAATACGTTATTTAGATGCATTTTTGTGCAATGTACTGAAAATTGTATAAAACGCAAGTTTCACACTGAAATATGAATGTTATGCTAGAAACCTGTGTATTTGCTCCTGAAATCGCATTTAACGTATATATCACATTGAAATCCGAATGTGATGTTAGAAATGTCTACACATTTGCTGCCAAAAGGCGAATTCAACTTATTTTACACACTGAATACGATATTTCGATGCATTTTTGTGCAATGTACTGAAAATCGTGCAAAACGCAAGTTTCACACTGAAATATGAATGTTATGCTAGAAACCTGTGTATTTGCTGCTGAAATCGCATTTAACGTAAATATCACATTGAAATCCGAATGTGATGTTAGAAATGTCAACACATTTGCTGCCAAAACGCGAATTCAACGTATTTTACACACTGAATACGATATTTAGATGCATTTTTGTGCAATGTACTGAAAATCGTGTAAAACGCAAGATTCACACTGAAATATGAATGCTATTCTAGAAACCTGTGTATTTGCTGCTGAAATCGCATTTAACGTAAATATCACATTGAAATCCGAATGTGATGTTAGAAATGTCTACGCATTTGCTGCCAAAACGCAAATTCAACATATTTTACACACTGAATACGATATTTCGATGCATTTTTGTGCAATGTACTGAAAATCGTGTAAAACGCAAGTTTCACACTGAAATATGAATGTTATGCTAGAAACCTGTGTATTTGCTGCTGAAATCGCATTTAACGTAAATATCACATTGAAATCCGAATGTGATGTTAGAAATGTCTACGCATTTGCTGCCAAAACGCGAATTCAACGTATTTTACACACTGAATACGTTATTTAGATGCATTTTTGTGCAATATACTGAAAATTGTGTAAAACGCAAGTTTCACACTGTAATATGAATGTTATGCTAGAAACCCGTGTATTTGCTGCTGAAATCGCATTTAACGTAAATATCACATTGAAATCCAAATGTGATGTTAGAAATGTCTACGCATTTACTGCCAAAACGCGAATTCAACGTATTTTACACACTGAATACGATATTTCGATGCATTTTTGTGCAATGTACTGAAAATCGTGTAAAACGCAAGTTTCACACTGAAATATGAATGTTATGCTAGAAACCTGTGTATTTGCTCCTGAAATCGCATTTAACTTATATATCACATTGAAATCCGAATGTGATGTTAGAAATGTCTACACATTTGCTGCCAAAAGGCGAATTCAACGTATTTTACACACTGAATACGATATTTTGATGCATTTTTGTGCAATGTACTGAAAATCGTGTAAAACGCAAGTTTCACACTGAAATATGAATGTTATGCTAGAAACCTGTGTATTTGCCGCTGAAATCGCATTTAACGTATATATCACATTGAAATCCGAATGTGATGTTAGAAATGTCTACACATTTGCTGCCAAAAGGCGAATTCAACGTATTTTACACACTGAATACGATGTTTTGATGCATTTTTGTGCAATGTACTGAAAATCGTGTAAAACGCAAGTTTCACACTGAAATATGAATGCTATTCTAGAAACCTGTGTATTTGCTGCTGAAATCGCATTTAACGTAAATATCACATTGAAATCCGAATGTGATGTTAGAAATGTCTACGCATTTGCTGCCAAAACGCGAATTCAACGTATTTTACACACTGAATACTATATTTCGATGCATTTTTGTGCAATGTACTGAAAATCGTGTAAAACGCAAGTTTCACACTGAAATATGAATGTTATGCTAGAAACCTCTGTATTTGCTGCTGAAATCGCATTTAACGTAAATATCACATTGAAATCCGAATGTGATGTTAGAAATGTCTACGCATTTGCTGCCAAAACGCGAATTCAACGTATTTTACATACTGAATACTATATTTCGATGCATTTTTGTGCAATGTACTGAAAATCGTGTAAAACGCAAGTTTCACACTGAAATATGAATGTTATGCTAGAAACCTGTGTAATTGCTCCTGAAATCGCATTTAACGTAAATATCACATTGAGATCCGAATGTGATGTTAGAAATGTCTGCGCATTTACTGCCAAAACGCGAATTCAACGTATTTTACACACTGAATACGATATTTCGATGCATTTTTGTGCAATGTACTGAAAATCGTGTAAAACACAAGTTTCACACTGAAATATGAATGTTATGCTAGAAACCTGTGTATTTGCTCCTGAAATCGCATTTAACGTAAATATCACATTGAAATCCGAATGTGATGTTAGAAATGTCTACGCATCTACTGCCAAAACGCGAATTCAACGTATTTTACACACTGAATACGATATTTCGATGCACTTTTGTGCAATGTACTGAAAATCGTGTAAAACGCAAGTTTCACACTGAAATATGAATGTTATGCTAGAAACCTGTGTATTTTCTCCTGAAATCGCATTTAACGTATATATCACATTGAAATCCGAATGTGATGTTAGAAATGTCTACACATTTGCTGCCAAAAGGCGAATTCAACGTATTTTACACACTGAATACGATATTTAGATGCATTTTTGTGCAATGTACTGAAAATCGTGTAAAACGCAAGTTTCACACTGAAATATGAATGTTATGCTAGAAACCTGTGTATTTGCTGCTGAAATCGCATTTAACGTAAATATCACATTGAAATCCGAATGTGATGTTAGAAATGTCTACGCATTTGCTGCCAAAACGCGAATTTAACGTATTTTACACACTGAATACGATATTTAGATGCATTTTTGTGCAATGTACTGAAAATCGTGTAAAACGCAAGTTTCACACTGAAATATGAATGCTATTCTAGAAACCTGTGTATTTGCTGCTGAAATCGCATTTAACGTAAATATCACATTGAAATCCGAATGTGATGTTAGAAATGTCTACGCATTTGCTGCCAAAACGCGAATTCAACGTATTTTACACACTGAATACGATATTTCGATGCATTTTTGTGCAATGTACTGAAAATTGTGTAAAACGCAAGTTTCACACTGAAATATGAATGTTATGCTAGAAACCTGTGTATTTGCTCCTGAAATCCCATTTAACGTATATATCACATTGAAATCCGTATGTGATGTTAGAAATGTCTACGCATTTACTGCCAAAACGCGAATTCAACATATTTTACACACTGAATACGATATTTCGATGCATTTTTGTGCAATGTACTGAAAATCGTGTAAAACGCAAGTTTCACACTGAAATATGAATGTTATGCTAGAAACCTGTGTATTTGCTGCTGAAATCGCATTTAACGTAAATATCACATTGAAATCCGAATGTGATGTTAGAAATGTCTACGCATTTGCTGCCAAAACGTGAATTCAACGTATTTTACACACTGAATACGATATCTTGATGCATTTTTGTGCAATGTACTGAAAATCGTGTAAAACGCAAGTTTCACACTGAAATATGAATGTTATGCTAGAAACCTATGTATTTGCTGCTGAAATCGCATTTAACACGTAAATATCACATTGAAATCCGAATGTGATGTTAGAAATGTCTACGCATTTGCTGCCAAAACGCGAATTCAACGTATTTTACACACTGAATACTATATTTCGATGCATTTTTGTGCAATGTACTGAAACTCGTGTAAAACGCAAGTTTCACACTGAAATATGAATGCTATTCTAGAAACCTGTGTATTTGCTGCTGAAATCGCATTTAACGTAAATATCACATTGAAATCCGAATGTGATGTTAGAAATGTCTACGCATTTGCTGCCAAAACGCCAATTCAACGTATTTTACACACTGAATACGTTATTTAGATGCATTTTTGTGCAATGTACTGAAAATTGTATAAAACGCAAGTTTCACACTGAAATATGAATGTTATGCTAGAAACCCGTGTATTTGCTGCTGAAATCGCATTTAACGTAAATAACACATTGAAATCCAAATGTGATGTTAGAAATGTCTACGCATTTACTGCCAAAACGCGAATTCAACGTATTTTACACACTGAATACGATATTTCGATGCATTTTTGTGCAATGTACTGAAAATCGTGTAAAACGCAAGTTTCACACTGAAATATGAATGCTATTCTAGAAACCTGTGTATTTGCTGCTGAAATCGCATTTAACGTAAATATCACATTGAAATCCGAATGTGATGTTAGAAATGTCTGCGCATTTGCTGCCAAAACGCGAATTCAACGTATTTTACACACTGAATACGATATTTCGATGCATTTTTGTGCAATGTACTGAAAATTGTGTAAAACGCAAGTTTCACACTGAAATATGAATGTTATGCTAGAAACCTGTGTATTTGCTCCTGAAATCCCATTTAACGTATATATCACATTGAAATCCGTATGTGATGTTAGAAATGTCTACGCATTTACTGCCAAAACGCGAATTCAACATATTTTACACACTGAATACGATATTTCGATGCATTTTTGTGCAATGTACTGAAAATCGTGTAAAACGCAAGTTTCACACTGAAATATGAATGTTATGCTAGAAACCCGTGTATTTGCTGCTGAAATCGCATTTAACGTAAATATCACATTGAAATCCAAATGTGATGTTGCACACTGAATACGATATTTCGATGCATTTTTGTGCAATATACTGAAAATTGTGTAAAACGCAAGTTTCACACTGAAATATGAATGTTATGCTAGAAACCTGTGTATTTGCTCCTGAAATCCCATTTAACGTATATATCACATTGAAATCCGTATGTGATGTTAGAAATGTCTACGCATTTACTGCCCAAACGCGAATTCAACATATTTTACACACTGAATACGATATTTCGATGCATTTTTGTGCAATGTACTGAAAATCGTGTAAAACGCAAGTTTCACACTGAAATATGAATGTTATGCTAGAAACCTGTGTATTTGCTGCTGAAATCGCATTTAACGTAAATATCACATTGAAATCCGAATGTGATGTTAGAAATGTCTACGCATTTGCTGCCAAAACGTGAATTCAACGTATTTTACACACTGAATACGATATCTTGATGCATTTTTGTACAATGTACAATCGTGTAAAACGCAAGTTTCACACTGAAATATGAATGTTATGCTAGAAACCTATGTATTTGCTGCTGAAATCGCATTTAACGTAAATATCACATTGAAATCCGAATGTGATGTTAGAAATGTCTACGCATTTGCTGCCAAAACGCGAATTCAACGTATTTTACACACTGAATACTATATTTCGATGCATTTTTGTGCAATGTACTGAAACTCGTGTAAAACGCAAGTTTCACACTGAAATATGAATGCTATTCTAGAAACCTGTGTATTTGCTGCTGAAATCGCATTTAACGTAAATATCACATTGAAATCCGAATGTGATGTTAGAAATGTCTACGCATTTGCTGCCAAAACGCCAATTCAACGTATTTTACACACTGAATACGTTATTTAGATGCATTTTTGTGCAATGTACTGAAATTTGTATAAAACGCAAGTTTCACACTGAAATATGAATGTTATGCTAGAAACCCGTGTATTTGCTGCTGAAATCGCATTTAACGTAAATATCACATTGAAATCCAAATGTGATGTTAGAAATGTCTACGCATTTACTGCCAAAACGCGAATTCAACGTATTTTACACACTGAATACGATATTTCGATGCATTTTTGTGCAATGTACTGAAAATCGTGTAAAACGCAAGTTTCACACTGAAATATGAATGTTATGCTAGAAACCTGTGTATTTGCTGCTGAAATCGCATTTAACGTAAATATCACATTGAAATCCGAATGTGATGTTAGAAATGTCTACACATTTGCTGCCAAAACGCGAATTCAACGTATTTTACACACTGAATACGATATTTAGATGCATTTTTGTGCAATGTACTGAAAATCGTGTAAAACGCAAGTTTCACACTGAAATATGAATGCTATTCTAGAAACCTGTGTATTTGCTGCTGAAATCGCATTTAACGTAAATATCACATTGAAATCCGAATGTGATGTTAGAAATGTCTACGCATTTGCTGCCAAAACGCGAATTCAACGTATTTTACACACTGAATACTATATTTCGATGCATTTTTGTGCAATGTACTGAAAATCGTGTAAAACGCAAGTTTCACACTGAAATATGAATGTTATGCTAGAAACCCGTGTATTTGCTGCTGAAATCGCATTTAACGTAAATATCACATTGAAATCCAAATGTGATGTTAGAAATGTCTACGCATTTACTGCCAAAACACGAATTCAACGTATTTTACACACTGAATACGATATTTCGATGCATTTTTGTGCAATGTACTGAAAATCGTGTAAAACGCAAGTTTCACACTGAAATATGAATGTTATGCTAGAAACCTCTGTATTTGCTGCTGAAATCGCATTTAACGTAAATATCACATTGAAATCCGAATGTGATGTTAGAAATGTCTACGCATTTGCTGCCAAAACGCGAATTCAACGTATTTTACATACTGAATACTATATTTCGATGCATTTTTGTGCAATGTACTGAAAATCGTGTAAAACGCAAGTTTCACACTGAAATATGAATGTTATGCTAGAAACCTCTGTATTTGCTCCTGAAATCGCATTTAACGTAAATATCACATTGAATTCCGAATGTGATGTTAGAAATGTCTACGCATTTGCTGCCAAAACGTGAATTCAACGTATTTTACACACTGAATACGATATCTTGATGCATTTTTGTGCAATGTACTGAAAATCGTGTAAAACGCAAGTTTCACACTGAAATATGAATGCTATTCTAGAAACCTGTGTATTTGCTGCTGAAATCGCATTTAACGGAAATATCACATTGAAATCCGAATGTGATGTTAGAAATGTCTACGCATTTGCTGCCAAAACGCCAATTCAACGTATTTTACACACTGAATACGTTATTTAGATGCATTTTTGTGCAATGTACTGAAAATTGTATAAAACGCAAGTTTCACACTGAAATATGAATGTTATGCTAGAAACCCGTGTATTTGCTGCTGAAATCGCATTTAACGTAAATATCACATTGAAATCCAAATGTGATGTTAGAAATGTCTACGCATTTACTGCCAAAACGCGAATTCAACGTATTTTACACACTGAATACGATATTTCGATGCATTTTTGTGCAATGTACTGAAAATCGTGCAAAACGCAAGTTTCACACTGAAATATGAATGTTATGCTAGAAACCTGTGTATTTGCTGCTGAAATCGCATTTAACGTAAATATCACATTGAAATCCGAATGTGATGTTAGAAATGGCTACACATTTGCTGCCAAAACGCGAATTCAACGTATTTTACACACTGAATACGATATTTAGATGCATTTTTGTGCAATGTACTGAAAATCGTGTAAAACGCAAGTTTCACACTGAAATATGAATGCTATTCTAGAAACCTGTGTATTTGCTGCTGAAATCGCATTTAACGTAAATATCACATTGAAATCCGAATGTGATGTTAGAAATGTCTACGCATTTGCTGCCAAAACGCGAATTCAACATATTTTACACACTGAATACGATATTTCGATGCATTTTTGTGCAATGTACTGAAAATCGTGTAAAACGCAAGTTTCACACTGAAATATGAATGCTATTCTAGAAACCTGTGTATTTGCTGCTGAAATCGCATTTAACGTAAATATCACATTGAAATCCGAATGTGATGTTAGAAATGTCTACGCATTTGCTGCCAAAACGCGAATTCAACATATTTTACACACTGAATACGATATTTAGATGCATTTTTGTGCAATGTACTGAAAATCGTGTAAAACGCAAGTTTCACACTGAAATATGAATGCTATTCTAGAAACCTGTGTATTTGCTGCTGAAATCGCATTTAACGTAAATATCACATTGAAATCCGAATGTGATGTTAGAAATGTCTACGCATTTGCTGCCAAAACGCGAATTCAACATATTTTACACACTGAATACGATATTTCGATGCATTTTTGTGCAATGTACTGAAAATCGTGTAAAACGCAAGTTTCACACTGAAATATGAATGTTATGCTAGAAACCTGTGTATTTGCTGCTGAAATCGCATTTAACGTAAATATCACATTGAAATCCGAATGTGATGTTAGAAATGTCTACGCATTTGCTGCCAAAACGCGAATTCAACATATTTTACACACTGAATACGATATTTCGATGCATTTTTGTGCAATGTACTGAAAATCGTGTAAAACGCAAGTTTCACACTGAAATATGAATGTTATGCTAGAAACCCGTGTATTTGCTGCTGAAATCGCATTTAACGTAAATATCACATTGAAATCCAAATGTGATGTTAGAAATGTCTACGCATTTACTGCCAAAACACGAATTCAACGTATTTTACACACTGAATACGATATTTCGATGCATTTTTGTGCAATGTACTGAAAATCGTGTAAAACGCAAGTTTCACACTGAAATATGAATGTTATGCTAGAAACCTGTGTATTTGCTGCTGAAATCGCATTTACCGTAAATATCACATTGAAATCCGAATGTGATGTTAGAAATGTCTACGCATTTGCTGCCAAAAGGCGAATTCAACGTATTTTACACACTGAATACGATGTTTTGATGCATTTTTGTGCAATGTACTGAAAATCGTGTAAAACGCAAGTTTCACACTGAAATATGAATGCTATTCTAGAAACCTGTGTATTTGCTGCTGAAATCGCATTTAACGTAAATATCACATTGAAATCCGAATGTGATGTTAGAAATGTCTACGCATTTGCTGCCAAAACGCGAATTCAACGTATTTTACACACTGAATACTATATTTCGATGCATTTTTGTGCAATGTACTGAAAATCGTGTAAAACGCAAGTTTCACACTGAAATATGAATGTTATGCTAGAAACCTCTGTATTTGCTGCTGAAATCGCATTTAACGTAAATATCACATTGAAATCCGAATGTGATGTTAGAAATGTCTACGCATTTGCTGCCAAAACGCGAATTCAACGTATTTTACATACTGAATACTATATTTCGATGCATTTTTGTGCAATGTACTGAAAATCGTGTAAAACGCAAGTTTCACACTGAAATATGAATGTTATGCTAGAAACCTGTGTAATTGCTCCTGAAATCGCATTTAACGTAAATATCACATTGAGATCCGAATGTGATGTTAGAAATGTCTGCGCATTTACTGCCAAAACGCGAATTCAACGTATTTTACACACTGAATACGATATTTCGATGCATTTTTGTGCAATGTACTGAAAATCGTGTAAAACACAAGTTTCACACTGAAATATGAATGTTATGCTAGAAACCTGTGTATTTGCTCCTGAAATCGCATTTAACGTAAATATCACATTGAAATCCGAATGTGATGTTAGAAATGTCTACGCATCTACTGCCAAAACGCGAATTCAACGTATTTTACACACTGAATACGATATTTCGATGCACTTTTGTGCAATGTACTGAAAATCGTGTAAAACGCAAGTTTCACACTGAAATATGAATGTTATGCTAGAAACCTGTGTATTTTCTCCTGAAATCGCATTTAACGTATATATCACATTGAAATCCGAATGTGATGTTAGAAATGTCTACACATTTGCTGCCAAAAGGCGAATTCAACGTATTTTACACACTGAATACGATATTTAGATGCATTTTTGTGCAATGTACTGAAAATCGTATAAAACGCAAGTTTCACACTGAAATATGAATGTTATGCTAGAAACCTGTGTATTTGCTGCTGAAATCGTATTTAACGTAAATATCACATTGAAATCCGAATGTGATGTTAGAAATGTCTACGCATTTGCTGCCAAAACGTGAATTCAACGTATTTTACACACTGAATACGATATCTTGATGCATTTTTGTGCAATGTACTGAAAATCGTGTAAAACGCAAGTTTCACACTGAAATATGAATGTTATGCTAGAAACCTATGTATTTGCTGCTGAAATCGCATTTAACGTAAATATCACATTGAAATCCGAATGTGATGTTAGAAATGTCTACGCATTTGCTGCCAAAACGCGAATTCAACGTATTTTACACACTGAATACGATATTTTGATGCATTTTTGTGCAATGTACTGAAAATCGTGTAAAACGCAAGTTTCACACTGAAATATGAATGTTATGCTAGAAACCTGTGTATTTGCTGCTGAAATCGCATTTAACGTAAATATCACATTGAAATCCGAATGTGATGTTAGAAATGTCTACGCATTTGCTGCCAAAACGCGAATTTAACGTATTTTACACACTGAATACGATATTTAGATGCATTTTTGTGCAATGTACTGAAAATCGTGTAAAACGCAAGTTTCACACTGAAATATGAATGCTATTCTAGAAACCTGTGTATTTGCTGCTGAAATCGCATTTAACGTAAATATCACATTGAAATCCGAATGTGATGTTAGAAATGTCTACGCATTTGCTGCCAAAACGCGAATTCAACGTATTTTACACACTGAATACTATATTTCGATGCATTTTTGTGCAATGTACTGAAACTCGTGTAAAACGCAAGTTTCACACTGAAATATGAATGCTATTCTAGAAACCTGTGTATTTGCTGCTGAAATCGCATTTAACGTAAATATCACATTGAAATCCGAATGTGATGTTAGAAATGTCTACGCATTTGCTGCCAAAACGCCAATTCAACGTATTTTACACACTGAATACGTTATTTAGATGCATTTTTGTGCAATGTACTGAAAATTGTATAAAACGCAAGTTTCACACTGAAATATGAATGTTATGCTAGAAACCCGTGTATTTGCTGCTGAAATCGCATTTAACGTAAATAACACATTGAAATCCAAATGTGATGTTAGAAATGTCTACGCATTTACTGCCAAAACGCGAATTCAACGTATTTTACACACTGAATACGATATTTCGATGCATTTTTGTGCAATGTACTGAAAATCGTGTAAAACGCAAGTTTCACACTGAAATATGAATGCTATTCTAGAAACCTGTGTATTTGCTGCTGAAATCGCATTTAACGTAAATATCACATTGAAATCCGAATGTGATGTTAGAAATGTCTGCGCATTTGCTGCCAAAACGCGAATTCAACGTATTTTACACACTGAATACGATATTTCGATGCATTTTTGTGCAATGTACTGAAAATTGTGTAAAACGCAAGTTTCACACTGAAATATGAATGTTATGCTAGAAACCTGTGTCTTTGCTCCTGAAATCCCATTTAACGTATATATCACATTGAAATCCGTATGTGATGTTAGAAATGTCTACGCATTTACTGCCAAAACGCGAATTCAACATATTTTACACACTGAATACGATATTTCGATGCATTTTTGTGCAATGTACTGAAAATCGTGTAAAACGCAAGTTTCACACTGAAATATGAATGTTATGCTAGAAACCCGTGTATTTGCTGCTGAAATCGCATTTAACGTAAATATCACATTGAAATCCAAATGTGATGTTGCACACTGAATACGATATTTCGATGCATTTTTGTGCAATATACTGAAAATTTTGTAAAACGCAAGTTTCACACTGAAATATGAATGTTATGCTAGAAACCTGTGTATTTGCTCCTGAAATCCCATTTAACGTATATATCACATTGAAATCCGTATGTGATGTTAGAAATGTCTACGCATTTACTGCCCAAACGCGAATTCAACATATTTTACACACTGAATACGATATTTCGATGCATTTTTGTGCAATGTACTGAAAATCGTGTAAAACGCAAGTTTCACACTGAAATATGAATGTTATGCTAGAAACCTGTGTATTTGCTGCTGAAATCGCATTTAACGTAAATATCACATTGAAATCCGAATGTGATGTTAGAAATGTCTACGCATTTGCTGCCAAAACGTGAATTCAACGTATTTTACACACTGAATACGATATCTTGATGCATTTTTGTGCAATGTACTGAAAATCGTGTAAAACGCAAGTTTCACACTGAAATATGAATGTTATGCTAGAAACCTATGTATTTGCTGCTGAAATCGCATTTAACGTAAATATCACATTGAAATCCGAATGTGATGTTAGAAATGTCTACGCATTTGCTGCCAAAACGCGAATTCAACGTATTTTACACACTGAATACTATATTTCGATGCATTTTTGTGCAATGTACTGAAACTCGTGTAAAACGCAAGTTTCACACTGAAATATGAATGCTATTCTAGAAACCTGTGTATTTGCTGCTGAAATCGCATTTAACGTAAATATCACATTGAAATCCGAATGTGATGTTAGAAATGTCTACGCATTTGCTGCCAAAACGCCAATTCAACGTATTTTACACACTGAATACGTTATTTAGATGCATTTTTGTGCAATGTACTGAAATTTGTATAAAACGCAAGTTTCACACTGAAATATGAATGTTATGCTAGAAACCCGTGTATTTGCTGCTGAAATCGCATTTAACGTAAATATCACATTGAAATCCAAATGTGATGTTAGAAATGTCTACGCATTTACTGCCAAAACACGAATTCAACGTATTTTACACACTGAATACGATATTTCGATGCATTTTTGTGCAATGTACTGAAAATCGTGTAAAACGCAAGTTTCACACTGAAATATGAATGTTATGCTAGAAACCTCTGTATTTGCTGCTGAAATCGCATTTAACGTAAATATCACATTGAAATCCGAATGTGATGTTAGAAATGTCTACGCATTTGCTGCCAAAACGCGAATTCAACGTATTTTACATACTGAATACTATATATCGATGCATTTTTGTGCAATGTACTGAAAATCGTGTAAAACGCAAGTTTCACACTGAAATATGAATGTTATGCTAGAAACCTCTGTATTTGCTCCTGAAATCGCATTTAACGTAAATATCACATTGAATTCCGAATGTGATGTTAGAAATGTCTACGCATTTGCTGCCAAAACGTGAATTCAACGTATTTTACACACTGAATACGATATCTTGATGCATTTTTGTGCAATGTACTGAAAATCGTGTAAAACGCAAGTTTCACACTGAAATATGAATGCTATTCTAGAAACCTGTGTATTTGCTGCTGAAATCGCATTTAACGGAAATATCACATTGAAATCCGAATGTGATGTTAGAAATGTCTACGCATTTGCTGCCAAAACGCCAATTCAACGTATTTTACACACTGAATACGTTATTTAGATGCATTTTTGTGCAATGTACTGAAAATTGTATAAAACGCAAGTTTCACACTGAAATATGAATGTTATGCTAGAAACCCGTGTATTTGCTGCTGAAATCGCATTTAACGTAAATATCACATTGAAATCCAAATGTGATGTTAGAAATGTCTACGCATTTACTGCCAAAACGCGAATTCAACGTATTTTACACACTGAATACGATATTTCGATGCATTTTTGTGCAATGTACTGAAAATCGTGCAAAACGCAAGTTTCACACTGAAATATGAATGTTATGCTAGAAACCTGTGTATTTGCTGCTGAAATCGCATTTAACGTAAATATCACATTGAAATCCGAATGTGATGTTAGAAATGGCTACACATTTGCTGCCAAAACGCGAATTCAACGTATTTTACACACTGAATACGATATTTAGATGCATTTTTGTGCAATGTACTGAAAATCGTGTAAAACGCAAGTTTCACACTGAAATATGAATGCTATTCTAGAAACCTGTGTATTTGCTGCTGAAATCGCATTTAACGTAAATATCACATTGAAATCCGAATGTGATGTTAGAAATGTCTACGCATTTGCTGCCAAAACGCGAATTCAACATATTTTACACACTGAATACGATATTTCGATGCATTTTTGTGCAATGTACTGAAAATCGTGTAAAACGCAAGTTTCACACTGAAATATGAATGTTATGCTAGAAACCTGTGTATTTGCTGCTGAAATCGCATTTAACGTAAATATCACATTGAAATCCGAATGTGATGTTAGAAATGTCTACGCATTTGCTGCCAAAACGCGAATTCAACATATTTTACACACTGAATACGATATTTCGATGCATTTTTGTGCAATGTACTGAAAATCGTGTAAAACGCAAGTTTCACACTGAAATATGAATGTTATGCTAGAAACCCGTGTATTTGCTGCTGAAATCGCATTTAACGTAAATATCACATTGAAATCCAAATGTGATGTTAGAAATGTCTACGCATTTACTGCCAAAACACGAATTCAACGTATTTTACACACTGAATACGATATTTCGATGCATTTTTGTGCAATGTACTGAAAATCGTGTAAAACGCAAGTTTCACACTGAAATATGAATGCTATTCTAGAAACCTGTGTATTTGCTGCTGAAATCGCATTTAACGTAAATATCACATTGAAATCCGAATGTGATGTTAGAAATGTCTACGCATTTGCTGCCAAAACGCGAATTCAACATATTTTACACACTGAATACGATATTTAGATGCATTTTTGTGCAATGTACTGAAAATCGTGTAAAACGCAAGTTTCACACTGAAATATGAATGCTATTCTAGAAACCTGTGTATTTGCTGCTGAAATCGCATTTAACGTAAATATCACATTGAAATCCGAATGTGATGTTAGAAATGTCTACGCATTTGCTGCCAAAACGCGAATTCAACATATTTTACACACTGAATACGATATTTCGATGCATTTTTGTGCAATGTACTGAAAATCGTGTAAAACGCAAGTTTCACACTGAAATATGAATGTTATGCTAGAAACCTGTGTATTTGCTGCTGAAATCGCATTTAACGTAAATATCACATTGAAATCCGAATGTGATGTTAGAAATGTCTACGCATTTGCTGCCAAAACGCGAATTCAACATATTTTACACACTGAATACGATATTTCGATGCATTTTTGTGCAATGTACTGAAAATCGTGTAAAACGCAAGTTTCACACTGAAATATGAATGTTATGCTAGAAACCCGTGTATTTGCTGCTGAAATCGCATTTAACGTAAATATCACATTGAAATTCAAATGTGATGTTAGAAATGTCTACGCATTTACTGCCAAAACACGAATTCAACGTATTTTACACACTGAATACGATATTTCGATGCATTTTTGTGCAATGTACTGAAAATCGTGTAAAACGCAAGTTTCACACTGAAATATGAATGTTATGCTAGAAACCTGTGTATTTGCTGCTGAAATCGCATTTACCGTAAATATCACATTGAAATCCGAATGTGATGTTAGAAATGTCTACGCATTTGCTGCCAAAAGGCGAATTCAACGTATTTTACACACTGAATACGATGTTTTGATGCATTTTTGTGCAATGTACTGAAAATCGTGTAAAACGCAAGTTTCACACTGAAATATGAATGCTATTCTAGAAACCTGTGTATTTGCTGCTGAAATCGCATTTAACGTAAATATCACATTGAAATCCGAATGTGATGTTAGAAATGTCTACGCATTTGCTGCCAAAACGCGAATTCAACGTATTTTACACACTGAATACTATATTTCGATGCATTTTTGTGCAATGTACTGAAAATCGTGTAAAACGCAAGTTTCACACTGAAATATGAATGTTATGCTAGAAACCTCTGTATTTGCTGCTGAAATCGCATTTAACGTAAATATCACATTGAAATCCGAATGTGATGTTAGAAATGTCTACGCATTTGCTGCCAAAACGCGAATTCAACGTATTTTACATACTGAATACTATATTTCGATGCATTTTTGTGCAATGTACTGAAAATCGTGTAAAACGCAAGTTTCACACTGAAATATGAATGTTATGCTAGAAACCTGTGTAATTGCTCCTGAAATCGCATTTAACGTAAATATCACATTGAGATCCGAATGTGATGTTAGAAATGTCTGCGCATTTACTGCCAAAACGCGAATTCAACGTATTTTACACACTGAATACGATATTTCGATGCATTTTTGTGCAATGTACTGAAAATCGTGTAAAACACAAGTTTCACACTGAAATATGAATGTTATGCTAGAAACCTGTGTATTTGCTCCTGAAATCGCATTTAACGTAAATATCACATTGAAATCCGAATGTGATGTTAGAAATGTCTACGCATCTACTGCCAAAACGCGAATTCAACGTATTTTACACACTGAATACGATATTTCGATGCACTTTTGTGCAATGTACTGAAAATCGTGTAAAACGCAAGTTTCACACTGAAATATGAATGTTATGCTAGAAACCTGTGTATTTTCTCCTGAAATCGCATTTAACGTATATATCACATTGAAATCCGAATGTGATGTTAGAAATGTCTACGCATTTGCTGCCAAAACGCGAATTCAACGTATTTTACATACTGAATACTATATTTCGATGCATTTTTGTGCAATGTACTGAAAATCGTGTAAAACGCAAGTTTCACACTGAAATATGAATGTTATGCTAGAAACCTCTGTATTTGCTCCTGAAATCGCATTTAACGTAAATATCACATTGAATTCCGAATGTGATGTTAGAAATGTCTACGCATTTGCTGCCAAAACGTGAATTCAACGTATTTTACACACTGAATACGATATCTTGATGCATTTTTGTGCAATGTACTGAAAATCGTGTAAAACGCAAGTTTCACACTGAAATATGAATGCTATTCTAGAAACCTGTGTATTTGCTGCTGAAATCGCATTTAACGGAAATATCACATTGAAATCCGAATGTGATGTTAGAAATGTCTACGCATTTGCTGCCAAAACGCCAATTCAACGTATTTTACACACTGAATACGTTATTTAGATGCATTTTTGTGCAATGTACTGAAAATTGTATAAAACGCAAGTTTCACACTGAAATATGAATGTTATGCTAGAAACCCGTGTATTTGCTGCTGAAATCGCATTTAACGTAAATATCACATTGAAATCCAAATGTGATGTTAGAAATGTCTACGCATTTACTGCCAAAACGCGAATTCAACGTATTTTACACACTGAATACGATATTTCGATGCATTTTTGTGCAATGTACTGAAAATCGTGCAAAACGCAAGTTTCACACTGAAATATGAATGTTATGCTAGAAACCTGTGTATTTGCTGCTGAAATCGCATTTAACGTAAATATCACATTGAAATCCGAATGTGATGTTAGAAATGGCTACACATTTGCTGCCAAAACGCGAATTCAACGTATTTTACACACTGAATACGATATTTAGATGCATTTTTGTGCAATGTACTGAAAATCGTGTAAAACGCAAGTTTCACACTGAAATATGAATGCTATTCTAGAAACCTGTGTATTTGCTGCTGAAATCGCATTTAACGTAAATATCACATTGAAATCCGAATGTGATGTTAGAAATGTCTACGCATTTGCTGCCAAAACGCGAATTCAACATATTTTACACACTGAATACGATATTTCGATGCATTTTTGTGCAATGTACTGAAAATCGTGTAAAACGCAAGTTTCACACTGAAATATGAATGTTATGCTAGAAACCTGTGTATTTGCTGCTGAAATCGCATTTAACGTAAATATCACATTGAAATCCGAATGTGATGTTAGAAATGTCTACGCATTTGCTGCCAAAACGCGAATTCAACATATTTTACACACTGAATACGATATTTCGATGCATTTTTGTGCAATGTACTGAAAATCGTGTAAAACGCAAGTTTCACACTGAAATATGAATGTTATGCTAGAAACCCGTGTATTTGCTGCTGAAATCGCATTTAACGTAAATATCACATTGAAATCCAAATGTGATGTTAGAAATGTCTACGCATTTACTGCCAAAACACGAATTCAACGTATTTTACACACTGAATACGATATTTCGATGCATTTTTGTGCAATGTACTGAAAATCGTGTAAAACGCAAGTTTCACACTGAAATATGAATGCTATTCTAGAAACCTGTGTATTTGCTGCTGAAATCGCATTTAACGTAAATATCACATTGAAATCCGAATGTGATGTTAGAAATGTCTACGCATTTGCTGCCAAAACGCGAATTCAACATATTTTACACACTGAATACGATATTTAGATGCATTTTTGTGCAATGTACTGAAAATCGTGTAAAACGCAAGTTTCACACTGAAATATGAATGCTATTCTAGAAACCTGTGTATTTGCTGCTGAAATCGCATTTAACGTAAATATCACATTGAAATCCGAATGTGATGTTAGACATGTCTACGCATTTGCTGCCAAAACGCGAATTCAACATATTTTACACACTGAATACGATATTTCGATGCATTTTTGTGCAATGTACTGAAAATCGTGTAAAACGCAAGTTTCACACTGAAATATGAATGTTATGCTAGAAACCTGTGTATTTGCTGCTGAAATCGCATTTAACGTAAATATCACATTGAAATCCGAATGTGATGTTAGAAATGTCTACGCATTTGCTGCCAAAACGCGAATTCAACATATTTTACACACTGAATACGATATTTCGATGCATTTTTGTGCAATGTACTGAAAATCGTGTAAAACGCAAGTTTCACACTGAAATATGAATGTTATGCTAGAAACCCGTGTATTTGCTGCTGAAATCGCATTTAACGTAAATATCACATTGAAATCCAAATGTGATGTTAGAAATGTCTACGCATTTACTGCCAAAACACGAATTCAACGTATTTTACACACTGAATACGATATTTCGATGCATTTTTGTGCAATGTACTGAAAATCGTGTAAAACGCAAGTTTCACACTGAAATATGAATGTTATGCTAGAAACCCGTGTATTTGCTGCTGAAATCGCATTTAACGTAAATATCACATTGAAATCCAAATGTGATGTTAGAAATGTCTACGCATTTACTGCCAAAACACGAATTCAACGTATTTTACACACTGAATACGATATTTCGATGCATTTTTGTGCAATGTACTGAAAATCGTGTAAAACGCAAGTTTCACACTGAAATATGAATGCTATTCTAGAAACCTGTGTATTTGCTGCTAAAATCGCATTTAACGTAAATATCACATTGAAATCCGAATGTGATGTTAGAAATGTCTACGCATTTGCTGCCAAAACGCGAATTCAACGTATTTTACACACTGAATACTATATTTCGATGCATTTTTGTGCAATGTACTGAAAATCGTGTAAAACGCAAGTTTCACACTGAAATATGAATGTTATGCTAGAAACCTCTGTATTTTCTCCTGAAATCGCATTTAACGTATATATCACATTGAAATCCGAATGTGATGTTAGAAATGTCTACACATTTGCTGCCAAAAGGCGAATTCAACGTATTTTACACACTGAATACGATATTTAGATGCATTTTTGTGCAATGTACTGAAAATCGTATAAAACGCAAGTTTCACACTGAAATATGAATGTTATGCTAGAAACCCGTGTATTTGCTGCTGAAATCGCATTTAACGTAAATATCACATTGAAATCCAAATGTGATGTTAGAAATGTCTACGCATTTACTGCCAAAACACGAATTCAACGTATTTTACACACTGAATACGATATTTCGATGCATTTTTGTGCAATGTACTGAAAATCGTGTAAAACGCAAGTTTCACACTGAAATATGAATGTTATGCTAGAAACCTGTGTATTTGCTGCTGAAATCGCATTTACCGTAAATATCACATTGAAATCCGAATGTGATGTTAGAAATGTCTACGCATTTGCTGCCAAAAGGCGAATTCAACGTATTTTACACACTGAATACGATGTTTTGATGCATTTTTGTGCAATGTACTGAAAATCGTGTAAAACGCAAGTTTCACACTGAAATATGAATGTTATGCTAGAAACCTGTGTATTTGCTGCTGAAATCGCATTTACCGTAAATATCACATTGAAATCCGAATGTGATGTTAGAAATGTCTACGCATTTGCTGCCAAAAGGCGAATTCAACGTATTTTACACACTGAATACGATGTTTTGATGCATTTTTGTGCAATGTACTGAAAATCGTGTAAAACGCAAGTTTCACACTGAAATATGAATGCTATTCTAGAAACCTGTGTATTTGCTGCTGAAATCGCATTTAACGTAAATATCACATTGAAATCCGAATGTGATGTTAG
Organism: Carabus problematicus; assembly: GCA_963422195.1. NCBI lineage: Eukaryota > Metazoa > Arthropoda > Insecta > Coleoptera > Carabidae > Carabus > Carabus problematicus. The sequence continues at coordinate 7,372,876 of OY728586.1, forward strand.
AAATGTCTACGCATTTGCTGCCAAAACGCGAATTCAACGTATTTTACACACTGAATACTATATTTCGATGCATTTTTGTGCAATGTACTGAAAATCGTGTAAAACGCAAGTTTCACACTGAAATATGAATGTTATGCTAGAAACCTGTGTATTTGCTGCTGAAATCGCATTTAACGTAAATATCACATTGAAATCCGAATGTGATGTTAGAAATGTCTACGCATTTGCTGCCAAAACGCGAATTCAACGTATTTTACATACTGAATACTATATTTCGATGCATTTTTGTGCAATGTACTGAAAATCGTGTAAAACGCAAGTTTCACACTGAAATATGAATGTTATGCTAGAAACCTGTGTAATTGCTCCTGAAATCGCATTTAACGTAAATATCACATTGAGATCCGAATGTGATGTTAGAAATGTCTGCGCATTTACTGCCAAAACGCGAATTCAACGTATTTTACACACTGAATACGATATTTCGATGCATTTTTGTGCAATGTACTGAAAATCGTGTAAAACACAAGTTTCACACTGAAATATGAATGTTATGCTAGAAACCTGTGTATTTGCTCCTGAAATCGCATTTAACGTAAATATCACATTGAAATCCGAATGTGATGTTAGAAATGTCTACGCATCTACTGCCAAAACGCGAATTCAACGTATTTTACACACTGAATACGATATTTCGATGCACTTTTGTGCAATGTACTGAAAATCGTGTAAAACGCAAGTTTCACACTGAAATATGAATGTTATGCTAGAAACCTGTGTATTTTCTCCTGAAATCGCATTTAACGTATATATCACATTGAAATCCGAATGTGATGTTAGAAATGTCTACACATTTGCTGCCAAAAGGCGAATTCAACGTATTTTACACACTGAATACGATATTTAGATGCATTTTTGTGCAATGTACTGAAAATCGTATAAAACGCAAGTTTCACACTGAAATATGAATGTTATGCTAGAAACCTGTGTATTTGCTGCTGAAATCGCATTTAACGTAAATATCACATTGAAATCCAAATGTGATGTTAGAAATGTCTACGCATTTGCTGCCAAAACGTGAATTCAACGTATTTTACACACTGAATACGATATCTTGATGCATTTTTGTGCAATGTACTGAAAATCGTGTAAAACGCAAGTTTCACACTGAAATATGAATGTTATGCTAGAAACCTATGTATTTGCTGCTGAAATCGCATTTAACGTAAATATCACATTGAAATCCGAATGTGATGTTAGAAATGTCTACGCATTTGCTGCCAAAACGCGAATTCAACGTATTTTACACACTGAATACGATATTTTGATGCATTTTTGTGCAATGTACTGAAAATCGTGTAAAACGCAAGTTTCACACTGAAATATGAATGTTATGCTAGAAACCTGTGTATTTGCTGCTGAAATCGCATTTAACGTAAATATCACATTGAAATCCGAATGTGATGTTAGAAATGTCTACGCATTTGCTGCCAAAACGCGAATTTAACGTATTTTACACACTGAATACGATATTTAGATGCATTTTTGTGCAATGTACTGAAAATCGTGTAAAACGCAAGTTTCACACTGAAATATGAATGCTATTCTAGAAACCTGTGTATTTGCTGCTGAAATCGCATTTAACGTAAATATCACATTGAAATCCGAATGTGATGTTAGAAATGTCTACGCATTTGCTGCCAAAACGCGAATTCAACGTATTTTACACACTGAATACTATATTTCGATGCATTTTTGTGCAATGTACTGAAACTCGTGTAAAACGCAAGTTTCACACTGAAATATGAATGCTATTCTAGAAACCTGTGTATTTGCTGCTGAAATCGCATTTAACGTAAATATCACATTGAAATCCGAATGTGATGTTAGAAATGTCTACGCATTTGCTGCCAAAACGCCAATTCAACGTATTTTACACACTGAATACGTTATTTAGATGCATTTTTGTGCAATGTACTGAAAATTGTATAAAACGCAAGTTTCACACTGAAATATGAATGTTATGCTAGAAACCCGTGTATTTGCTGCTGAAATCGCATTTAACGTAAATAACACATTGAAATCCAAATGTGATGTTAGAAATGTCTACGCATTTACTGCCAAAACGCGAATTCAACGTATTTTACACACTGAATACGATATTTCGATGCATTTTTGTGCAATGTACTGAAAATCGTGTAAAACGCAAGTTTCACACTGAAATATGAATGCTATTCTAGAAACCTGTGTATTTGCTGCTGAAATCGCATTTAACGTAAATATCACATTGAAATCCGAATGTGATGTTAGAAATGTCTGCGCATTTGCTGCCAAAACGCGAATTCAACGTATTTTACACACTGAATACGATATTTCGATGCATTTTTGTGCAATGTACTGAAAATTGTGTAAAACGCAAGTTTCACACTGAAATATGAATGTTATGCTAGAAACCTGTGTATTTGCTCCTGAAATCCCATTTAACGTATCACATTGAAATCCGTATGTGATGTTAGAAATGTCTACGCATTTACTGCCAAAACGCGAATTCAACATATTTTACACACTGAATACGATATTTCGATGCATTTTTGTGCAATGTACTGAAAATCGTGTAAAACGCAAGTTTCACACTGAAATATGAATGTTATGCTAGAAACCCGTGTATTTGCTGCTGAAATCGCATTTAACGTAAATATCACATTGAAATCCAAATGTGATGTTGCACACTGAATACGATATTTCGATGCATTTTTGTGCAATATACTGAAAATTGTGTAAAACGCAAGTTTCACACTGAAATATGAATGTTATGCTAGAAACCTGTGTATTTGCTCCTGAAATCCCATTTAACGTATATATCACATTGAAATCCGTATGTGATGTTAGAAATGTCTACGCATTTACTGCCCAAACGCGAATTCAACATATTTTACACACTGAATACGATATTTCGATGCATTTTTGTGCAATGTACTGAAAATCGTGTAAAACGCAAGTTTCACACTGAAATATGAATGTTATGCTAGAAACCTGTGTATTTGCTGCTGAAATCGCATTTAACGTAAATATCACATTGAAATCCGAATGTGATGTTAGAAATGTCTACGCATTTGCTGCCAAAACGTGAATTCAACGTATTTTACACATTGAATACGATATCTTGATGCATTTTTGTGCAATGTACTGAAAATCGTGTAAAACGCAAGTTTCACACTGAAATATGAATGTTATGCTAGAAACCTATGTATTTGCTGCTGAAATCGCATTTAACGTAAATATCACATTGAAATCCGAATGTGATGTTAGAAATGTCTACGCATTTGCTGCCAAAACGCGAATTCAACGTATTTTACACACTGAATACTATATTTCGATGCATTTTTGTGCAATGTACTGAAACTCGTGTAAAACGCAAGTTTCACACTGAAATATGAATGCTATTCTAGAAACCTGTGTATTTGCTGCTGAAATCGCATTTAACGTAAATATCACATTGAAATCCGAATGTGATGTTAGAAATGTCTACGCATTTGCTGCCAAAACGCCAATTCAACGTATTTTACACACTGAATACGTTATTTAGATGCATTTTTGTGCAATGTACTGAAATTTGTATAAAACGCAAGTTTCACACTGAAATATGAATGTTATGCTAGAAACCCGTGTATTTGCTGCTGAAATCGCATTTAACGTAAATATCACATTGAAATCCAAATGTGATGTTAGAAATGTCTACGCATTTACTGCCAAAACACGAATTCAACGTATTTTACACACTGAATACGATATTTCGATGCATTTTTGTGCAATGTACTGAAAATCGTGTAAAACGCAAGTTTCACACTGAAATATGAATGTTATGCTAGAAACCTCTGTATTTGCTGCTGAAATCGCATTTAACGTAAATATCACATTGAAATCCGAATGTGATGTTAGAAATGTCTACGCATTTGCTGCCAAAACGCGAATTCAACGTATTTTACATACTGAATACTATATTTCGATGCATTTTTGTGCAATGTACTGAAAATCGTGTAAAACGCAAGTTTCACACTGAAATATGAATGTTATGCTAGAAACCTCTGTATTTGCTCCTGAAATCGCATTTAACGTAAATATCACATTGAATTCCGAATGTGATGTTAGAAATGTCTACGCATTTGCTGCCAAAACGTGAATTCAACGTATTTTACACACTGAATACGATATCTTGATGCATTTTTGTGCAATGTACTGAAAATCGTGTAAAACGCAAGTTTCACACTGAAATATGAATGCTATTCTAGAAACCTGTGTATTTGCTGCTGAAATCGCATTTAACGGAAATATCACATTGAAATCCGAATGTGATGTTAGAAATGTCTACGCATTTGCTGCCAAAACGCGAATTCAACGTATTTTACACACTGAATATTTAGATGCATTTTTGTGCAATGTACTGAAAATCGTGTAAAACGCAAGTTTCACACTGAAATATGAATGCTATTCTAGAAACCTGTGTATTTGTTGCTGAAATCGCATTTAACGTAAATATCACACTGAAATCCGAATGTGATGTTAGAAATGTCTACGCATTTGCTGCCAAAACGCGAATTCAACATATTTTACACACTGAATACGATATTTAGATGCATTTTTGTGCAATGTACTGAAAATCGTGTAAAACGCAAGTTTCACACTGAAATATGAATGCTATTCCAGAAACCTGTGTATTTGCTGCTGAAATCGCATTTAACGTAAATATCACATTGAAATCCGAATGTGATGTTAGAAATGTCTACGCATTTGCTGCCAAAACGCGAATTCAACATATTTTACACACTGAATACGATATTTCGATGCATTTTTGTGCAATGTACTGAAAATCGTGTAAAACGCAAGTTTCACACTGAAATATGAATGTTATGCTAGAAACCTGTGTATTTGCTGCTGAAATCGCATTTAACGTAAATATCACATTGAAATCCGAATGTGATGTTAGAAATGTCTACGCATTTGCTGCCAAAACGCGAATTCAACATATTTTACACACTGAATACGATATTTCGATGCATTTTTGTGCAATGTACTGAAAATCGTGTAAAACGCAAGTTTCACACTGAAATATGAATGTTATGCTAGAAACCCGTGTATTTGCTGCTGAAATCGCATTTAACGTAAATATCACATTGAAATCCAAATGTGATGTTAGAAATGTCTACGCATTTACTGCCAAAACACGAATTCAACGTATTTTACACACTGAATACGATATTTCGATGCATTTTTGTGCAATGTACTGAAAATCGTGTAAAACGCAAGTTTCACACTGAAATATGAATGTTATGCTAGAAACCTGTGTATTTGCTGCTGAAATCGCATTTACCGTAAATATCACATTGAAATCCGAATGTGATGTTAGAAATGTCTACGCATTTGCTGCCAAAAGGCGAATTCAACGTATTTTACACACTGAATACGATGTTTTGATGCATTTTTGTGCAATGTACTGAAAATCGTGTAAAACGCAAGTTTCACACTGAAATATGAATGCTATTCTAGAAACCTGTGTATTTGCTGCTGAAATCGCATTTAACGTAAATATCACATTGAAATCCGAATGTGATGTTAGAAATGTCTACGCATTTGCTGCCAAAACGCGAATTCAACGTATTTTACACACTGAATACTATATTTCGATGCATTTTTGTGCAATGTACTGAAAATCGTGTAAAACGCAAGTTTCACACTGAAATATGAATGTTATGCTAGAAACCTCTGTATTTGCTGCTGAAATCGCATTTAACGTAAATATCACATTGAAATCCGAATGTGATGTTAGAAATGTCTACGCATTTGCTGCCAAAACGCGAATTCAACGTATTTTACATACTGAATACTATATTTCGATGCATTTTTGTGCAATGTACTGAAAATCGTGTAAAACGCAAGTTTCACACTGAAATATGAATGTTATGCTAGAAACCTGTGTAATTGCTCCTGAAATCGCATTTAACGTAAATATCACATTGAGATCCGAATGTGATGTTAGAAATGTCTGCGCATTTACTGCCAAAACGCGAATTCAACGTATTTTACACACTGAATACGATATTTCGATGCATTTTTGTGCAATGTACAGAAAATCGTGTAAAACACAAGTTTCACACTGAAATATGAATGTTATGCTAGAAACCTGTGTATTTGCTCCTGAAATCGCATTTAACGTAAATATCACATTGAAATCCGAATGTGATGTTAGAAATGTCTACGCATCTACTGCCAAAACGCGAATTCAACGTATTTTACACACTGAATACGATATTTCGATGCACTTTTGTGCAATGTACTGAAAATCGTGTAAAACGCAAGTTTCACACTGAAATATGAATGTTATGCTAGAAACCTGTGTATTTTCTCCTGAAATCGCATTTAACGTATATATCACATTGAAATCCGAATGTGATGTTAGAAATGTCTACACATTTGCTGCCAAAAGGCGAATTCAACGTATTTTACACACTGAATACGATATTTAGATGCATTTTTGTGCAATGTACTGAAAATCGTATAAAACGCAAGTTTCACACTGAAATATGAATGTTATGCTAGAAACCTGTGTATTTGCTGCTGAAATCGTATTTAACGTAAATATCACATTGAAATCCGAATGTGATGTTAGAAATGTCTACGCATTTGCTGCCAAAACGTGAATTCAACGTATTTTACACACTGAATACGATATCTTGATGCATTTTTGTGCAATGTACTGAAAATCGTGTAAAACGCAAGTTTCACACTGAAATATGAATGTTATGCTAGAAACCTATGTATTTGCTGCTGAAATCGCATTTAACGTAAATATCACATTGAAATCCGAATGTGATGTTAGAAATGTCTACGCATTTGCTGCCAAAACGCGAATTCAACGTATTTTACACACTGAATACGATATTTTGATGCATTTTTGTGCAATGTACTGAAAATCGTGTAAAACGCAAGTTTCACACTGAAATATGAATGTTATGCTAGAAACCTGTGTATTTGCTGCTGAAATCGCATTTAACGTAAATATCACATTGAAATCCGAATGTGATGTTAGAAATGTCTACGCATTTGCTGCCAAAACGCGAATTTAACGTATTTTACACACTGAATACGATATTTAGATGCATTTTTGTGCAATGTACTGAAAATCGTGTAAAACGCAAGTTTCACACTGAAATATGAATGCTATTCTAGAAACCTGTGTATTTGCTGCTGAAATCGCATTTAACGTAAATATCACATTGAAATCCGAATGTGATGTTAGAAATGTCTACGCATTTGCTGCCAAAACGCGAATTCAACGTATTTTACACACTGAATACGATATTTCGATGCATTTTTGTGCAATGTACTGAAAATTGTGTAAAACGCAAGTTTCACACTGAAATATGAATGTTATGCTAGAAACCTGTGTATTTGCTCCTGAAATCCCATTTAACGTATATATCACATTGAAATCCGTATGTGATGTTAGAAATGTCTACGCATTTACTGCCAAAACGCGAATTCAACATATTTTACACACTGAATACGATATTTCGATGCATTTTTGTGCAATGTACTGAAAATCGTGTAAAACGCAAGTTTCACACTGAAATATGAATGTTATGCTAGAAACCTGTGTATTTGCTGCTGAAATCGCATTTAACGTAAATATCACATTGAAATCCGAATGTGATGTTAGAAATGTCTACGCATTTGCTGCCAAAACGTGAATTCAACGTATTTTACACACTGAATACGATATCTTGATGCATTTTTGTGCAATGTACTGAAAATCGTGTAAAACGCAAGTTTCACACTGAAATATGAATGTTATGCTAGAAACCTATGTATTTGCTGCTGAAATCGCATTTAACACGTAAATATCACATTGAAATCCGAATGTGATGTTAGAAATGTCTACGCATTTGCTGCCAAAACGCGAATTCAACGTATTTTACACACTGAATACTATATTTCGATGCATTTTTGTGCAATGTACTGAAACTCGTGTAAAACGCAAGTTTCACACTGAAATATGAATGCTATTCTAGAAACCTGTGTATTTGCTGCTGAAATCGCATTTAACGTAAATATCACATTGAAATCCGAATGTGATGTTAGAAATGTCTACGCATTTGCTGCCAAAACGCCAATTCAACGTATTTTACACACTGAATACGTTATTTAGATGCATTTTTGTGCAATGTACTGAAAATTGTATAAAACGCAAGTTTCACACTGAAATATGAATGTTATGCTAGAAACCCGTGTATTTGCTGCTGAAATCGCATTTAACGTAAATAACACATTGAAATCCAAATGTGATGTTAGAAATGTCTACGCATTTACTGCCAAAACGCGAATTCAACGTATTTTACACACTGAATACGATATTTCGATGCATTTTTGTGCAATGTACTGAAAATCGTGTAAAACGCAAGTTTCACACTGAAATATGAATGCTATTCTAGAAACCTGTGTATTTGCTGCTGAAATCGCATTTAACGTAAATATCACATTGAAATCCGAATGTGATGTTAGAAATGTCTGCGCATTTGCTGCCAAAACGCGAATTCAACGTATTTTACACACTGAATACGATATTTCGATGCATTTTTGTGCAATGTACTGAAAATTGTGTAAAACGCAAGTTTCACACTGAAATATGAATGTTATGCTAGAAACCTGTGTATTTGCTCCTGAAATCCCATTTAACGTATATATCACATTGAAATCCGTATGTGATGTTAGAAATGTCTACGCATTTACTGCCAAAACGCGAATTCAACATATTTTACACACTGAATACGATATTTCGATGCATTTTTGTGCAATGTACTGAAAATCGTGTAAAACGCAAGTTTCACACTGAAATATGAATGTTATGCTAGAAACCCGTGTATTTGCTGCTGAAATCGCATTTAACGTAAATATCACATTGAAATCCAAATGTGATGTTGCACACTGAATACGATATTTCGATGCATTTTTGTGCAATATACTGAAAATTGTGTAAAACGCAAGTTTCACACTGAAATATGAATGTTATGCTAGAAACCTGTGTATTTGCTCCTGAAATCCCATTTAACGTATATATCACATTGAAATCCGTATGTGATGTTAGAAATGTCTACGCATTTACTGCCCAAACGCGAATTCAACATATTTTACACACTGAATACGATATTTCGATGCATTTTTGTGCAATGTACTGAAAATCGTGTAAAACGCAAGTTTCACACTGAAATATGAATGTTATGCTAGAAACCTGTGTATTTGCTGCTGAAATCGCATTTAACGTAAATATCACATTGAAATCCGAATGTGATGTTAGAAATGTCTACGCATTTGCTGCCAAAACGTGAATTCAACGTATTTTACACACTGAATACGATATCTTGATGCATTTTTGTGCAATGTACTGAAAATCGTGTAAAACGCAAGTTTCACACTGAAATATGAATGTTATGCTAGAAACCTATGTATTTGCTGCTGAAATCGCATTTAACGTAAATATCACATTGAAATCCGAATGTGATGTTAGAAATGTCTATGCATTTGCTGCCAAAACGCGAATTCAACGTATTTTACACACTGAATACTATATTTCGATGCATTTTTGTGCAATGTACTGAAACTCGTGTAAAACGCAAGTTTCACACTGAAATATGAATGCTATTCTAGAAACCTGTGTATTTGCTGCTGAAATCGCATTTAACGTAAATATCACATTGAAATCCGAATGTGATGTTAGAAATGTCTACGCATTTGCTGCCAAAACGCCAATTCAACGTATTTTACACACTGAATACGTTATTTAGATGCATTTTTGTGCAATGTACTTAAATTTGTATAAAACGCAAGTTTCACACTGAAATATGAATGTTATGCTAGAAACCCGTGTATTTGCTGCTGAAATCGCATTTAACGTAAATATCACATTGAAATCCAAATGTGATGTTAGAAATGTCTACGCATTTACTGCCAAAACGCGAATTCAACGTATTTTACACACTGAATACGATATTTCGATGCATTTTTGTGCAATGTACTGAAAATCGTGTAAAACGCAAGTTTCACACTGAAATATGAATGTTATGCTAGAAACCTGTGTATTTGCTGCTGAAATCGCATTTAACGTAAATATCACATTGAAATCCGAATGTGATGTTAGAAATGTCTACACATTTGCTGCCAAAACGCGAATTCAACGTATTTTACACACTGAATACGATATTTAGATGCATTTTTGTGCAATGTACTGAAAATCGTGTAAAACGCAAGTTTCACACTGAAATATGAATGCTATTCTAGAAACCTGTGTATTTGCTGCTGAAATCGCATTTAACGTAAATATCACATTGAAATCCGAATGTGATGTTAGAAATGTCTACGCATTTGCTGCCAAAACGCGAATTCAACGTATTTTACACACTGAATACTATATTTCGATGCATTTTTGTGCAATGTACTGAAAATCGTGTAAAACGCAAGTTTCACACTGAAATATGAATGTTATGCTAGAAACCCGTGTATTTGCTGCTGAAATCGCATTTAACGTAAATATCACATTGAAATCCAAATGTGATGTTAGAAATGTCTACGCATTTACTGCCAAAACACGAATTCAACGTATTTTACACACTGAATACGATATTTCGATGCATTTTTGTGCAATGTACTGAAAATCGTGTAAAACGCAAGTTTCACACTGAAATATGAATGTTATGCTAGAAACCTCTGTATTTGCTGCTGAAATCGCATTTAACGTAAATATCACATTGAAATCCGAATGTGATGTTAGAAATGTCTACGCATTTGCTGCCAAAACGCGAATTCAACGTATTTTACATACTGAATACTATATTTCGATGCATTTTTGTGCAATGTACTGAAAATCGTGTAAAACGCAAGTTTCACACTGAAATATGAATGTTATGCTAGAAACCTCTGTATTTGCTCCTGAAATCGCATTTAACGTAAATATCACATTGAATTCCGAATGTGATGTTAGAAATGTCTACGCATTTGCTGCCAAAACGTGAATTCAACGTATTTTACACACTGAATACGATATCTTGATGCATTTTTGTGCAATGTACTGAAAATCGTGTAAAACGCAAGTTTCACACTGAAATATGAATGCTATTCTAGAAACCTGTGTATTTGCTGCTGAAATCGCATTTAACGGAAATATCACATTGAAATCCGAATGTGATGTTAGAAATGTCTACGCATTTGCTGCCAAAACGCCAATTCAACGTATTTTACACACTGAATACGTTATTTAGATGCATTTTTGTGCAATGTACTGAAAATTGTATAAAACGCAAGTTTCACACTGAAATATGAATGTTATGCTAGAAACCCGTGTATTTGCTGCTGAAATCGCATTTAACGTAAATATCACATTGAAATCCAAATGTGATGTTAGAAATGTCTACGCATTTACTGCCAAAACGCGAATTCAACGTATTTTACACACTGAATACGATATTTCGATGCATTTTTGTGCAATGTACTGAAAATCGTGCAAAACGCAAGTTTCACACTGAAATATGAATGTTATGCTAGAAACCTGTGTATTTGCTGCTGAAATCGCATTTAACGTAAATATCACATTGAAATCCGAATGTGATGTTAGAAATGGCTACACATTTGCTGCCAAAACGCGAATTCAACGTATTTTACACACTGAATACGATATTTAGATGCATTTTTGTGCAATGTACTGAAAATCGTGTAAAACGCAAGTTTCACACTGAAATATGAATGCTATTCTAGAAACCTGTGTATTTGCTGCTGAAATCGCATTTAACGTAAATATCACATTGAAATCCGAATGTGATGTTAGAAATGTCTACGCATTTGCTGCCAAAACGCGAATTCAACATATTTTACACACTGAATACGATATTTCGATGCATTTTTGTGCAATGTACTGAAAATCGTGTAAAACGCAAGTTTCACACTGAAATATGAATGTTATGCTAGAAACCCGTGTATTTGCTGCTGAAATCGCATTTAACGTAAATATCACATTGAAATCCAAATGTGATGTTAGAAATGTCTACGCATTTACTGCCAAAACACGAATTCAACGTATTTTACACACTGAATACGATATTTCGATGCATTTTTGTGCAATGTACTGAAAATCGTGTAAAACGCAAGTTTCACACTGAAATATGAATGTTATGCTAGAAACCTGTGTATTTGCTGCTGAAATCGCATTTACCGTAAATATCACATTGAAATCCGAATGTGATGTTAGAAATGTCTACGCATTTGCTGCCAAAACGCGAATTCAACGTATTTTACACACTGAATACGATATTTTGATGCATTTTTGTGCAATGTACTGAAAATCGTGTAAAACGCAAGTTTCACACTGAAATATGAATGTTATGCTAGAAACCTGTGTATTTGCTCCTGAAATCGCATTTAACGTATATATCACATTGAAATCCGAATGTGATGTTAGAAATGTCTACACATTTGCTGCCAAAAGGCGAATTCAACTTATTTTACACACTGAATACGATATATCGATGCATTTTTGTGCAATGTACTGAAAATCGTGTAAAACGCAAGTTTCACACTGAAATATGAATGTTATGCTAGAAACCTGTGTATTTGCTGCTGAAATCGCATTTAACGTAAATATCACATTGAAATCCGAATGTGATGTTAGAAATGTCTACGCATTTGCTGCCAAAACGCGAATTCAACGTATTTTACACACTGAATACGATATTTAGATGCATTTTTGTGCAATGTACTGAAAATCGTGTAAAACGCAAGTTTCACACTGAAATATGAATGCTATTCTAGAAACCTGTGTATTTGCTGCTGAAATCGCATTTAACGTAAATATCACATTGAAATCCGAATGTGATGTTAGAAATGTCTACGCATTTGCTGCCAAAACGCGAATTCAACGTATTTTACACACTGAATACTATATTTCGATGCATTTTTGTGCAATGTACTGAAAATCGTGTAAAACGCAAGTTTCACACTGAAATATGAATGCTATTCTAGAAACCTGTGTATTTGCTGCTGAAATCGCATTTAACGTAAATATCACATTGAAATCCGAATGTGATGTTAGAAATGTCTGCGCATTTGCTGCCAAAACGCGAATTCAACGTATTTTACACACTGAATACGATATTTCGATGCATTTTTGTGCAATGTACTGAAAATTGTGTAAAACGCAAGTTTCACACTGAAATATGAATGTTATGCTAGAAACCTGTGTATTTGCTGCTGAAATCGCATTTAACGTAAATATCACATTGAAATCCGAATGTGATGTTAGAAATGTCTACGCATTTGCTGCCAAAACGCCAATTCAACGTATTTTACACACTGAATACGTTACTTAGATGCATTTTTGTGCAATGTACTGAAAATTGTGTAAAACGCAAGTTTCACACTGAAATATGAATGTTATGCTAGATACCCTTGTATTTGCTGCTGAAATCGCATTTAACGTAAATATCACATTGAAATCCAAATGTGATGTTAGAAATGTCTACGCATTTACTGCCAAAACGCGAATTCAACGTATTTTACACACTGAATACGATATTTCGATGCATTTTTGTGCAATGTACTGAAAATCGTGTAAAACGCAAGTTTCACACTGAAATATGAATGTTATGCTAGAAACCTGTGTATTTGCTGCTGAAATCGCATTTAACGTAAATATCACATTGAAATCCGAATGTGATGTTAGAAATGTCTACGCATTTGCAGCCAAAACGCGAATTCAACGTATTTTACACACTGAATACTATATTTCGATGCATTTTTGTGCAATGTACTGAAAATCGTGTAAAACGCAAGTTTCACACTGAAATATGAATGTTATGCTAGAAACCTGTGTATTTGCTGCTGAAATCGCATTTAACGTAAATATCACATTGAAATCCGAATGTGATGTTAGAAATGTCTACGCATTTGCTGCCAAAACGTGAATTCAACGTATTTTACACACTGAATACGATATCTTGATGCATTTTTGTGCAATGTACTGAAAATCGTGTAAAACGCAAGTTTCACACTGAAATATGAATGTTATGCTAGAAACCTATGTATTTGCTGCTGAAATCGCATTTAACGTAAATATCACATTGAAATCCGAATGTGATGTTAGAAATGTCTACGCATTTGCTGCCAAAACGCGAATTCAACGTATTTTACACACTGAATACTATATTTCGATGCATTTTTGTGCAATGTACTGAAAATCGTGTAAAACGCAAGTTTCACACTGAAATATGAATGCTATTCTAGAAACCTGTGTATTTGCTGCTGAAATCGCATTTAACGTAAATATCACATTGAAATCCGAATGTGATGTTAGAAATGTCTACGCATTTGCTGCCAAAACGCCAATTCAACGTATTTTACACACTGAATACGTTATTTAGATGCATTTTTGTGCAATGTACTGAAAATTGTATAAAACGCAAGTTTCACACTGAAATATGAATGTTATGCTAGAAACCCGTGTATTTGCTGCTAAAATCGGATTTAACGTAAATATCACATTGAAATCCAAATGTGATGTTAGAAATGTCTACGCATTTACTGCCAAAACGCGAATTCAACGTATTTTACACACTGAATACGATATTTCGATGCATTTTTGTGCAATGTACTGAAAATCGTGTAAAACGCAAGTTTCACACTGAAATATGAATGTTATGCTAGAAACCTGTGTATTTGCTCCTGAAATCGCATTTAACGTAAATATCACATTGAAATCCGAATGTGATGTTAGAAATGTCTACGCATTTGCTGCCAAAACGCGAATTCAACGTATTTTACACACTGAATACGATATTTAGATGCATTTTTGTGCAATGTACTGAAAATCGTGTAAAACGCAAGTTTCACACTGAAATATGAATGCTATTCTAGAAACCTGTGTATTTGCTGCTGAAATCGCATTTAACGTAAATATCACATTGAAATCCGAATGTGATGTTAGAAATGTCTACGCATTTGCTGCCAAAACGCCAATTCAACGTATTTTACACACTGAATACGTTACTTAGATGCATTTTTGTGCAATGTACTGAAAATTGTGTAAAACGCAAGTTTCACACTGAAATATGAATGCTATTCTAGAAACCTGTGTATTTGCTGCTGAAATCGCATTTACCGTAAATATCACATTGAAATCCGAATGTGATGTTAGAAATGTCTACGCATTTGCTGCCAAAACGCGAATTCAACGTATTTTACACACTGAATACGATATTTTGATGCATTTTTGTGCAATGTACTGAAAATCGTGTAAAACGCAAGTTTCACACTGAAATATGAATGTTATGCTAGAAACCTGTGTATTTGCTCCTGAAATCGCATTTAACGTATATATCACATTGAAATCCGAATGTGATGTTAGAAATGTCTACACATTTGCTGCCAAAAGGCGAATTCAACTTATTTTACACACTGAATACGATATATCGATGCATTTTTGTGCAATGTACTGAAAATCGTGTAAAACGCAAGTTTCACACTGAAATATGAATGTTATGCTAGAAACCTGTGTATTTGCTGCTGAAATCGCATTTAACGTAAATATCACATTGAAATCCGAATGTGATGTTAGAAATGTCTACGCATTTGCTGCCAAAACGCGAATTCAACGTATTTTACACACTGAATACGATATTTAGATGCATTTTTGTGCAATGTACTGAAAATCGTGTAAAACGCAAGTTTCACACTGAAATATGAATGCTATTCTAGAAACCTGTGTATTTGCTGCTGAAATCGCATTTAACGTAAATATCACATTGAAATCCGAATGTGATGTTAGAAATGTCTACGCATTTGCTGCCAAAACGCGAATTCAACGTATTTTACACACTGAATACTATATTTCGATGCATTTTTGTGCAATGTACTGAAAATCGTGTAAAACGCAAGTTTCACACTGAAATATGAATGCTATTCTAGAAACCTGTGTATTTGCTGCTGAAATCGCATTTAACGTAAATATCACATTGAAATCCGAATGTGATGTTAGAAATGTCTGCGCATTTGCTGCCAAAACGCGAATTCAACGTATTTTACACACTGAATACGATATTTCGATGCATTTTTGTGCAATGTACTGAAAATTGTGTAAAACGCAAGTTTCACACTGAAATATGAATGTTATGCTAGAAACCTGTGTATTTGCTGCTGAAATCGCATTTAACGTAAATATCACATTGAAATCCGAATGTGATGTTAGAAATGTCTACGCATTTGCTGCCAAAACGCCAATTCAACGTATTTTACACACTGAATACGTTACTTAGATGCATTTTTGTGCAATGTACTGAAAATTGTGTAAAACGCAAGTTTCACACTGAAATATGAATGTTATGCTAGATACCCTTGTATTTGCTGCTGAAATCGCATTTAACGTAAATATCACATTGAAATCCAAATGTGATGTTAGAAATGTCTACGCATTTACTGCCAAAACGCGAATTCAACGTATTTTACACACTGAATACGATATTTCGATGCATTTTTGTGCAATGTACTGAAAATCGTGTAAAACGCAAGTTTCACACTGAAATATGAATGTTATGCTAGAAACCTGTGTATTTGCTGCTGAAATCGCATTTAACGTAAATATCACATTGAAATCCGAATGTGATGTTAGAAATGTCTACGCATTTGCAGCCAAAACGCGAATTCAACGTATTTTACACACTGAATACTATATTTCGATGCATTTTTGTGCAATGTACTGAAAATCGTGTAAAACGCAAGTTTCACACTGAAATATGAATGTTATGCTAGAAACCTGTGTATTTGCTGCTGAAATCGCATTTAACGTAAATATCACATTGAAATCCGAATGTGATGTTAGAAATGTCTACGCATTTGCTGCCAAAACGTGAATTCAACGTATTTTACACACTGAATACGATATCTTGATGCATTTTTGTGCAATGTACTGAAAATCGTGTAAAACGCAAGTTTCACACTGAAATATGAATGTTATGCTAGAAACCTATGTATTTGCTGCTGAAATCGCATTTAACGTAAATATCACATTGAAATCCGAATGTGATGTTAGAAATGTCTACGCATTTGCTGCCAAAACGCGAATTCAACGTATTTTACACACTGAATACTATATTTCGATGCATTTTTGTGCAATGTACTGAAAATCGTGTAAAACGCAAGTTTCACACTGAAATATGAATGCTATTCTAGAAACCTGTGTATTTGCTGCTGAAATCGCATTTAACGTAAATATCACATTGAAATCCGAATGTGATGTTAGAAATGTCTACGCATTTGCTGCCAAAACGCCAATTCAACGTATTTTACACACTGAATACGTTATTTAGATGCATTTTTGTGCAATGTACTGAAAATTGTATAAAACGCAAGTTTCACACTGAAATATGAATGTTATGCTAGAAACCCGTGTATTTGCTGCTAAAATCGGATTTAACGTAAATATCACATTGAAATCCAAATGTGATGTTAGAAATGTCTACGCATTTACTGCCAAAACGCGAATTCAACGTATTTTACACACTGAATACGATATTTCGATGCATTTTTGTGCAATGTACTGAAAATCGTGTAAAACGCAAGTTTCACACTGAAATATGAATGTTATGCTAGAAACCTGTGTATTTGCTCCTGAAATCGCATTTAACGTAAATATCACATTGAAATCCGAATGTGATGTTAGAAATGTCTACGCATTTGCTGCCAAAACGCGAATTCAACGTATTTTACACACTGAATACGATATTTAGATGCATTTTTGTGCAATGTACTGAAAATCGTGTAAAACGCAAGTTTCACACTGAAATATGAATGCTATTCTAGAAACCTGTGTATTTGCTGCTGAAATCGCATTTAACGTAAATATCACATTGAAATCCGAATGTGATGTTAGAAATGTCTACGCATTTGCTGCCAAAACGCGAATTCAACGTATTTTACACACTGAATACTATATTTCGATGCATTTTTGTGCAATGTACTGAAAAACGTGTAAAACGCAAGTTTCACACTGAAATATGAATGTTATGCTAGAAACCTATGTATTTGCTGCTGAAATCGCATTTAACGTAAATATCACATTGAAATCCGAATGTGATGTTAGAAATGTCTACGCATTTGCTGCCAAAACGGGAATACAACGTATTTTACACACTGAATACTATATTTCGATGCATTTTTGTGCAATGTACTGAAAATCGTGTAAAACGCAAGTTTCACACTGAAATATGAATGCTATTCTAGAAACCTGTGTATTTGCTGCTGAAATCGCATTTAACGTAAATATCACATTGAAATCCGAATGTGATGTTAGAAATGTCTACGCATTTGCTGCCAAAACGCCAATTCAACGTATTTTACACACTGAATACGTTACTTAGATGCATTTTTGTGCAATGTACTGAAAATTGTGTAAAACGCAAGTTTCACACTGAAATATGAATGTTATGCTAGAAACCTGTGTATTTGCTGCTGAAATCGCATTTAACGTAAATATCACATTGAAATCCGAATGTGATGTTAGAAATGTCTCCGCATTTGCTGCCAAAACGCGAATTCAACGTATTTTACACACTGAATACGATATTTCGATGCATTTTTGTGCAATGTACTGAAAATCGTGTAAAACGCAAGTTTCACACTGAAATATGAATGTTATGCTAGAAACCCGTGTATTTGCTGCTGAAATCGCATTTAACGTAAATATCACATTGAAATCCAAATGTGATGTTGCACACTGAATACGATATTTAAATGCATTTTTGTGCAATGTACTGAAAATCGTGTAAAACGCAAGTTTCACACTGAAATATGAATGTTATGCTAGAAACCTGTGTATTTGCTGCTGAAATCGCATTTAACGTAAATATCACATTGAAATCCGAATGTGATGTTAGAAATGTCTACGCATTTGCTGCCAAAACGCGAATTCAACGTATTTTACACACTGAATACGATATTTAGATGCATTTTTGTGCAATGTACTGAAAATCGTATAAAACGCAAGTTTCACACTGAAATATGAATGTTATGCTAGACACCTGTGTATTTGCTGCTGAAATCGTATTTAACGTAAATATCACATTGAAATCCGAATGTGATGTTAGAAATGTCTACGCATTTACTGCCAAAACGCGAATTCAACGTATTTTACACACTGAATACGATATTTCGATGCATTTTTGTGCAATGTACTGAAAATCGTGTAAAACGCAAGTTTCACACTGAAATATGAATGTTATGCTAGAAACCTGTGTATTTGCTGCTGAAATCGCATTTATCGTAAATATCACATTGAAACCCGAATGTGATGTTAAAAATGTCTACGCATTTGCTGCCAAAACGCGAATTCAACGTATTTTACACACTGAATACGATATCTTGATGCATTTTTGTGCAATGTACTGAAAATCGTGTAAAAAGCAAGTTTCACACTGAAATATGAATGTTATGCTAGAAACCTGTGTATTTGCTGCTGAAATCGCATTTAACGTAAATATCACATTGAAATCCGAATGTGATGTTAGAAATGTCTACGCATTTGCTGCCAAAACGCGAATTCAACGTATTTTACACACTGAATACGATATTTTGATGCATTTTTGTGCAATGTACTGAAAATCGTGTAAAACGCAAGTTTCACACTGAAATATGAATGTTATGCTAGAAACCTATGTATTTGCTGCTGAAATCGCATTTAACGTAAATATCACATTGAAATCCGAATGTGATATTAGAAATGTCTACGCATTTGCTGCCAAAACGCGAATTCAACGTATTTTACACACTGAATACTATATTTCGATGCATTTTTGTGCAATGTACTGAAAATCGTGTAAAACGCAAGTTTCACAATGAAATATGAATGCTATTCTAGAAACCTGTGTATTTGCTGCTGAAATCGCATTTAACGTAAATATCACATTGAAACCCGAATGTGATGTTAGAAATGTCTACGCATTTGCTGCCAAACCGCGAATTCGACGTATTTTACACACTGAATACGTTATTTATATGCATTTTTGTGCAATATACTGAAAATTGTGTAAAACGCAAGTTTCACACTGAAATATGAATGTTATGCTAGAAACCCGTGTATTTGCTGCTGAAATCTCATTTAACGTAAATATCACATTGAAACCCGAATGTGATGTTAGAAATGTCTACGCATTTACTGCCAAAACGCGAATTCAACGTATTTTACACACTGAATACGATATTTCGATGCAATTTTGTGAAATGTACTGAAAATCGTGTAAAACGCAAGTTTCACACTGAAATATGAATGTTATGCTAGAAACCTGTGTATTTGCTGCTGAAATCGCATTTAACGTAAATATCACATTGAAATCCGAATGTGATGTTAGAAATGTCTACGCATTTGCTGCCAAAACGCGAATTCAACGTATTTTACACACTGAATACTATATTTCGATGCATTTTTGTGCAATGTACTGAAAATCGTGTAAAACGCAAGTTTCACACTGAAATATGAATGTTATGCTAGAAACCTATGTATTTGCTGCTGAAATCGCATTTAACGTAAATATCACATTGAAATCCGAATGTGATGTTAGAAATGTCTACGCATTTGCTGCCAAAACGGGAATTCAACGTATTTTACACACTGAATACTATATTTCGATGCATTTTTGTGCAATGTACTGAAAATCGTGTAAAACGCAAGTTTCACACTGAAATATGAATGCTATTCTAGAAACCTGTGTATTTGCTGCTGAAATCGCATTTAACGTAAATATCACATTGAAATCCGAATGTGATGTTAGAAATGTCTACGCATTTGCTGCCAAAACGCCAATTCAACGTATTTTACACACTGAATACGTTACTTAGATGCATTTTTGTGCAATGTACTGAAAATTGTGTAAAACGCAAGTTTCACACTGAAATATGAATGTTATGCTAGAAACCTGTGTATTTGCTGCTGAAATCGCATTTAACGTAAATATCACATTGAAATCCGAATGTGATGTTAGAAATGTCTACGCATTTACTGCAAAAACGCGAATTCAACGTATTTTACACACTGAATACGATATTTCGATGCATTTTTGTGCAATGTACTGAAAATCGTGTAAAACGCAAGTTTCACACTGAAATATGAATGTTATGCTAGAAACCTGTGTATTTGCTGCTGAAATCGCATTTATCGTAAATATCACATTGAAACCCGAATGTGATGTTAGAAATGTCTACGCATTTGCTGCCAAAACGCGAATTCAACGTATTTTACACACTGAATACGATATCTTGATGCATTTTTGTGCAATGTACTGAAAATCGTGTAAAACGCAAGTTTCACACTGAAATATGAATGTTATGCTAGAAACCTGTGTATTTGCTGCTGAAATCGCATTTAACGTAAATATCACATTGAAATCCGAATGTGATGTTAGAAATGTCTGCGCATTTGCTGCCAAAACGCGAATTCAACGTATTTTACACACTGAATACGATATTTCGATGCATTTTTGTGCAATGTACTGAAAATTGTGTAAAACGCAAGTTTCACACTGAAATATGAATGTTATGCTAGAAACCTGTGTATTTGCTGCTGAAATCGCATTTAACGTAAATATCACATTGAAATCCGAATGTGATGTTAGAAATGTCTGCGCATTTGCTGCCAAAACGCGAATTCAACGTATTTTACACACTGAATACGATATTTCGATGCATTTTTGTGCAATGTACTGAAAATCGTGTAAAACGCAAGTTTCACACTGAAATATGAATGCTATTCTAGAAACCTGTGTATTTGCTGCTGAAATCGCATTTAACGTAAATATCACGTTGAAATCCGAATGTGATGTTGGAAATGTCTACGCATTTGCTGCCAAAACGCGAATTCAACGTATTTTACACACTGAATACGTTATTTAGTTGCATTTTTGTGCAATGTACTGAAAATTGTGTAAAACGCAAGTTTCACACCGAAATATGAATGTTATGCTAGAAACCCGTGTATTTGCTGCTGAAATCTCATTTAACGTAAATATCACATTGAAATCCAAATGTGATGTTAGAAATGTCTACGCATTTACTGCCAAAACGCGAATTCAACGTATTTTACACACTGAATACGATATTTCGATGCATTTTTGTGAAATGTACTGAAAATCGTGTAAAACGCAAGTTTCACACTGAAATATGAATGTTATGCTAGAAACCCGTGTATTTGCTGCTGAAATCGCATTTAACGTAAATATCACATTGAAATCCGAATGTGATGTTAGAAATGTCTACGCATTTGCTGCCAAAACGCGAATTCAACGTATTTTACACACTGAATACTATATTGCGATGCATTTTTGTGCAATGTACTGAAAATCGTGTAAAACGCAAGTTTCACACTGAAATATGAATGCTATTCTAGAAACCTGTGTATTTGCTGCTGAAATCGCATTTAACGTAAATATCACATTTAAATCCGAATGTGATGTTAGAAATGTCTACGCATTTGCTGCCAAACCGCGAATTCAACGTATTTTACACACTGAATACGTTATTTAGATGCATTTTTGTGCAATGTACTGAAAATTGTGTAAAACGCAAGTTTCACACTGAAATATGAATGTTATGCTAGAAACCCGTGTATTTGCTGCTGAAATCTCATTTAACGTAAATATCACATTGAAACCAGAATGTGATGTTAGAAATGTCTACGCATTTACTGCCAAAACGCGAATTCAACGTATTTTACACACCGAATACGATATTTCGATGCATTTTTGTGAAATGTACTGAAAATCGTGTAAAACGCAAGTTTCACACTGAAATATGATTGTTATGCTAGAAACCTGTGTATTTGCTGCTGAAATCGCATGTAACGTAAATATCACATTGAAATCCGAATGTGATGTTAGAAATGTCTACGCATTTGCTGCCAAAACGCGAATTCAACGTATTTTACACACTGAATACTATATTTCGATGCATTTTTGTGCAATGTACCGAAAATCGTGTAAAACGCAAGTTTCACACTGAAATATGAATGTTATGCTAGAAACCTGTGTATTTGCTGCTGAAATCGCATTTAACGTAAATATCACATTGAAATCCGAATGTGATGTTAGAAATGTCTACGCATTTACTGCCAAAACGCGAATTCAACGTATTTTACACACTGAATACGATATTTCGATGCATTTTTGTGCAATGTACTGAAAATCGTGTAAAACGCAAGTTTCACACTGAAATATGAATGTTATGCTAGAAACCCGTGTATATGCTGCTGAAATCGCATTTAACATAAATATCACATTGAAATCCAAATGTGATGTTGCACACTGAATACGATATTTAGATGCATTTTTGTGCAATGTACTGAAAATCGTGTAAAACGCAAGTTTCACACTGAAATATGAATGTTATGCTAGAAACCTGTGTATTTGCTGCTGAAATCGCATTTAACGTAAATATCACATTGAAATCCGAATGTGATGTTAGAAATGTCTACGCATTTGCTACCAAAACGCGAATTCAACGTATTTTACACACTGAATACGATATTTAGATGCATTTTTGTGCAATGTACTGAAAATCGTATAAAACGCAAGTTTCACACTGAAATATGAATGTTATGCTAGAAACCTGTGTTTTTGCTGCTGAAATCGTATTTAACGTAAATATCACATTGAAATCCGAATGTGATGTTAGAAATGTCTACGCATTTACTGCCAAAACGCGAAATCAACGTATTTTACACACTGAATACGATATTTCGATGCATTTTTGTGCAATGTACTGAAAATCGTGTAAAACGCAAGTTTCACACTGAAATATGAATGTTATGCTAGAAACCTGTGTATTTGCTGCTGAAATCGCATTTATCGTAAATATACCATTGAAATCCGAATGTGATGTTAGAAATGTCTACGCATTTGCTGCCAAAACGCGAATTCAACGTATTTTACACACTGAATACGATATTTCGATGCATTTTTGTGCAATGTACTGAAAATCGTGTAAAACGCAAGTTTCACACTGAAATATGAATGTTATGCTAGAAACCTGTGTATTTGCTGCTGAAATCGCATTTAACGTAAATATCACATTGAAATCCAAATGTGATGTTAGAAATGTCTACGCATTTACTGCCAAAACGCGAATTCAACGTATTTTACACACTGAATACGATATTTCGATGCATTTTTGTGAAATGTACTGAAAATCGTGTAAAACGCAAGTTTCACACTGAAATATGAATGTTATGCTAGAAACCCGTGTATTTGCTGCTGAAATCGCATTTAACGTAAATATCACATTGAAATCCGAATGTGATGTTAGAAATGTCTACGCATTTGCTGCCAAAACGCGAATTCAACGTATTTTACACACTGAATACTATATTGCGATGCATTTTTGTGCAATGTACTGAAAATCGTGTAAAACGCAAGTTTCACACTGAAATATGAATGCTATTCTAGAAACCTGTGTATTTGCTGCTGAAATCGCATTTAACGTAAATATCACATTTAAATCCGAATGTGATGTTAGAAATGTCTACGCATTTGCTGCCAAACCGCGAATTCAACGTATTTTACACACTGAATACGTTATTTAGATGCATTCTTGTGCAATGTACTGAAAATTGTGTAAAACGCAAGTTTCACACTGAAATATGAATGTTATGCTAGAAACCCGTGTATTTGCTGCTGAAATCTCATTTAACGTAAATATCACATTGAAACCCGAATGTGATGTTAGAAATGTCTACGCATTTACTGCCAAAACGCGAATTCAACGTATTTTACACACCGAATACGATATTTCGATGCATTTTTGTGAAATGTACTGAAAATCGTGTAAAACGCAAGTTTCACACTGAAATATGATTGTTATGCTAGAAACCTGTGTATTTGCTGCTGAAATCGCATTTAACGTAAATATCACATTGAAATCCGAATGTGATGTTAGAAATGTCTACGCATTTGCTGCCAAAACGTGAATTCAACGTATTTTACACACTGAATACTATATTTCGATGCATTTTTGTGCAATGTACCGAAAATCGTGTAAAACGCAAGTGTCACACTGAAATATGAATGTTATGCTAGAAACCTGTGTATTTGCTGCTGAAATCGCATTTAACGTAAATATCACATTGAAATCCGAATGTGATGTTAGAAATGTCTACGCATTTACTGCCAAAACGCGAATTCAACGTATTTTACACACTGAATACGATATTTCGATGCATTTTTGTGCAATGTACTGAAAATCGTGTAAAACGCAAGTTTCACACTGAAATATGAATGTTATGCTAGAAACCCGTGTATATGCTGCTGAAATCGCATTTAACATAAATATCACATTGAAATCCAAATGTGATGTTGCACACTGAATACGATATTTAGATGCATTTTTGTGCAATGTACTGAAAATCGTGTAAAACGCAAGTTTCACACTGAAATATGAATGTTATGCTAGAAACCTGTGTATTTGCTGCTGAAATCGCATTTAACGTAAATATCACATTGAAATCCGAATGTGATGTTAGAAATGTCTACGCATTTGCTGCCAAAACGCGAATTCAACGTATTTTACACACTGAATACGATATTTAGATGCATTTTTGTGCAATGTACTGAAAATCGTATAAAACGCAAGTTTCACACTGAAATATGAATGTTATGCTAGAAACCTGTGTTTTTGCTGCTGAAATCGTATTTAACGTAAATATCACATTGAAATCCGAATGTGATGTTAGAAATGTCTACGCATTTACTGCCAAAACGCGAATTCAACGTATTTTACACACTGAATACGATATTTCGATGCATTTTTGTGCAATGTACTGAAAATCGTGTAAAACGCAAGTTTCACACTGAAATATGAATGTTATGCTAGAAACCTGTGTATTTGCTGCTGAAATCGCATTTATCGTAAATATCACATTGAAACCCGAATGTGATGTTAGAAATGTCTACGCATTTGCTGCCAAAACGCGAATTCAACGTATTTTACACACTGAATACGATATTTCGATGCATTTTTGTGCAATGTACTGAAAATCGTGTAAAACGCAAGTTTCACACTGAAATATGAATGTTATGCTAGAAACCTGTGTATTTGCTGCTGAAATCGCATTTAACGTAAATATCACATTGAAATCCGAATGTGATGTTAGAAATGTCTACGCATTTGCTGCCAAAACGCGAATTCAACGTATTTTACACACTGAATACTATATTTCGATGCATTTTTGTGCAATGTACCGAAAATCGTGTAAAACGCAAGTTTCACGCTGAAATATGAATGTTATGCTAGAAACCTGTGTATTTGCTGCTGAAATCGCATTTAACGTAAATATCACATTGAAATCCGAATGTGATGTTAGAAATGTCTACGATTTACTGCCAAAACGCGAATTCAACGTATTTTACACACTGAATACGATATTTCGATGCATTTTTGTGCAATGTACTGAAAATTGTGTAAAACGCAAGTTTCACACTGAAATATGAATGTTATGCTAGAAACCTGTGTATTTGCTCCTGAAATCCCATTTAACGTATATATCACATTGAAATCCGTATGTTATGTTAGAAATGTCTACGCATTTACTGCCAAAACGCGAATTCAACATATTTTACACACTGAATACGATATTTCGATGCATTTTTGTGCAATGTACTGAAAATCGTGTAAAACGCAAGTTTCACACTGAAATATGAATGTTATGCTAGAAACCTGTGTATTTGCTGCTGAAATCGCATTTAACGTAAATATCACATTGAAATCCGAATGTGATGTTAGAAATGTCTACGCATTTGCTGCCAAAACGCGAATTCAACGTATTTTACACACTGAATACGATATTTCGATGCATTTTTGTGCAATGTACTGAAAATTGTGTAAAACGCAAGTTTCACACTGAAATATGAATGTTATGCTAGAAACCCGTGTATTTGCTGCTGAAATCACATTTAACGTAAATATCACATTGAAATCCAAATATGATGTTGGACACTGAATACGATATTTAGATACATTTTTGTGCAATGTACTGAAAATCGTGTAAAACGCAAGTTTCACACTGACATATGAATGTTATGCTAGAAACCTGTGTATTTGCTGCTGAAATCGCATTTAACGTAAATATCACATTGAAATCCGAATGTGATGTTAGAAATGTCTACGCATTTGCTGCCAAAACGCGAATTCAACTTATTTTACACACTGAATACTATATTTCGATGCATTTTTGTGCAATGTACTGAAAATCGTGTAAAACGCAAGTTTCACACTGAAATATGAATGCTATTCTAGAAACCTGTGTATTTGCTGCTGAAATCGCATTTAACGTAAATATCACATTGAAATCCGAATGTGATGTTAGAAATGTCTACGCATTTGCTGCCAAAACGCGAATTCAACGTATTTTACACACTGAATACTATATTTCGATGCATTTTTGTGCAATGTACCGAAAATCGTGTAAAACGCAAGTTTCACACTGATATATGAATGTTATGCTAGAAACCTGTGTATTTGCTGCTGAAATCGCATTTAAGGTAAATATCACATTGAAATCCGAATGTGATGTTAGAAATGTCTACGCATTTGCTGCCAAAACGCGAATTCAACGTATTTTACACACTGAATACTATATTTCGATGCTTTTTTGTGCAATGTACCGAAAATCGTGTAAAACGCAAGTTTCACACTGAAATATGAATGTTATGCTAGAAACCTGTGTATTTCCTGCTGAAATCGCATTTAACGTAAATATCACATTGAAATCCGAAAGTGATGTTAGAAATGTCTACGCATTTGCTGCCAAAACGCGAATTCAACGTATTTTACACACTGAATACGATATTTCGATGCATTTTTGTGCAATGTACTGAAAATCGTGTAAAACGCAAGTTTCACACTGAAATATGAATGTTATGCTAGAAACCTGTGTATTTGCTGCTGAAATCGCATTTAACGTAAATATCACATTGGAATCCGAATGTGATGTTAGAAATGTCTACGCATTTGCTGCCAAAACGCGAATTCAACGTATTTTACACACTGAATACTATATTTCGATGCATTTTTGTGCAATGTACCGAAAATCGTGTAAAACGCAAGTTTCACACTGATATATGAATGTTATGCTAGAAACCTGTGTATTTGCTGCTGAAATCGCATTTAACGTAAATATCACATTGGAATCCGAATGTGATGTTAGAAATGTCTACGCATTTGCTGCCAAAACGCGAATTCAACGTATTTTACACACTGAATACTATATTTCGATGCATTTTTGTGCAATGTACCGAAAATCGTGTAAAACGCAAGTTTCACACTGAAATATGAATGTTATGCTAGAAACCCGTGTATTTGCTGCTGAAATCACATTTAACGTAAATATCACATTGAAATCCAAATGTGATGTTGGACACTGAATACGATATTTAGATGCATTTTTGTGCAATGTACTGAAAATCGTGTAAAACGCAAGTTTCTCACTGACATATGAATGTTATGCTAGAAACTGTAATAAATATAATAATATTTATTTAACTTCCACACAAAATAAATATATACATATTTATACGAACTAATTTTAACTATAAATAATAAAACTTCATTTAATATAGTTGGCAACACTGCCCAAAAGAGAGAGATGGAAGAAATTAACAATGGCAGACGTTTTGACAATAATATACGTGCTGAATTAATAGACGAATGATTTAACTAAATAAAGCCATACAGAGGGAACATTATCAAATTCCAACTATAGAACAAATTATATCAAAATTAAGTGGTGCTCAATACTTCAGTACTTTAGATGCGAGTAAAGGATTTTGGCAACTTCGTCTTGATGAAGCCAGCTCAAAGTTGTGTACCTTTAATTCTCCATTTGGTCGATATAAGTATTTACGGTTACCCTTCGGAATCTCATCGGCTCCAGAAATATATCAGCGCGTGATTAGTGGGATATTGGATAATCTAGAAGGAGTTTCAATATATATTGACGACATTTTAGTGTGGGGAATTACTAAGGAAGAACATGATCATAGACTGAAATTAACTTTAGATACCCTTGTCAAATATAACGTTAAATTGAATATGCAGAAATCAAAATTTTGTGTCAAAGTTGTAAATTATCTAGGTCATAAAATTTCGAATAATGGTGTTGAAATCGATAACAGCAAATTAATTGCTATAAAAGAAATGCAAAAACCAACAGATAGGAAAGCTCTGGAAAGATTTTTAGGAATAATTTCTTATTTAAGCAAATTTATAAAAAATAATGCCGAAATAACAGCCCCGTTAAGATTGTTGTTAAAAAAGAATATTGCGTGGCATTGGGAAGCAGAACAAGAAGAATCTTTTCAGAAATTAAAAACAATATTAATTAAACCACCCATATTAAATTTCTATAACGTAAATAAGCCCATTGTTCTGTCAGTGGACGCATCTAAATCTTGTCTAGGTGCCGTATTAATGCAAGAAGATAAACCTATTGCTTATTTTTCTAAAACACTTTCACCGACTCAAAGAAATTATGCACAAATTGAAAAGGAACTGCTCGCAATATTAGTAGGTTGTGAAAGGTTTCATCAATACATATATGGTAAAACAGCTACCGTGGAAACAGATCACAAACCGTTAGTTGCTATCATGAATAAACCACTCTCAGAGTGTCCTCTCAGACTACAAAGAATGTTTTTGAGACTTCAAAATTATGACATAAATTTAGTATTCAAACCAGGTAAACAATTAATAATTGCTGATGCTTTGTCCAGACTAGATTCCGTAGTATCGAATGACAGAGATGGACAAGAATTAGAGAACGCAATTGAAGCTCAAGTAGCTTTAGTATTGAAAAAAATTGAATGGTCAAAGGAACAATTTAATAAAATTCAAAAACAGACAGAATTAGACAGTGATCTACAACTACTGCAGATATTTATTAAAGAGGGTTGGCCATCGGAAAAATCACAAATACCAAACGAAATTAAAATATTTAATTCAATCAAAGATCACCTGTCAATCTACAATAATTTAATATTTAAAAATAATCAAATAATAATTCCTAAATCAATGAGAAAAGAAATTCTTAAAATTCTACACACAGGACATTTAGGAACAGAGAAAATTAAATTAAGGGCCAGAGAATGTGTCTATTGGCCAGGAATTAACTTAGAAATTGAAAATTTAGTGCAAACCTGCGAAGCTTGCGCACAATATAGAAATTCACAGATGAAAGAACCATTAATTTCACATGAAATTCCTCGTAACCAATGGAATAAAGTCGGTATGGACATATTTCATATCGATGGAAGAAATTACCTTATTATTGTAGATTACTACACTAAATATTTCGAAACAATTTATATACCCAACCTTAAATCTTCATTTGTAATAGCACATATAAAATCTATATTTAGCAAACTCGGAATACCTGAAACAGTAATTTCAGATAATGGTCCACAATTTAATTGTTTTGAATTCAAGAGTTTTGCTAGTGAGTGGAACTTTAAACATATAACGTCCAGTCCATTACATCCTCAGTCTAATGGACTAGCCGAGCGTTTTATACAAACGATTAAAAAGACACTTAAAAAGTGTAAAATTGATAAAAGTGATCCGTATCTAGCAATGTTAGAATTAAGAAATAGCCCAATTTATAACGAATACTCTTCCACCGAACTTATGTATGGTAGAAGAATTAGAGGTGTGATACCAAACCTAAAAAAGGATAAAATAAATCACAAACATTTTCATGAGAATCTAATAAAGCAACAAAATTTGCAAAAAGTATACTATAACAAGCATTCTAAAAATCTTAAAGGGTTAAATAAAAACGAAGATATTAGAGTACAGAGAGAAGATGGTTGGCGTAAAGGCAAAATATTGGATAAATGTAAAAGACCAAGGTCCTACAAAATCCAATTGGAAAACGGTCAGACATTAGAACGAAATCGAAAACACATTACGAAGAATACATTGAGATTCATACCAGACAAAGCAAGTATACAAACATCTAAAGAAAATGAATACGAGATGTTCACTGCCTTTCAGGAAGATCCGATGTATTGGAAGCATCATAACAAAAATGAAGAAAATGAACAATCATCGGAAGATGAATTAGACGAAACATTAATTCCAGAGCAAGATTCAATAATGGAACAAACACTAACTCCTGAAACATCAACTTCTGCAAACATAACGATAAGTTCGGAAGAAGATGAAGAAGTAGCAGCGAGTTCAAATAATACTTATGTCCCAACAATGCAAGGAAGCGATGAAGATGAATTAATCGCACAATTTTCAAAACGGTTAAGTTTGTCTCCGCAACCAGAATACAGTAGCAGAGGCAGAAGAATACAGAAAGTACAGAAATATTGGCTAAATAAGCCACCAAACAAAAAATAACTTAAAACAACACAGCAAGTTACTTCAAACAAAAAAGGGAGATGTAATAAATATTATAATATTTATTTAACTTCCACACAAAATAAATATATACATATTTATACGAACTAATTTTAACTATAAATAATAAAACTTCATTTAATATAGTTGGCAACACTGCCCAAAAGAGAGAGATGGAAGAAATTAACAATGGCAGCCGTTTTGACAATAATATACGTGCTGAATTAATAGACGAATGATTTAACTAAATAAATAATACTATAGTGTAAAAATAAGTAAATAATATTATAGTGTTGATTAAATTAATATGTTATTAATTGTATTATAAAACATAGTGTTAATTCTAATAGAAGAAAACATTACAGAAACCTGTGTATTTGCTGCTGAAATCGCATTTAACGTAAATATCACATTGAAATCCGAATGTGATGTTAGAAATGTCTACGCATTTACGATATTTAGATGCATTTTTGTGCAATGTACTAAAAATCGTATAAAACGCAAGTTTCACACTGAAATATAAATGTTATGCTAGAAACCTGTGTATTTGCTGCTGAAATCGCATTTATCGTAAATATCACATTGAAACCCGAATGTGATGTTAGAAATGTCTACGCATTTGCTGCCAAAACGCGAATTCAACGTATTTTACACACTGAATACGATATTTCGATGCATTTTTGTGCAATGAACTGAAAATCGTGTAAAACGCAAGTTTCACACTGAAATATGAATGTTATGCTAGAAACCCGTGTATTTGCTGCTGAAATCACATTTAACGTAAATATCACATTGAAATCCAAATGTGATGTTGGACACTGAATACGATATTTAGATGCATTTTTGTGCAATGTACTGAAAATCGTGTAAAACGCAAGTTTCACACTGACATATGAATGTTATGCTAGAAACCTGTGTATTTGCTGCTGAAATCGCATTTAACGTAAATATCACATTGAAATCCGAATGTGATGTTAGAAATGTCTACGCATTTGCTGCCAAAACGCGAATTCAACGTATTTTACACACTGAATACGATATTTAGATGCATATTTGTGCAATGTACTGAAAATCGTGTAAAACGCAAGTTTCACACTGAAATATGAATGCTATTCTAGAAACCTGTGTATTTGCTGCTGAAATCGCATTTAACGTAAATATCACATTGAAATCCGAATGTGATGTTAGAAATGTCTACGCATTTGCTGCCAAAACGCCAATTCAACGTATTTTACACACTGAATACGTTATTTAGATGCATTTTTGTGCAATGTACTGAAAATTGTGTAAAACGCAAGTTTCACACTGAAATATGAATGTTATGCTAGATACCCGTGTATTTGCTGCTGAAATCGCATTTAACGTAAATATCACATTGAAATCCAAATGTGATGTTAGAAATGTCTACGCATTTACTGCCAAAACGCGAATTCAACGTATTTTACACACTGAATACGATATTTCGATGCATTTTTGTGCAATGTACTGAAAATCGTGTAAAACGCAAGTTTCACACTGAAATATGAATGTTATGCTAGAAACCTGTGTATTTGCTGCTGAAATCGCATTTAACGTAAATATCACATTGAAATCCGAATGTGATGTTAGAAATGTCTACGCATTTGCTGCCAAAACGCGAATTCAACGTATTTTACACACTGAATACGATATTTCGATGCATTTTTGTGCAATGTACTGAAAATTGTGTAAAACGCAAGTTTCACACTGAAATATGAATGTTATGTTAGAAACCTGTGTATTTGCTCCTGAAATCGCATTTAACGTAGATATCACATTGAAATCCGAATGTGATGTTAGAAATGTCTACGCATTTACTGCCAAAACGCGAATTCAACGTATTTTACACACTGAATACGATATTTCGATGCATTTTTGTGCAATGTACTGAAAATCGTGTAAAACGCAAGTTTCACACTGAAATATGAATGTTATGCTAGAAACCCGTGTATTTGCTGCTGAAATCGCATTTAACGTAAATATCACATTGAAATCCAAATGTGATGTTACACACTGAATACGATATTTAGATGCATTTTTGTGCAATGTACTGAAAATCGTGTAAAACGCATGTTTCACACTGAAATATGAATGTTATGCTAGAAACCTGTGTACTTGCTGCTGAAATCGCATTTAACGTAAATATCCCATTGAAATCCGAATGTGATGTTAGAAATGTCTACGCATTTGCTGCCAAAACGCGAATTCAACGTATTTTACACACTGAATAGGATATTTAGATGCATTTTTGTGCAATGTACTGAAAATCGTATAAAACGCAAGTTTCACACTGAAATATGAATGCTATTCTAGAAACCTGTGTATTTGCTGCTGAAATCGCATTTAACGTAAATATCACATTGAAATCCGAATGTGATGTCAGAAATGTCTACGCATTTACTGCCAAAACGCGAATTCAACGTATTTTACACACTGAATACGATATTTCGATGCATTTTTGTGCAATGTACTGAAAATCGTGTAAAACGCAAGTTTCACACTGAAATATGAATGTTATGCTAGAAACCTGTGTACTTGCTGCTGAAATCGCATTTAACGTAAATATCCCATTGAAATCCGAATGTGATGTTAGAAATGTCTACGCATTTGCTGCCAAAACGCGAATTCAACGTATTTTACACACTGAATACGATATTTAGATGCATTTTTGTGCAATGTACTGAAAATCGTATAAAACGCAAGTTTCACACTGAAATATGAATGTTATGCTAGAAACCTGTGTATTTGCTCCTGAAATCGCATTTAACGTATATATCACATTGAAATCCGAATGTGATGTTAGAAATGTCTACACATTTGCTGCCAAAAGGCGAATTCAACGTATTTTACACACTGAATACTATATTTCGATGCATTTTTGTGCAATGTACCGAAAATCGTGTAAAACGCAAGTTTCACACCGAAATATGAATGTTATGCTAGAAACCTGTGTATTTGCTGCTGAAATCGCATTTAACGTAAATATCACATTGAAATCCGAATGTGATGTTAGATATGTCTACGCATTTACTGCCAAAACGCGAATTCAACGTATTTTACACACTGAATACGATATTTCGATGCATTTTTGTGCAATGTACTGAAAATTGTGTAAAACGCAAGTTTCACACTGAAATATGAATGTTATGCTAGAAACCTGTGTATTTGCTCCTGAAATCGCATTTAACGTATATATCACATTGAAATCCGAATGTGATGTTAGAAATGTCTACGCATTTACTGCCAAAACGCGAATTCAACGTATTTTACACACTGAATACGATATTTCGATGCATTTTTGTGCAATGTACTGAAAATCGTGTAAAACGCAAGTTTCACACTGAAATATGAATGTTATGCTAGAAACCCGTGTATTTGCTGCTGAAATCACATTTAACGTAAATATCACATTGATATCCAAATGTGATGTTGCACACTGAATACGATATTTAGATGCATTTTTGTGCAATGTACTGAAAATCGTGTAAAACGCAAGTTTCACACTGACATATGAATGTTATGCTAGAAACCTGTGTATTTGCTGCTGAAATCGCATTTAACGTAAATATCACATTGAAATCCGAATGTGATGTTAGAAATGTCTACGCATTTGCTGCCAAAACGCGAATTCAACGTATTTTACACACTGAATATTTAGATGCATTTTTGTGCAATGTACTAAAAATCGTATAAAACGCAAGTTTCACACTGACATATGAATGTTATGCTAGAAACCTGTGTATTTGCTCCTGAAATCGCATTTAACGTATATATCACATTGAAATCCGAATGTGATGTTAGAAATGTCTACGCATTTACTGCCAAAACGCGAATTCAACGTATTTTACACACTGAATACGATATTTCGATGCATTTTTGTGCAATGTACTGAAAATCGTGTAAAACCCAAGTTTCACACTGAAATATGAATGTTATGCTAGAAACCTGTGTATTTGCTGCTGAAATCGCATTTAACGGAAATATCACATTGAAATCCGAATGTGATGTTAGAAATGTCTACGCATTTGCTGCCAAAACGCGAATTCAACGTATTTTACACACTGAATACTATATTTCGATGCATTTTTGTGCAATGTACCGAAAGTCGTGTAAAACGCAAGTTTCACACCGAAATATGAATGTTATGCTAGAAACCTGTGTATTTGCTGCTGAAATCGCATTTAACGTAAATATCACATTGAAATCCGAATGTGATGTTAGTAATGTCTACGCATTTACTGCCAAAACGCGAATTCAACGTATTTTACACACTGAATACGATATTTCGATGCATTTTTGTGCAATGTACTGAAAATCGTGTAAAACCCAAGTTTCACACTGAAATATGAATGTTATGCTAGAAACCTGTGTATTTGCTGCTGAAATCGCATTTAACGTAAATATCACATTGAAATCCGAATGTGATGTTAGAAATGTCTACGCATTTGCTGCCAAAACGCGAATTCAACTTATTTTACACACTGAATACTATATTTCGATGCATTTTTGTGCAATGTACTGAAAATCGTGTAAAACGCAAGTTTCACACTGAAATATGAATGCTATTCTAGAAACCTGTGTATTTGCTGCTGAAATTGCATTTAACGTAAATATCACATTGAAATCCGAATGTGATGTTAGAAATGTCTACGCATTTGCTGCCAAAACGCGAATTCAACGTATTTTACACACCGAATACGATATTTCGATGCATTTTTGTGAAATGTACTGAAAATCGTGTAAAACGCAAGTTTCACACTGAAATATGATTGTTATGCTAGAAACCTGTGTATTTGCTGCTGAAATCGCATGTAACGTAAATATCACATTGAAATCCGAATGTGATGTTAGAAATGTCTACGCATTTGCTGCCAAAACGCGAATTCAACGTATTTTACACACTGAATACTATATTTCGATGCATTTTTGTGCAATGTACCGAAAATCGTGTAAAACGCAAGTTTCACACTGAAATATGAATGTTATGCTAGAAACCTGTGTATTTGCTGCTGAAATCGCATTTAACGTAAATATCACATTGAAATCCGAATGTGATGTTAGAAATGTCTACGCATTTACTGCCAAAACGCGAATTCAACGTATTTTACACACTGAATACGATATTTCGATGCATTTTTGTGCAATGTACTGAAAATCGTGTAAAACGCAAGTTTCACACTGAAATATGAATGTTATGCTAGAAACCCGTGTATATGCTGCTGAAATCGCATTTAACATAAATATCACATTGAAATCCAAATGTGATGTTGCACACTGAATACGATATTTAGATGCATTTTTGTGCAATGTACTGAAAATCGTGTAAAACGCAAGTTTCACACTGAAATATGAATGTTATGCTAGAAACCTGTGTATTTGCTGCTGAAATCGCATTTAACGTAAATATCACATTGAAATCCGAATGTGATGTTAGAAATGTCTACGCATTTGCTACCAAAACGCGAATTCAACGTATTTTACACACTGAATACGATATTTAGATGCATTTTTGTGCAATGTACTGAAAATCGTATAAAACGCAAGTTTCACACTGAAATATGAATGTTATGCTAGAAACCTGTGTTTTTGCTGCTGAAATCGTATTTAACGTAAATATCACATTGAAATCCGAATGTGATGTTAGAAATGTCTACGCATTTACTGCCAAAACGCGAAATCAACGTATTTTACACACTGAATACGATATTTCGATGCATTTTTGTGCAATGTACTGAAAATCGTGTAAAACGCAAGTTTCACACTGAAATATGAATGTTATGCTAGAAACCTGTGTATTTGCTGCTGAAATCGCATTTATCGTAAATATACCATTGAAATCCGAATGTGATGTTAGAAATGTCTACGCATTTGCTGCCAAAACGCGAATTCAACGTATTTTACACACTGAATACGATATTTCGATGCATTTTTGTGCAATGTACTGAAAATCGTGTAAAACGCATGTTTCACACTGAAATATGAATGTTATGCTAGAAACCTGTGTACTTGCTGCTGAAATCGCATTTAACGTAAATATCCCATTGAAATCCGAATGTGATGTTAGAAATGTCTACTCATTTGCTGCCAAAACGCGAATTCAACGTATTTTACACACTGAATACGATATTTAGATGCATTTTTGTGCAATGTACTGAAAATCGTATAAAACGCAAGTTTCACACTGAAATATGAATGCTATTCTAGAAACCTGTGTATTTGCTGCTGAAATCGCATTTAACGTAAATATCACATTGAAATCCGAATGTGATGTCAGAAATGTCTACGCATTTACTGCCAAAACGCGAATTCAACGTATTTTACACACTGAATACGATATTTCGATGCATTTTTGTGCAATGTACTGAAAATCGTGTAAAACGCAAGTTTCACACTGAAATATGAATGTTATGCTAGAAACCTGTGTACTTGCTGCTGAAATCGCATTTAACGTAAATATCCCATTGAAATCCGAATGTGATGTTAGAAATGTCTACGCATTTGCTGCCAAAACGCGAATTCAACGTATTTTACACACTGAATACGATATTTAGATGCATTTTTGTGCAATGTACTGAAAATCGTATAAAACGCAAGTTTCACACTGAAATATGAATGTTATGCTAGAAACCTGTGTATTTGCTCCTGAAATCGCATTTAACGTATATATCACATTGAAATCCGAATGTGATGTTAGAAATGTCTACACATTTGCTGCCAAAAGGCGAATTCAACGTATTTTACACACTGAATACTATATTTCGATGCATTTTTGTGCAATGTACCGAAAATCGTGTAAAACGCAAGTTTCACACCGAAATATGAATGTTATGCTAGAAACCTGTGTATTTGCTGCTGAAATCGCATTTAACGTAAATATCACATTGAAATCCGAATGTGATGTTAGATATGTCTACGCATTTACTGCCAAAACGCGAATTCAACGTATTTTACACACTGAATACGATATTTCGATGCATTTTTGTGCAATGTACTGAAAATTGTGTAAAACGCAAGTTTCACACTGAAATATGAATGTTATGCTAGAAACCTGTGTATTTGCTCCTGAAATCGCATTTAACGTATATATCACATTGAAATCCGAATGTGATGTTAGAAATGTCTACGCATTTACTGCCAAAACGCGAATTCAACGTATTTTACACACTGAATACGATATTTCGATGCATTTTTGTGCAATGTACTGAAAATCGTGTAAAACGCAAGTTTCACACTGAAATATGAATGTTATGCTAGAAACCCGTGTATTTGCTGCTGAAATCACATTTAACGTAAATATCACATTGATATCCAAATGTGATGTTGCACACTGAATACGATATTTAGATGCATTTTTGTGCAATGTACTGAAAATCGTGTAAAACGCAAGTTTCACACTGACATATGAATGTTATGCTAGAAACCTGTGTATTTGCTGCTGAAATCGCATTTAACGTAAATATCACATTGAAATCCGAATGTGATGTTAGAAATGTCTACGCATTTGCTGCCAAAACGCGAATTCAACGTATTTTACACACTGAATATTTAGATGCATTTTTGTGCAATGTACTAAAAATCGTATAAAACGCAAGTTTCACACTGACATATGAATGTTATGCTAGAAACCTGTGTATTTGCTCCTGAAATCGCATTTAACGTATATATCACATTGAAATCCGAATGTGATGTTAGAAATGTCTACGCATTTACTGCCAAAACGCGAATTCAACGTATTTTACACACTGAATACGATATTTCGATGCATTTTTGTGCAATGTACTGAAAATCGTGTAAAACCCAAGTTTCACACTGAAATATGAATGTTATGCTAGAAACCTGTGTATTTGCTGCTGAAATCGCATTTAACGGAAATATCACATTGAAATCCGAATGTGATGTTAGAAATGTCTACGCATTTGCTGCCAAAACGCGAATTCAACGTATTTTACACACTGAATACTATATTTCGATGCATTTTTGTGCAATGTACCGAAAGTCGTGTAAAACGCAAGTTTCACACCGAAATATGAATGTTATGCTAGAAACCTGTGTATTTGCTGCTGAAATCGCATTTAACGTAAATATCACATTGAAATCCGAATGTGATGTTAGTAATGTCTACGCATTTACTGCCAAAACGCGAATTCAACGTATTTTACACACTGAATACGATATTTCGATGCATTTTTGTGCAATGTACTGAAAATCGTGTAAAACCCAAGTTTCACACTGAAATATGAATGTTATGCTAGAAACCTGTGTATTTGCTGCTGAAATCGCATTTAACGTAAATATCACATTGAAATCCGAATGTGATGTTAGAAATGTCTACGCATTTGCTGCCAAGACGCGAATTCAACTTATTTTACACACTGAATACTATATTTCGATGCATTTTTGTGCAATGTACTGAAAATCGTGTAAAACGCAAGTTTCACACTGAAATATGAATGCTATTCTAGAAACCTGTGTATTTGCTGCTGAAATTGCATTTAACGTAAATATCACATTGAAATCCGAATGTGATGTTAGAAATGTCTACGCATTTGCTGCCAAAACGCGAATTCAACGTATTTTACACACCGAATACGATATTTCGATGCATTTTTGTGAAATGTACTGAAAATCGTGTAAAACGCAAGTTTCACACTGAAATATGATTGTTATGCTAGAAACCTGTGTATTTGCTGCTGAAATCGCATGTAACGTAAATATCACATTGAAATCCGAATGTGATGTTAGAAATGTCTACGCATTTGCTGCCAAAACGCGAATTCAACGTATTTTACACACTGAATACTATATTTCGATGCATTTTTGTGCAATGTACCGAAAATCGTGTAAAACGCAAGTTTCACACTGAAATATGAATGTTATGCTAGAAACCTGTGTATTTGCTGCTGAAATCGCATTTAACGTAAATATCACATTGAAATCCGAATGTGATGTTAGAAATGTCTACGCATTTACTGCCAAAACGCGAATTCAACGTATTTTACACACTGAATACGATATTTCGATGCATTTTTGTGCAATGTACTGAAAATCGTGTAAAACGCAAGTTTCACACTGAAATATGAATGTTATGCTAGAAACCCGTGTATATGCTGCTGAAATCGCATTTAACGTAAATATCACATTGAAATCCGAATGTGATGTTAGAAATGTCTACGCATTTACTGCCAAAACGCGAATTCAACGTATTTTACACACTGAATACGATATTTCGATGCATTTTTGTGCAATGTACTGAAAATCGTGTAAAACGCAAGTTTCACACTGAAATATGAATGTTATGCTAGAAACCCGTGTATATGCTGCTGAAATCGCATTTAACATAAATATCACATTGAAATCCAAATGTGATGTTGCACACTGAATACGATATTTAGATGCATTTTTGTGCAATGTACTGAAAATCGTGTAAAACGCAAGTTTCACACTGAAATATGAATGTTATGCTAGAAACCTGTGTATTTGCTGCTGAAATCGCATTTAACGTAAATATCACATTGAAATCCGAATGTGATGTTAGAAATGTCTACGCATTTGCTACCAAAACGCGAATTCAACGTATTTTACACACTGAATACGATATTTAGATGCATTTTTGTGCAATGTACTGAAAATCGTATAAAACGCAAGTTTCACACTGAAATATGAATGTTATGCTAGAAACCTGTGTTTTTGCTGCTGAAATCGTATTTAACGTAAATATCACATTGAAATCCGAATGTGATGTTAGAAATGTCTACGCATTTACTGCCAAAACGCGAAATCAACGTATTTTACACACTGAATACGATATTTCGATGCATTTTTGTGCAATGTACTGAAAATCGTGTAAAACGCAAGTTTCACACTGAAATATGAATGTTATGCTAGAAACCTGTGTATTTGCTGCTGAAATCGCATTTATCGTAAATATACCATTGAAATCCGAATGTGATGTTAGAAATGTCTACGCATTTGCTGCCAAAACGCGAATTCAACGTATTTTACACACTGAATACGATATTTCGATGCATTTTTGTGCAATGTACTGAAAATCGTGTAAAACGCAAGTTTCACACTGAAATATGAATGTTATGCTAGAAACCTGTGTATTTGCTGCTGAAATCGCATTTAACGTAAATATCACATTGAAATCCAAATGTGATGTTAGAAATGTCTACGCATTTACTGCCAAAACGCGAATTCAACGTATTTTACACACTGAATACGATATTTCGATGCATTTTTGTGAAATGTACTGAAAATCGTGTAAAACGCAAGTTTCACACTGAAATATGAATGTTATGCTAGAAACCCGTGTATTTGCTGCTGAAATCGCATTTAACGTAAATATCACATTGAAATCCGAATGTGATGTTAGAAATGTCTACGCATTTGCTGCCAAAACGCGAATTCAACGTATTTTACACACTGAATACTATATTGCGATGCATTTTTGTGCAATGTACTGAAAATCGTGTAAAACGCAAGTTTCACACTGAAATATGAATGCTATTCTAGAAACCTGTGTATTTGCTGCTGAAATCGCATTTAACGTAAATATCACATTTAAATCCGAATGTGATGTTAGAAATGTCTACGCATTTGCTGCCAAACCGCGAATTCAACGTATTTTACACACTGAATACGTTATTTAGATGCATTCTTGTGCAATGTACTGAAAATTGTGTAAAACGCAAGTTTCACACTGAAATATGAATGTTATGCTAGAAACCCGTGTATTTGCTGCTGAAATCTCATTTAACGTAAATATCACATTGAAACCCGAATGTGATGTTAGAAATGTCTACGCATTTACTGCCAAAACGCGAATTCAACGTATTTTACACACCGAATACGATATTTCGATGCATTTTTGTGAAATGTACTGAAAATCGTGTAAAACGCAAGTTTCACACTGAAATATGATTGTTATGCTAGAAACCTGTGTATTTGCTGCTGAAATCGCATTTAACGTAAATATCACATTGAAATCCGAATGTGATGTTAGAAATGTCTACGCATTTGCTGCCAAAACGTGAATTCAACGTATTTTACACACTGAATACTATATTTCGATGCATTTTTGTGCAATGTACCGAAAATCGTGTAAAACGCAAGTGTCACACTGAAATATGAATGTTATGCTAGAAACCTGTGTATTTGCTGCTGAAATCGCATTTAACGTAAATATCACATTGAAATCCGAATGTGATGTTAGAAATGTCTACGCATTTACTGCCAAAACGCGAATTCAACGTATTTTACACACTGAATACGATATTTCGATGCATTTTTGTGCAATGTACTGAAAATCGTGTAAAACGCATTTTTCACACTGAAATATGAATGTTATGCTAGAAACCCGTGTATATGCTGCTGAAATCGCATTTAACATAAATATCACATTGAAATCCAAATGTGATGTTGCACACTGAATACGATATTTAGATGCATTTTTGTGCAATGTACTGAAAATCGTGTAAAACGCAAGTTTCACACTGAAATATGAATGTTATGCTAGAAACCTGTGTATTTGCTGCTGAAATCGCATTTAACGTAAATATCACATTGAAATCCGAATGTGATGTTAGAAATGTCTACGCATTTGCTGCCAAAACGCGAATTCAACGTATTTTACACACTGAATACGATATTTAGATGCATTTTTGTGCAATGTACTGAAAATCGTATAAAACGCAAGTTTCACACTGAAATATGAATGTTATGCTAGAAACCTGTGTTTTTGCTGCTGAAATCGTATTTAACGTAAATATCACATTGAAATCCGAATGTGATGTTAGAAATGTCTACGCATTTACTGCCAAAACGCGAATTCAACGTATTTTACACACTGAATACGATATTTCGATGCATTTTTGTGCAATGTACTGAAAATCGTGTAAAACGCAAGTTTCACACTGAAATATGAATGTTATGCTAGAAACCTGTGTATTTGCTGCTGAAATCGCATTTATCGTAAATATCACATTGAAACCCGAATGTGATGTTAGAAATGTCTACGCATTTGCTGCCAAAACGCGAATTCAACGTATTTTACACACTGAATACGATATTTCGATGCATTTTTGTGCAATGTACTGAAAATCGTGTAAAACGCAAGTTTCACACTGAAATATGAATGTTATGCTAGAAACCTGTGTATTTGCTGCTGAAATCGCATTTAACGTAAATATCACATTGAAATCCGAATGTGATGTTAGAAATGTCTACGCATTTGCTGCCAAAACGCGAATTCAACGTATTTTACACACTGAATACTATATTTCGATGCATTTTTGTGCAATGTACCGAAAATCGTGTAAAACGCAAGTTTCACGCTGAAATATGAATGTTATGCTAGAAACCTGTGTATTTGCTGCTGAAATCGCATTTAACGTAAATATCACATTGAAATCCGAATGTGATGTTAGAAATGTCTACGATTTACTGCCAAAACGCGAATTCAACGTATTTTACACACTGAATACGATATTTCGATGCATTTTTGTGCAATGTACTGAAAATTGTGTAAAACGCAAGTTTCACACTGAAATATGAATGTTATGCTAGAAACCTGTGTATTTGCTCCTGAAATCCCATTTAACGTATATATCACATTGAAATCCGTATGTGATGTTAGAAATGTCTACGCATTTACTGCCAAAACGCGAATTCAACATATTTTACACACTGAATACGATATTTCGATGCATTTTTGTGCAATGTACTGAAAATCGTGTAAAACGCAAGTTTCACACTGAAATATGAATGTTATGCTAGAAACCCGTGTATTTGCTGCTGAAATCGCATTTAACGTAAATATCACATTGAAATCCAAATGTGATGTTGCACACTGAATACGATATTTAGATGCATTTTTGTGCAATGTACTGAAAATCGTGTAAAACGCAAGTTTCACACTGAAATATGATTGTTATGCTAGAAACCTGTGTATTTGCTGCTGAAATCGCATTTAACGTAAATATCACATTGAAATCCGAATGTGATGTTAGAAATGTCTACGCATTTGCTGCCAAAACGCGAATTCAACGTATTTTACACACTGAATACGATATTTCGATGCATTTTTGTGCAATGTACTGAAAATTGTGTAAAACGCAAGTTTCACACTGAAATATGAATGTTATGCTAGAAACCCGTGTATTTGCTGCTGAAATCACATTTAACGTAAATATCACATTGAAATCCAAATATGATGTTGGACACTGAATACGATATTTAGATACATTTTTGTGCAATGTACTGAAAATCGTGTAAAACGCAAGTTTCACACTGACATATGAATGTTATGCTAGAAACCTGTGTATTTGCTGCTGAAATCGCATTTAACGTAAATATCACATTGAAATCCGAATGTGATGTTAGAAATGTCTACGCATTTGCTGCCAAAACGCGAATTCAACTTATTTTACACACTGAATACTATATTT
Source organism: Carabus problematicus (assembly GCA_963422195.1). NCBI lineage: Eukaryota > Metazoa > Arthropoda > Insecta > Coleoptera > Carabidae > Carabus > Carabus problematicus. Next base: position 7,417,809 of record OY728586.1, read on the forward strand.
CGATGCATTTTTGTGCAATGTACTGAAAATCGTGTAAAACGCAAGTTTCACACTGAAATATGAATGCTATTCTAGAAACCTGTGTATTTGCTGCTGAAATCGCATTTAACGTAAATATCACATTGAAATCCGAATGTGATGTTAGAAATGTCTACGTATTTGCTGCCAAAACGCGAATTCAACGTATTTTACACACTGAATACTATATTTCGATGCATTTTTGTGCAATGTACCGAAAATCGTGTAAAACGCAAGTTTCACACTGATATATGAATGTTATGCTAGAAACCTGTGTATTTGCTGCTGAAATCGCATTTAAGGTAAATATCACATTGAAATCCGAATGTGATGTTAGAAATGTCTACGCATTTGCTGCCAAAACGCGAATTCAACGTATTTTACACACTGAATACTATATTTCGATGCTTTTTTGTGCAATGTACCGAAAATCGTGTAAAACGCAAGTTTCACACTGAAATATGAATGTTATGCTAGAAACCTGTGTATTTCCTGCTGAAATCGCATTTAACGTAAATATCACATTGAAATCCGAAAGTGATGTTAGAAATGTCTACGCATTTGCTGCCAAAACGCGAATTCAACGTATTTTACACACTGAATACGATATTTCGATGCATTTTTGTGCAATGTACTGAAAATCGTGTAAAACGCAAGTTTCACACTGAAATATGAATGTTATGCTAGAAACCTGTGTATTTGCTGCTGAAATCGCATTTAACGTAAATATCACATTGGAATCCGAATGTGATGTTAGAAATGTCTACGCATTTGCTGCCAAAACGCGAATTCAACGTATTTTACACACTGAATACTATATTTCGATGCATTTTTGTGCAATGTACCGAAAATCGTGTAAAACGCAAGTTTCACACTGATATATGAATGTTATGCTAGAAACCTGTGTATTTGCTGCTGAAATCGCATTTAACGTAAATATCACATTGGAATCCGAATGTGATGTTAGAAATGTCTACGCATTTGCTGCCAAAACGCGAATTCAACGTATTTTACACACTGAATACTATATTTCGATGCATTTTTGTGCAATGTACCGAAAATCGTGTAAAACGCAAGTTTCACACTGAAATATGAATGTTATGCTAGAAACCCGTGTATTTGCTGCTGAAATCACATTTAACGTAAATATCACATTGAAATCCAAATGTGATGTTGGACACTGAATACGATATTTAGATGCATTTTTGTGCAATGTACTGAAAATCGTGTAAAACGCAAGTTTCTCACTGACATATGAATGTTATGCTAGAAACTGTAATAAATATAATAATATTTATTTAACTTCCACACAAAATAAATATATACATATTTATACGAACTAATTTTAACTATAAATAATAAAACTTCATTTAATATAGTTGGCAACACTGCCCAAAAGAGAGAGATGGAAGAAATTAACAATGGCAGACGTTTTGACAATAATATACGTGCTGAATTAATAGACGAATGATTTAACTAAATAAAGCCATACAGAGGGAACATTATCAAATTCCAACTATAGAACAAATTATATCAAAATTAAGTGGTGCTCAATACTTCAGTACTTTAGATGCGAGTAAAGGATTTTGGCAACTTCGTCTTGATGAAGCCAGCTCAAAGTTGTGTACCTTTAATTCTCCATTTGGTCGATATAAGTATTTACGGTTACCCTTCGGAATCTCATCGGCTCCAGAAATATATCAGCGCGTGATTAGTGGGATATTGGATAATCTAGAAGGAGTTTCAATATATATTGACGACATTTTAGTGTGGGGAATTACTAAGGAAGAACATGATCATAGACTGAAATTAACTTTAGATACCCTTGTCAAATATAACGTTAAATTGAATATGCAGAAATCAAAATTTTGTGTCAAAGTTGTAAATTATCTAGGTCATAAAATTTCGAATAATGGTGTTGAAATCGATAACAGCAAATTAATTGCTATAAAAGAAATGCAAAAACCAACAGATAGGAAAGCTCTGGAAAGATTTTTAGGAATAATTACTTATTTAAGCAAATTTATAAAAAATAATGCCGAAATAACAGCCCCGTTAAGATTGTTGTTAAAAAAGAATATTGCGTGGCATTGGGAAGCAGAACAAGAAGAATCTTTTCAGAAATTAAAAACAATATTAATTAAACCACCCATATTAAATTTCTATAACGTAAATAAGCCCATTGTTCTGTCAGTGGACGCATCTAAATCTTGTCTAGGTGCCGTATTAATGCAAGAAGATAAACCTATTGCTTATTTTTCTAAAACACTTTCACCGACTCAAAGAAATTATGCACAAATTGAAAAGGAACTGCTCGCAATATTAGTAGGTTGTGAAAGGTTTCATCAATACATATATGGTAAAACAGCTACCGTGGAAACAGATCACAAACCGTTAGTTGCTATCATGAATAAACCACTCTCAGAGTGTCCTCTCAGACTACAAAGAATGTTTTTGAGACTTCAAAATTATGACATAAATTTAGTATTCAAACCAGGTAAACAATTAATAATTGCTGATGCTTTGTCCAGACTAGATTCCGTAGTATCGAATGACAGAGATGGACAAGAATTAGAGAACGCAATTGAAGCTCAAGTAGCTTTAGTATTGAAAAAAATTGAATGGTCAAAGGAACAATTTAATAAAATTCAAAAACAGACAGAATTAGACAGTGATCTACAACTACTGCAGATATTTATTAAAGAGGGTTGGCCATCGGAAAAATCACAAATACCAAACGAAATTAAAATATTTAATTCAATCAAAGATCACCTGTCAATCTACAATAATTTAATATTTAAAAATAATCAAATAATAATTCCTAAATCAATGAGAAAAGAAATTCTTAAAATTCTACACACAGGACATTTAGGAACAGAGAAAATTAAATTAAGGGCCAGAGAATGTGTCTATTGGCCAGGAATTAACTTAGAAATTGAAAATTTAGTGCAAACCTGCGAAGCTTGCGCACAATATAGAAATTCACAGATGAAAGAACCATTAATTTCACATGAAATTCCTCGTAACCAATGGAATAAAGTCGGTATGGACATATTTCATATCGATGGAAGAAATTACCTTATTATTGTAGATTACTACACTAAATATTTCGAAACAATTTATATACCCAACCTTAAATCTTCATTTGTAATAGCACATATAAAATCTATATTTAGCAAACTCGGAATACCTGAAACAGTAATTTCAGATAATGGTCCACAATTTAATTGTTTTGAATTCAAGAGTTTTGCTAGTGAGTGGAACTTTAAACATATAACGTCCAGTCCATTACATCCTCAGTCTAATGGACTAGCCGAGCGTTTTATACAAACGATTAAAAAGACACTTAAAAAGTGTAAAATTGATAAAAGTGATCCGTATCTAGCAATGTTAGAATTAAGAAATAGCCCAATTTATAACGAATACTCTTCCACCGAACTTATGTATGGTAGAAGAATTAGAGGTGTGATACCAAACCTAAAAAAGGATAAAATAAATCACAAACATTTTCATGAGAATCTAATAAAGCAACAAAATTTGCAAAAAGTATACTATAACAAGCATTCTAAAAATCTTAAAGGGTTAAATAAAAACGAAGATATTAGAGTACAGAGAGAAGATGGTTGGCGTAAAGGCAAAATATTGGATAAATGTAAAAGACCAAGGTCCTACAAAATCCAATTGGAAAACGGTCAGACATTAGAACGAAATCGAAAACACATTACGAAGAATACATTGAGATTCATACCAGACAAAGCAAGTATACAAACATCTAAAGAAAATGAATACGAGATGTTCACTGCCTTTCAGGAAGATCCGATGTATTGGAAGCATCATAACAAAAATGAAGAAAATGAACAATCATCGGAAGATGAATTAGACGAAACATTAATTCCAGAGCAAGATTCAATAATGGAACAAACACTAACTCCTGAAACATCAACTTCTGCAAACATAACGATAAGTTCGGAAGAAGATGAAGAAGTAGCAGCGAGTTCAAATAATACTTATGTCACAACAATGCAAGGAAGCGATGAAGATGAATTAATCGCACAATTTTCAAAACGGTTAAGTTTGTCTCCGCAACCAGAATACAGTAGCAGAGGCAGAAGAATACAGAAAGTACAGAAATATTGGCTAAATAAGCCACCAAACAAAAAATAACTTAAAACAACACAGCAAGTTACTTCAAACAAAAAAGGGAGATGTAATAAATATTATAATATTTATTTAACTTCCACACAAAATAAATATATACATATTTATACGAACTAATTTTAACTATAAATAATAAAACTTCATTTAATATAGTTGGCAACACTGCCCAAAAGAGAGAGATGGAAGAAATTAACAATGGCAGCCGTTTTGACAATAATATACGTGCTGAATTAATAGACGAATGATTTAACTAAATAAATAATACTATAGTGTAAAAATAAGTAAATAATATTATAGTGTTGATTAAATTAATATGTTATTAATTGTATTATAAAACATAGTGTTAATTCTAATAGAAGAAAACATTACAGAAACCTGTGTATTTGCTGCTGAAATCGCATTTAACGTAAATATCACATTGAAATCCGAATGTGATGTTAGAAATGTCTACGCATTTGCTGCCAAAATGCGAATTCAACGTATTTTACACACTGAATACGATATTTAGATGCATTTTTGTGCAATGTACTAAAAATCGTATAAAACGCAAGTTTCACACTGAAATATAAATGTTATGCTAGAAACCTGTGTATTTGCTGCTGAAATCGCATTTATCGTAAATATCACATTGAAACCCGAATGTGATGTTAGAAATGTCTACGCATTTGCTGCCAAAACGCGAATTCAACGTATTTTACACACTGAATACGATATTTCGATGCATTTTTGTGCAATGAACTGAAAATCGTGTAAAACGCAAGTTTCACACTGAAATATGAATGTTATGCTAGAAACCCGTGTATTTGCTGCTGAAATCACATTTAACGTAAATATCACATTGAAATCCAAATGTGATGTTGGACACTGAATACGATATTTAGATGCATTTTTGTGCAATGTACTGAAAATCGTGTAAAACGCAAGTTTCACACTGACATATGAATGTTATGCTAGAAACCTGTGTATTTGCTGCTGAAATCGCATTTAACGTAAATATCACATTGAAATCCGAATGTGATGTTAGAAATGTCTACGCATTTGCTGCCAAAACGCGAATTCAACGTATTTTACACACTGAATACGATATTTAGATGCATATTTGTGCAATGTACTGAAAATCGTGTAAAACGCAAGTTTCACACTGAAATATGAATGCTATTCTAGAAACCTGTGTATTTGCTGCTGAAATCGCATTTAACGTAAATATCACATTGAAATCCGAATGTGATGTTAGAAATGTCTACGCATTTGCTGCCAAAACGCCAATTCAACGTATTTTACACACTGAATACGTTATTTAGATGCATTTTTGTGCAATGTACTGAAAATTGTGTAAAACGCAAGTTTCACACTGAAATATGAATGTTATGCTAGATACCCGTGTATTTGCTGCTGAAATCGCATTTAACGTAAATATCACATTGAAATCCAAATGTGATGTTAGAAATGTCTACGCATTTACTGCCAAAACGCGAATTCAACGTATTTTACACACTGAATACGATATTTCGATGCATTTTTGTGCAATGTACTGAAAATCGTGTAAAACGCAAGTTTCACACTGAAATATGAATGTTATGCTAGAAACCTGTGTATTTGCTGCTGAAATCGCATTTAACGTAAATATCACATTGAAATCCGAATGTGATGTTAGAAATGTCTACGCATTTGCTGCCAAAACGCGAATTCAACGTATTTTACACACTGAATACGATATTTCGATGCATTTTTGTGCAATGTACTGAAAATTGTGTAAAACGCAAGTTTCACACTGAAATATGAATGTTATGTTAGAAACCTGTGTATTTGCTCCTGAAATCGCATTTAACGTAGATATCACATTGAAATCCGAATGTGATGTTAGAAATGTCTACGCATTTACTGCCAAAACGCGAATTCAACGTATTTTACACACTGAATACGATATTTCGATGCATTTTTGTGCAATGTACTGAAAATCGTGTAAAACGCAAGTTTCACACTGAAATATGAATGTTATGCTAGAAACCCGTGTATTTGCTGCTGAAATCGCATTTAACGTAAATATCACATTGAAATCCAAATGTGATGTTACACACTGAATACGATATTTAGATGCATTTTTGTGCAATGTACTGAAAATCGTGTAAAACGCATGTTTCACACTGAAATATGAATGTTATGCTAGAAACCTGTGTACTTGCTGCTGAAATCGCATTTAACGTAAATATCCCATTGAAATCCGAATGTGATGTTAGAAATGTCTACGCATTTGCTGCCAAAACGCGAATTCAACGTATTTTACACACTGAATACGATATTTAGATGCATTTTTGTGCAATGTACTGAAAATCGTATAAAACGCAAGTTTCACACTGAAATATGAATGTTATGCTAGAAACCTGTGTATTTGCTGCTGAAATCGTATTTAACGTAAATATCACATTGAAATCCGAATGTGATGTCAGAAATGTCTACGCATTTACTGCCAAAACGCGAATTCAACGTATTTTACACACTGAATACGATATTTCGATGCATTTTTGTGCAATGTACTGAAAATCGTGTAAAACGCAAGTTTCACACTGAAATATGAATGTTATGCTAGAAACCTGTGTACTTGCTGCTGAAATCGCATTTAACGTAAATATCCCATTGAAATCCGAATGTGATGTTAGAAATGTCTACGCATTTGCTGCCAAAACGCGAATTCAACGTATTTTACACACTGAATACGATATTTAGATGCATTTTTGTGCAATGTACTGAAAATCGTATAAAACGCAAGTTTCACACTGAAATATGAATGTTATGCTAGAAACCTGTGTATTTGCTCCTGAAATCGCATTTAACGTATATATCACATTGAAATCCGAATGTGATGTTAGAAATGTCTACACATTTGCTGCCAAAAGGCGAATTCAACGTATTTTACACACTGAATACTATATTTCGATGCATTTTTGTGCAATGTACCGAAAATCGTGTAAAACGCAAGTTTCACACCGAAATATGAATGTTATGCTAGAAACCTGTGTATTTGCTGCTGAAATCGCATTTAACGTAAATATCACATTGAAATCCGAATGTGATGTTAAATATGTCTACGCATTTACTGCCAAAACGCGAATTCAACGTATTTTACACACTGAATACGATATTTCGATGCATTTTTGTGCAATGTACTGAAAATTGTGTAAAACGCAAGTTTCACACTGAAATATGAATGTTATGCTAGAAACCTGTGTATTTGCTCCTGAAATCGCATTTAACGTATATATCACATTGAAATCCGAATGTGATGTTAGAAATGTCTACGCATTTACTGCCAAAACGCGAATTCAACGTATTTTACACACTGAATACGATATTTCGATGCATTTTTGTGCAATGTACTGAAAATCGTGTAAAACGCAAGTTTCACACTGAAATATGAATGTTATGCTAGAAACCCGTGTATTTGCTGCTGAAATCACATTTAACGTAAATATCACATTGATATCCAAATGTGATGTTGCACACTGAGTACGATATTTAGATGCATTTTTGTGCAATGTACTGAAAATCGTGTAAAACGCAAGTTTCACACTGACATATGAATGTTATGCTAGAAACCTGTGTATTTGCTGCTGAAATCGCATTTAACGTAAATATCACATTGAAATCCGAATGTGATGTTAGAAATGTCTACGCATTTGCTGCCAAAACGCGAATTCAACGTATTTTACACACTGAATATTTAGATGCATTTTTGTGCAATGTACTAAAAATCGTATAAAACGCAAGTTTCACACTGACATATGAATGTTATGCTAGAAACCTGTGTATTTGCTCCTGAAATCGCATTTAACGTATATATCACATTGAAATCCGAATGTGATGTTAGAAATGTCTACGCATTTACTGCCAAAACGCGAATTCAACGTATTTTACACACTGAATACGATATTTCGATGCATTTTTGTGCAATGTACTGAAAATCGTGTAAAACCCAAGTTTCACACTGAAATATGAATGTTATGCTAGAAACCTGTGTATTTGCTGCTGAAATCGCATTTAACGTAAATATCACATTGAAATCCGAATGTGATGTTAGAAATGTCTACGCATTTGCTGCCAAAACGCGAATTCAACGTATTTTACACACTGAATACTATATTTCGATGCATTTTTGTGCAATGTACCGAAAGTCGTGTAAAACGCAAGTTTCACACCGAAATATGAATGTTATGCTAGAAACCTGTGTATTTGCTGCTGAAATCGCATTTAACGTAAATATCACATTGAAATCCGAATGTGATGTTAGTAATGTCTACGCATTTACTGCCAAAACGCGAATTCAACGTATTTTACACACTGAATACGATATTTCGATGCATTTTTGTGCAATGTACTGAAAATCGTGTAAAACCCAAGTTTCACACTGAAATATGAATGTTATGCTAGAAACCCGTGTATTTGCTGCTGAAATCGCATTTAACGTAAATATCACATTGAAATCCAAATGTGATGTTACACACTGAATACGATATTTAGATGCATTTTTGTGCAATGTACTGAAAATCGTGTAAAACGCATGTTTCACACTGAAATATGAATGTTATGCTAGAAACCTGTGTACTTGCTGCTGAAATCGCATTTAACGTAAATATCCCATTGAAATCCGAATGTGATGTTAGAAATGTCTACGCATTTGCTGCCAAAACGCGAATTCAACGTATTTTACACACTGAATACGATATTTAGATGCATTTTTGTGCAATGTACTGAAAATCGTATAAAACGCAAGTTTCACACTGAAATATGAATGTTATGCTAGAAACCTGTGTATTTGCTGCTGAAATCGTATTTAACGTAAATATCACATTGAAATCCGAATGTGATGTCAGAAATGTCTACGCATTTACTGCCAAAACGCGAATTCAACGTATTTTACACACTGAATACGATATTTCGATGCATTTTTGTGCAATGTACTGAAAATCGTGTAAAACGCAAGTTTCACACTGAAATATGAATGTTATGCTAGAAACCTGTGTACTTGCTGCTGAAATCGCATTTAACGTAAATATCACATTGAAATCCGAATGTGATGTTAGAAATGTCTACGCATTTGCTGCCAAAACGCGAATTCAACTTATTTTACACACTGAATACTATATTTCGATGCATTTTTGTGCAATGTACTGAAAATCGTGTAAAACGCAAGTTTCACACTGAAATATGAATGCTATTCTAGAAACCTGTGTATTTGCTGCTGAAATTGCATTTAACGTAAATATCACATTGAAATCCGAATGTGATGTTAGAAATGTCTACGCATTTGCTGCCAAAACGCGAATTCAACGTATTTTACACACTGAATACTATATTTCGATGCATTTTTGTGCAATGTACCAAAAATCGTGTAAAACGCAAGTTTCACACTGAAATATGAATGTTATGCTAGAAACCTGTGTATTTGCTGCTGAAATTGCATTTAAGGTAAATATCACATTGAAATCCGAATGTGATGTTAGAAATGTCTACGCATTTGCTGCCAAAACGCGAATTCAACGTATTTTACACACTGAATACTATATTTCGATGCTTTTTTGTGCAATGTACCGAAAATCGTGTAAAACGCAAGTTTCGCACTGAAATATGAATGTTATGCTAGAAACCCGTGTATTTGCTCCTGAAATCGCATTTAACGTAAATATCACATTGAAATCCAAATGTGATGTTGCACACTGAATACGATATTTAGATGCATTTTTGTGCAATGTACTGAAATTCGTGTAAAACGCAAGTTTCACACTGACATATGAATGTTATGCTAGAAACCTGTGTATTTGCTGCTGAAATCGCATTTAACGTATATATCACATTGAAATCCGAATGTGATGTTAGAAATGTCTACACATTTGCTGCCAAAAGGCGAATTTAACGTATTTTACACACTGAATACTATATTTCGATGCATTTTTGTGCAATGTACCGAAAATCGTGTAAAACGCAAGTTTCACACTGAAATATGAATGTTATGCTAGAAACCCGTGTATTTGCTGCTGAAATCACATTTAACGTAAATATCACATTGAAATCCAAATGTGATGTTGCACACTGAATACGATATTTAGATGCATTTTTGTGCAATGTACTGAAATTCGTGTAAAACGCAAGTTTCACACTGACATATGAATGTTATGCTAGAAACCTGTGTATTTGCTGCTGAAATCGCATTTAACGTAAATATCACATTGAAATCCGAATGTGATGTTAGAAATGTCTACGCATTTGCTGCCAAAACGCGAATTCAACGTATTTTACACACTGAATACGATATTTAGATGCATTTTTGTGCAATGTACTAAAAATCGTATAAAACGCAAGTTTCACACTGAAATATGAATGTTATGCTAGAAACCTGTGTATTTGCTGCTGAAATCGTATTTAACGTAAATATCACATTGAAATCCGAATGTGATGTTAGAAATGTCTACGCATTTACTGCCAAAACGCGAATTCAACGTATTTTACACACTGAATACGATATTTCGATGCATTTTTGTGCAATGTACTGAAAATCGTGTAAAACGCAAGTTTCACACTGAAATATAAATGTTATGCTAGAAACCTGTGTATTTGCTGCTGAAATCGCATTTATCGTAAATATCACATTGAAACCCGAATGTGATGTTAAAATGTCTACGCATTTGCTGCCAAAACGCGAATTCAACGTATTTTACACACTGAATACGATATTTCGATGCATTTTTGTGCAATGTACTGAAAATCGTGTAAAACGCAAGTTTCACACTGAAATATGAATGTTATGCTAGAAACCTGTGTATTTGCTGCTGAAATCGCATTTAACGTAAATATCACATTGAAATCCGAATGTGATGTTAGAAATGTCTACGCATTTGCTGCCAAAACGCGAATTCAACGTATTTTACACACTGAATACGTTATTTAGATGCATTTTTGTGCAATGTACTAAAAATTGTGTAAAACGCAAGTTTCACACTGAAATATGAATGTTATGCTAGAAACCCGTGTATTTGCTGCTGAAATCACATTTAACGTAAATATCACATTGATATCCAAATGTGATGTTGCACACTGAATACGATATTTAGATGCATTTTTGTGCAATGTACTGAAAATCGTGTAAAACGCAAGTTTCACACTGACATATGAATGTTATGCTAGAAACCTGTGTATTTGCTGCTGAAATCGCATTTAACGTAAATATCACATTGAAATCCGAATGTGATGTTAGAAATGTCTACGCATTTGCTGCCAAAACGCGAATTCAACGTATTTTACACACTGAATATTTAGATGCATTTTTGTGCAATGTACTAAAAATCGTATAAAACGCAAGTTTCACACTGACATATGAATGTTATGCTAGAAACCTGTGTATTTGCTCCTGAAATCGCATTTAACGTATATATCACATTGAAATCCGAATGTGATGTTAGAAATGTCTACGCATTTACTGCCAAAACGCGAATTCAACGTATTTTACACACTGAATACGATATTTCGATGCATTTTTGTGCAATGTACTGAAAATCGTGTAAAACCCAAGTTTCACACTGAAATATGAATGTTATGCTAGAAACCTGTGTATTTGCTGCTGAAATCGCATTTAACGTAAATATCACATTGAAATCCGAATGTGATGTTAGAAATGTCTACGCATTTGCTGCCAAAACGCGAATTCAACGTATTTTACATACTGAATACTATATTTCGATGCATTTTTGTGCAATGTACCGAAAGTCGTGTAAAACGCAAGTTTCACACCGAAATATGAATGTTATGCTAGAAACCTGTGTATTTGCTGCTGAAATCGCATTTAACGTAAATATCACATTGAAATCCGAATGTGATGTTAGTAATGTCTACGCATTTACTGCCAAAACGCGAATTCAACGTATTTTACACACTGAATACGATATTTCGATGCATTTTTGTGCAATGTACTGAAAATCGTGTAAAACCCAAGTTTCACACTGAAATATGAATGTTATGCTAGAAACCTGTGTATTTGCTGCTGAAATCGCATTTAACGTAAATATCACATTGAAATCCGAATGTGATGTTAGAAATGTCTACGCATTTGCTGCCAAAACGCGAATTCAACTTATTTTACACACTGAATACTATATTTCGATGCATTTTTGTGCAATGTACTGAAAATCGTGTAAAACGCAAGTTTCACACTGAAATATGAATGCTATTCTAGAAACCTGTGTATTTGCTGCTGAAATTGCATTTAACGTAAATATCACATTGAAATCCGAATGTGATGTTAGAAATGTCTACGCATTTGCTGCCAAAACGCGAATTCAACGTATTTTACACACTGAATACTATATTTCGATGCATTTTTGTGCAATGTACCGAAAATCGTGTAAAACGCAAGTTTCACACTGAAATATGAATGTTATGCTAGAAACCTGTGTATTTGCTGCTGAAATTGCATTTAAGGTAAATATCACATTGAAATCCGAATGTGATGTTAGAAATGTCTACGCATTTGCTGCCAAAACGCGAATTCAACGTATTTTACACACTGAATACTATATTTCGATGCTTTTTTGTGCAATGTACCGAAAATCGTGTAAAACGCAAGTTTCGCACTGAAATATGAATGTTATGCTAGAAACCTGTGTATTTGCTCCTGAAATCGCATTTAACGTAAATATCACATTGAAATCCAAATGTGATGTTGCACACTGAATACGATATTTAGATGCATTTTTGTGCAATGTACTGAAATTCGTGTAAAACGCAAGTTTCACACTGACATATGAATGTTATGCTAGAAACCTGTGTATTTGCTGCTGAAATCGCATTTAACGTATATATCACATTGAAATCCGAATGTGATGTTAGAAATGTCTACACATTTGCTGCCAAAAGGCGAATTTAACGTATTTTACACACTGAATACTATATTTCGATGCATTTTTGTGCAATGTACCGAAAATCGTGTAAAACGCAAGTTTCACACTGAAATATGAATGTTATGCTAGAAACCCGTGTATTTGCTGCTGAAATCACATTTAACGTAAATATCACATTGAAATCCAAATGTGATGTTGCACACTGAATACGATATTTAGATGCATTTTTGTGCAATGTACTGAAATTCGTGTAAAACGCAAGTTTCACACTGACATATGAATGTTATGCTAGAAACCTGTGTATTTGCTGCTGAAATCGCATTTAACGTAAATATCACATTGAAATCCGAATGTGATGTTAGAAATGTCTACGCATTTGCTGCCAAAACGCGAATTCAACGTATTTTACACACTGAATACGATATTTAGATGCATTTTTGTGCAATGTACTAAAAATCGTATAAAACGCAAGTTTCACACTGAAATATGAATGTTATGCTAGAAACCTGTGTATTTGCTGCTGAAATCGTATTTAACGTAAATATCACATTGAAATCCGAATGTGATGTTAGAAATGTCTACGCATTTACTGCCAAAACGCGAATTCAACGTATTTTACACACTGAATACGATATTTCGATGCATTTTTGTGCAATGTACTGAAAATCGTGTAAAACGCAAGTTTCACACTGAAATATAAATGTTATGCTAGAAACCTGTGTATTTGCTGCTGAAATCGCATTTATCGTAAATATCACATTGAAACCCGAATGTGATGTTAGAAATGTCTACGCATTTGCTGCCAAAACGCGAATTCAACGTATTTTACACACTGAATACGATATTTCGATGCATTTTTGTGCAATGTACTGAAAATCGTGTAAAACGCAAGTTTCACACTGAAATATGAATGTTATGCTAGAAACCTGTGTATTTGCTGCTGAAATCGCATTTAACGTAAATATCACATTGAAATCCGAATGTGATGTTAGAAATGTCTACGCATTTGCTGCCAAAACGCGAATTCAACGTATTTTACACACTGAATACGTTATTTAGATGCATTTTTGTGCAATGTACTAAAAATTGTGTAAAACGCAAGTTTCACACTGAAATATGAATGTTATGCTAGAAACCTGTGTATTTGCTGCTGAAATCGCATTTAACGTAAATATCACATTGGAATCCGAATGTGATGTTAGAAATGTCTACGCATTTGCTGCCAAAACGCGAATTCAACGTATTTTACACACTGAATACTATATTTCGATGCATTTTTGTGCAATGTACCGAAAGTCGTGTAAAACGCAAGTTTCACACCGAAATATGAATGTTATGCTAGAAACCTGTGTATTTGCTGCTGAAATCGCATTTAACGTAAATATCACATTGAAATCCGAATGTGATGTTAGTAATGTCTACGCATTTACTGCCAAAACGCGAATTCAACGTATTTTACACACTGAATACGATATTTCGATGCATTTTTGTGCAATGTACTGAAAATTGTGTAAAACGCAAGTTTCACACTGAAATATGAATGTTATGGTAGAAACCTGTGTATTTGCTGCTGAAATCGCATTTAACGTAAATATCACATTGAAATCCGAATGTGATGTTAGAAATGTCTACGCATTTGCTGCCAAAACGCGAATTCAACTTAGTTTACACACTGAATACTATATTTCGATGCATTTTTGTGCAATGTACTGAAAATCGTGTAAAACGCAAGTTTCACACTGAAATATGAATGCTATTCTAGAAACCTGTGTATTTGCTGCTGAAATCGCATTTAACGTAAATATCACATTGAAATCCGAATGTGATGTTAGAAATGTCTACGCATTTGCTGCCAAAACGCGAATTCAACGTATTTTACACACTAAATACTATATTTCGATGCATTTTTGTGCAATGTACCGAAAATCGTGTAAAACGCAAGTTTCACACTGAAATATGAATGTTATGCTAGAAACCTGTGTATTTGCTGCTGAAATCGCATTTAAGGTAAATATCACATTGAAATCCGAATGTGATGTTAGAAATGTCTACGCATTTGCTGCCAAAATGCGAATTCAACGTATTTTACACACTGAATACTATATTTCGATGCTTTTTTTGCAATGTACCGAAAATCGTGTAAAACGCAAGTTTCACACTGAAATATGAATGTTATGCTAGAAACCTGTGTATTTGCTCCTGAAATCGCATTTAACGTATATATCACATTGAAATCCGAATGTGATGTTAGAAATGTCTACACATTTGCTGCCAAAAGGCGAATTCAACGTATTTTACACACTGAATACTATATTTCGATGCATTTTTGTGCAATGTACCGAAAATCGTGTAAAACGCAAGTTTCACACCGAAATATGAATGTTATGCTAGAAACCTGTGTATTTGCTGCTGAAATCGCATTTAACGTAAATATCACATTGAAATCCGAATGTGATGTTAGAAATGTCTACGCATTTACTGCCAAAACGCGAATTCAACGTATTTTACACACTGAATACGATATTTCGATGCATTTTTGTGCAATGTACTGAAAATCGTGTAAAACCCAAGTTTCACACTGAAATATGAATGTTATGCTAGAAACCTGTGTATTTGCTGCTGAAATCGCATTTAACGTAAATATCACATTGAAATCCGAATGTGATGTTAGAAATGTCTACGCATTTGCTGCCAAAACGCGAATTCAACGTATTTTACACACTGAATACTATATTTCGATGCATTTTTGTGCAATGTACCGAAAGTCGTGTAAAACGCAAGTTTCACACCGAAATATGAATGTTATGCTAGAAACCTGTGTATTTGCTGCTGAAATCGCATTTAACGTAAATATCACATTGAAATCCGAATGTGATGTTAGTAATGTCTACGCATTTACTGCCAAAACGCGAATTCAACGTATTTTACACACTGAATACGATATTTCGATGCATTTTTGTGCAATGTACTGAAAATCGTGTAAAACCCAAGTTTCACACTGAAATATGAATGTTATGCTAGAAACCTGTGTATTTGCTGCTGAAATCGCATTTAACGTAAATATCACATTGAAATCCAAATGTGATGTTACACACTGAATACGATATTTAGATGCATTTTTGTGCAATGTACTGAAAATCGTGTAAAACGCAAGTTTCACACTGAAATATGAATGTTATGCTAGAAACCTGTGTACTTGCTCCTGAAATCGCATTTAACGTATATATCACATTGGAATCCGAATGTGATGTTAGAAATGTCTACGCATTTACTGCCAAAACGCGAATTCAACGTATTTTACACACTGAATACGATATTTCGATGCATTTTTGTGCAATGTACTGAAAATTGTGTAAAACGCAAGTTTCACACTGAAATATGAATGTTATGCTAGAAACCTGTGTATTTGCTGCTGAAATCGCATTTAACGTAAATATCACATTGAAATCCGAATGTGATGTTAGAAATGTCTACGCATTTGCTGCCAAAACGCGAATTCAACGTATTTTACACACTGAATACGTTATTTAGATGCATTTTTGTGCAATGTACTAAAAATTGTGTAAAACGCAAGTTTCACACTGAAATATGAATGTTATGCTAGAAACCCGTGTATTTGCTGCTGAAATCGCATTTAACGTAAATATCACATTGAAATCCAAATGTGATGTTAGAAATGTCTACGCATTTACTGCCAAAACGCGAATTCAACGTATTTTACACACTGAATACGATATTTCGATGCATTTTTGTGCAATGTACTGAAACACATGTAAAACGCAAGTTTTACACTGAAATATGAATGTTATGCTAGAAACCTGTGTATTTGCTGCTGAAATCGCATTTAAGGTAAATATCACATTGAAATCCGAATGTGATGTTAGAAATGTCTACGCATTTGCTGCCAAAACGCGAATTCAACGTATTTTACACACTGAATACGATATTTCGATGCATTTTTGTGCAATGTACTGAAAATCGTGTAAAACCCAAGTTTCACACTGAAATATGAATGTTATGCTAGAAACCTGTGTATTTGCTGCTGAAATCGCATTTAAGGTAAATATCACATTGAAATCCGAATGTGATGTTAGAAATGTCTACGCATTTGCTGCCAAAACGCGAATACAACGTATTTTACACACTGAATACTATATTTCGATGCTTTTTTGTGCAATGTACCGAAAATCGTGTAAAACGCAAGTTTCACACTGAAATATGAATGTTATGCTAGAAACCTGTGTATTTGCTCCTGAAATCGCATTTAACGTAAATATCACATTGGAATCCGAATGTGATGTTAGAAATGTCTACGCATTTGCTGCCAAAACGCGAATTCAACGTATTTTACACACTGAATACTATATTTCGATGCATTTTTGTGCAATGTACCGAAAATCGTGTAAAACGCAAGTTTCACACTGATATATGAATGTTATGCTAGAAACCTGTGTATTTGCTGCTGAAATCGCATTTAACGTAAATATCACATTGGAATCCGAATGTGATGTTAGAAATGTCTACGCATTTGCTGCCAAAACGCGAATTCAACGTATTTTACACACTGAATACTATATTTCGATGCATTTTTGTGCAATGTACCGAAAATCGTGTAAAACGCAAGTTTCACACCGAAATATGAATGTTATGCTAGAAACCTGTGTATTTGCTGCTGAAATCGCATTTAACGTAAATATCACATTGAAATCCGAATGTGATGTTAGAAATGTCTACGCATTTGCTGCCAAAACGCGAATTCAACGTATTTTACACACTGAATACGATATTTAGATGCATTTTTGTGCAATGTACTGAAAATCGTGTAAAACGCAAGTTTCACACCGAAATATGAATGTTATGCTAGAAACCTGTGTATTTGCTGCTGAAATCGCATTTAACGTAAATATCATTAGTAATGTCTACGCATTTACTGCCAAAAAGCGAATTCAACGTATTTTACACACTGAATACTATATTTCGATGCATTTTTGTGCAATGTACTGAAAATTGTGTAAAACGCAAGTTTCACACTGAAATATGAATGTTATGCTAGAAACCTGTGTATTTGCTCCTGAAATCGCATTTAACGTATATATCACATTGAAATCCGAATGTGATGTTAGAAATGTCTACGCATTTACTGCCAAAACGCGAATTCAACGTATTTTACACACTGAATACGATATTTCGATGCATTTTTGTGCAATGTACTGAAAATCGTGTAAAACGCAAGTTTCACACTGAAATATGAATGTTATGCTAGAAACCCGTGTATTTGCTGCCGAAATCGCATTTAACGTAAATATCACATTGAAATCCAAATGTGATGTTACACACTGAATACGATATTTAGATGCATTTTTGGGCAATGTACTGAAAATCGTGTAAAACGCAAGTTTCACACTGAAATATGAATGTTATGCTAGAAACCTGTGTACTTGCTGCTGAAATCGCATTTAACGTAAATATACCATTGAAATCCGAATGTGATGTTAGAAATGTCTACGCATTTGCTGCCAAAACGCGAATTCAACGTATTTTACACACTGAATACGATATTTAGATGCATTTTTGTGCAATGTACTGAAAATCGTATAAAACGCAAGATTCACACTGAAATATGAATGTTATGCTAGAAACCTGTGTATTTGCTGCTGAAATCGTATTTAACGTAAATATCACATTGAAATCCGAATGTGATGTTAGAAATGTCTACGCATTTACTGCCAAAACGCGAATTCAAAGTATTTTACACACTGAATACGATATTTCGATGCATTTATGTGCAATGTACTGAAAATTGTGTAAAACGCAAGTTTCACACTGAAATATGAATGTTATGCTAGAAACCTGTGTATTTGCTCCTGAAATCGCATTTAACGTATATATCACATTGAAATCCGAATGTGATGTTAGAAATGTCTACGCATTTACTGCCAAAACGCGAATTCAACGTATTTTACACACTGAATACGATATTTCGATGCATTTTTGTGCAATGTACTGAAAATCGTATAAAACGCAAGTTTCACACTGAAATATGAATGTTATGCTAGAAACCTGTGTATTTGCTGCTGAAATCGTATTTAACGTGAATATCACATTGAAATCCGAATGTGCTGTTAGAAATGTCTACGCATTTACTGCCAAAACGCGAATTCAACGTATTTTACACACTGAATACGATATTTCGATGCATTTTTGTACAATGTACTGAAAATCGTGTAAAACGCAAGTTTCACACTGAAATATGAATGTTATGCTAGAAACCTGTGTATTTGCTGCTGAAATCGCATTTAACGTAAATATCACATTGAAATCCGAATGTGATGTTAGAAATGTCTACGCATTTGCTGCCAAAACGCGAATTCAACTTATTTTACACACTGAATACTATATTTCGATGCATTTTTGTGCAATGTACTGAAAATCGTGTAAAACGCAAGTTTCACACTGAAATATGAATGCTATTCTAGAAACCTGTGTATTTGCTGCTGAAATCGCATTTAACGTAAATATCACATTGAAATCCGAATGTGATGTTAGAAATGTCTACGCATTTGCTGCCAAAACGCGAATTCAACGTATTTTACACACTGAATACTATATTTCGATGCATTTTTGTGCAATGTACCGAAAATCGTGTAAAACGCAAGTTTCACACTGAAATATGAATGTTATGCTAGAAACCTGTGTATTTGCTGCTGAAATCGCATTTAAGGTAAATATCACATTGAAATCCGAATGTGATGTTAGAAATGTCTACGCATTTGCTGCCAAAACGCGAACTCAACGTATTTTACACACTGAATACTATATTTCGATGCTTTTTTGTGCAACGTACCGAAAATCGTGTAAAACGCAAGTTTCACACTGAAATATGAATGTTATGCTAGAAACCTGTGTATTTCCTGCTGAAATCGCATTTAACGTAAATATCACATTGAAATCCGAAAGTGATGTTAGAAATGTCTACGCATTTGCTGCCAAAACGCGAATTCAACGTATTTTACACACTGAATACGATATTTCGATGCATTTTTGTGCAATGTACTGAAAATCGTGTAAAACGCAAGTTTCGCACTGAAATATGAATGTTATGCTAGAAACCCGTGTATTTGCTGCTGAAATCACATTTAACGTAAATATCACATTGAAATCCAAATGTGATGTTGCACACTGAATACGATATTTAGATGCATTTTTGTGCAATGTACTGAAATTCGTGTAAAACTCAAGTTTCACACTGACATATGAATGTTATGCTAGAAACCTGTGTATTTGCTGCTGAAATCGCATTTAACGTAAATATCACATTGAAATCCGCATGTGATGTTAGAAATGTCTACGCATTTGCTGCCAAAACGCGAATTCAACGTATTTTACACACTGAATACGATATTTAGATGCATTTTTGTGCAATGTACTAAAAATCGTATAAACCGCAAGTTTCACACTGAAATATGAATGTTATGCTAGAAACCTGTGTATTTGCTGCTGAAATCGTATTTAACGTAAATATCACATTGAAATCCGAATGTGATGTTAGAAATGTCTACGCATTTACTGCCAAAACGCGAATTCAACGTATTTTACACACTGAATACGATATTTCGATGCATTTTTGTGCAATGTACTGAAAATCGTGTAAAACGCAAGTTTCACACTGAAATATAAATGTTATGCTAGAAACCTGTGTATTTGCTGCTGAAATCGCATTTATCGTAAATATCACATTGAAACCCGAATGTGATGTTAGAAATGTCTACGCATTTGCTGCCAAAACGCGAATTCAACGTATTTTACACACTGAATACGATATTTCGATGCATTTTTGTGCAATGTACTGAAAATCGTGTAAAACGCAAGTTTCACACTGAAATATGAATGTTATGCTAGAAACCTGTGTATTTGCTGCTGAAATCGCATTTAACGTAAATATCACATTGAAATCCGAATGTGATGTTAGAAATGTCTACGCATTTGCTGCCAAAACGCGAATTCAACGTATTTTACACACTGAATACGATATTTAGATGCATTTTTGTGCAATGTACTGAAAATCGTGTAAAACGCAAGTTTCACACTGAAATATGAATGCTATTCTAGAAACCTGTGTATTTGCTGCTGAAATCGCATTTAACGTAAATATCACATTGAAATCCGAATGTGATGTTAGAAATGTCTACGCATTTGCTGCCAAAACGCCAATTCAACGTATTTTACACACTGAATACGTTATTTAGATGCATTTTTGTGCAATGTACTAAAAATTGTGTAAAACGCAAGTTTCACACTGAAATATGAATGTTATGCTAGAAACCCGTGTATTTGCTGCAGAAATCGCATTTAACGTAAATATCACATTGAAATCCAAATGTGATGTTAGAAATGTCTACGCATTTACTGCCAAAACGCGAATTCAACGTATTTTACATACTGAATACGATATTTCGATGCATTTTTGTGCAATGTACTGAAAATCGTGTAAAACGCAAGTTTTACACTGAAATATGAATGTTATGCTAGAAACCTGTGTATTTGCTGCTGAAATCGCATTTAACGTAAATATCACATTGGAATCCGAATGTGATGTTAGAAATGTCTACGCATTTGCTGCCAAAACGCGAATTCAACGTATTTTACACACTGAATACGATATTTCGATGCATTTTTGTGCAATGTACTGAAAATCGTGTAAAACGCAAGTTTCACACTGAAATATGAATGTTATGCTAGAAACCCGTGTATTTGCTGCTGAAATCGCATTTAACGTAAATATGACATTGAAATCCAAATGTGATGTTACACACTGAATACGATATTTAGATGCTTTTTTGTGCAATGTACCGAAAATCGTGTAAAACGCAAGTTTCACACTGAAATATGAATGTTATGCTAGAAACCTGTGTATTTGCTGCTGAAATCGCATTTAACGTAAATATCACATTGAAATCCGAAAGTGATGTTAGAAATGTCTACGCATTTGCTGCCAAAACGCGAATTCAACGTATTTTACACACTGAATACGATATTTCGATGCATTTTTGTGCAATGTACTGAAAATCGTGTAAAACGCAAGTTTCGCACTGAAATATGAATGTTATGCTAGAAACCCGTGTATTTGCTGCTGAAATCACATTTAACGTAAATATCACATTGAAATCCAAATGTGATGTTGCACACTGAATACGATATTTAGATGCATTTTTGTGCAATGTACTGAAATTCGTGTAAAACTCAAGTTTCACACTGACATATGAATGTTATGCTAGAAACCTGTGTATTTGCTGCTGAAATCGCATTTAACGTAAATATCACATTGAAATCCGCATGTGATGTTAGAAATGTCTACGCATTTGCTGCCAAAACGCGAATTCAACGTATTTTACACACAGAATACGTTATTTAGATGCATTTTTGTGCAATGTACTAAAAATTGTGTAAAACGCAAGTTTCACACTGAAATATGAATGTTATGCTAGAAACCCGTGTATTTGCTGCTGAAATCGCATTTAACGTAAATATCACATTGAAATCCAATTGTGATGTTACACACTGAATACGATATTTAGATGCATTTTTGTGCAATGTACTGAAAATCGTGTAAAACGCAAGTTTCACACTGCAATATGAATGTTATGCTAGAAACCCGTGTATTTGCTGTTGAAATCGCATTTAACGTATATATCACATCGAAATCCGAATGTGATGTTAGAAATGTCTACGCATTTACTGCCAAAACGCGAATTCAACGTATTTTACACACTGAATAAGATATTTCGATGCATTTTTGTGCAATGTACTGAAAATCGTGTAAAACGCAAGTTTCACACTGAAATATGAATGTTATGCTAGAAACCCGTGTATTTGCTGCTGAAATCGCATTTAACGTAAATATGACATTGAAATCCAAATGTGATGTTACACACTGAATACGATTTTTAGATGCATTTTTGTGCAATGTACTGAAAATCGTGTAAAACGCAAGTTTCACACTGAAATATGAATGTTATGCTAGAAACCTGTGTATTTGCTGCTGAAATCTTATTTAACGTAAATATCACATTGAAATCCGAATGTGATGTTAGAAATGTCTACGCATTTGCTGCCAAAACGCGAATTCAACGTATTTTACACACAGAATACGTTATTTAGATGCATTTTTGTGCAATGTACTAAAAATTGTGTAAAACGCAAGTTTCACACTGAAATATGAATGTTATGCTAGAAACCCGTGTATTTGCTGCTGAAATCGCATTTAACGTAAATATCACATTGAAATCCAAATGTGATGTTAGAAATGTCTACGCATTTACTGCCAAAACGCGAATTCAACGTATTTTACACACTGAATACGATATTTCGATGCATTTTTGTGCAATGTACTGAAAATCGTGTAAAACGCAAGTTTTACACTGAAATATGAATGTTATGCTAGAAACCTGTGTATTTGCTGCTGAAATCGCATTTAACGTAAATATCACATTGGAATCCGAATGTGATGTTAGAAATGTCTACGCATTTGCTGCCAAAACGCGAATTCAACGTATTTTACACACTGAATACTATATTTCGATGCATTTTTGTGCAATGTACCGAAAATCGTGTAAAACGCAAGTTTCACACCGAAATATGAATGTTATGCTAGAAACCTGTGTATTTGCTGCTGAAATCGCATTTAACGTAAATATCACATTGAAATCCGAATGTGATGTTAGTAATGTCTACGCATTTGCTGCCAAAACGCGAATTCAACGTATTTTACACACTGAATACTATATTTCGATGCATTTTTGTGCAATGTACCGAAAATCGTGTAAAACGCAAGTTTCACACTGAAATATGAATGTTATGCTAGAAACCTGTGTATTTGCTGCTGAAATCGCATTTAAGGTAAATATGACATTGAAATCCGAATGTGATGTTAGAAATGTCTACGCATTTGCTGCCAAAACGCGAATTCAACGTATTTTACACACTGAATACGATATTTCGATGCATTTTTGTGCAATGTACTGAAAATCGTGTAAAACGCAAGTTTCACACTGATATATGAATGTTATGCTAGAAACCTGTGTATTTGCTCCTGAAATCGCATTTAACGTATATATCACATTGAAATCCGAATGTGATGTTAGAAATGTCTACACATTTGCTGCCAAAAGGCGAATTCAACGTATTTTACACACTGAATACTATATTTCGATGCATTTTTGTGCAATGTACCGAAAATCGTGTAAAACGCAAGTTTCACTCTGATATATGAATGTTATGCTAGAAACCTGTGTATTTGCTGCTGAAATCGCATTTAACGTAAATATCACATTGGAATCCGAATGTGATGCTAGAAATGTCTACGCATTTGCTGCCAAAACGCGAATTCAACGTATTTTACACACTGAATACTATATTTCGATGCATTTTTGTGCAATGTACCGACAATCGTGTAAAACGCAAGTTTCACACCGAAATATGAATGTTATGCTAGAAACCTGTTTATTTGCTGCTGAAATCGCATTTAACGTAAATATCACATTGAAATCCGAATGTGATGTTAGTAATGTCTACGCATTTACTGCCAAAACGCGAATTCAACGTATTTTACACACTGAATACGATATTTCGATGCATTTTTGTGCAATGTACTGAAAATCGTGTAAAACGCAAGTTTCACACTGAAATATGAATGTTATGCTAGAAACCTGTGTATTTGCTGCTGAAATCGCATTTATCGTAAATATCACATTGAAACCCGAATGTGATGTTAGAAATGTCTACGCATTTGCTGCCAAAACGCGAATTCAACGTATTTTACACACTGAATACGATATTTCGATGCATTTTTGTGCAATGTACTGAAAATCGTGTAAAACGCAAGTTTCACACTGAAATATGAATGTTATGCTAGAAACCTGTGTATTTGCTGCTGAAATCGCATTTAACGTAAATATCACATTGAAATCCGAATGTGATGTTAGAAATGTCTACGCATTTGCTGTCAAAACGCGAATTCAACGTATTTTACACACTAAATACGATATTTAGATGCATTTTTGTGCAATGTACTGAAAATCGTGTAAAACGCAAGTTTCGCACTGAAATTTGAATGCTATTCTAGAAACCTGTGTATTTGCTGCTGAAATCGAATTTAACGTAAATATCACATTGAAATCCGAATGTGATGTTAGAAATGTCTACGCATTTGCTGCCAAAACGCCAATTCAACGTATTTTACACACTGAATACGTTATTTAGATGCATTTTTGTGCAATGTACTGAAAATTGTGTAAAACGCAAGTTTCACACTGAAATATGAATGTTATGCTAGATACCCGTGTATTTGCTGCTGAAATCGCATTTAACGTAAATATCACATTGAAATCCAAATGTGATGTTAGAAATGTCTACGCATTTACTGCCAAAACGCGAATTCAACGTATTTTACACACTGAATATGATATTTCGATGCATTTTTGTGCAATGTACTGAAAATCGTGTAAAACGCAAGTTTCACACTGAAATATGAATGCTATTCTAGAAACCTGTGTATTTGCTGCTGAAATCGCATTTAACGTAAATATCACATTGAAATCCGAATGTGATGTTAGAAATGTCTACGCATTTGCTGCCAAAACGCGAATTCAACGTATTTTACACACAGAATACGTTATTTAGATGCATTTTTGTGCAATGTACTAAAAATTGTGTAAAACGCAAGTTTCACACTGAAATATGAATGTTATGCTAGAAACCCGTGTATTTGCTGCTGAAATCGCATTTAACGTAAATATGACATTGAAATCCAAATGTGATGTTACACACTGAATACGATTTTTAGATGCATTTTTGTGCAATGTACTGAAAATCGTGTAAAACGCAAGTTTCACACTGAAATATGAATGTTATGCTAGAAACCTGTGTACTTGCTGCTGAAATCGCATTTAACGTAAATATACCATTGAAATCCGAATGTGATGTTAGAAATGTCTACGCATTTGCTGCCAAAACGCGAATTCAACGTATTTTACACACTGAATACGATATTTCGATGCATTTTTGTGCAATGTACTGAAAATCGTATAAAACGCAAGATTCACACTGAAATATGAATGTTATGCTAGAAACCTGTGTATTTGCTGCTGAAATCGTATTTAACGTAAATATCACATTGAAATCCGAATGTGATGTTAGAAATGTCTACGCATTTGCTGCCAAAACGCGAATTCAACGTATTTTACACACTGAATACGTTATTTAGATGCATTTTTGTGCAATGTACTAAAAATTGTGTAAAACGCAAGTTTCACACTGAAATATGAATGTTATGCTAGAAACCCGTGTATTTGCTGCTGAAATCGCATTTAACGTAAATATCACATTGAAATCCAAATGTGATGTTAGAAATGTCTACGCATTTACTGCCAAAACGCGAATTCAACGTATTTTACACACTGAATACGATATTTCGATGCATTTTTGTGCAATTTACTGAAACACATGTAAAACGCAAGTTTTACACTGAAATATGAATGTTATGCTAGAAACCTGTGTATTTGCTGCTGAAATCGCATTTAACGTAAATATCACATTGAAATCCGAATGTGATGTTAGAAATGTCTACGCATTTGCTGCCAAAACGCGAATTCAACGTATTTTACACACTGAATACGATATTTCGATGCATTTTTGTGCAATGTACTGAAAATCGTGTAAAACCCAAGTTTCACACTGAAATATGAATGTTATGCTAGAAACCTGTGTATTTGCTGCTGAAATCGCATTTAACGTAAATATCACATTGAAATCCGAATGTGATGTTAGAAATGTCTACGCATTTGCTGCCAAAACGCGAATTCAACGTATTTTACACACTGAATACGATATTTAGATGCATTTTTGTGCAATGTACTGAAAATCGTGTAAAACGCAAGTTTCACACTGAAATATGAATGCTATTCTAGAAACCTGTGTATTTGCTGCTGAAATCGCATTTAACGTAAATATCACATTGAAATCCGAATGTGATGTTAGAAATGTCTACGCATTTGCTGCCAAAACGCCAATTCAACGTATTTTACACACTGAATACGTTATTTAGATGCATTTTTGTGCAATGTACTAAAAATTGTGTAAAACGCAAGTTTCACACTGAAATATGAATGTTATGCTAGAAACCCGTGTATTTGCTGCAGAAATCGCATTTAACGTAAATATCACATTGAAATCCAAATGTGATGTTAGAAATGTCTACGCATTTACTGCCAAAACGCGAATTCAACGTATTTTACATACTGAATACGATATTTCGATGCATTTTTGTGCAATGTACTGAAAATCGTGTAAAACGCAAGTTTTACACTGAAATATGAATGTTATGCTAGAAACCTGTGTATTTGCTGCTGAAATCGCATTTAACGTAAATATCACATTGGAATCCGAATGTGATGTTAGAAATGTCTACGCATTTGCTGCCAAAACGCGAATTCAACGTATTTTACACACTGAATACGATATTTCGATGCATTTTTGTGCAATGTACTGAAAATCGTGTAAAACGCAAGTTTCACACTGAAATATGAATGTTATGCTAGAAACCCGTGTATTTGCTGCTGAAATCGCATTTAACGTAAATATGACATTGAAATCCAAATGTGATGTTACACACTGAATACGATATTTAGATGCTTTTTTGTGCAATGTACCGAAAATCGTGTAAAACGCAAGTTTCACACTGAAATATGAATGTTATGCTAGAAACCTGTGTATTTGCTGCTGAAATCGCATTTAACGTAAATATCACATTGAAATCCGAAAGTGATGTTAGAAATGTCTACGCATTTGCTGCCAAAACGCGAATTCAACGTATTTTACACACTGAATACGATATTTCGATGCATTTTTGTGCAATGTACTGAAAATCGTGTAAAACGCAAGTTTCGCACTGAAATATGAATGTTATGCTAGAAACCCGTGTATTTGCTGCTGAAATCACATTTAACGTAAATATCACATTGAAATCCAAATGTGATGTTGCACACTGAATACGATATTTAGATGCATTTTTGTGCAATGTACTGAAATTCGTGTAAAACTCAAGTTTCACACTGACATATGAATGTTATGCTAGAAACCTGTGTATTTGCTGCTGAAATCGCATTTAACGTAAATATCACATTGAAATCCGCATGTGATGTTAGAAATGTCTACGCATTTGCTGCCAAAACGCGAATTCAACGTATTTTACACACAGAATACGTTATTTAGATGCATTTTTGTGCAATGTACTAAAAATTGTGTAAAACGCAAGTTTCACACTGAAATATGAATGTTATGCTAGAAACCCGTGTATTTGCTGCTGAAATCGCATTTAACGTAAATATCACATTGAAATCCAATTGTGATGTTACACACTGAATACGATATTTAGATGCATTTTTGTGCAATGTACTGAAAATCGTGTAAAACGCAAGTTTCACACTGCAATATGAATGTTATGCTAGAAACCTGTGTATTTGCTCCTGAAATTGCATTTAACGTATATATCACATTGAAATCCGAATGTGATGTTAGAAATGTCTACGCATTTACTGCCAAAACGCGAATTCAACGTATTTTACACACTGAATACGATATTTCGATGCATTTTTGTGCAATGTACTGAAAATCGTGTAAAACGCAAGTTTTACACTGAAATATGAATGTTATGCTAGAAACCTGTGTATTTGCTGCTGAAATCGCATTTAACGTAAATATCACATTGGAATCCGAATATGATGTTAGAAATGTCTACGCATTTGCTGCCAAAACGCGAATTCAACGTATTTTACACACTGAATACGATATTTCGATGCATTTTTGTGCAATGTACTGAAAATCGTGTAAAACGCAAGTTTCACACTGAAATATGAATGTTATGCTAGAAACCCGTGTATTTGCTGTTGAAATCGCATTTAACGTATATATCACATCGAAATCCGAATGTGATGTTAGAAATGTCTACGCATTTACTGCCAAAACGCGAATTCAACGTATTTTACACACTGAATAAGATATTTCGATGCATTTTTGTGCAATGTACTGAAAATCGTGTAAAACGCAAGTTTCACACTGAAATATGAATGTTATGCTAGAAACCCGTGTATTTGCTGCTGAAATCGCATTTAACGTAAATATGACATTGAAATCCAAATGTGATGTTACACACTGAATACGATTTTTAGATGCATTTTTGTGCAATGTACTGAAAATCGTGTAAAACGCAAGTTTCACACTGAAATATGAATGTTATGCTAGAAACCTGTGTATTTGCTGCTGAAATCTTATTTAACGTAAATATCACATTGAAATCCGAATGTGATGTTAGAAATGTCTACGCATTTGCTGCCAAAACGCGAATTCAACGTATTTTACACACAGAATACGTTATTTAGATGCATTTTTGTGCAATGTACTAAAAATTGTGTAAAACGCAAGTTTCACACTGAAATATGAATGTTATGCTAGAAACCCGTGTATTTGCTGCTGAAATCGCATTTAACGTAAATATCACATTGAAATCCAAATGTGATGTTAGAAATGTCTACGCATTTACTGCCAAAACGCGAATTCAACGTATTTTACACACTGAATACGATATTTTGATGCATTTTTGTGCAATGTACTGAAAATCGTGTAAAACGCAAGTTTTACACTGAAATATGAATGTTATGCTAGAAACCTGTGTATTTGCTGCTGAAATCGCATTTAACGTAAATATCACATTGGAATCCGAATGTGATGTTAGAAATGTCTACGCATTTGCTGCCAAAACGCGAATTCAACGTATTTTACACACTGAATACTATATTTCGATGCATTTTTGTGCAATGTACCGAAAATCGTGTAAAACGCAAGTTTCACACCGAAATATGAATGTTATGCTAGAAACCTGTGTATTTGCTGCTGAAATCGCATTTAACGTAAATATCACATTGAAATCCGAATGTGATGTTAGTAATGTCTACGCATTTGCTGCCAAAACGCGAATTCAACGTATTTTACACACTGAATACTATATTTCGATGCATTTTTGTGCAATGTACCGAAAATCGTGTAAAACGCAAGTTTCACACTGAAATATGAATGTTATGCTAGAAACCTGTGTATTTGCTGCTGAAATCGCATTTAAGGTAAATATGACATTGAAATCCGAATGTGATGTTAGAAATGTCTACGCATTTGCTGCCAAAACGCGAATTCAACGTATTTTACACACTGAATACGATATTTCGATGCATTTTTGTGCAATGTACTGAAAATCGTGTAAAACGCAAGTTTCACACTGATATATGAATGTTATGCTAGAAACCTGTGTATTTGCTCCTGAAATCGCATTTAACGTATATATCACATTGAAATCCGAATGTGATGTTAGAAATGTCTTCACATTTGCTGCCAAAAGGCGAATTCAACGTATTTTACACACTGAATACTATATTTCGATGCATTTTTGTGCAATGTACCGAAAATCGTGTAAAACGCAAGTTTCACTCTGATATATGAATGTTATGCTAGAAACCTGTGTATTTGCTGCTGAAATCGCATTTAACGTAAATATCACATTGGAATCCGAATGTGATGCTAGAAATGTCTACGCATTTGCTGCCAAAACGCGAATTCAACGTATTTTACACACTGAATACTATATTTCGATGCATTTTTGTGCAATGTACCGACAATCGTGTAAAACGCAAGTTTCACACCGAAATATGAATGTTATGCTAGAAACCTGTTTATTTGCTGCTGAAATCGCATTTAACGTAAATATCACATTGAAATCCGAATGTGATGTTAGTAATGTCTACGCATTTACTGCCAAAACGCGAATTCAACGTATTTTACACACTGAATACGATATTTCGATGCATTTTTGTGCAATGTACTGAAAATCGTGTAAAACGCAAGTTTCACACTGAAATATGAATGTTATGCTAGAAACCTGTGTATTTGCTGCTGAAATCGCATTTATCGTAAATATCACATTGAAACCCGAATGTGATGTTAGAAATGTCTACGCATTTGCTGCCAAAACGCGAATTCAACGTATTTTACACACTGAATACGATATTTCGATGCATTTTTGTGCAATGTACTGAAAATCGTGTAAAACGCAAGTTTCACACTGAAATATGAATGTTATGCTAGAAACCTGTGTATTTGCTGCTGAAATCGCATTTAACGTAAATATCACATTGAAATCCGAATGTGATGTTAGAAATGTCTACGCATTTGCTGTCAAAACGCGAATTCAACGTATTTTACACACTAAATACGATATTTAGATGCATTTTTGTGCAATGTACTGAAAATCGTGTAAAACGCAAGTTTCGCACTGAAATTTGAATGCTATTCTAGAAACCTGTGTATTTGCTGCTGAAATCGAATTTAACGTAAATATCACATTGAAATCCGAATGTGATGTTAGAAATGTCTACGCATTTGCTGCCAAAACGCCAATTCAACGTATTTTACACACTGAATACGTTATTTAGATGCATTTTTGTGCAATGTACTGAAAATTGTGTAAAACGCAAGTTTCACACTGAAATATGAATGTTATGCTAGATACCCGTGTATTTGCTGCTGAAATCGCATTTAACGTAAATATCACATTGAAATCCAAATGTGATGTTAGAAATGTCTACGCATTTACTGCCAAAACGCGAATTCAACGTATTTTACACACTGAATATGATATTTCGATGCATTTTTGTGCAATGTACTGAAAATCGTGTAAAACGCAAGTTTCACACTGAAATATGAATGCTATTCTAGAAACCTGTGTATTTGCTGCTGAAATCGCATTTAACGTAAATATCACATTGAAATCCGAATGTGATGTTAGAAATGTCTACGCATTTGCTGCCAAAACGCGAATTCAACGTATTTTACACACAGAATACGTTATTTAGATGCATTTTTGTGCAATGTACTAAAAATTGTGTAAAACGCAAGTTTCACACTGAAATATGAATGTTATGCTAGAAACCCGTGTATTTGCTGCTGAAATCGCATTTAACGTAAATATGACATTGAAATCCAAATGTGATGTTACACACTGAATACGATTTTTAGATGCATTTTTGTGCAATGTACTGAAAATCGTGTAAAACGCAAGTTTCACACTGAAATATGAATGTTATGCTAGAAACCTGTGTACTTGCTGCTGAAATCGCATTTAACGTAAATATACCATTGAAATCCGAATGTGATGTTAGAAATGTCTACGCATTTGCTGCCAAAACGCGAATTCAACGTATTTTACACACTGAATACGATATTTCGATGCATTTTTGTGCAATGTACTGAAAATCGTATAAAACGCAAGATTCACACTGAAATATGAATGTTATGCTAGAAACCTGTGTATTTGCTGCTGAAATCGTATTTAACGTAAATATCACATTGAAATCCGAATGTGATGTTAGAAATGTCTACGCATTTGCTGCCAAAACGCGAATTCAACGTATTTTACACACTGAATACGTTATTTAGATGCATTTTTGTGCAATGTACTAAAAATTGTGTAAAACGCAAGTTTCACACTGAAATATGAATGTTATGCTAGAAACCCGTGTATTTGCTGCTGAAATCGCATTTAACGTAAATATCACATTGAAATCCAAATGTGATGTTAGAAATGTCTACGCATTTACTGCCAAAACGCGAATTCAACGTATTTTACACACTGAATACGATATTTCGATGCATTTTTGTGCAATTTACTGAAACACATGTAAAACGCAAGTTTTACACTGAAATATGAATGTTATGCTAGAAACCTGTGTATTTGCTGCTGAAATCGCATTTAACGTAAATATCACATTGAAATCCGAATGTGATGTTAGAAATGTCTACGCATTTGCTGCCAAAACGCGAATTCAACGTATTTTACACACTGAATACGATATTTCGATGCATTTTTGTGCAATGTACTGAAAATCGTGTAAAACCCAAGTTTCACACTGAAATATGAATGTTATGCTAGAAACCTGTGTATTTGCTGCTGAAATCGCATTTAACGTAAATATCACATTGAAATCCGAATGTGATGTTAGAAATGTCTACGCATTTGCTGCCAAAACGCGAATTCAACGTATTTTACACACTGAATACGATATTTAGATGCATTTTTGTGCAATGTACTGAAAATCGTGTAAAACGCAAGTTTCACACTGAAATATGAATGCTATTCTAGAAACCTGTGTATTTGCTGCTGAAATCGCATTTAACGTAAATATCACATTGAAATCCGAATGTGATGTTAGAAATGTCTACGCATTTGCTGCCAAAACGCCAATTCAACGTATTTTACACACTGAATACGTTATTTAGATGCATTTTTGTGCAATGTACTAAAAATTGTGTAAAACGCAAGTTTCACACTGAAATATGAATGTTATGCTAGAAACCCGTGTATTTGCTGCAGAAATCGCATTTAACGTAAATATCACATTGAAATCCAAATGTGATGTTAGAAATGTCTACGCATTTACTGCCAAAACGCGAATTCAACGTATTTTACATACTGAATACGATATTTCGATGCATTTTTGTGCAATGTACTGAAAATCGTGTAAAACGCAAGTTTTACACTGAAATATGAATGTTATGCTAGAAACCTGTGTATTTGCTGCTGAAATCGCATTTAACGTAAATATCACATTGGAATCCGAATGTGATGTTAGAAATGTCTACGCATTTGCTGCCAAAACGCGAATTCAACGTATTTTACACACTGAATACGATATTTCGATGCATTTTTGTGCAATGTACTGAAAATCGTGTAAAACGCAAGTTTCACACTGAAATATGAATGTTATGCTAGAAACCCGTGTATTTGCTGCTGAAATCGCATTTAACGTAAATATGACATTGAAATCCAAATGTGATGTTACACACTGAATACGATATTTAGATGCTTTTTTGTGCAATGTACCGAAAATCGTGTAAAACGCAAGTTTCACACTGAAATATGAATGTTATGCTAGAAACCTGTGTATTTGCTGCTGAAATCGCATTTAACGTAAATATCACATTGAAATCCGAAAGTGATGTTAGAAATGTCTACGCATTTGCTGCCAAAACGCGAATTCAACGTATTTTACACACTGAATACGATATTTCGATGCATTTTTGTGCAATGTACTGAAAATCGTGTAAAACGCAAGTTTCGCACTGAAATATGAATGTTATGCTAGAAACCCGTGTATTTGCTGCTGAAATCACATTTAACGTAAATATCACATTGAAATCCAAATGTGATGTTGCACACTGAATACGATATTTAGATGCATTTTTGTGCAATGTACTGAAATTCGTGTAAAACTCAAGTTTCACACTGACATATGAATGTTATGCTAGAAACCTGTGTATTTGCTGCTGAAATCGCATTTAACGTAAATATCACATTGAAATCCGCATGTGATGTTAGAAATGTCTACGCATTTGCTGCCAAAACGCGAATTCAACGTATTTTACACACAGAATACGTTATTTAGATGCATTTTTGTGCAATGTACTAAAAATTGTGTAAAACGCAAGTTTCACACTGAAATATGAATGTTATGCTAGAAACCCGTGTATTTGCTGCTGAAATCGCATTTAACGTAAATATCACATTGAAATCCAATTGTGATGTTACACACTGAATACGATATTTAGATGCATTTTTGTGCAATGTACTGAAAATCGTGTAAAACGCAAGTTTCACACTGCAATATGAATGTTATGCTAGAAACCTGTGTATTTGCTCCTGAAATTGCATTTAACGTATATATCACATTGAAATCCGAATGTGATGTTAGAAATGTCTACGCATTTACTGCCAAAACGCGAATTCAACGTATTTTACACACTGAATACGATATTTCGATGCATTTTTGTGCAATGTACTGAAAATCGTGTAAAACG
Source organism: Carabus problematicus (assembly GCA_963422195.1). NCBI lineage: Eukaryota > Metazoa > Arthropoda > Insecta > Coleoptera > Carabidae > Carabus > Carabus problematicus. The sequence goes on from OY728586.1 coordinate 7,452,824, forward strand.
CAAGTTTTACACTGAAATATGAATGTTATGCTAGAAACCTGTGTATTTGCTGCTGAAATCGCATTTAACGTAAATATCACATTGGAATCCGAATATGATGTTAGAAATGTCTACGCATTTGCTGCCAAAACGCGAATTCAACGTATTTTACACACTGAATACGATATTTCGATGCATTTTTGTGCAATGTACTGAAAATCGTGTAAAACGCAAGTTTCACACTGAAATATGAATGTTATGCTAGAAACCCGTGTATTTGCTGTTGAAATCGCATTTAACGTATATATCACATCGAAATCCGAATGTGATGTTAGAAATGTCTACGCATTTACTGCCAAAACGCGAATTCAACGTATTTTACACACTGAATAAGATATTTCGATGCATTTTTGTGCAATGTACTGAAAATCGTGTAAAACGCAAGTTTCACACTGAAATATGAATGTTATGCTAGAAACCCGTGTATTTGCTGCTGAAATCGCATTTAACGTAAATATGACATTGAAATCCAAATGTGATGTTACACACTGAATACGATTTTTAGATGCATTTTTGTGCAATGTACTGAAAATCGTGTAAAACGCAAGTTTCACACTGAAATATGAATGTTATGCTAGAAACCTGTGTATTTGCTGCTGAAATCTTATTTAACGTAAATATCACATTGAAATCCGAATGTGATGTTAGAAATGTCTACGCATTTGCTGCCAAAACGCGAATTCAACGTATTTTACACACAGAATACGTTATTTAGATGCATTTTTGTGCAATGTACTAAAAATTGTGTAAAACGCAAGTTTCACACTGAAATATGAATGTTATGCTAGAAACCCGTGTATTTGCTGCTGAAATCGCATTTAACGTAAATATCACATTGAAATCCAAATGTGATGTTAGAAATGTCTACGCATTTACTGCCAAAACGCGAATTCAACGTATTTTACACACTGAATACGATATTTCGATGCATTTTTGTGCAATGTACTGAAAATCGTGTAAAACGCAAGTTTTACACTGAAATATGAATGTTATGCTAGAAACCTGTGTATTTGCTGCTGAAATCGCATTTAACGTAAATATCACATTGGAATCCGAATGTGATGTTAGAAATGTCTACGCATTTGCTGCCAAAACGCGAATTCAACGTATTTTACACACTGAATACTATATTTCGATGCATTTTTGTGCAATGTACCGAAAATCGTGTAAAACGCAAGTTTCACACCGAAATATGAATGTTATGCTAGAAACCTGTGTATTTGCTGCTGAAATCGCATTTAACGTAAATATGACATTGAAATCCAAATGTGATGTTACACACTGAATACGATATTTAGATGCTTTTTTGTGCAATGTACCGAAAATCGTGTAAAACGCAAGTTTCACACTGAAATATGAATGTTATGCTAGAAACCTGTGTATTTGCTGCTGAAATCGCATTTAACGTAAATATCACATTGAAATCCGAAAGTGATGTTAGAAATGTCTACGCATTTGCTGCCAAAACGCGAATTCAACGTATTTTACACACTGAATACGATATTTCGATGCATTTTTGTGCAATGTACTGAAAATCGTGTAAAACGCAAGTTTCGCACTGAAATATGAATGTTATGCTAGAAACCCGTGTATTTGCTGCTGAAATCACATTTAACGTAAATATCACATTGAAATCCAAATGTGATGTTGCACACTGAATACGATATTTAGATGCATTTTTGTGCAATGTACTGAAATTCGTGTAAAACTCAAGTTTCACACTGACATATGAATGTTATGCTAGAAACCTGTGTATTTGCTGCTGAAATCGCATTTAACGTAAATATCACATTGAAATCCGCATGTGATGTTAGAAATGTCTACGCATTTGCTGCCAAAACGCGAATTCAACGTATTTTACACACAGAATACGTTATTTAGATGCATTTTTGTGCAATGTACTAAAAATTGTGTAAAACGCAAGTTTCACACTGAAATATGAATGTTATGCTAGAAACCCGTGTATTTGCTGCTGAAATCGCATTTAACGTAAATATCACATTGAAATCCAATTGTGATGTTACACACTGAATACGATATTTAGATGCATTTTTGTGCAATGTACTGAAAATCGTGTAAAACGCAAGTTTCACACTGCAATATGAATGTTATGCTAGAAACCTGTGTATTTGCTCCTGAAATTGCATTTAACGTATATATCACATTGAAATCCGAATGTGATGTTAGAAATGTCTACGCATTTACTGCCAAAACGCGAATTCAACGTATTTTACACACTGAATACGATATTTCGATGCATTTTTGTGCAATGTACTGAAAATCGTGTAAAACGCAAGTTTTACACTGAAATATGAATGTTATGCTAGAAACCTGTGTATTTGCTGCTGAAATCGCATTTAACGTAAATATCACATTGGAATCCGAATATGATGTTAGAAATGTCTACGCATTTGCTGCCAAAACGCGAATTCAACGTATTTTACACACTGAATACGATATTTCGATGCATTTTTGTGCAATGTACTGAAAATCGTGTAAAACGCAAGTTTCACACTGAAATATGAATGTTATGCTAGAAACCCGTGTATTTGCTGTTGAAATCGCATTTAACGTATATATCACATCGAAATCCGAATGTGATGTTAGAAATGTCTACGCATTTACTGCCAAAACGCGAATTCAACGTATTTTACACACTGAATAAGATATTTCGATGCATTTTTGTGCAATGTACTGAAAATCGTGTAAAACGCAAGTTTCACACTGAAATATGAATGTTATGCTAGAAACCCGTGTATTTGCTGCTGAAATCGCATTTAACGTAAATATGACATTGAAATCCAAATGTGATGTTACACACTGAATACGATTTTTAGATGCATTTTTGTGCAATGTACTGAAAATCGTGTAAAACGCAAGTTTCACACTGAAATATGAATGTTATGCTAGAAACCTGTGTATTTGCTGCTGAAATCTTATTTAACGTAAATATCACATTGAAATCCGAATGTGATGTTAGAAATGTCTACGCATTTGCTGCCAAAACGCGAATTCAACATATTTTACACACAGAATACGTTATTTAGATGCATTTTTGTGCAATGTACTAAAAATTGTGTAAAACGCAAGTTTCACACTGAAATATGAATGTTATGCTAGAAACCCGTGTATTTGCTGCTGAAATCGCATTTAACGTAAATATCACATTGAAATCCAAATGTGATGTTAGAAATGTCTACGCATTTACTGCCAAAACGCGAATTCAACGTATTTTACACACTGAATACGATATTTCGATGCATTTTTGTGCAATGTACTGAAAATCGTGTAAAACGCAAGTTTTACACTGAAATATGAATGTTATGCTAGAAACCTGTGTATTTGCTGCTGAAATCGCATTTAACGTAAATATCACATTGGAATCCGAATGTGATGTTAGAAATGTCTACGCATTTGCTGCCAAAACGCGAATTCAACGTATTTTACACACTGAATACTATATTTCGATGCATTTTTGTGCAATGTACCGAAAATCGTGTAAAACGCAAGTTTCACACCGAAATATGAATGTTATGCTAGAAACCTGTGTATTTGCTGCTGAAATCGCATTTAACGTAAATATCACATTGAAATCCGAATGTGATGTTAGTAATGTCTACGCATTTGCTGCCAAAACGCGAATTCAACGTATTTTACACACTGAATACTATATTTCGATGCATTTTTGTGCAATGTACCGAAAATCGTGTAAAACGCAAGTTTCACACTGAAATATGAATGTTATGCTAGAAACCTGTGTATTTGCTGCTGAAATCGCATTTAAGGTAAATATGACATTGAAATCCGAATGTGATGTTAGAAATGTCTACGCATTTGCTGCCAAAACGCGAATTCAACGTATTTTACACACTGAATACGATATTTCGATGCATTTTTGTGCAATGTACTGAAAATCGTGTAAAACGCAAGTTTCACACTGATATATGAATGTTATGCTAGAAACCTGTGTATTTGCTCCTGAAATCGCATTTAACGTATATATCACATTGAAATCCGAATGTGATGTTAGAAATGTCTACACATTTGCTGCCAAAAGGCGAATTCAACGTATTTTACACACTGAATACTATATTTCGATGCATTTTTGTGCAATGTACCGAAAATCGTGTAAAACGCAAGTTTCACTCTGATATATGAATGTTATGCTAGAAACCTGTGTATTTGCTGCTGAAATCGCATTTAACGTAAATATCACATTGGAATCCGAATGTGATGCTAGAAATGTCTACGCATTTGCTGCCAAAACGCGAATTCAACGTATTTTACACACTGAATACTATATTTCGATGCATTTTTGTGCAATGTACCGACAATCGTGTAAAACGCAAGTTTCACACCGAAATATGAATGTTATGCTAGAAACCTGTTTATTTGCTGCTGAAATCGCATTTAACGTAAATATCACATTGAAATCCGAATGTGATGTTAGTAATGTCTACGCATTTACTGCCAAAACGCGAATTCAACGTATTTTACACACTGAATACGATATTTCGATGCATTTTTGTGCAATGTACTGAAAATCGTGTAAAACGCAAGTTTCACACTGAAATATGAATGTTATGCTAGAAACCTGTGTATTTGCTGCTGAAATCGCATTTATCGTAAATATCACATTGAAACCCGAATGTGATGTTAGAAATGTCTACGCATTTGCTGCCAAAACGCGAATTCAACGTATTTTACACACTGAATACGATATTTCGATGCATTTTTGTGCAATGTACTGAAAATCGTGTAAAACGCAAGTTTCACACTGAAATATGAATGTTATGCTAGAAACCTGTGTATTTGCTGCTGAAATCGCATTTAACGTAAATATCACATTGAAATCCGAATGTGATGTTAGAAATGTCTACGCATTTGCTGTCAAAACGCGAATTCAACGTATTTTACACACTAAATACGATATTTAGATGCATTTTTGTGCAATGTACTGAAAATCGTGTAAAACGCAAGTTTCGCACTGAAATTTGAATGCTATTCTAGAAACCTGTGTATTTGCTGCTGAAATCGAATTTAACGTAAATATCACATTGAAATCCGAATGTGATGTTAGAAATGTCTACGCATTTGCTGCCAAAACGCCAATTCAACGTATTTTACACACTGAATACGTTATTTAGATGCATTTTTGTGCAATGTACTGAAAATTGTGTAAAACGCAAGTTTCACACTGAAATATGAATGTTATGCTAGATACCCGTGTATTTGCTGCTGAAATCGCATTTAACGTAAATATCACATTGAAATCCAAATGTGATGTTAGAAATGTCTACGCATTTACTGCCAAAACGCGAATTCAACGTATTTTACACACTGAATACGATTTTTAGATGCATTTTTGTGCAATGTACTGAAAATCGTGTAAAACGCAAGTTTCACACTGAAATATGAATGTTATGCTAGAAACCTGTGTACTTGCTGCTGAAATCGCATTTAACGTAAATATACCATTGAAATCCGAATGTGATGTTAGAAATGTCTACGCATTTGCTGCCAAAACGCGAATTCAACGTATTTTACACACTGAATACGATATTTCGATGCATTTTTGTGCAATGTACTGAAAATCGTATAAAACGCAAGATTCACACTGAAATATGAATGTTATGCTAGAAACCTGTGTATTTGCTGCTGAAATCGTATTTAACGTAAATATCACATTGAAATCCGAATGTGATGTTAGAAATGTCTACGCATTTGCTGCCAAAACGCGAATTCAACGTATTTTACACACTGAATACGTTATTTAGATGCATTTTTTGTGCAATGTACTAAAAATTGTGTAAAACGCAAGTTTCACACTGAAATATGAATGTTATGCTAGAAACCCGTGTATTTGCTGCTGAAATCGCATTTAACGTAAATATCACATTGAAATCCAAATGTGATGTTAGAAATGTCTACGCATTTACTGCCAAAACGCGAATTCAACGTATTTTACACACTGAATACGATATTTCGATGCATTTTTGTGCAATGTACTGAAACACATGTAAAACGCAAGTTTTACACTGAAATATGAATGTTATGCTAGAAACCTGTGTATTTGCTGCTGAAATCGCATTTAACGTAAATATCACATTGAAATCCGAATGTGATGTTAGAAATGTCTACGCATTTGCTGCCAAAACGCGAATTCAACGTATTTTACACACTGAATACGATATTTCGATGCATTTTTGTGCAATGTACTGAAAATCGTGTAAAACGCAAGTTTCACACTGACATATGAATGTTATGCTAGAAACCTGTGTATTTGCTGCTGAAATCGCATTTAACGTAAATATCACATTGAAATCCGAATGTGATGTTAGAAATGTCTACGCATTTGCTGCCAAAACGCGAATTCAACTTATTTTACACACTGAATACTATATTTCGATGCATTTTTGTGCAATGTACTGAAAATCGTGTAAAACGCAAGTTTCACACAGAAATATGAATGCTATTCTAGAAACCTGTGTATTTGCTGCTGAAATCGCATTTAACGTAAATATCACATTGAAATCCGAATGTGATGTTAGAAATGTCTACGCATTTGCTGCCAAAACGCGAATTCAACGTATTTTACACACTGAATACTATATTTCGATGCATTTTTGTGCAATGTACCGAAAATCGTGTAAAACGCAAGTTTCACACTGAAATATGAATGTTATGCTAGAAACCTGTGTATTTGCTGCTGAAATCGCATTTAAGGTAAATATCACATTGAAATCCGAATGTGATGTTAGAAATGTCTACGCATTTGCTGCCAAAACGCGAATTCAACGTATTTTACACACTGAATACTATATTTCGATGCTTTTTTGTGCATTGTACCGAAAATCGTGTAAAACGCAAGTTTCACACTGAAATATGAATGTTATGCTAGAAACCTGTGTATTTGCTCCTGAAATCGCATTTAACGTATATATCACATTGAAATCCGAATGTGATGTTAGAAATGTCTACACATTTGCTGCCAAAAGGCGAATTCAACGTATTTTACACACTGAATACTATATTTCGATGCATTTTTGTGCAATGTACCGAAAATCGTGTAAAACGCAAGTTTCACACTGATATATGAATGTTATGCTAGAAACCTGTGTATTTGCTGCTGAAATCGCATTTAACGTAAATATCACATTGGAATCCGAATGTGATGTTAGAAATGTCTACGCATTTGCTGCCAAAACGCGAATTCAACGTATTTTACACACTGAATACTATATTTCGATGCATTTTTGTGCAATGTACCGAAAATCGTGTAAAACGCAAGTTTCACACCGAAATATGAATGTTATGCTAGAAACCTGTGTATTTGCTGCTGAAATCGCATTTAACGTAAATATCACATTGAAATCCGAATGTGATGTTAGAAATGTCTACGCATTTGCTGCCAAAACGCGAATTCAACGTATTTTACACACTGAATACGATATGTAGATGCATTTTTGTGCAATGTACTGAAAATCGTGTAAAACGCAAGTTTCACACCGAAATATGAATGTTATGCTAGAAACCTGTGTATTTGCTGCTGAAATCGCATTTAACGTAAATATCACATTGAAATCCGAATGTGATGTTAGTAATGTCTACGCATTTACTGCCAAAAAGCGAATTCAACGTATTTTACACACTGAATACTATATTTCGATGCATTTTTGTGCAATGTACTGAAAATTGTGTAAAACGCAAGTTTCACACTGAAATATGAATGTTATGCTAGAAACCTGTGTATTTGCTCCTGAAATCGCATTTAACGTATATATCACATTGAAATCCGAATGTGATGTTAGAAATGTCTACGCATTTACTGCCAAAACGCGAATTCAACGTATTTTACACACTGAATACGATATTTCGATGCATTTTTGTGCAATGTACTGAAAATCGTGTAAAACGCAAGTTTCACACTGAAATATGAATGTTATGCTAGAAACCCGTGTATTTGCTGCCGAAATCGCATTTAACGTAAATATCACATTGAAATCCAAATGTGATGTTACACACTGAATACGATATTTAGATGCATTTTTGGGCAATGTACTGAAAATCGTGTAAAACGCAAGTTTCACACTGAAATATGAATGTTATGCTAGAAACCTGTGTACTTGCTGCTGAAATCGCATTTAACGTAAATATACCATTGAAATCCGAATGTGATGTTAGAAATGTCTACGCATTTGCTGCCAAACGCGAATTCAACGTATTTTACACACTGAATACGATATTTAGATGCATTTTTGTGCAATGTACTGAAAATCGTATAAAACGCAAGATTCACACTGAAATATGAATGTTATGCTAGAAACCTGTGTATTTGCTGCTGAAATCGTATTTAACGTAAATATCACATTGAAATCCGAATGTGATGTTAGAAATGTCTACGCATTTACTGCCAAAACGCGAATTCAAAGTATTTTACACACTGAATACGATATTTCGATGCATTTATGTGCAATGTACTGAAAATTGTGTAAAACGCAAGTTTCACACTGAAATATGAATGTTATGCTAGAAACCTGTGTATTTGCTCCTGAAATCGCATTTAACGTATATATCACATTGAAATCCGAATGTGATGTTAGAAATGTCTACGCATTTACTGCCAAAACGCGAATTCAACGTATTTTACACACTGAATACGATATTTCGATGCATTTTTGTGCAATGTACTGAAAATCGTATAAAACGCAAGTTTCACACTGAAATATGAATGTTATGCTAGAAACCTGTGTATTTGCTGCTGAAATCGTATTTAACGTGAATATCACATTGAAATCCGAATGTGCTGTTAGAAATGTCTACGCATTTACTGCCAAAACGCGAATTCAACGTATTTTACACACTGAATACGATATTTCGATGCATTTTTGTACAATGTACTGAAAATCGTGTAAAACGCAAGTTTCACACTGAAATATGAATGTTATGCTAGAAACCTGTGTATTTGCTGCTGAAATCGCATTTAACGTAAATATCACATTGAAATCCGAATGTGATGTTAGAAATGTCTACGCATTTGCTGCCAAAACGCGAATTCAACTTATTTTACACACTGAATACTATATTTCGATGCATTTTTGTGCAATGTACTGAAAATCGTGTAAAACGCAAGTTTCACACTGAAATATGAATGCTATTCTAGAAACCTGTGTATTTGCTGCTGAAATCGCATTTAACGTAAATATCACATTGAAATCCGAATGTGATGTTAGAAATGTCTACGCATTTGCTGCCAAAACGCGAATTCAACGTATTTTACACACTGAATACTATATTTCGATGCATTTTTGTGCAATGTACCGAAAATCGTGTAAAACGCAAGTTTCACACTGAAATATGAATGTTATGCTAGAAACCTGTGTATTTGCTGCTGAAATCGCATTTAAGGTAAATATCACATTGAAATCCGAATGTGATGTTAGAAATGTCTACGCATTTGCTGCCAAAACGCGAACTCAACGTATTTTACACACTGAATACTATATTTCGATGCTTTTTTGTGCAATGTACCGAAAATCGTGTAAAACGCAAGTTTCACACTGAAATATGAATGTTATGCTAGAAACCTGTGTATTTCCTGCTGAAATCGCATTTAACGTAAATATCACATTGAAATCCGAAAGTGATGTTAGAAATGTCTACGCATTTGCTGCCAAAACGCGAATTCAACGTATTTTACACACTGAATACGATATTTCGATGCATTTTTGTGCAATGTACTGAAAATCGTGTAAAACGCAAGTTTCGCACTGAAATATGAATGTTATGCTAGAAACCCGTGTATTTGCTGCTGAAATCACATTTAACGTAAATATCACATTGAAATCCAAATGTGATGTTGCACACTGAATACGATATTTAGATGCATTTTTGTGCAATGTACTGAAATTCGTGTAAAACTCAAGTTTCACACTGACATATGAATGTTATGCTAGAAACCTGTGTATTTGCTGCTGAAATCGCATTTAACGTAAATATCACATTGAAATCCGCATGTGATGTTAGAAATGTCTACGCATTTGCTGCCAAAACGCGAATTCAACGTATTTTACACACTGAATACTATATTTCGATGCATTTTTGTGCAATGTACCGAAAATCGTGTAAAACGCAAGTTTCACACCGAAATATGAATGTTATGCTAGAAACCTGTGTATTTGCTGCTGAAATCGCATTTAACGTAAATATCACATTGAAATCCGAATGTGATGTTAGAAATGTCTACGCATTTGCTGCCAAAACGCGAATTCAACGTATTTTACACACTGAATACGATATGTAGATGCATTTTTGTGCAATGTACTGAAAATCGTGTAAAACGCAAGTTTCACACCGAAATATGAATGTTATGCTAGAAACCTGTGTATTTGCTGCTGAAATCGCATTTAACGTAAATATCACATTGAAATCCGAATGTGATGTTAGTAATGTCTACGCATTTACTGCCAAAAAGCGAATTCAACGTATTTTACACACTGAATACTATATTTCGATGCATTTTTGTGCAATGTACTGAAAATTGTGTAAAACGCAAGTTTCACACTGAAATATGAATGTTATGCTAGAAACCTGTGTATTTGCTCCTGAAATCGCATTTAACGTATATATCACATTGAAATCCGAATGTGATGTTAGAAATGTCTACGCATTTACTGCCAAAACGCGAATTCAACGTATTTTACAGACTGAATACGATATTTCGATGCATTTTTGTGCAATGTACTGAAAATCGTGTAAAACGCAAGTTTCACACTGAAATATGAATGTTATGCTAGAAACCCGTGTATTTGCTGCCGAAATCGCATTTAACGTAAATATCACATTGAAATCCAAATGTGATGTTACACACTGAATACGATATTTAGATGCATTTTTGGGCAATGTACTGAAAATCGTGTAAAACGCAAGTTTCACACTGAAATATGAATGTTATGCTAGAAACCTGTGTACTTGCTGCTGAAATCGCATTTAACGTAAATATACCATTGAAATCCGAATGTGATGTTAGAAATGTCTACGCATTTGCTGCCAAAACGCGAATTCAACGTATTTTACACACTGAATACGATATTTAGATGCATTTTTGTGCAATGTACTGAAAATCGTATAAAACGCAAGATTCACACTGAAATATGAATGTTATGCTAGAAACCTGTGTATTTGCTGCTGAAATCGTATTTAACGTAAATATCACATTGAAATCCGAATGTGATGTTAGAAATGTCTACGCATTTACTGCCAAAACGCGAATTCAAAGTATTTTACACACTGAATACGATATTTCGATGCATTTATGTGCAATGTACTGAAAATTGTGTAAAACGCAAGTTTCACACTGAAATATGAATGTTATGCTAGAAACCTGTGTATTTGCTCCTGAAATCGCATTTAACGTATATATCACATTGAAATCCGAATGTGATGTTAGAAATGTCTACGCATTTACTGCCAAAACGCGAATTCAACGTATTTTACACACTGAATACGATATTTCGATGCATTTTTGTGCAATGTACTGAAAATCGTATAAAACGCAAGTTTCACACTGAAATATGAATGTTATGCTAGAAACCTGTGTATTTGCTGCTGAAATCGTATTTAACGTGAATATCACATTGAAATCCGAATGTGCTGTTAGAAATGTCTACGCATTTACTGCCAAAACGCGAATTCAACGTATTTTACACACTGAATACGATATTTCGATGCATTTTTGTACAATGTACTGAAAATCGTGTAAAACGCAAGTTTCACACTGAAATATGAATGTTATGCTAGAAACCTGTGTATTTGCTGCTGAAATCGCATTTAACGTAAATATCACATTGAAATCCGAATGTGATGTTAGAAATGTCTACGCATTTGCTGCCAAAACGCGAATTCAACTTATTTTACACACTGAATACTATATTTCGATGCATTTTTGTGCAATGTACTGAAAATCGTGTAAAACGCAAGTTTCACACTGAAATATGAATGCTATTCTAGAAACCTGTGTATTTGCTGCTGAAATCGCATTTAACGTAAATATCACATTGAAATCCGAATGTGATGTTAGAAATGTCTACGCATTTGCTGCCAAAACGCGAATTCAACGTATTTTACACACTGAATACTATATTTCGATGCATTTTTGTGCAATGTACCGAAAATCGTGTAAAACGCAAGTTTCACACTGAAATATGAATGTTATGCTAGAAACCTGTGTATTTGCTGCTGAAATCGCATTTAAGGTAAATATCACATTGAAATCCGAATGTGATGTTAGAAATGTCTACGCATTTGCTGCCAAAACGCGAACTCAACGTATTTTACACACTGAATACTATATTTCGATGCTTTTTTGTGCAATGTACCGAAAATCGTGTAAAACGCAAGTTTCACACTGAAATATGAATGTTATGCTAGAAACCTGTGTATTTCCTGCTGAAATCGCATTTAACGTAAATATCACATTGAAATCCGAAAGTGATGTTAGAAATGTCTACGCATTTGCTGCCAAAACGCGAATTCAACGTATTTTACACACTGAATACGATATTTCGATGCATTTTTGTGCAATGTACTGAAAATCGTGTAAAACGCAAGTTTCGCACTGAAATATGAATGTTATGCTAGAAACCCGTGTATTTGCTGCTGAAATCACATTTAACGTAAATATCACATTGAAATCCAAATGTGCTGTTGCACACTGAATACGATATTTAGATGCATTTTTGTGCAATGTACTGAAATTCGTGTAAAACTCAAGTTTCACACTGACATATGAATGTTATGCTAGAAACCTGTGTATTTGCTGCTGAAATCGCATTTAACGTAAATATCACATTGAAATCCGCATGTGATGTTAGAAATGTCTACGCATTTGCTGCCAAAACGCGAATTCAACGTATTTTACACACTGAATACGATATTTAGATGCATTTTTGTGCAATGTACTAAAAATCGTATAAAACGCAAGTTTCACACTGAAATATGAATGTTATGCTAGAAACCTGTGTATTTGCTGCTGAAATCGTATTTAACGTAAATATCACATTGAAATCCGAATTTGATGTTAGAAATGTCTACGCATTTACTGCCAAAACGCGAATTCAACGTATTTTACACACTGAATACGATATTTCGATGCATTTTTGTGCAATGTACTGAAAATCGTGTAAAACGCAAGTTTCACACTGAAATATAAATGTTATGCTAGAAACCTGTGTATTTGCTGCTGAAATCGCATTTATCGTAAATATCACATTGAAACCCGAATGTGATGTTAGAAATGTCTACGCATTTGCTGCCAAAACGCGAATTCAACGTATTTTACACACTGAATACGATATTTCGATGCATTTTTGTGCAATGTACTGAAAATCGTGTAAAACGCAAGTTTCACACTGAAATATGAATGTTATGCTAGAAACCTGTGTATTTGCTGCTGAAATCGCATTTAACGTAAATATCACATTGAAATCCGAATGTGATGTTAGAAATGTCTACGCATTTGCTGCCAAAACGCGAATTCAACGTATTTTACACACTGAATACGATATTTAGATGCATTTTTGTGCAATGTACTGAAAATCGTGTAAAACGCAAGTTTCACACTGAAATATGAATGCTATTCTAGAAACCTGTGTATTTGCTGCTGAAATCGCATTTAACGTAAATATCACATTGAAATCCGAATGTGATGTTAGAAATGTCTACGCATTTGCTGCCAAAACGCCAATTCAACGTATTTTACACACTGAATACGTTATTTAGATGCATTTTTGTGCAATGTACTAAAAATTGTGTAAAACGCAAGTTTCACACTGAAATATGAATGTTATGCTAGAAACCCGTGTATTTGCTGCAGAAATCGCATTTAACGTAAATATCACATTGAAATCCAAATGTGATGTTAGAAATGTCTACGCATTTACTGCCAAAACGCGAATTCAACGTATTTTACATACTGAATACGATATTTCGATGCATTTTTGTGCAATGTACTGAAAATCGTGTAAAACGCAAGTTTTACACTGAAATATGAATGTTATGCTAGAAACCTGTGTATTTGCTGCTGAAATCGCATTTAACGTAAATATCACATTGGAATCCGAATGTGATGTTAGAAATGTCTACGCATTTGCTGCCAAAACGCGAATTCAACGTATTTTACACACTGAATACTATATTTCGATGCATTTTTGTGCAATGTACCGAAAATCGTGTAAAACGCAAGTTTCACACCGAAATATGAATGTTATGCTAGAAACCTGTGTATTTGCTGCTGAAATCGCATTTAACGTAAATATCACATTGAAATCCGAATGTGATGTTAGTAATGTCTACGCATTTACTGCCAAAACGCGAATTCAACGTATTTTACACACTGAATACGATATTTCGATGCATTTTTGTGCAATGTACTGAAAATTGTGTAACACGCAAGTTTCACACTGAAATATGAATGTTATGCTAGAAACCTGTGTATTTGCTCCTGAAATCGCATTTAACGTATATATCACATTGAAATCCGAATGTGATGTTAGAAATGTCTACGCATTTACTGCCAAAACGCGAATTCAACGTATTTTACACACTGAATACGATATTTCGATGCATTTTTGTGCAATGTACTGAAAATCGTGTAAAACGCAAGTTTCACACTGAAATATGAATGTTATGCTAGAAACCCGTGTATTTGCTGCTGAAATCGCATTTAACGTAAATATCACATTGAAATCCAAATGTGATGTTACACACTGAATACGATATTTAGATGCATTTTTGTGCAATGTACTGAAAATCGTGTAAAACGCAAGTTTCACACTGAAATATGAATGTTATGCTAGAAACCTGTGTATTTGCTGCTGAAATCGCATTTAACGTAAATATCACATTGAAATCCAAATGTGATGTTAGAAATGTCTACGCATTTACTGCCAAAACGCGAATTCAACGTATTTTACACACTGAATACGATATTTCGATGCATTTTTGTGCAATGTACTGAAAATCGTGTAAAACGCAAGTTTTACACTGAAATATGAATGTTATGCTAGAAACCTGTGTATTTGCTGCTGAAATCGCATTTAACGTAAATATCACATTGGAATCCGAATGTGATGTTAGAAATGTCTACGCATTTGCTGCCAAAACGCGAATTCAACGTATTTTACACACTGAATACTATATTTCGATGCATTTTTGTGCAATGTACCGAAAATCGTGTAAAACGCAAGTTTCACACCGAAATATGAATGTTATGCTAGAAACCTGTGTATTTGCTGCTGAAATCGCATTTAACGTAAATATCACATTTAAATCCGAATGTGATGTTAGTAATGTCTACGCATTTGCTGCCAAAACGCGAATTCAACGTATTTTACACACTGAATACTATATTTCGATGCATTTTTGTGCAATGTACCGAAAATCGTGTAAAACGCAAGTTTCACACTGAAATATGAATGTTATGCTAGAAACCTGTGTATTTGCTGCTGAAATCGCATTTAAGGTAAATATGACATTGAAATCCGAATGTGATGTTAGAAATGTCTACGCATTTGCTGCCAAAACGCGAATTCAACGTATTTTACACACTGAATACGATATTTCGATGCATTTTTGTGCAATGTACTGAAAATCGTGTAAAACGCAAGTTTCACACTGATATATGAATGTTATGCTAGAAACCTGTGTATTTGCTCCTGAAATCGCATTTAACGTATATATCACATTGAAATCCGAATGTGATGTTAGAAATGTCTACACATTTGCTGCCAAAAGGCGAATTCAACGTATTTTACACACTGAATACTATATTTCGATGCATTTTTGTGCAATGTACCGAAAATCGTGTAAAACGCAAGTTTCACTCTGATATATGAATGTTATGCTAGAAACCTGTGTATTTGCTGCTGAAATCGCATTTAACGTAAATATCACATTGGAATCCGAATGTGATGCTAGAAATGTCTACGCATTTGCTGCCAAAACGCGAATTCAACGTATTTTACACACTGAATACTATATTTCGATGCATTTTTGTGCAATGTACCGACAATCGTGTAAAACGCAAGTTTCACACCGAAATATGAATGTTATGCTAGAAACCTGTTTATTTGCTGCTGAAATCGCATTTAACGTAAATATCACATTGAAATCCGAATGTGATGTTAGTAATGTCTACGCATTTACTGCCAAAACGCGAATTCAACGTATTTTACACACTGAATACGATATTTCGATGCATTTTTGTGCAATGTACTGAAAATCGTGTAAAACGCAAGTTCCACACTGAAATATGAATGTTATGCTAGAAACCTGTGTATTTGCTGCTGAAATCGCATTTATCGTAAATATCACATTGAAACCCGAATGTGATGTTAGAAATGTCTACGCATTTGCTGCCAAAACGCGAATTCAACGTATTTTACACACTGAATACGATATTTCGATGCATTTTTGTGCAATGTACTGAAAATCGTGTAAAACGCAAGTTTCGCACTGAAATTTGAATGCTATTCTAGAAACCTGTGTATTTGCTGCTGAAATCGAATTTAACGTAAATATCACATTGAAATCCGAATGTGATGTTAGAAATGTCTACGCATTTGCTGCCAAAACGCCAATTCAACGTATTTTACACACTGAATACGTTATTTAGATGCATTTTTGTGCAATGTACTGAAAATTGTGTAAAACGCAAGTTTCACACTGAAATATGAATGTTATGCTAGATACCCTTGTATTTGCTGCTGAAATCGCATTTAACGTAAATATCACATTGGAATCCGAATGTGATGTTAGAAATGTCTACGCATTTGCTGCCAAAACGCAAATTCAACGTATTTTACACACTGAATACGATATTTCAATGCATTTTTGTGCAATGTACTGAAAATCGTGTAAAACGCAAGTTTCACACTGAAATATGAATGTTATGCTAGAAACCTGTGTATTTGCTGCTGAAATCGCATTTAACGTAAATATCACATTGAAATCCGAATGTGATGTTAGAAATGTCTACGCATTTGCTGCCAAAACGCGAATTCAACGTATTTTACACACTGAATACGATATTTAGATGCATTTTTGTGCAATGTACTGAAAATCGTGTAAAACGCAAGTTTCACACTGAAATATGAATGCTATTCTAGAAACCTGTGTATTTGCTGCTGAAATCGCATTTAACGTAAATATCACATTGAAATCCAAATGTGATGTTAGAAATGTCTACGCATTTACTGCCAAAACGCGAATTCAACGTATTTTACACAGTGAATACGATATTTCGATGCATTTTTGTGCAATGTACTGAAAATCGTGTAAAACGCAAGTTTCACACTGAAATATGAATGTTATGCTAGAAACCTGTGTATTTGCTGCTGAAATCGCATTTAACGTAAATATCACATTGAAATCCGAATGTGATGTTAGAAATGTCTACGCATTTGCTGCCAAAACGCGAATTCAACGTATTTTACACACTGAATACTATATTTCGATGCATTTTTGTGCAATGTATTGAAAGTCGTGTAAAACGCAAGTTTCACACTGAAATATGAATGTTATGCTAGAAACCTGTGTATTTGCTGCTGAAATCGCATTTAACGTAAATATCACATTGAAATCCGAATGTGATGTTAGAAATGTCTACGCATTTGCTGCCAAAACGCGAATTCAACGTATTTTACACACTGAATACTATATTTCGATGCATTTTTGTGCAATGTACTGAAAGTCGTGTAAAACGCAAGTTTTACACTGAAATATGAATGTTATGCTAGAAATCTGTGTATTTGCTGCTGAAATCGCATTTAACGTAAATATCACATTGAAATTCGAATGTGATGTTAGAAATGTCTTCGCATTTGCTGCCAAAACGCGAATTCAACGTATTTTACACACTGAATACGATATTTAGATGCATTTTTGTGCAATGTACTGAAAATCGTGTAAAACGCAAGTTTCACACTGAAATATGAATGCTATTCTAGAAACCTGTGTATTTGCTGCTGAAATCGCATTTAACGTAAATATCACATTGAAATCCGAATGTGATGTTAGAAATGTCTACGCATTTACTGCCAAAACGCGAATTCAACGTATTTTACACACTGAATACGATATTTCGATGCATTTTTGTGCAATGTACTGAAAATCGTGTAAAACGCAAGTTTCACACTGAAATATGAATGCTATTCTAGAAACCTGTGTATTTGCTGCTGAAATCGTATTTAACGTAAATATCACATTGAAATCCGAATGTGATGTTAGAAATGTCTACGCATTTGCTGCCAAAACGCGAATTCAACGTATTTTACACACTGAATACTATATTTCGATGCATTTTTGTGCAATGTACCGAAAATCGTGTAAAACGCAAGTTTCACACTGAAATATGAATGTTATGCTAGAAACCTGTGTATTTGCTGCTGAAATCGCATTTAAGGTAAATATCACATTGAAATCCGAATGTGATGTTAGAAATGTCTACGCATTTGCTGCCAAAACGCGAATTCAACGTATTTTACACACTGAATATTATATTTCGATGCTTTTTTGTGCAATGTACCGAAAATCGTGTAAAACGCAAGTTTCACACTGAAATATGAATGTTATGCTAGAAACCTGTGTATTTGCTCCTGAAATCGCATTTAACGTATATATCACATTGAAATCCGAATGTGATGTTAGAAATGTCTACACATTTGCTGCCAAAAGGCGAATTCAACGTATTTTACACACTGAATACTATATTTCGATGCATTTTTGTGCAATGTACCGAAAATCGTGTAAAACGCAAGTTTCACACTGATATATGAATGTTATGCTAGAAACCTGTGTATTTGCTCCTGAAATCGCATTTAACGTATATATCACATTGAAATCCGAATGTGATGTTAGAAATGTCTACGCATTTACTGCCAAAACGCGAATTCAACGTATTTTACACACTGAATACGATAATTAGATGCATTTTTGTGCAATGTACTGAAAATCGTATAAAACGCAAGTTTCACACTTAAATATGAATGTTATGCTAGAAACCTGTGTATTTGCTGCTGAAATCGTATTTAACGTAAATATCACATTGAAATCCGAATGTGATGTTAGAAATGTCTACGCATTTACTGCCAAAACGCGAATTCAACGTATTTTACACACCGAATACGATTTTTCGATGCATTTTTGTGCAATGTACTGAAAATCGTGTAAAACGCAAGTTTCACACTGAAATATGAATGTTATGCTAGAAACCTGTGTATTTGCTGCTGAAATCGCATTTAACGTAAATATCACATTGAAATCCGAATGTGATGTTAGAAATGTCTACGCATTTGCTGCCAAAACGCGAATTCAACGTATTTTACACACTGAATACGATATTTCGATGCATTTTTGTGCAATGTACTGAAAATCGTGTAAAACCCAAGTTTCACACTGAAATATGAATGTTATGCTAGAAACCTGTGTATTTGCTGCTGAAATCGCATTTAACGTAAATATCACATTGAAATCCGAATGTGATGTTAGAAATGTCTACGCATTTGCTGCCAAAACGCGAATTCAACTTATTTTACACACTGAATACTATATTTCGATGCATTTTTGTGCAATGTACTGAAAATCGTGTAAAACGCAAGTTTCACACTGAAATATGAATGCTATTCTAGAAACCTGTGTATTTGCTGCTGAAATCGCATTTAACGTAAATATCACATTGAAATCCGAATGTGATGTTAGAAATGTCTACGCATTTGCTGCCAAAACGCGAATTCAACGTA
This sequence comes from Carabus problematicus, assembly GCA_963422195.1. Lineage (NCBI taxonomy): Eukaryota > Metazoa > Arthropoda > Insecta > Coleoptera > Carabidae > Carabus > Carabus problematicus. The sequence goes on from OY728586.1 coordinate 7,472,659, forward strand.
TTTTACACACTGAATACTATATTTCGATGCATTTTTGTGCAATGTACCGAAAATCGTGTAAAACGCAAGTTTCACACTGAAATATGAATGTTATGCTAGAAACCTGTGTATTTGCTGCTGAAATCGCATTTAAGGTAAATATGACATTGAAATCCGAATGTGATGTTAGAAATGTCTACGCATTTGCTGCCAAAACGCGAATTCAACGTATTTTACACACTGAATACTATATTTCGATGCTTTTTTGTGCAATGTACCGAAAATCGTGTAAAACGCAAGTTTCACACTGAAATATGAATGTTATGCTAGAAACCTGTGTATTTCCTGCTGAAATCGCATTTAACGTAAATATCACATTGAAATCCGAAAGTGATGTTAGAAATGTCTACGCATTTGCTGCCAAAACGCGAATTCAACGTATTTTACACACTGAATACGATATTTCGATGCATTTTTGTGCAATGTACTGAAAATCGTGTAAAACGCAAGTTTCACACTGATATATGAATGTTATGCTAGAAACCTGTGTATTTGCTCCTGAAATCGCATTTAACGTATATATCACATTGAAATCCGAATGTGATGTTAGAAATGTCTTCACATTTGCTGCCAAAAGGCGAATTCAACGTATTTTACACACTGAATACTATATTTCGATGCATTTTTGTGCAATGTACCGAAAATCGTGTAAAACGCAAGTTTCACTCTGATATATGAATGTTATGCTAGAAACCTGTGTATTTGCTGCTGAAATCGCATTTAACGTAAATATCACATTGGAATCCGAATGTGATGCTAGAAATGTCTACGCATTTGCTGCCAAAACGCGAATTCAACGTATTTTACACACTGAATACTATATTTCGATGCATTTTTGTGCAATGTACCGAAAATCGTGTAAAACGCAAGTTTCACACCGAAATATGAATGTTATGCTAGAAACCTGTTTATTTGCTGCTGAAATCGCATTTAACGTAAATATCACATTGAAATCCGAATGTGATGTTAGTAATGTCTACGCATTTACTGCCAAAACGCGAATTCAACGTATTTTACACACTGAATACGATATTTCGATGCATTTTTGTGCAATGTACTGAAAACTGTGTAAAACGCAAGTTTCACACTGAAATATGAATGTTATGCTAGAAACCCGTGTATTTGCTGCTGAAATCACATTTAACGTAAATATCACATTGAAATCCAAATGTGATGTTGCACACTGAATACGATATTTAGATGCATTTTTGTGCAATGTACTGAAAATCGTGTAAAACGCAAGTTTCACACTGACATATGAATGTTATGCTAGAAACCTGTGTATTTGCTGCTGAAATCGCATTTAACGTAAATATCACATTGAAATCCGAATGTGATGTTAGAAATGTCTACGCATTTGCTGCCAAAACGCGAATTCAACGTATTTTACACACTGAATACGATATTTAGATGCATTTTTGTGCAATGTACTAAAAATCGTATAAAACGCAAGTTTCACACTGAAATATGAATGTTATGCTAGAAACCTGTGTATTTGCTGCTGAAATCGTATTTAACGTAAATATCACATTGAAATCCGAATGTGATGTTAGAAATGTCTACGCATTTACTGCCAAAATGCGAATTCAACGTATTTTACACACTGAATACGATATTTCGATGCATTTTTGTGCAATGTACTGAAAATCGTGTAAAACGCAAGTTTCACACTGAAATATGAATGTTATGCTAGAAACCTGTGTATTTGCTGCTGAAATCGCATTTATCGTAAATATCACATTGAAACCCGAATGTGATGTTAGAAATGTCTACGCATTTGCTGCCAAAACGCGAATTCAACGTATTTTACACACTGAATACGATATTTCGATGCATTTTTGTGCAATGTACTGAAAATCGTGTAAAATGCACGTTTCTCTTTGAAATATGAATGTTATGCTAGAAACCTGTGTATTTGCTGCTGAAATCGCATTTAACGTAAATATCACATTGAAATCTGAATGTGATGTTAGAAATGTCTACGCATTTGCTGCCAAAACGATACGAATACGATATTGAGATGCATTTTTGTGCAATGTACTGAAAATCGTGTAAAACACAAGTTTCACATTGAAATATGAATGTTAAGCTAGAAACGTGTGTATTTGCTGCTGAAATCGCCTTTAACGTAAATATCACATTGAAATCCGAAAGTGATGTTTGAAATGTCTACGCATTTGCTGCCAATACGCGAATTCAACGTATTTTACACTTTGAATACGGTATTGAGATGCATTTTTGTGCAATATACTGGAAATCGTGTTAAACTCAAGTTTCACATTGAAATATGAATGTTATGCTAGAAACCTGTGTATTTGCTGCTGAAATCGCATTTAACGTAAATATCACATTGAAATCTGAATGTGATGTTAGAAATGTCTAGGCATTTGCTGCCAAAACGATACGAATACGATATTGAGATGCATTTTTGTGCAATGTACTGAAAATCGTGTAAAACACAAGTTTCACATTGAAATATGAATGTTATGCTAGAAACCTGTGTATTTGCTGCTGAAATCGCCTTTAACGTAAATATCACATTGAAATCCGAATGTGATGTTAGAAATGTCTACGTATTTGCTGCCAATATGCGAATTCAACGTATTTTACACACTGAATACGACATTGAGATGCATTTTTGTGCAATGTACTGAAAATCGTGTGAAACGCAAGTTTCACATTGAAATATGAATGTTATGCTAGAAACCTGTGTATTTGCTGCTGAAATCGCATTTAACGTAAATATAACATTGAAATCCGAATGTGATGTTAGAAATATCTGTGCATTTGCTGCAGAAATGCGAATTCAACATATTTTTCAAACTGAATATGATATTTAGATGCATTTTTGTGTAATGTACTGAAAATCGTGTGAAACGCAAGTTTCACATTAAAATATGGTTGTTATGCTAGAAACCTGCGTATTTGCTGCTGAAATCGCATTTAACGTAAATATCGCATTGAAATCCGAATGTGATGTTAGAAATGTCTACGCATTTGCTGCCAAAACGGGAATTCAAAGTATTTTACACGCTGAATACGATATTTCGATGCATTTTTGAGCAATGTACTGGAAGTCGTGTTAAACACAAGTTTCACATTGAAATATGAATGTTATCCTAGAAACCTGTGTATTTGCTGCTGAAATCGCATTTAACGTAAATATCATATTGAAATCCGAATGTGATGTTAGAAATGTCTACGCATTTGCTGCCAAAACGATACGAATACGATATTGAGATGCATTTTTGTGCAATGTACTGAAAATCGTGTAAAACTCAAGTTTCACATTGAAATTTGAATGTTATGCTGGAAACCTCAGCATTTGCTGCTGAAATTGTATTTAACGTAAATATCACATAGAAATCCGAATGTGATGTTAGAAATGTCTACGCATTTGCTGCCAAACGTATTTTACACACTGAATACGACATTGAGATGCATTTTTGTGCAATGTACTGAAAATCGTGTGAAACACAAGTTTCACATTGAAATATGAATGTTATGCTAGAAACCTGTGTATTTGCTGCTGATATCGCATTTAACGTAAATATAACATTGAAATCCGAATGTGATGTTAGAAATATCTGTGCATTTGCTGCACAAATACGAATTCAACATATTTTTCAAACTGAATACGATATTTAGATGCATTTTTGTGTAATGTACTGAAAAGCGTGTGAACCACAAGTTTCACATTGAAATATGGTTGTTATGCTAGAAACCTGCGTATTTGCTGCTGAAATCGCATTTGACGTAAATATCACATTGAAATCCGAATGTGATGTTAGAAATGTCTACGCATTTGCTGCCAAAACGCGAATTCAACGTATTTTACACACTGATTACGATATTTCGATGCATTTATGTGCAATGTACTGGAAGTCGTGTTAAACACAAGTTTTACTTTGAAATATGAATGTTACCCTAGAAACCTGTGTATTTGCTGCTGAAATCGCATTTAACGTAAATATCACATTGAAATACGAATGTGATGTTAGAAATGTCTAGGCATTTGCTGCCAAAACGCGAATTCAACGTATTTTACACACTGAATACGGTATTGAGATGCATTTTTGTGCAATATACTGGAAATCGTGTTAAACTCAAGTTTCACATTGAAATATGAATGTTATGCTAAAAACCTCTGCATTTGCTGCTGAAATTGTATTTAACGTAAATATCACATTGAAACCCGAATGTGATGTTAGAAATGTCTACGCATTTGCTGCCAAAACGCGAATTCAACGTATTTTACACTCTGAATACGACATTGAGATGCATTTTTGTGCAATGTACTGAAAATCTTGTGAAACACAAGTTTCACATTTAAATATGAATGTTATGCTAGAAACCTGTGCATTTAACTTAAATATCACATTGAAATCCGAATGTGATGTTAGAAATATCTGTGCATTTGCTGCAGAAACGCGAATTCAACGTATTTTACACACTGAATACGATATTTAGATGTATTTTTGTGCAATGTACTGAAAATCGTGTAAAACGCAAGTTTCACACTGAAATATGAATGCTATTCTAGAAACCTGTGTATTTGCTGCTGAAATCGCATTTAACGTAAATATCACATTGAAATCCGAATGTGATGTTAGAAATGTCTACACATTTGCTGCCAAAAGGCGAATTCAACGTATTTTACACACTGAATACGATATTTCGATGCATTTTTGTGCATTGTACTGAAAATCGTGTAAAACGCAAGTTTCACACTGAAATATGAATGTTATGCTAGAAACCTGTGTATTTGCTGCTGAAATCGCATTTAACGTAAATATCCCATTGAAATCCGAATGTGATGTTAGAAATGTCTACGCATTTACTGCCAAAACGCGAATTCAACGTATTTTACACACTGAATACTATATTTCGATGCATTTTTGTGCAATGTACTGAAAATCGTGTAAAACGCAAGTTTCACACTGAAATATGAATGCTAATCTAGAAACCTGTGTATTTGCTGCTGAAATCGCATTTAACGTAAATATCACATTGAAATCCAAATGTGATGTTAGAAATGTCTACGCATTTACTGCCAAAATGCGAATTCAACGTATTTTACACACTGAAAACGATATTTCGATGCATTTTTGTGCAATGTACTGAAAATCGTGTAAAACGCAAGTTTCACACTGAAATATGAATGTTATGCTAGAAACCTCTGTATTTGCTGCTAAAATCGCATTTAACGTAAATATCACATTGAAATCCGAATGTGATGTTAGAAATGTCTACACATTTGCTGCCAAAAGGCGAATTCAACGTATTTTACACACTGAATACGATATTTCGATGCATTTTTGTGCAATGTACTGAAAATCGTGTTAAACGCAAGTTTCACACTGAAATATGAATGTTATGCTAGAAACCTGTGTATTTGCTGCTGAAATCGCATTTAACGTAAATATCCCATTGAAATCCGAATGTGATGTTAGAAATGTCTACGCATTTACTGCCAAAACGCGAATTCAACGTATTTTACACACTGAATACTATATTTCGATGCATTTTTGTGCAATGTACTGAAAATCGTGTAAAACGCAAGTTTCACACTGAAATATGAATGCTAATCTAGAAACCTCTGTATTTGCTGCTGAAATCGCATTTAACGTAAATATCACATTGAAATCCGAATGTGATGTTAGAAATGTCTACACATTTGCTGCCAAAAGGCGAATTCAACGTATTTTACACACTGAATACGATATTTCGATGCATTTTTGTGCAATGTACTGAAAATCGTGTTAAACGCAAGTTTCACACTGAAATATGAATGTTACCCTAGAAACCTGTGTATTTGCTGCTGAAATCGCATTTAACGTAAATATCACATTGAAATACGAATGTGATGTTAGAAATGTCTAGGCATTTGCTGCCAAAACGCGAATTCAACGTATTTTACACACTGAATACGATATTTCGATGCATTTTTGTGCAATGTACTGAAAATCGTGTAAAACGCAAGTTTCACACTGAAAAATGAATGTTATGCTAGAAACCTGTGTATTTGCTGCTGAAATCGCATTTAACGTAAATATCCCATTGAAATCCGAATGTGATGTTAGAAATGTCTACACATTTGCTGCCAAAAGGCGAATTCAACGTATTTTACACACTGAATACGATATTTCGATGCATTTTTGTGCAATGTACTGAAAATCGTGTTAAACGCAAGTTTCACACTGAAATATGAATGTTATGCTAGAAACCTGTGTATTTGCTGCTGAAATCGCATTTAACGTAAATATCCCATTGAAATCCGAATGTGATGTTAGAAATGTCTACGCATTTACTGCCAAAACGCGAATTCAACGTATTTTACACACTGAATACGATATTTCGATGCATTTTTGTGCAATGTACTGAAAATCGTGTAAAACGCAAGTTTCACACTTAAATATGAATGTTATGCTAGAAACCTGTGTATTTGTTGCTGAAATCACATTTAACGTAAATATCACATTGAAATCCGAATGTGATGTTAGAAATGTCTACGCATTTGCTGCCAAAACGCGAATTCAACGTATTTTACACACTGAATACTATATTTCGATGCATTTTTGTGCAACGTACTGAAAATCGTGTAAAACGCAAGTTTCTCACTGAAATATGAATGTTATGCTAGAAACCTGTGTATTTGCTGCATTTAACGTATATATCACATTGAAATCCGAATGTGATGTTAGAAATGTCTACGCATTTGCTGCCAATATGCGAATTCAACGTATTTTACACACTGAATACGATATTGAGATGCATTTTTGTGCAATGTACTGAAAATCGTGTAAAATGCACGTTTCTCTTTGAAATATGAATGTTATGCTAGAAACCTGTGTATTTGCTGCTGAAATCGCATTTAACGTAAATATCACATTGAAATCTGAATGTGATGTTAGAAATGTCTACGAATTTGCTGCCAAAACGATACGAATACGATATTGAGATGCATTTTTGTGCAATGTACTGAAAATCGTGTAAAACACAAGTTTCACATTGAAATATGAATGTTAAGCTAGAAACGTGTGTATTTGCTGCTGAAATCGCCTTTAACGTAAATATCACATTGAAATCCGAAAGTGATGTTTGAAATGTCTACGCATTTGCTGCCAATACGCGAATTCAACGTATTTTACACTTTGAATACGGTATTGAGATGCATTTTTGTGCAATATACTGGAAATCGTGTTAAACTCAAGTTTCACATTGAAATATGAATGTTATGCTAGAAACCTGTGTATTTGCTGCTGAAATCGCATTTAACGTAAATATCACATTGAAATCTGAATGTGATGTTAGAAATGTCTACGCATTTGCTGCCAAAACGATACGAATACGATATTGAGATGCATTTTTGTGCAATGTACTGAAAATCGTGTAAAACACAAGTTTCACATTGAAATATGAATGTTATGCTAGAAACCTGTGTATTTGCTGCTGAAATCGCCTTTAACGTAAATATCACATTGAAATCCGAATGTGATGTTAGAAATGTCTACGTATTTGCTGCCAATATGCGAATTCAACGTATTTTACACACTGAATACGACATTGAGATGCATTTTTGTGCAATGTACTGAAAATCGTGTGAAACACAAGTTTCACATTGAAATATGAATGTTATGCTAGAAACCTGTGTATTTGCTGCTGATATCGCATTTAACGTAAATATAACATTGAAATCCGAATGTGATGTTAGAAATATCTGTGCATTTGCTGCACAAATACGAATTCAACATATTTTTCAAACTGAATACGATATTTAGATGCATTTTTGTGTAATGTACTGAAAAGCGTGTGAACCACAAGTTTCACATTAAAATATGGTTGTTATGCTAGAAACCTGCGTATTTGCTGCTGAAATCGCATTTGACGTAAATATCACATTGAAATCCGAATGTGATGTTAGAAATGTCTACGCATTTGCTGCCAAAACGCGAATTCAACGTATTTTACACACTGATTACGATATTTCGATGCATTTATGTGCAATGTACTGGAAGTCGTGTTAAACACAAGTTTTACATTGAAATATGAATGTTACCCTAGAAACCTGTGTATTTGCTGCTGAAATCGCATTTAACGTAAATATCACATTGAAATACGAATGTGATGTTAGAAATGTCTAGGCATTTGCTGCCAAAACGCGAATTCAACGTATTTTACACACTGAATACGGTATTGAGATGCATTTTTGTGCAATATACTGGAAATCGTGTTAAACTCAAGTTTCACATTGAAATATGAATGTTATGCTAAAAACCTCTGCATTTGCTGCTGAAATTGTATTTAACGTAAATATCACATTGAAATCCGAATGTGATGTTAGAAATGTCTACGCATTTGCTGCCAAAACGCGAATTCAACGTATTTTACACTCTGAATACGACATTGAGATGCATTTTTGTGCAATGTACTGAAAATCGTGTGAAACACAAGTTTCACATTGAAATATGAATATTATGCTAGAAACCTGTGCATTTAACTTAAATATCACATTGAAATCCGAATGTGATGTTAGAAATATCTGTGCATTTGCTGCAGAAACGCGAATACAACATATTTTACACACTGAATACGATATTTCGATGCATTTTTGTGCAATGTACTGAAAATCGTGTAAAACGCAAGTTTCACACTGAAATATGAATGTTATGCTAGAAACCTGTGTATTTGCTGCTGAAATCGCATTTAACGTAAATATCACATTGAAATCCGAATGTGATGTTAGAAATGTCTACGCATTTGCTGCCAAAACGCGAATTCAACGTATTTTACACACTGAATACGATATTTAGATGTATTTTTGTGCAATGTACTGAAAATCGTGTAAAACGCAAGTTTCACACTGAAATATGAATGCTATTCTAGAAACCTGTGTATTTGCTGCTGAAATCGCATTTAACGTAAATATCACATTGAAATCCGAATGTGATGTTAGAAATGTCTACACATTCGCTGCCAAAAGGCGAATTCAACGTATTTTACACACTGAATACGATATTTCGATGCATTTTTGTGCAATGTACTGTTAATCGTGTAAAACGCAAGTTTCACACTGAAATATGAATGTTATGCTAGAAACCTGTGTATTTGCTGCTGAAATCGCATTTAACGTAAATATCCCATTGAAATCCGAATGTGATGTTAGAAATGTCTACGCATTTACTGCCAAAACGCGAATTCAACGTATTTTACACACTGAATACTATGTTTCGATGCATTTTTGTGCAATGTACTGAAAATCGTGTAAAACGCAAGTTTCACACTGAAATATGAATGCTAATCTAGAAACCTGTGTATTTGCTGCTGAAATCGCATTTAACGTAAATATCTCATTGAAATCCAAATGTGATGTTAGAAATGTCTACGCATTTACTGCCAAAATGCGAATTCAACGTATTTTACACACTGAAAACGATATTTCGATGCATTTTTGTGCAATGTACTGAAAATCGTGTAAAACGCAAGTTTCACACTGAAATATGAATGTTATGCTAGAAACCTCTGTATTTGCTGCTGAAATCGCATTTAACGTAAATATCACATTGAAATCCGAATGTGATGTTAGAAATGTCTACGCATTTACTGCCAAAACGCGAATTCAACGTATTTAACACACTGAATACGATATTTCGATGCATTTTTGTGCAATGTACTGAAAATCGTGTAAAACGCAAGTTTCACACTGAAAAATGAATGTTATGCTAGAAACCTGTATATTTGCTGCTGAAATCGCATTTAACGTAAATATCCCATTGAAATCCGAATGTGATGTTAGAAATGTCTACACATTTGCTGCCAAAAGGCGAATTCAACGTATTTTACAAACTGAATACGATATTTCGATGCATTTTCGTGCAATGTACTGAAAATCGTGTTAAACGCAAGTTTCACACTGAAATATGAATGTTATGCTAGAAACCTGTGTATTTGCTGCTGAAATCGCATTTAACGTAAATATCCCATTGAAATCCGAATGTGATGTTAGAAATGTCTACGCATTTACTGCCAAAACGCGAATTCAACGTATTTTACACACTGAATACGATATTTCGATGCATTTTTGTGCAATGTACTGAAAATCGTGTAAAACGCAAGTTTCACACTGAAATATGAATGTTATGCTAGAAACCTGTGTATTTGTTGCTGAAATCACATTTAACGTAAATATCACATTGAAATCCGAATGTGATGTTAGAAATGTCTACGCATTTGCTGCCAAAACGCGAATTCAACGTATTTTACACACTGAATACTATATTTCGATGCATTTTTGTGCAATGTACTGAAAATCGTGTAAAACGCAAGTTTCACACTGAAATATGAATGTTATGCTAGAAACCTGTGTATTTGCTGCATTTAACGTATATATCACATTGAAATCCGAATGTGATGTTAGAAATGTCTACGCATTTGCTGCCAATATGCGAATTCAACGTATTTTACACACTGAATACGATATTGAGATGCATTTTTGTGCAATGTACTGAAAATCGTGTAAAATGCACGTTTCTCTTTGAAATATGAATGTTATGCTAGAAACCTGTGTATTTGCTGCTGAAATCGCATTTAACGTAAATATCACATTGAAATCTGAATGTGATGTTAGAAATGTCTACGCATTTGCTGCCAAAACGATACGAATACGATATTGCGATGCATTTTTGTGCAATGTTCTGAAAATCGTGTAAAACACAAGTTTCACATTGAAATATGAATGTTAAGCTAGAAACGTGTGTATTTGCTGCTGAAATCGCCTTTAACGTAAATATCACATTGAAATCCGAAAGTGATGTTTGAAATGTCTACGCATTTGCTGCCAATACGCGAATTCAACGTATTTTACACTTTGAATACGGTATTGAGATGCATTTTTGTGCAATATACTGGAAATCGTGTTAAACTCAAGTTTCACATTGAAATATGAATGTTATGCTAGAAACCTGTGTATTTGCTGCTGAAATCGCATTTAACGTAAATATCACATTGAAATCTGAATGTGATGTTAGAAATGTCTACGCATTTGCTGCCAAAACGATACGAATACGATATTGAGATGCATTTTTGTGCAATGTACTGAAAATCGTGTAAAACACAAGTTTCACATTGAAATATGAATGTTATGCTAGAAACCTGTGTATTTGCTGCTGAAATCGCCTTTAACGTAAATATCACATTGAAATCCGAATGTGATGTTAGAAATGTCTACGTATTTGCTGCCAATATGCGAATTCAACGTATTTTACACACTGAATACGACATTGAGATGCATTTTTGTGCAATGTACTGAATATCGTGTGAAACGCAAGTTTCACATTGAAATATGAATGTTATGCTAGAAACCTGTGTATTTGCTGCTGAAATCGCATTTAACGTAAATATAACATTGAAATCCGAATGTGATGTTAGAAATATCTGTGCATTTGCTGCAGAAATGCGAATTCAACATATTTTTCAAACTGAATATGATATTTAGATGCATTTTTGTGTAATGTACTGAAAATCGTGTGAAACACAAGTTTCACATTAAAATATGGTTGTTATGCTAGAAACCTGCGTATTTGCTGCTGAAATCGCATTTAACGTAAATATCGCATTGAAATCCGAATGTGATGTTAGAAATGTCTACGCATTTGCTGCCAAAACGGGAATTCAAAGTATTTTACACGCTGAATACGATATTTCGATGCATTTTTGAGCAATGTACTGGAAGTCGTGTTAAACACAAGTTTCACATTGAAATATGAATGTTATCCTAGAAACCTGTGTATTTGCTGCTGAAATCGCATTTAACGTAAATATCATATTGAAATCCGAATGTGATGTTAGAAATGTCTACGCATTTGCTGCCAAAACGATACGAATACGATATTGAGATGCATTTTTGTGCAATGTACTGAAAATCGTGTAAAACTCAAGTTTCACATTGAAATTTGAATGTTATGCTGGAAACCTCAGCATTTGCTGCTGAAATTGTATTTAACGTAAATATCACATAGAAATCCGAATGTGATGTTAGAAATGTCTACGCATTTGCTGCCAAACGTATTTTACACACTGAATACGACATTGAGATGCATTTTTGTGCAATGTACTGAAAATCGTGTGAAACACAAGTTTCACATTGAAATATGAATGTTATGCTAGAAACCTGTGTATTTGCTGCTGATATCGCATTTAACGTAAATATAACATTGAAATCCGAATGTGATGTTAAAAATATCTGTGCATTTGCTGCACAAATACGAATTCAACATATTTTTCAAACTGAATACGATATTTAGATGCATTTTTGTGTAATGTACTGAAAAGCGTGTGAACCACAAGTTTCACATTAAAATATGGTTATTATGCTAGAAACCTGCATATTTGCTGCTGAAATCGCATTTGACGTAAATATCACATTGAAATCCGAATGTGATGTTAGAAATGTCTACGCATTTGCTGCCAAAACGCGAATTCAACGTATTTTACACACTGATTACGATATTTCGATGCATTTATGTGCAATGTACTGGAAGTCGTGTTAAACACAAGTTTTACATCGAAATATGAATGTTACCCTAGAAACCTGTGTATTTGCTGCTGAAATCGCATTTAACGTAAATATCACATTGAAATACGAATGTGATGTTAGAAATGTCTACGCATTTGCTGCCAAAACGCGAATTCAACGTATTTTACACACTGAATACGGTATTGAGATGCATTTTTGTGCAATATACTGGAAATCGTGTTAAACTCAAGTTTCACATTGAAATATGAATGTTATGCTAAAAACCTCTGCATTTGCTGCTGAAATTGTATTTAACGTAAATATCACATTGAAATCCGAATGTGATGTTAGAAATGTCTACGCATTTGCTGCCAAAACGCGAATTCAACGTATTTTACACACTGAATACGACATTGAGATGCATTTTTGTGCAATGTACTGAAAATCGTGTGAAACACAAGTTTCACATTTAAATATGAATGTTATGCTAGAAACCTGTGCATTTAACTTAAATATCACATTGAAATCCGAATGTGATGTTAGAAATATCTGTGCATTTGCTGCAGAAACGCGAATACAACATATTTTACACACTGAATACGATATTTCGATGCATTTTTGTGCAATGTACTGAAAATCGTGTAAAACGCAAGTTTCACACTGAAATATGAATGTTATGCTAGAAACCTGTGTATTTGCTGCTGAAATCGCATTTAACGTAAATATCACATTGAAATCCGAATGTGATGTTAGAAATGTCTACGCATTTGCTGCCAAAACGCGAATTCAACGTATTTTACACACTGAATACGATATTTAGATGTATTTTTGTGCAATGTACTGAAAATCGTGTAAAACGCAAGTTTCACACTGAAATATGAATGCTATTCTAGAAACCTGTGTATTTGCTGCTGAAATCGCATTTAACGTAAATATCACATTGAAATCCGAATGTGATGTTAGAAATGTCTACGCATTTGCTGCCAAAACGCGAATTCAACGTATTTTACACACTGAATACGTTATTTAGATGCATTTTTGTGCAATGTACAGAAAATTGTGTAAAACGCAAGTTTCACACTGAAATATGAATGTTATGCTAGAAACCCGTGTATTTGCTCCTGAAATCGCATTTAACGTAAATATCACATTGAAATGTCTACGCATTTGCTGCCAAAACGCGAATTCAACATATTTAACACACTGAATACGATATTTCGATGCATTTTTGTGCAATGTACTGAAAATCGTGTAAAACGCAAGTTTCACACTGAAATATGAATGCTATGCTGGAAACCTGTGTATATGCTGCTGAAATCGCATTTAACGTATATATCACATTGAAATCCGAATGTGATGTTAGAAATGTCTACGTATTTGCTGCCAATACGCGAATTCAACGTATTTTACACACTGAATACGATATTTCGATGCTTTTTTGTGCAATGTACTGGAAATCGTGTTACACACAAGTTTCAAATTGAAATATGAATGTTATGCTAGAAACCTGTGTATTTGCTGCTGAAATGGCATTTAACGTAAATATCACATTGAAATCCGAATGTGATGTTAGAAATGTCTACGCATTTGCTGCCAAAACGATACGAATGCGATATTGAGATGCATTTTGGTGCAATGTACTGAAAATCGTGTAAAACACAAATTTCACATTGAAATATGAATGTTATGCTGGAAACCTCTGCATTTGCTGCTGAAATTGTATTTAACGTAAATATCATATTGAAATCCGAATGTGATGTTAGAAATGTCTACGCATTTGCTGCCAAACGTATTTTACACACTGAATACGACATTGAGATGATTTTTTGGGCAATGTACTGAAAATTGTTTGAAACACAAGTTTCACATTTTTAATATGAATGATATGCTAGAAACCTGTGCTTTTAACGTAAATATCACATTGAAATCCGAATGTGATGTTAGAAATATCTGTGCATTTGCTGCCAAAAGGCGAATTCAACGTATTTTACACACTGAATACGATATTTCGATGCATTTTTGTGCAATGTACTGAAAATCGTGTAAAACGCAAGTTTCACACTGAAATATGAATGTTATGCTAGAAACCTGTGTATTTTCTGCTGAAATCGCATTTAACGTAAATATCACATTGAAATCCGAATGTGATGTTAGAAATGTCCACGCATTTGCTGCCAAAACGCGAATTCAACGTATTTTACACACTGAATACGATATTTAGATGCATTTTTGTGCAATGTACTGAAAATCGTGTAAAACGCAAGTTTCACACTGAAATATGAATGTTATGCTAGAAACCCGTGTATTTGCTGCTGAAATCGCATTTAACGTAAATATCACATTGAAATCCAAATGTGATGTTAGAATTGTCTACGCATTTACTGCCAAAACGCGAATTCAACGTATTTTACACACTGAATACAATATTTCGATGCATTTTTGTGCAATGTACTGAAAATCGTGTAAAACGCAAGTTTCACACTGAAATATGAATGTTATGCTAGAAACCTGTGTATTTGCTGCTGAAATCGCATTTAACGTAAATATCACATTGAAATCCGAATGTGATGTTAGAAATGTCTACGCATTTGCTGCCAAAACGCGAATTCAACGTATTTTACACACTGAATACTATATTTCGATGCATTTTTGTGCAATGTACTGAAAATCGTATAAAACGCAAGTTTCACACTGAAATATGAATGTTATGCTATAAACCTGTGTATTTGCGCCTGAAATCGCATTTAACGTAAATATCACATTGAAATTCGAATGTGATGTTAGAAATGTCTACGCATTTACTGCCAAAACGCGAATTCAACGTATTTTACACACTGAATACGATATTTCGATGCGTTTTTGTGCAATGTACTGGAAATCGCGTTAAACACAAGTTTCAAACTGAAATATGAATGTTATGCTAGAAACCTGTGTATTTGCTGCTGAAATCGCATTTAACGTAAATATCACATTGAAATCCAAATGTGATGTTAGAAATGTTTACGCATTTGCTGCCAAAACGCGAATTCAACGTATTTTACACACTGAATACGATATTTAGATGCACTTTTGTGCAATGTACTGGAAATCGTGTTAAACACAAGTTTCACATTGAAATATGAATGTTATGCTAGAAACCTGTGTATTTCCTGCTGAAATCGCATTTAACGTAAATATCACATTGAAATACGAATGTGATGTTAGAAATGTCTACGCATTTGCTGCCAAAACGCGAATTCAACGTATTTTACACACTGAATACGACATTGAGATGCATTTTTGTGCAATGTACTAAAATCGTGTGAAACACAAGTTTCACATTGAAATATGAGTGTTATCCTAGAAACCTGTGTATTTGCTGCTGAAATCGCATTTAACGTAAATATCACATTGAAATGTCTACGCATTTGCTGCCAAAACGCGAATTCAACGTATTTTACACACTGAATACGATATTTCGATGCATTTTTGTGCAATGTACTGGAAATCGTGTTAAACACAAGTTTCACACTGAAATATGAATGTTACGCAAGAAACCTGTGTATATGCTGCTGAAATCGCATTTAACGTAAATATCACATTGAAATGTCTACGCATTTGCTGTCAAAATGCGAATTCAACGTATTTTACACACTGAATACGATATTGAGATGCATTTTTGTGCAATGTACTGAAAATCGTGTAAAACGCACGTTTCTCATTGAAATATGAATGTTATGCTAGAAACCTGTGTATTTGCTGCTGAAATCGCATTTAACGTAAATATCACATTGAAATCTGAATGTGATGTTAGAAATGTCTACGCATTTGCTGCCAAAACGATACGAATACGATATTGAAATGCAATTTTGTGCAATGTACTGAAAATCGTGTAAAACACAAGTTTCACATTGAAATATGAATGTTAAGCTAGAAACCTGTGTATTTGCTTCTGAAATCGCCTTTAACGTAAATATCACATTGAAATCCGAATGTGATGTTTGAAATGTCTCCGCATTTGCTGCCAATACGCGAATTCAACGTATTTTACACACTGAATACGGTATTGAGATGCATTTTTGTGCAATATACTGGAAATCGTGTTAAACTCAAGTTTCACATTGAAATATGAATGTTATGCTAAAAACCTCTGCATTTGCTGCTGAAATTGTATTTAACGTAAATATCACATTGAAATCCGAATGTGATGTTAGAAATGTCTACGCATTTGCTGCCAAAACGCGAATTCAACGTATTTTACACTCTGAATACGACATTGAGATGCATTTTTGTGCAATGTACTGAAAATCGTGTGAAACACAAGTTTCACATTGAAATATGAATGTTATGCTAGAAACCTGTGCATTTAACTTAAATATCACATTGAAATCCGAATGTGATGTTAGAAATATCTGTGCATTTGCTGCAGAAACGCGAATACAACATATTTTACACACTGAATACGATATTTCGATGCATTTTTGTGCAATGTACTGAAAATCGTGTAAAACGCAAGTTTCACACTGAAATATGAATGTTATGCTAGAAACCTGTGTATTTGCTGCTGAAATCGCATTTAACGTAAATATCACATTGAAATCCGAATGTGATGTTAGAAATGTCTACGCATTTGCTGCCAAAACGCGAATTCAACGTATTTTACACACTGAATACGATATTTAGATGTATTTTTGTGCAATGTACTGAAAATCGTGTAAAACGCAAGTTTCACACTGAAATATGAATGCTATTCTAGAAACCTGTGTATTTGCTGCTGAAATCGCATTTAACGTAAATATCACATTGAAATCCGAATGTGATGTTAGAAATGTCTACACATTCGCTGCCAAAAGGCGAATTCAACGTATTTTACACACTGAATACGATATTTCGATGCATTTTTGTGCAATGTACTGTTAATCGTGTAAAACGCAAGTTTCACACTGAAATATGAATGTTATGCTAGAAACCTGTGTATTTGCTGCTGAAATCGCATTTAACGTAAATATCCCATTGAAATCCGAATGTGATGTTAGAAATGTCTACGCATTTACTGCCAAAACGCGAATTCAACGTATTTTACACACTGAATACTATGTTTCGATGCATTTTTGTGCAATGTACTGAAAATCGTGTAAAACGCAAGTTTCACACTGAAATATGAATGCTAATCTAGAAACCTGTGTATTTGCTGCTGAAATCGCATTTAACGTAAATATCACATTGAAATCCAAATGTGATGTTAGAAATGTCTACGCATTTACTGCCAAAATGCGAATTCAACGTATTTTACACACTGAAAACGATATTTCGATGCATTTTTGTGCAATGTACTGAAAATCGTGTAAAACGCAAGTTTCACACTGAAATATGAATGTTATGCTAGAAACCTCTGTATTTGCTGCTGAAATCGCATTTAACGTAAATATCACATTGAAATCCGAATGTGATGTTAGAAATGTCTACGCATTTACTGCCAAAACGCGAATTCAACGTATTTAACACACTGAATACGATATTTCGATGCATTTTTGTGCAATGTACTGAAAATCGTGTAAAACGCAAGTTTCACACTGAAAAATGAATGTTATGCTAGAAACCTGTATATTTGCTGCTGAAATCGCATTTAACGTAAATATCCCATTGAAATCCGAATGTGATGTTAGAAATGTCTACACATTTGCTGCCAAAAGGCGAATTCAACGTATTTTACACACTGAATACGATATTTCGATGCATTTTTGTGCAATGTACTTAAAATCGTGTTAAACGCAAGTTTCACACTGAAATATGAATGTTATGCTAGAAACCTGTGTATTTGCTGCTGAAATCGCATTTAACGTAAATATCCCATTGAAATCCGAATGTGATGTTAGAAATGTCTACGCATTTACTGCCAAAACGCGAATTCAACGTATTTTACACACTGAATACGATATTTCGATGCATTTTTGTGCAATGTACTGAAAATCGTGTAAAACGCAAGTTTCACACTGAAATATGAATGTTATGCTAGAAACCTGTGTATTTGTTGCTGAAATCACATTTAACGTAAATATCACATTGAAATCCGAATGTGATGTTAGAAATGTCTACGCATTTGCTGCCAAAACGCGAATTCAACGTATTTTACACACTGAATACTATATTTCGATGCATTTTTGTGCAATGTACTGAAAATCGTGTAAAACGCAAGTTTCACACTGAAATATGAATGTTATGCTAGAAACCTGTGTATTTGCTGCATTTAACGTATATATCACATTGAAATCCGAATGTGATGTTAGAAATGTCTACGCATTTGCTGCCAATATGCGAATTCAACGTATTTTACACACTGAATACGATATTGAGATGCATTTTTGTGCAATGTACTGAAAATCGTGTAAAATGCACGTTTCTCTTTGAAATATGAATGTTATGCTAGAAACCTGTGTATTTGCTGCTGAAATCGCATTTAACGTAAATATCACATTGAAATCTGAATGTGATGTTAGAAATGTCTACGCATTTGCTGCCAAAACGATACGAATACGATATTGCGATGCATTTTTGTGCAATGTTCTGAAAATCGTGTAAAACACAAGTTTCACATTGAAATATGAATGTTAAGCTAGAAACGTGTGTATTTGCTGCTGAAATCGCCTTTAACGTAAATATCACATTGAAATCCGAAAGTGATGTTTGAAATGTCTACGCATTTGCTGCCAATACGCGAATTCAACGTATTTTACACTTTGAATACGGTATTGAGATGCATTTTTGTGCAATATACTGGAAATCGTGTTAAACTCAAGTTTCACATTGAAATATGAATGTTATGCTAGAAACCTGTGTATTTGCTGCTGAAATCGCATTTAACGTAAATATCACATTGAAATCTGAATGTGATGTTAGAAATGTCTACGCATTTGCTGCCAAAACGATACGAATACGATATTGAGATGCATTTTTGTGCAATGTACTGAAAATCGTGTAAAACACAAGTTTCACATTGAAATATGAATGTTATGCTAGAAACCTGTGTATTTGCTGCTGAAATCGCCTTTAACGTAAATATCACATTGAAATCCGAATGTGATGTTAGAAATGTCTACGTATTTGCTGCCAATATGCGAATTCAACGTATTTTACACACTGAATACGACATTGAGATGCATTTTTGTGCAATGTACTGAATATCGTGTGAAACGCAAGTTTCACATTGAAATATGAATGTTATGCTAGAAACCTGTGTATTTGCTGCTGAAATCGCATTTATCGTAAATATAACATTGAAATCCGAATGTGATGTTAGAAATATCTGTGCATTTGCTGCAGAAATGCGAATTCAACATATTTTTCAAACTGAATATGATATTTAGATGCATTTTTGTGTAATGTACTGAAAATCGTGTGAAACACAAGTTTCACATTAAAATATGGTTGTTATGCTAGAAACCTGCGTATTTGCTGCTGAAATCGCATTTAACGTAAATATCGCATTGAAATCCGAATGTGATGTTAGAAATGTCTACGCATTTGCTGCCAAAACGGGAATTCAAAGTATTTTACACGCTGAATACGATATTTCGATGCATTTTTGAGCAATGTACTGGAAGTCGTGTTAAACACAAGTTTCACATTGAAATATGAATGTTATCCTAGAAACCTGTGTATTTGCTGCTGAAATCGCATTTAACGTAAATATCATATTGAAATCCGAATGTGATGTTAGAAATGTCTACGCATTTGCTGCCAAAACGATACGAATACGATATTGAGATGCATTTTTGTGCAATGTACTGAAAATCGTGTAAAACTCAAGTTTCACATTGAAATTTGAATGTTATGCTGGAAACCTCAGCATTTGCTGCTGAAATTGTATTTAACGTAAATATCACATAGAAATCCGAATGTGATGTTAGAAATGTCTACGCATTTGCTGCCAAACGTATTTTACACACTGAATACGACATTGAGATGCATTTTTGTGCAATGTACTGAAAATCGTGTGAAACACAAGTTTCACATTGAAATATGAATGTTATGCTAGAAACCTGTGTATTTGCTGCTGATATCGCATTTAACGTAAATATAACATTGAAATCCGAATGTGATGTTAGAAATATCTGTGCATTTGCTGCACAAATACGAATTCAACATATTTTTCAAACTGAATACGATATTTAGATGCATTTTTGTGTAATGTACTGAAAAGCGTGTGAACCACAAGTTTCACATTAAAATATGGTTATTATGCTAGAAACCTGCGTATTTGCTGCTGAAATCGCATTTGACGTAAATATCACATTGAAATCCGAATGTGATGTTAGAAATGTCTACGCATTTGCTGCCAAAACGCGAATTCAACGTATTTTACACACTGATTACGATATTTCGATGCATTTATGTGCAATGTACTGGAAGTCGTGTTAAACACAAGTTTTACATCGAAATATGAATGTTACCCTAGAAACCTGTGTATTTGCTGCTGAAATCGCATTTAACGTAAATATCACATTGAAATACGAATGTGATGTTAGAAATGTCTACGCATTTGCTGCCAAAACGCGAATTCAACGTATTTTACACACTGAATACGGTATTGAGATGCATTTTTGTGCAATATACTGGAAATCGTGTTAAACTCAAGTTTCACATTGAAATATGAATGTTATGCTAAAAACCTCTGCATTTGCTGCTGAAATTGTATTTAACGTAAATATCACATTGAAATCCGAATGTGATGTTAGAAATGTCTACGCATTTGCTGCCAAAACGCGAATTCAACGTATTTTACACACTGAATACGACATTGAGATGCATTTTTGTGCAATGTACTGAAAATCGTGTGAAACACAAGTTTCACATTTAAATATGAATGTTATGCTAGAAACCTGTGCATTTAACTTAAATATCACATTGAAATCCGAATGTGATGTTAGAAATATCTGTGCATTTGCTGCAGAAACGCGAATACAACATATTTTACACACTGAATACGATATTTCGATGCATTTTTGTGCAATGTACTGAAAATCGTGTAAAACGCAAGTTTCACACTGAAATATGAATGTTATGCTAGAAACCTGTGTATTTGCTGCTGAAATCGCATTTAACGTAAATATCACATTGAAATCCGAATGTGATGTTAGAAATGTCTACGCATTTGCTGCCAAAACGCGAATTCAACGTATTTTACACACTGAATACGATATTTAGATGTATTTTTGTGCAATGTACTGAAAATCGTGTAAAACGCAAGTTTCACACTGAAATATGAATGCTATTCTAGAAACCTGTGTATTTGCTGCTGAAATCGCATTTAACGTAAATATCACATTGAAATCCGAATGTGATGTTAGAAATGTCTACGCATTTGCTGCCAAAACGCGAATTCAACGTATTTTACACACTGAATACGTTATTTAGATGCATTTTTGTGCAATGTACAGAAAATTGTGTAAAACGCAAGTTTCACACTGAAATATGAATGTTATGCTAGAAACCCGTGTATTTGCTCCTGAAATCGCATTTAACGTAAATATCACATTGAAATGTCTACGCATTTGCTGCCAAAACGCGAATTCAACATATTTAACACACTGAATACGATATTTCGATGCATTTTTGTGCAATGTACTGAAAATCGTGTAAAACGCAAGTTTCACACTGAAATATGAATGCTATGCTGGAAACCTGTGTATATGCTGCTGAAATCGCATTTAACGTATATATCACATTGAAATCCGAATGTGATGTTAGAAATGTCTACGTATTTGCTGCCAATGCGCGAATTCAACGTATTTTACACACTGAATACGATATTTCGATGCTTTTTTGTGCAATGTACTGGAAATCGTGTTACACACAAGTTTCAAATTGAAATATGAATGTTATGCTAGAAACCTGTGTATTTGCTGCTGAAATGGCATTTAACGTAAATATCACATTGAAATCCGAATGTGATGTTAGAAATGTCTACGCATTTGCTGCCAAAACGATACGAATGCGATATTGAGATGCATTTTGGTGCAATGTACTGAAAATCGTGTAAAACACAAATTTCACATTGAAATATGAATGTTATGCTGGAAACCTCTGCATTTGCTGCTGAAATTGTATTTAACGTAAATATCATATTGAAATCCGAATGTGATGTTAGAAATGTCTACGCATTTGCTGCCAAACGTATTTTACACACTGAATACGACATTGAGATGATTTTTTGGGCAATGTACTGAAAATTGTTTGAAACACAAGTTTCACATTTAAATATGAATGATATGCTAGAAACCTGTGCTTTTAACGTAAATATCACATTGAAATCCGAATGTGATGTTAGAAATATCTGTGCATTTGCTGCCAAAAGGCGACTTCAACGTATTTTACACACTGAATACGATATTTCGATGCATTTTTGTGCAATGTACTGAAAATCGTGTAAAACGCAAGTTTCACACTGAAATATGAATGTTATGCTAGAAACCTGTGTATTTTCTGCTGAAATCGCATTTAACGTAAATATCACATTGAAATCCGAATGTGATGTTAGAAATGTCTACGCATTTGCTGCCAAAACGCGAATTCAACGTATTTTACACACTGAATACGATATTTAGATGCATTTTTGTGCAATGTACTGAAAATCGTGTAAAACGCAAGTTTCACACTGAAATATGAATGTTATGCTAGAAACCCGTGTATTTGCTGCTGAAATCGCATTTAACGTAAATATCACATTGAAATCCAAATGTGATGTTAGAATTGTCTACGCATTTACTGCCAAAACGCGAATTCAACGTATTTTACACACTGAATACAATATTTCGATGCATTTTTGTGCAATGTACTGAAAATCGTGTAAAACGCAAGTTTCACACTGAAATATGAATGTTATGCTAGAAACCTGTGTATTTGCTGCTGAAATCGCATTTAACGTAAATATCACATTGAAATCCGAATGTGATGTTAGAAATGTCTACGCATTTGCTGCCAAAACGCGAATTCAACGTATTTTACACACTGAATACTATATTTCGATGCATTTTTGTGCAATGTACTGAAAATCGTATAAAACGCAAGTTTCACACTGAAATATGAATGTTATGCTATAAACCTGTGTATTTGCTCCTGAAATCGCATTAAACGTAAATATCACATTGAAATTCGAATGTGATGTTAGAAATGTCTACGCATTTACTGCTAAAACGCGAATTCAACGTATTTTACACACTGAATACGATATTTCGATGCGTTTTTGTGCAATGTACTGGAAATCGCGTTAAACACAAGTTTCAAACTGAAATATGAATGTTATGCTAGAAACCTGTGTATTTGCTGCTGAAATCGCATTTAACGTAAATATCACATTGAAATCCAAATGTGATGTTAGAAATGTTTACGCATTTGCTGCCAAAACGCGAATTCAACGTATTTTACACACTGAATACGATATTTAGATGCACTTTTGTGCAATGTACTGGAAATCGTGTTAAACACAAGTTTCACATTGAAATATGAATGTTATGCTAGAAACCTGTGTATTTCCTGCTGAAATCGCATTTAACGTAAATATCACATTGAAATACGAATGTGATGTTAGAAATGTCTACGCATTTGCTGCCAAAACGCGAATTCAACGTATTTTACACACTGAATACGACATTGAGATGCATTTTTGTGCAATGTACTAAAATCGTGTGAAACACAAGTTTCACATTGAAATATGAGTGTTATCCTAGAAACCTGTGTATTTGCTGCTGAAATCGCATTTAACGTAAATATCACATTGAAATGTCTACGCATTTGCTGCCAAAACGCGAATTCAACGTATTTTACACACTGAATACGATATTTCGATGCATTTTTGTGCAATGTACTGGAAATCGTGTTAAACACAAGTTTCACATTAAAATATGGTTGTTATGCTAGAAACCTGTGTATTTGCTGCTAAAATCGCATTTAACGTAAATACATGTATAACATTGAAATCCAAATGTGATGTTAGAAATATCTGTACATTTGCTGCAGAAATGCGAATTCAACATATTTTTCAAACTGAATACGATATTTAGATGCATTTTTGTGTAATGTACTGAAAATAGTGTGAAACACAAGTTTCACATTAAAATATGGTTGTTATGCTAGAAACCTGCGTATTTGCTGCTGAAATCGCTTTTGACGTAAATATCACTTTGAAATCAGAATGTGATGTTAGAAATGTCTACGCATTTGCTACCAAAACGGGAATTCAAAGTATTTTACACACTGAATACGATATTTCGATGCATTTTTGTGCAATGTACTGGAAGTCGTGTTAAACACAAGTTTCACATTGAAATATGAATGTTATCCTAGAGACCTGTGTATTTGCTGCTGAAATCGCATTTAACGTAAATATCACATTGAAATGTCTACGCATTTGCTGCCAAAACGCGAATTCAACATATTTAACACACTGAATACGATATTTCGATGCATTTTTGTGCAATGTACTGAAAATCGTGTAAAACGCAAGTTTCACACTGAAATATGAATGTTACGCAAGAAACCTGTGTATATGCTGCTGAAATCGCATTTAACGTAAATATCACATTGAAATGTCTACGCATTTGCTGTCAAAATGCGAATTCAACGTATTTTACACACTGAATACGATATTGAGATGCATTTTTGTGCAATGTACTGAAAATCGTGTAAAACGCACGTTTCTCATTGAAATATGAATGTTATGCTAGAAACCTGTGTATTTGCTGCTGAAATCGCATTTAACGTAAATATCACATTGAAATCTGAATGTGATGTTAGAAATGTCTACGCATTTGCTGCCAAAACGATACGAATACGATATTGAAATGCAATTTTGTGCAATGTACTGAAAATCGTGTAAAACACAAGTTTCACATTGAAATATGAATGTTAAGCTAGAAACCTGTGTATTTGCTTCTGAAATCGCCTTTAACGTAAATATCACATTGAAATCCGAATGTGATGTTTGAAATGTCTCCGCATTTGCTGCCAATACGCGAATTCAACGTATTTTACACACTGAATACGGTATTGAGATGCATTTTTGTGCAATATACTGGAAATCGTGTTAAACTCAAGTTTCACATTGAAATATGAATGTTATGCTAGAAACCTGTGTATTTGCTGCTGAAATCGCATTTAACGTAAATATCACATTAAAATGTCTACGCATTTGCTGCCAAAACGCGAATTCAACGTATTTTACACACTGAATACGGTATTGAGATTCATTTTTGTGCAATACACTGGAAATCGTGTTAAACTCAAGTTTCACATTGAAATATGAATGTTATGCTAGAAACCTGTGTATTTGCTGCTGAAATGGCATTTAACGTAAATATCACATTGAAATCTGAATGTGATGTTAGAAATGTCTACGCATTTGCTGCCAAAACGATACGAATACGATATTGAGATGCATTTTTGTGCAATGTACTGAAAATCGTGTAAAACACAAGTTTCACATTGAAATATGAATGTTATGCTAGAAACCTGTGTATTTGCTGCTGAAATCGCCTTTAACGTAAATATCACATTGAAATCCGAATGTGATGTTAGAAATGTCTACGTATTTGCTGCCAATACGCGAATTCAACGTATTTTACACACTGAATACGACATTGAGATGCATTTTTGTGCAATGTACTGAAAATCGTGTGAAACACAAGTTTCACATTGAAATATGAATGTTATGCTAGAAACCTGTGTATTTGCTGCTGAAATCGCATTTAACGTAAATATAACATTGAAATCCGAATGTGATGTTAGAAATATCTGTGCATTTGCTGCAGAAATGCGAATTCAACATATTTTTCAAATTGAATATGATATTTATTTGCATTTTTGTGTAATGTACTGAAAATCGTGTGAAACACAAGTTTCACATTAAAATATGGTTGTTATGCTAGAAACCTGCGTATTTGCTGCTGAAATCGCATTTAACGTAAATATCGCATTGAAATCCGAATGTGATGTTAGAAATGTCTACGCATTTGCTGCCAAAACGGGAATTCAAAGTATTTTACACGCTGAATACGATATTTCGATGCATTTTTGAGCAATGTACTGGAAGTCGTGTTAAACACAAGTTTCACATTGAAATATGAATGTTATCCTAGAAACCTGTGTATTTGCTGCTGAAATCGCATTTAACGTAAATATCATATTGAAATCCGAATGTGATGTTAGAAATGTCTACGCATTTGCTGCCAAAACGATACGAATACGATATTGAGATGCATTTTTGTGCAATGTACTGAAAATCGTGTAAAACTCAAGTTTCACATTGAAATTTGAATGTTATGCTGAAAACCTCAGCATTTGCTGCTGAAATTGTATTTAACGTAAATATCACATAGAAATCCGAATGTGATGTTAGAAATGTCTACGCATTTGCTGCCAAACGTATTTTACTCACTGAATACGACATTGAGATGCATTTTTGTGCAATGTACTGAAAATCGTGTGAAACACAAGTTTCACATTGAAATATGAATGTTATGCTAGAAACCTGTGTATTTGCTGCTGAAATCGCATTTAACGTAAATATAACATTGAAATCCGAATGTGATGTTAGAAATATCTGTGCATTTGCTGCAGAAATGCGAATTCAACATATTTTTCAAACTGAATATGATATTAGTAGTATAGCAAAGGGAATCTGAGACCAGCATTGCGGGTTGCCTACCCGCCGCCTGTACTGTTGGACGGCTTGTTGCGGTGGGGTGGTGGTGGCGGGGTGTGTCACGTGGTCGAGGTAGGCGTGGCCTTGATGACGTCATCCAGGGTGACGTCATCCTGAATGACGTCATCCAGGCTGTACCGTTCGATGGCTTCTTCTTTCATGAACCTGGAGGTCTTCTTCGGGGATGAACTCAGGCTGTACCGTAGAGTCTTCTTTCAAGGTTATGTACCTAGAGGTCTTCTTCGGGAGGGTGTTACGTTATCAGGGTTCTGGATCAAGGGGTACGTGGGCCAGTGCGCCAGGCCGTACCTGGAGGTTTTTCTTTAGGTGGAGTACGGACCTGGTGGCGCATGCGCAACGCAAGCACACTACGAACTTGTTCAAACTTGTTTCCTGAAATTGACTACGTCATAGCTATTTCAGTGATTCCCCCGTTTCCTGGAATTGATATGATAACGAACCTGTTCCATAATTCCTGGAATTGATTACGCAATATTGCGCAACTATTTTTAGCAATGTTTACGCAACGTTGCTAAATTTCTGGGGGTGAACTCGGAGGAGTCACGGGGTCTGTATCAAGGGTGACGTAATCCAGGGGTCAGGCTGTACCGTTATATGGCCGACTTGGAGATCTTCTTCAGGCAGGATGGGTCTTCTTTCAAGGTCATATACCTGGAGGTCCTCTTCCGAGGGTGAACTCAGAGGAGTCACGGGGTCTGGATCAAGGGTTACGTGGCCCAGTGAGCCAGACCGTACCTGGAGGTTTTTCTTTAGGTGGAGTACGGACCTGTTGGCGCATGCGCAACGTGGCAAAATTTCTGGGATTACCCTTCACTTACGGACATGTTCAAACCTGTTTCATATAATTCCAGGAAGTGATTACGCAATATTGCGCAACTATTGCGTCATCTCTCTCTATTTTAGCAACGTTGCAAAATTTTTTTATAAATTGCGATGCCGCATTTCTAGAATTCCTCCTAACGAACTTGTCCAAACTTGTTTAACATTTCCTAGAATTATTGCGCAATATTTCATCATGTTTATTTGCCAACGTTGCAGAAAATTATTATAAATTAAGCTTGCACTATACATTTAGTATTCATTTCACCATTTGACTGTTGAAGAGACAAGTTGTAACAACTATGGCTGCGGACAAATCTGATATTGTTTCGAAGTTAACAAGCGTCGGTGCCTGTGAGGATTTTAAAGAAACGAAAAAATTGCAAGATATTGATATCGATCGAGTGTATAAAATTATAAAACTACGTGAAATTAACAAAAAAATTCGGCAGAGCAATAATTGCCGAATTAGAAGAATTCCAAGTGTTCTTGTCTCGACGATTTGCGGCAGATCTCAGCTATGAAGAGGTTGAGAACATTAACCGAGAAGGAGACATTGCATTGATCAGCCGAGGACCGTTGGACGCCTGCAGAACTACTAAACTAGAGTTCCAGAAAATGTACGAGCAGGAAACTCAAGATTTTATTTGAAAGTGCACATTCAGATTATAAGTGAAGTGTAAACACATTTAAATAATAAAACTGCAGTTATATGTAACTAATTTTTTTCTTTTATTTATTCATTCCATACAAGTGATTATACATATTAATACAATGGTTATACAATTTTATTAACATAATTGGTTAACGGATTATATTCTACAACCCGATCATGTATTATTAAACAATATGCAGAAGTGTTCGGAGGGAAATTAGCGCTTGATTCAAATTCAATACGAACATCAACTGATCCAGTTTTAATAGATTCATTTTGGTTTGAACAATCGATTACTATCATTGCTCGGGTTTTGAATTCATTTCGCGATAATAGTGGTTGAGCATTTCGTTCGTAATAAGATTTTTGAAATTCTGAATACATAGAGTACAAAAGTGCATACTGATCTCTATCAAAATTCAAATTTAAATTTTCATACGGAAAACATTCGGAATTAAGAAATAATTTTACATTGGTAAGCTGGCAATGATCGAATAACGATGAATCTTTTTCCAATTTATTTTTTCGTGCTGTTTGAAAAGCGAGTATGACGAAACGGGGCTTTTCAAGTTGAGTTGTAGTCTTCACAGTCCATAGTTGATTCTGCGATGGGGGCAACAATGGATATTCATATAACTCCCATGTTCGGAACGGTATGTAAATAGACTTATTCATTTCAACATGCTCCAATAATGTCAAACGCTCACTGTCTGACGCATGTACATATGGCAAACGCCATTGAATTTTTTCTATTGTAATGCTTGTATTAGCTTCAGATGTTGCTATGAATGCATTTTCATCATTCTTTGCACGTACTAATATAAGTTCTTGACGTGCATTAACAATGATCTTTTTATAATCTTCAGCAAACCCCAGCAACATTTTTAAGGGAATGCAAACATTGAAATATCCATCACTGGATAATACTCGATTGCTGTAATCATGAGGATTCCAAGCGGCATTTTCCAAAAATTTACTTTCAGCATCATTGATAGATAGAAACGATTTTATTGTACTAGTAATACCAACATTTTTCGATCGGTCAATTTCAATTCCATTCAGTTCATAACGAATTTCATCAAATAAAAATGCGATAGAATTATTGCTTAGTGTTACACTTGTATCACTTTCATGCTTTACTTTTCCTTCGATGTATAGAAAACTTTCATGAGGCAGAGTAAATATATCTTGCTGTTGCACAGGAATTCGTATTTCATCATTATTGTTGAATGTAGTTGATGCATATGGCTGATGTGAATGTACTTCCTTACGAATTATTCCATTAGCGAAATTAATTTCTTCGTTAATTTGTAGAATTTCCATTGTTGCCTTCGTCCTCTTTTTTTATTTTGCACGAAAATAAACAAATAATTCGGTATCGTATTTTATGCCGCTTGAAGAATCTTCGTAACCACTTAATTTTGCCGGAGTTTTAATCCTAATGATTTCAGGAACTGCTTATTCGCTGATGTTAACTGTTTAACACCACGTTTACTAGTGATAGGCTTCTTTATTGGTACACCCATTTTATACGTTTTTCGTACAGCACCAAAATGAATACCCATTTTGACTAGACTGATTTCACGTGTAGTCCTACCGTGATGACTTCACCTCGAAAATTGATGAGATTTCCATCCTGATCGACTATTTTAAGTGTTATTGTTGGAATACTTCTAACACTGATCGGAAGATAGATAACATTGGCTGGTACTTCAACAATTTTGTAACCAGGTGGCACTGCTATAGAAAATTCATGTATTGTATGACTCGGGCTTCCATTATGATATGCTCCCGTTGTAATGCTGCAATCTACACGCACTGTGTTTACACTGAGAATTTTCACGGGTAAATCAGATTCGTGACGAATATTAGGCTGTAGTGTGCGTTTTGTGAAACCTAATATTGACCCGATGGAATCATCAGGTTCAAAGTTTATTGCTCGATTGCATTTAATTTCACTCTTTAGTGTATTGTTATTCGCTTTCAATGATATTGAAACTTGTCTAGCTTTAAATTGCTGATTCAGATATAATTCAATATCTTCAATCTCATACGATCCGACAGGAATTTCAATGACGTCATCTTCTACGTAGAATTTATTATTATACTTATCAATGTTTGGTACAGACTTGAACGTTTGAAAGTCAACAAGACCCAGTGCATACTGCGATTCATAATTTAAATCAATTGGCGGGAAAAAATCTGCCGTTAGTATGGACTGATTACCAGACAATGATATCAGTAGGGATGACATTGTGAGACTGACTGACTGTTTGATACAAATTGTTATTTATGAAGAAAATTTAAGCATAAATGTCCGCAAATTACTGTATCAAAATTTTGAAACCTTTTATGATTATATTTAATGGTTATTTTAGGATCTAAATTACTAAGATACCGTATAACCTCAGTAGGGGGACGTAAATTACCAAAACTGTCAAAGTATTCGACGTTATTCTTTAATTTCCTATAAGCAACCCAGTGCGTACCTTCGCCATCTTTATCATCAAGGTTTATAATACCACATTCGTTTAAACGCACGCGAGATGGTAAATTATTTCTCATAAAAACACCGCGAAAATATAATACCTCACGCGAATATCTTCGCAGTTCAATGTCAGTTAAAGCACGCCTGGGTAGATTTATAAAAAATTATGTAGTTTTAAATATAAACCAAAACCTTTACGGTATGGTTTCATATAAAGTCCGGATCCTTTCTTTCCAAGAGCAATGGCTTCAATTGTTTTATTATGTCGCACATTTTCTTCTAATTCTTTACGCGCATTCTGAGCGTCTTTAACTGCGCGTACAACACTAGTAGTGCCACCTGCTAAACTGCCGATGGCTCCCAATGCGGCAAAAATTGGTATTAATGGTAAAATACCACCACGCTTTGGTACTGGTATCACTCGAGGTTTTTTAAATCGCCGTTTTCCACCTCTTGATTTCACAATTTTACGTGCAGCACCCAATGAAATGTTGACTGCTTTTTTCACACTATCATCATCATCATCATCGTCATTTAATGTTTTCGTTTCTCGTAACATTGTTTTAGCTTGGTTTACAGCCAGTTTCACAGGGAATTTTCGTTTTAAGCCCATTCCTAATTTAACCTTAGTTTTCATCGCATTCTTCACCAGCCAGGCAGCGGATTTTTCTCCTAAGCCAGCATCTTTTGAATGAAGCCTTTCCCGCGCTTTTTCAATTAATGTTTTGTCAGCATTATGTCGTTCATGCAAATCTTTTAGTTTTGAATATGCGATATCATGATCTTTGCAAGCAGCATCTAGTTGATTGATTCCAGGATCACCGCGTGCGATACGTTTATTCAGCTTTGTTCCCGGCCCGCAATACTGATAACCGGGAATGTGCATCTCAAATGGTAACTTATTAATAACTGTATTTAAAAGTCCCCGTCCGTGCCGAGGACGACGATGACGTGTGCACTCTTTCATCTTCGTACACATAATGAGGTGATGGTACATAAGATCACCAATTTATACATAAATACTGATGTAACGCTCATCTCTCGTCAGTAAGAGTAAAGATGGAATACATTAAACATCAGCTGTCATTACCAGTTCAGGATTTTGACGTTTTAATTGATAATAAGAGTCAAACGAATTATCAACGACATGGAGAACTTCTACCGAATACTGTACGTTGTATTATTTGCGGCCCGTCTAATTGTGGAAAAACGAACGTAATGCTTGCACTTATACTACATCCGAACGGGTTACGTTTTGAAAATCTATATTTGTTTGCAAAATCGCTGAATCAGCCTAAATATCAGTATTTAGCTAATGTATTCGCTCGAGTGTCGGACATAATAAATTTTTATCAGTATACCGATAATGCAGAAATTGATCATCCTAATGACGCTAAACCGAATTCGCTGTTTGTATTTGATGATGTTGCATGCGAAAAACAGGAAAATATTCGAGCATACTTCAGTATGGGAAGGCATTCAAAAATTGATTGTTTTTATTTATGTCAAACTTACACCAGAATACCGAAACATTTAGTACGAGACAATGCAAATCTACTTATATTCTTCAAACAAGATGACATGAATTTAAAACACATATATGATGATCATGTAAATACAGACATGACGTATTCAATTTTCCGTGACATGTGCTCCACATGCTGGACGAACGCTCGGTATGGATTTCTAGTGATTGATAAAGATCGTGATAAAAATAATGGACGTTATAGACAAGGCTTTGATACATTTATTTCAATTAAATAGTCAAGATCGTCCCCCACACCCTCAGTATGCTAACAAGCGTTGTCACGAACGGACGTTTAAAACGTCACGTCTGAAACGTAATCAGTTACGTTCGAAACGTGATACGTTCAGAACGTCCTCAAGTTATATTTAAAGATGGCGACAAATATTTCTAATGACTGCATTACTAAACAAATAATAAATGTTAGCAATGCAATACGTCGCAAACATAACCTTATTAGGAAACAACAGACATATAATGAAGATGAATTAAATCGATTTCTGAAACCTATTATCAGCCCCCTCAATGAACTTGTGAAAACAAGAGAACCAATATCATCATCATCTGATAACGATCACGAAATGAAAATTGAGAAAACAGAACAATTTGATAACGACAATCGTTTCATGAAATACATGTTAGGGAATGACGATATACCGAATAGTAGACGAGATCGTTTCTATGGTGTTAGAGCTTTAAGTAACGGTGAATATAGAATTGGAGATTCTCAGATTCATCTTCTCAAGGAAAATATAGTTGTAAATGATAACGTTTACAATTCTACGGACGGATTACTCGAATTATTATTTAAAGAATATCCTGACGTGAATATAGTTACAGATACAGATTTAAAACATTATAAAGAAATACTTGAAAAAACTAACGCTCATAAACAGAACTATAAACCGAATGGGCGAATACGCTCCAATAGAGGGAACAAATATAAGAAGATAATATCTAAACTATTTTCATCGGGTGCTGTTACTGGTACAGGATTTTTACCAGTACACATGATAACTAATATTGCTGCAAATAAAGTTGATTATGTACATTGGGATGATCCGAATGAACTTGTTGATAGACTTAGACTATTGATTGCGTCTCGCAGTGCTGGTCATACTGGACATAACAATGAAATAATATCTATTATTGAAGAACTGCGTGAAGCCTATATAATTGAGTGATAGAAATATTTTTATATAGTATAAGTGCAAACGTTACCGTGTATACATGATGAAGAGCAGTGTTGATAAATTCGGACGTCATTTACATGGTGAGAATGTCAAGAGCTCCCGTGTTATTTTTCAACAAACTGGACTTAATATAAATTCGAATGGAAATATAGATGTGTCTTCTAAACGTCTTGTTAATGTGAGCAAACCGGTGGAAGCGAAAGACGCTGCTAATAAATTATACGTTGATAAACATATTAAAACAACGTTTACAACATTAGAAAAACGAATAAATATTTTGGAGAAAGAAATAAAAACCTTGAACTACACAAAGACCAACAATTATGAATAATAAAGAAATAATAGTTAATGAAATACATCGTTCTGCACGCAGAAACTATAAGCGACGACATGTGATTGTTAAAGGAATCAATGACTTGTTTCAAGCTGATCTTGTGGAAATGATTCCTTATGCAAAGGTTAATAAAAACTTTAAATATATGTTAACCGTCATCGATGTTTGCTCCAAATATGCCTGGGCAATACCGATGAAAAGTAAATCTGCAAAAGATGCTGTTACTGCTATGAAGCAAGTACTTAAAGATCGCATTCCAAACAATGTGCAAACGGACTTAGGAAAGGAATTCTACAATTCTGACTTCAAGAAGTTAATGAAGTCTCATAACATAAATCATTACTCCACATACAGTAACCTGAAAGCATCAGTTTGTGAGCGTTTCAATCGAACGCTAAAAAATATGATGTGGAAACAGTTTAGTATGCAGGGAACTTATAAATGGATTGCAGTACTACCATCTCTGATTGAGAAGTATAATAACACGAAACATCGGACTATTAAAATGAAACCCGTTCAAGTAACGAAGAAAAATGAAGAAGAAATACTACAATCCGTCTACAATTATCAATATAACGACAAACAAATTCCTAAATTTGCAGCAGGTGATAAAGTACGGATCAGCAAGTATAAGGGAATTTTGGATAAAGGATACTGGCCAAACTGGTCAACTGAACTATTTACTATACATAAAGTGCGACGTACTAATCCCATTACGTATGAACTGATTGATTATCAAGAACAGCCTATCGCAGGGACATTTTACGAATATGAATTACAACGTACAAAACAGCCTGACGTGTATTTAGTGGAAAAAATTGTTAAGAAGAAAGGGGATTTAGTGTATGTAAAATGGTTAGGAATGGATAAAACACACAACAGTTGGATACATAAAAATGATGTTTTGTAATTAAAATATCTATATTAAGTAAAGTATGTAATTTTATTAAAATTCAAAGTTTTTCTTTACATTTCATACAGTCCTTAACCATTACAGACTTATACATATTAGTATTAAAATTTATATGTTCTATCTGTACAACTTGAAGAGCTGTTGCGAACTTGTAATGTCTGTTCTTCTGTATAGTGTATAGTAAAAGTGTTGAGGTATACACATATAATATTATGCTGATGAATGTATAAGAGACTATTTGTTTTTCTATATTAGTAAATTTCTGTGCATCATTTACTTATTCCGATGTAGCACTGCCAGTGCCGGCTTATGCTTCCTGCGCCACCAGGTCCGTACTAGGAAATAAATTTTCTTTACTGGTTTAATACTCCTTCCGTTTAAAACGTGACGTATCATGTTTGGTACGCGATGTATCACGTTTTGAACGTAACGTAACGTATTACGTTCAGAACGTAACGTATTACGTTCAGAACGTAACGTATTACGTTCAGAACGTAACGTATTACGTTCAGAACGTAACGTATTACGTTCAGAACGTAACGTATTACGTTCAGAACGTACCGTATTACGTTTCGAACGTACCTTCTTATTCACAGCATTACGAAATGAATTCAAAACCCGAGCAATGATAGTAATCGATTGTTCAAAACAAAATGAATCTATTAAAACTGGATCAGTTGATGTTCG
Source organism: Carabus problematicus (assembly GCA_963422195.1). Taxonomy (NCBI): domain Eukaryota; kingdom Metazoa; phylum Arthropoda; class Insecta; order Coleoptera; family Carabidae; genus Carabus; species Carabus problematicus. Next base: position 7,508,524 of record OY728586.1, read on the forward strand.
TATTGAATTTGAATCAAGCGCTAATTTCCCTCCGAACACTTCTGCATATTGTTTAATAATACATGATCGGGTTGTAGAATATAATCCGTTAACCAATTATGTTAATAAAATTGTATAACCATTGTATTAATATGTATAATCACTTGTATGGAATGAATAAATAAAAGAAAAAAATTAGTTACATATAACTGCAGTTTTATTATTTAAATGTGTTTACACTTCACTTATAATCTGAATGTGCACTTTCAAATAAAATCTTGAGTTTCCTGCTCGTACATTTTCTGGAACTCTAGTTTAGTAGTTCTGCAGGCGTCCAACGGTCCTCGGCTGATCAATGCAATGTCTCCTTCTCGGTTAATGTTCTCAACCTCTTCATGGCTGAGATCTGCCGCAAATCGTCGAGGCAAGAACACTTGGAATTCTTCTAATTCGGCAATTATTGCTCTGCCGAATTTGGTGTTAATTTCACGTAGTTTTATAATTTTATACACTCGATCGATATCAATATCTTGCAATTTTTTCGTTTCTTTAAAATCCTCACAGGCACCGACGCTTGTTAACTTCGAAACAATATCAGATTTGTCCGCAGCCATAGTTGTTACAACTTGTCTCTTCAACAGTCAAATGGTGAAATGAATACTAAATGTATAGTGCAAGCTTAATTTATAATAATTTTCTGCAACGTTGGCAAATAAACATGATGAAATATTGCGCAATAATTCTAGGAAATGTTAAACAAGTTTGGACAAGTTCGTTAGGAGGAATTCTAGAAATGCGGCATCGCAATTTATAAAAAAATTTTGCAACGTTGCTAAAATAGAAAGAGATGACGCAATAGTTGCGCAATATTGCGTAATCACTTCCTGGAATTATATGAAACAGGTTTGAACATGTCCGTAAGTGAAGGGTAATCCCAGAAATTTTGCCACGTTGCGCATGCGCCACCAGGTCCGTACTCCACCTAAAGAAAAACCTCCAGGTACGGTCTGGCTCACTGGGCCACGTAACCCTTGATCCAGACCCCGTGACTCCTCTGAGTTCACCCTCGGAAGAGGACCTCCAGGTATATGACCTTGAAAGAAGACCCATCCTGCCTGAAGAAGATCTCCAAGTCGGCCATATAACGGTACAGCCTGACCCCTGGATTACGTCACCCTTGATACAGACCCCGTGACTCCTCCGAGTTCACCCCCAGAAATTTAGCAACATTGCGTAAACATTGCTAAAAATAGTTGCGCAATATTGCGTAATCAATTCCAGGAATTATGGAACAGGTTCGTTATCATATCAATTCCAGGAAACGGGGGAATCACTGAAATAGCTATGACGTAGTCAATTTCAGGAAACAAGTTTGAACAAGTTCGTAGTGTGCTTGCGTTGCGCATGCGCCACCAGGTCCGTACTCCACCTAAAGAAAAACCTCCAGGTACGGCCTGGCTCACTGGCCCACGTACCCCTTGATCCAGAACCCTGATAACGTAACACCCTCCCGAAGAAGACCTCTAGGTACATAACCTTGAAAGAAGACTCTACGGTACAGCCTGAGTTCATCCCCGAAGAAGACCTCCAGGTTCATGAAAGAAGAAGCCATCGAACGGTACAGCCTGGATGACGTCATTCAGGATGACGTCACCCTGGATGACGTCATCAAGGCCACGCCTACCTAGACCACGTGACACACCCCGCCACCACCACCCCACCGCAACAAGCCATCCAACAGTACAGGCGGCGGGTAGGCAACCCGCACTGCTGGTCTCAGATTCCCTTTGCTATACTACTGATATTTATTTGCATTTTTGTGCAATGTACTGAAAATCGAGTAAAACGCAAGTTTCACACTGAAACATGAATGTTATGCTAGAAACCTGTGTATATGCTGCTGAAATCGCATTTGACGTAAATATCACATTGAAAACCGAATGTGATGTTAGAAATGTCTACGGATTTGCTGCCAAACGTATTTTACACACTGAATACGACATTGAGATGCATTTTTGTGCAATGTACTGAAAATCGTGTAAAACACAAGTTTCACATTGAAATATGAATGTTATGCTAAAAAGCTCTGCATTTGCTGCTGAAATTGTATTTAACGCAAATATCACATTGAAATCCGATTGTGATGTTAGAAATGACTACGCATTTGCTGCCAAACGTATTTTACACACTGAATACGACATTGAGATGCATTTTTGTGCAATGTACTGAAAATCGTGTGAAACACAAGTTTCACATTGAAATATGAATGTTATGCTAGAAACCTGTGTATTTGCTGCTGATATCGCATTTAACGTAAATATAACATTGAAATCCGAATGTGATGTTAGAAATATCTGTGCATTTGCTGCACAAATACGAATTCAACATATTTTTCAAACTGAATACGATATTTAGATGCATTTTTGTGTAATGTACTGAAAAGCGTGTGAACCACAAGTTTCACATTAAAATATGGTTATTATGCTAGAAACCTGCGTATTTGCTGCTGAAATCGCATTTGACGTAAATATCACATTGAAATCCGAATGTGATGTTAGAAATGTCTACGCATTTGCTGCCAAAACGCGAATTCAACGTATTTTACACACTGATTACGATATTTCGATGCATTTATGTGCAATGTACTGGAAGTCGTGTTAAACACAAGTTTTACATTGAAATATGAATGTTATCCTAGAAACCTGTGTATTTGCTGCTGAAATCGCATTTAACGTAAATATCACATTGAAATCCGAATGTGATGTTGGAAATATCTGTGCGTTTGCTGCAGAAACGCGAATTCAACATATTTTTCAAACTGAATACGATATTTAGATGCATTTTTGTGCAATGTACTGAAAATCGAGTAAAACGCAAGTTTCACACTGAAACATGAATGTTATGCTAGAAACCTGTGTATATGCTGCTGAAATCGCATTTGACGTAAATATCACATTGAAAACCGAATGTGATGTTAGAAATGTCTACGGATTTGCTGCCAAACGTATTTTACACACTGAATACGACATTGAGATGCATTTTTGTGCAATGTACTGAAAATCGTGTAAAACACAAGTTTCACATTGAAATATGAATGTTATGCTAAAAACCTCTGCATTTGCTGCTGAAATTGTATTTAACGCAAATATCACCTTGAAATCCGAATGTGATGTTAGAAATGTCTACGCATTTGCTGCCAAAACGCGAATTCAACGTATTTTACACACTGAATACGACATTGAGATGCATTTTTGTGCAATGTACTGAACATCGTGTGAAACACAAGTTTCACATTTAAATATGAATGTTATGCTAGAAACCTGTGCATTTAACGTAAATATCACATTGAAATCCGAATGTGATGTTAGAAATATCTGTGCATTTGCTTCAGAAACGCGAATACTACATATTTTACACACTGAATACGATATTTCGATGCATTTTTGTGCAATGTACTGGAAATCGTGTTAAACACAAGTTTCACATTGAAATATGAATGTTATGCTAGAAACCTGTGTATTTGCTGCTGAAATCGCATTTAACGTAAATATAACATTGAAATCCGAATGTGATGTTAGAAATATCTGTGCATTTGCTGCAGAAATGCGAATTCAACATATTTTTCAAACTGAATACGATATTTAGATGCATTTTTGTGTAATGTACTGAAAATCGTGTGAAACACAAGTTTCACATTAAAATATGGTCGTTATGCTAGAAACCTGCGTATTTGCTGCTGAAATCGCATTTCACGTAAACTTCACATTGAAATCCGAATGTGATGTTAGAAATGTCTACGCATTTGCTACCAAAACGGGAATTCAAAGTATTTTACACACTGAATACGATTTTTCGATGCATTTTTGTGCAATGTACTGGAAGTCGTGTCGAACACAAGTTTCACATGGAAATATGAGTGTTATCCTAGAAACCTGTGTATTTGCTGCTAAAATCGCATTTAACGTAAATATCACATTGAAATGTCTACGCATTTGCTGCCAAAACGCGAATTCAACGTATTTTACACACTGAATACGATATTTAGATGCATTTTTGTGCAATGTACTGAAAATCGTGTAAAACGCAAGTTTCACACTGAAATATGAATGTTATGCTGGAAACCTGTGTATATGCTGCTGAAATCGCATTTAACGTATATATCACATTGAAATCCGAATGTGATGTTAGAAATGTCTACGCATTTGCTTCCAATACGCGAATTCAACGTATTTTACACACTGAATACGATATTTCGATGCTTTTTTGTGCAATGTACTGGAAATCGTGTTACACACAAGTTTCAAATTGAAATATGAATGTTATGCTAGAAACCTGTGTATTTGCTGCTGAAATGGCATTTAACGTAAATATCACATTGAAATCCGAATGTGATGTTAGAAATGTCTACGCATTTGCTGCCAAAACTCGAATTCAACGTATTTTACACACTGAATACGATATTGAGATGCATTTTTGTGCAATGTACTGAAAATCGTGTAAAACGCAAGTTTCACACTGAAATATGAATGTTATGCTAGAAACCTGTGTATTTGCTGCTGAAATCGTATTTAACGTAAATATCACATTGAAATGTCTACGCATTTGCTGCCAAACCGCGAATTTAACGTATTTTACCCACTTAATACGATATTTCGATGCATTTTTGTGCAATGTACTGAAAATCGTGTGAAACACAAGTTTCACATTTAAATATGAATGTTATGCAAGAAACCTGTGTATTTGCTGCTGAAATCGCATTTAACGTAAATATCACATTGAAATCCGAATGTGATGTTAGAAATATCTGTGCATTTGCTGCAGAAACGCGAATTCAACATATTTTTCAAACTGAATACGATATTTAGATGCATTTTTGTGTAATGTACTAAAAATCGTGTGAAACACAATTTTCACATTAAAATATGGTCGTTATGCTAGAAACCTGCGTATTTGCTGCTGAAATCGCATTTACGTAAATTTCACATAGAAATCCGAATGTGATGTTAGAAATGTCTACGCATTTGCTGCCAAAACGCGAATTCAACGTATTTTACACGCTGAATACGATATTTAGATGCATTTTTGTGCAATGTACTGGAAATCGTGTTAAACACAAGTTTCAAACTGAAATATGAATGTTATGCTAGAAACCTGTGTATTTGTTGCTGAAATCGCATGTAACCCAAATATCACATTGAAATCCAAATGTGATGTCAGAAATGTCTACGCATTAGCTGCCAAAACGCGAATTCAACGTATTTTACACACTGAATACGATATTTCGAAGCATTTTTGTGCAATGTACTGGAAGTCGTGTTAAACACAAGTTTCACATTGAAATATGAATGTTACGCTAGAAACCTGTGTATTTGCTGCTGAAATCGCATTTAACGTAAATATCACATTGAAATACGAATGTGATGTTAGAAATGTCTACGCATTTGCTGCCAAAACGCGAATTCAACGTATTTTACACACCGAATACGACATTTCGATGAGTTTTTGTGCAATGTACTGGAAATCGCGTTAAACACAAGTTTCAAACTGAAATATTAATGTTACGCTAGAAACCTGTGTATGTGCTGCTGAAATCGCATTTAACGTAAATATCACATTGAAATACGAATGTGATGTTAGAAATGTCTACGCATTTGCTGCCAAAACGCGAATTCAACGTATTTTACACACTGAATACGACATTGAGATGCATTTTTGTGCAATGTACTAAAATCGTGTGAAACACAAGTTTCACATTGACATATGAGTGTTATCCTAGAAACCTGTGTATTTGCTGCTGAAATCGCATTTAACGTAAATATAACATTGAAATCCGAATGTGATGTTAGAAATATCTGTGCATTTGCTGCAGAAATGCGAATTCAACATATTTTTCAAACTGAATATGATATTTATTTGCATTTTTGTGTAATGTACTGAAAATCGTGTGAAACACAAGTTTCACATTAAAATATGGTTGTTATGCTAGAAACCTGCGTATTTGCTGCTGAAATCGCATTTAACGTAAATATCGCATTGAAATCCGAATGTGATGTTAGAAATGTCTACGCATTTGCTGCCAAAACGGGAATTCAATGTATTTTACACGCTGAATACGATATTTCGATGCATTTTTGAGCAATGTACTGGAAGTCGTGTTATACACAAGTTTCACATTGAAATATGAATGTTATCCTAGAAACCTGTGTATTTGCTGCTGAAATCGCATTTAACGTAAATATCACACTGAAATCCGAATGTGATGTTAGAAATGTCTACGCATTTGCTGCCAATACGCGAATTCAACGTATTTTACACACTGAATACGATATTTCGATGCAATTTTGTGCAATGTACTGGAAATCGTGTTAAACACAAGTTTCAAATTGAAATTTGAATGTTATGCTAGATACCTGTGTATTTGCTGCTGAAATCGCATTTAACGTAAATATCACTTTGAAATACGAATGTGATGTTAGAAATGTCTACGCATTTGCTGCCAAAACGCGAATTCAACGTATTTTACACACTGAATACGATATTTAGATGCATTTTTGTGCAATGTACTGAAAATCGTGTAAAACGCAACTTTCACACTGAAATATGAATGTTATGCTAGAAACCTTAGTATTTACTGCTGAAATCGCATTTAACGTAAATATCACATTGAAATCCGAATGTGATGTTGGAAATATCTGTGCGTTTGCTGCAGAAACGCGAATTCAACATATTTTTCAAACTGAATACGATATTTCGATGCATTTTTGTGCAATCGTGTTAAACACAAGTTTCAAACTGAAATATGAACGTTATCCTAGAAACCTGTGTATTTGCTGCTGAAATCGCATTTAACGTAAATATCACATTGAAATACGAATGTGGTGTTAGAAATGTCTACGCATTTGCAGCCAAAACGCGAATTCAACGTATTTTACACACTGAATACGATATTTAGATGCATTTTTGTGCAATGTACTGAAAATCGTGTAAAACGCAAGTTTCACACAGAAATATGAATGTTATGCTAGAAACCTGTGTATATGCTGCTGAAATCGCATTTAACGTAAATATCACATTGAAATGTCTACGCATTTGCTGCCAAAACGCGAATTCAACGTATTTTACACTCTGAATACGATATTTCGATGCCTTTTTTGGTGCAATGTACTGAAAATCGTGTAAAACAAAAGTTTCACATTGAAATATGAATGTTAGGCTAGAAACCTGTGTATTTGCTGCTGAAATCGCATTTAACGTAAATATCACATTGAAATCCGAATGTGATGTTAGAAATGTCTACGCATTTGCTGCCAATACGCGAATTCAACGTATTTTACACACTGAATACGATATTTCGATGCATTTTTGTGCAATGTACTGGAAATCGTGTTAAACACAAGTTTCAAATTGAAATTTGAATGTTATGCTAGAAACCTGTGTATTTGCTGCTGAAATCGCATATAACGTAAATATCACTTTGAAATACCAATGTGATGTTAGAAATGTCTACGCATTTGCTGCCAAAACGCGAATTCAACGTATTTTACACACTGAATACGATATTTAGATGCATTTTTGTGCAATGTACTGAAAATCGTGTAAAACGCAAGTTTCACACTGAAATATGAATGTTATGCTAGAAACCCTAGTATTTACTGCTGAAATCGCATTTAACGTAAATATCACATTGAAATCCGAATGTGATGTTGGAAATATCTGTGCGTTTGCTGCAGAAACGCGAATTCAACATATTTTTCAAACTGAATACGATATTTAGATGCATTTTTGTGCAATGTACTGAAAATCGTGTAAAACGCAAGTTTCACACTGAAATAAGAATGTTATGCTAGAAACCTGTGTATTTGCTGCTGAAATCGCATTTAACGTAAATATCACGTTGAAATGTCTACGCATTTGCTACCAAAACGCGAATTCTACGTATTTTACACACTGACTACGATATTGAGATGCATTTTTGTGCAATGTACTGAAAATCGTGTAAAACACAAGTTTCACATTGAAACTTGAATGTTATGCTGGAAACCTCAGCATTTGCTGCTGAAATTGTATTTAACGTAAATATCACATTGAAATCCGAATGTGATTTATTTATTTATTTATTTAAATTCAACTGTTTCACAGGAAGCATCCCAATTATGAAACAGGAAAGACACAAAAAAAAACATAAGTATATAAAGCCATGCGTACAAAACGCGTAAAAAATATTTACAGTTTACATTAAAGATGAGACATGAAGATGTCATGCCGATGCTGCTGAGAGTGATAATTAATGCACATTTGGTTATTCGGGGATTTAAAGAATATGTTGGTACGGGCATTGGACAAATAAAAAGTATTAGTGAGTCTGGTATTAAACTGAGGAATGTTTATATTAATAAGGCTTAAGGATAGAGGATCATCGATGTTATAATTAATAAGTTTATGAAGGTGGCGTAGAGCTAAGGAAGTTCTACGGATGACTAATTTTTCAAAGGAAAATATTTGTAATAATGTTTCATACGAAAGGGTGATAGGAGGATAATAGTTCATAAGTTTAAAATACATATATCTAAGAAATTTCTTTTGAACTTTTTCAATAACTTTGATTTGGTATGCATAAAGGGGGTTCCAAATTAAGGAGCAATATTCTAACTTAGATCGGACAAATGAATAGTATAAAGACATAATAGGTTGGAGGTTGTGAAAAGATCGCGTATTTCTAATAATAAAACCAAGCATTTTCATAGCAGAATTAACTGTTTTCCAAATATGGACACGTTGGTAACACCTAAATCAACCATTTCATCTACACGTTCAATAACGGTATTAGAGATTTTATAGTTATAAGTTAAAGTAACATATTTACGTGCGAAGGAAAGAATTTTGCATTTAGAGAGATTGAAATATAATTTATTTTTTGAGCACCAGTCATGTAAGTTATTAATATCAGTTTGTGAGAAAATACAGTCGTCAAGAGTGGAAACAGATTTAAAAATTTTAAGATCATCGGCAAACAAAAGTTTATTTTGGGAGACAGCAAAAGTGATATCGTTAATGAAAAGAAGGAAAAGAAGTGGTCCAAGGTTAGAGCCTTGTGGAACACCAGAAGAGGCGTGAAATAATTTAGAGTTAGCACCCAGGAGTTGAACAAACAGAAATCGGTTATTAAGGTAAGAAGACAGAAGGGATATTAAAGAAGGGGACAATGAATAGGATTGAAGTTTATGAATCAAAATAGCATGATCAATACGATTAAAAGCTTTAGAGAAATCTGTATACACAACGTCTACCTGACTATTCGAATCAAGAGTAGAGGATAGATAGTGTGTGAAAGAACATAAATTAGTTATGGTAGATCTACACTTTACAAAACCATGCTGATTAAAAAATAAAAGATTGTGAACGCCTGAGTAAATTACAGAATAGATAACACTCTCAAACACTTTGCTGAAGTTGGAAAGGATAGCTATTGGACGATAATTGACGATTTCAGAAGAATTTCCTGACTTATGAATGGGAGTTATGCGCGCGAGTTTCCAGTTAGAGGGAAAAGTACTCGTTTTAAGAGAAAGGTTGAACATATGGTAAAGAGCAATAGAAAATGGAGTAGCGCAGTCCTTAATGATTACACTAGGAACCAAATCCGGACCACAAGAAAGAGAAGATTTAAGTTTTTTAATAGCAAGAACTATATCCTCACAAGAGATATGATTAACAGTGATGGTGTTATTTGAATATATATGCAGAGGTGGTAAGGGATCATTAGAGGGGAGAGTGAAGACACTGCTAAAATGAGTGGCAAAAGCATCAGTAATGGTGGAAGGGTTAGTGAAAGAAGAATTATTAAGTGTCATCTTAGAAGGAAATGAAGAGCAATTTCTTTTAGCCTGAATATAGCTCCAAAATTTGGAAGGATCGGACGTAATAGAATTTTCGCACGTGCTAACGTACGAAGAGTATGAAATATTAATATTAGATTTAATATGTGATCTGAGAGTTTTGTATTGTTCATGGTAAAATGCGATGTTCGGAAATTTTTTATGCATTTTAAAGTAGTGGGCTTTGCGTTTAATATCGAATTTTATTTGAGGAGAGAACCAGGGGGGATATTTATGTTTGACGAACGTCTTGAGAGGAACACATTGGCGGAATATATCATAAAGAGTTTTATAAAAAAAGTCACATTGTTTATCGACATCAGCAAAATCGGCAAGCATATCCCAGTCGAAACTATTGATTAATGAATACAATTTTACATAATCGGCTTTTTTGAAATTGTAGTTAGGGGAACTTATATAAGATTCATTAATTTTGTTCTTTATAACAAGATTATCAATACTAATACTAAGACAAGGGTGAGAATTGTATTCTCTATATAGAATAGGAGATGATTCGCGCACAACAGTACACGGACTATTAGAGATAACAAGATCAAGCAAGTGATTATCAGAAATACAAATATTATTAAACTGAGACAGATTGAAAAAATACAAAAAATTACTAAATGAATGAACAATAGAGATTGATTATTGGACAGGAGGGAAGCAATATTAAAGTCGCCTAAAATAATGAAATTACTCGAATACAAATAAGGCAGTGATTCAAAAAATTCAAAGAGCTTATCATAGATGTTACAACGCAAAGCAGGTGGAATATAAACATTAAATACATATAAGTAACAATTATTAATAAATATTCTAGCACATGTAATATCAACATTGACTGGAATGAATTCAGTGTAATCACTTAACGACACACTTTCAGAAGTTAACCGGTTTGATATCAGCAATAACACACCACCCCCGCGGAGAAGACCGCATCCTTGAAAGTTACGATCTTGCCGGTACACGTTGTAAGAGCCATCACTGATTTCCGCGTTAAGCACACTGACACTGAGCCAAGTTTCAGTCAGAGCCACAATATCGTAGTCGAGAGAGGGTAAGACTGAGTAGAGAGAGTTCAACTTGAGATTGAGACCTTGAATATTCTGATAGTAGATGTTGAGTTGGCGAGACAATGCATCAGTTGTGTCATTTAGTTTTTTAATTGAGTAACTTTTGGTATGCCGTTGACATATGATATTTTGATATTACTTTCTCCGTCAGCCTTTCTGGAATCAAGCTCAGCTTTAATTTTTTTGAAATATTGCATTTGCATGTGTGTGTGGTCTGGATTTACGTATATATTTCGAAAATCAGGAAACGAGCGCAGTTTGGTAGCACTTCGTAGGACTGTACGAGCTGTTTCTGGATTATTGAGTATAACTTTAACAAGACGTGTTAGAAATGTCTACGCATTTGCTGCCAAACGTATTTTACACACTGAATACGACATTGAGATGCATTTTTGTGCAATGTACTGAAAATCGTGTGAAACACAAGTTTCACATTTAAAAATGAATGTTATGCTAGAAACCTGTGTATTTGCTGCTGAAATCGCATATAACGTAAATATCACATTGAAATCCAAATGTGATGTTAGAAATGTCTACGCATTTGCTGCCAAAACGCGAATTCAACGTATTTTACACACTGAATACGATATTTAGATGCATTTTTGTGCAATGTACTGAAAATCGTGTAAAACGCAAGTTCCACACTGAAATATGAATGTTATGCTAGAAACCTGTGTATTTGCTGCTGAAATCGCATTTAACGTAAATAACACATTGAAATACGAATGTGGTGTTAGAAATATCTGTGCATTTGCTGCAGATACGCGAATTCAACATATTTTTCAAACTGAATACGATATTTCGATGCATTTTTGTGCAATGTACTGGAAATCGTGTTAAACGCAAGTTTCACGCTGAAATATGAATGTTATGCTAGAAACCTGTGTATTTGCTGCTGAAATCGCATTTAACGTAAATATCACATTGAAATCCAAATGTGATGTTAGAAATGTCTGCGCATTTGCTGCCAAAACGCGAATTCAACGTATTTTACACACTGAATACGATATTTAGATGCATTTTTGTGCAATGTACTGAAAATCGTGTTAAACGCAAGTTTCACGCTGAAATATGAATGTTATGCTAGAAACCTGTGTATTTGCTGCTGAAATCGCATTTAACGTAAATATCACATTGAAATCCAAATATGATGTTAGAAATGTCTACGCATTTGCTGCCAAAACGCGAATTCAACGTATTTTACACACTGAATACGATATTTAGATGCATTTTTGTGCAATGTACTGAAAATCGTGTTAAACGCAAGTTTCACGCTGAAATACGAATGTTATGCTAGAAACCTGTGTATTTTCTGCTGAAATCGCATTTAACGTAAATATCACATTGAAATCCGAATGTGATGTTAGAAATGTCTACGCATTTGCTGCCAAAACGCGAATTCAACGTATTTTACACACTGAATACGATATTTAGATGCATTTTTGTGCAATGTACTGGAAATCGTGTTAAACACAAGTTTCACATTGAAATATGAATGTTATGCTAGAAACCTGTGTATTTCCTGCTGAAATCGCATTTAACGTAAATATCACATTGAAATACGAATGTGATGTTAGAAATTTCTACGCATTTGCTGCCAAAACGCGAATTCAACGTATTTTACACACTGAATACGATATTTAGATGCATTTTTGTGCAATGTACTGGAAATCGTGTAAAACACAAGTTTCACATTGAAATACGAATGTTATGCTAGAAACCTGTGTATTTGCTGCTGAAATCGCATTTAACGTAAATATCACATTGATATCCGAATGTGATGTTAGAAATGTCAACTAATTTGCTGCCAAAACGCGAATTCAACGTATTTTACACACTGAATACGATATTTCGATGCGTTTTTGTGCAATGTACTGGATATCGCGTTAAACACAAGTTTCAAACTGAAATATGAATGTTATGCTAGAAACCTGTGTATTTGCTGCTGAAATCGCATTTAACGTAAATATCACATTGAAATCCAAATGTGATGTTAGAAATGTTTACGCATTTGCTGCCAAAACGCGAATTCAACGTATTTTACACACTGAATACGATATTTAGATGCACTTTTGTGCAATGTACTGAAAATCGTGTAAAACGCAAGTTTCACACTGAAATATGAATGTTATGCTAGAAACCTGTGTATTTGCTGCTGAAATCGCATTTAACGTAAATAACACATTGAAATCCGAATGTGGTGTTAGAAATATCTGTGCATTTGCTGCAGATACGCGAATTCAACATAGTTTTCAAACTGAATACGATATTTCGATGCATTTTTGTGCAATGTACTGGAAATCGTGTTAAACGCAAGTTTCACGCTGAAATATGAATGTTATGCTAGAAACCTGTGTATTTGCTGCTGAAATCGCATTTAACCTAAATATCACATTGAAATCCGAATGTGGTGTTTGAAATATCTGTGCATTTGCTGCAGATACGCGAATTCAACATATTTTTCAAACTGAATACGATATTTCGATGCATTTTTGTGCAATGTACTGGAAATCGTGTTAAACTCAAGTTTCAAACTGAAATATGAATGTTTTGCTAGAAACCTGTGTATTTGCTGCTGAAATCGCATTTACCGTAAATATCACATTGAAATCCAAATGTGATGTTAGAAATGTCTACGCATTTGCTGCCAAAACGCGAATTCAACGTATTTTACACACTGAATACGATATTTAGATGCACTTTTGTGCAATGTACTGGAAATCGTGTTAAACACAAGTTTCACATTGAAATATGAATGTTATGCTAGAAACCTGTGTATTTCCTGCTGAAATCGCATTTAACGTAAATATCACATTGAAATACGAATGTGATGTTAGAAATTTCTACGCATTTGCTGCCAAAACGCGAATTCAACGTATTTTACACACTGAATACGATATTTAGATGCATTTTTGTGCAATGTACTGGAAATCGTGTAAAACACAAGTTTCACATTGAAATACGAATGTTATGCTAGAAACCTGTGTATTTGCTGCTGAAATCGCATTTAACGTAAATATCACATTGAAATCCGAATGTGATGCTAGAAATGTCTACGCATTTGCTGCCAAAACGCGAATTCAACGTATTTTACACACTGAATACGATATTTCGATGCGTTTTTGTGCAATGTACTGGAAATCGCGTTAAACACAAGTTTCAAACTGAAATATAAATGTTATGCTAGAAACCTGTGTATTTGCTGCTGAAATCGCATTTAACGTAAATATCACATTGAAATCCAAATGTGATGTTAGAAATGTTTACGCATTTGCTGCCAAAACGCGAATTCAACGTATTTTACACACTGAATACGATATTTAGATGCACTTTTGTGCAATGTACTGGAAATCGTGTAAAACGCAAGTTTCACACTGAAATATGAATGTTATGCTAGAAACCTGTGTATTTGCTGCTGAAATCGCATTTAACGTAAATAACACATTGAAATCCGAATGTGGTGTTAGAAATATCTGTGCATTTGCTGCAGATACGCGAATTCAACATATTTTTCAAACTGAATACGATATTTCGATGCATTTTTGTGCAATGTACTGGAAATCGTGTTAAACACAAGTTTCAAACTGAAATATGAATGTTTTGCTAGAAACCTGTGTATTTGCTGCTGAAATCGCATTTAACGTAAATATCACATTGAAATCCAAATGTGATGTTAGAAATGTCTACGCATTTGCTGCCAAAACGCGAATTCAACGTATTTTACACACTGAATACGATATTTCGATGCATTTTTGTGCAATGTACTGAAAATCGTGTAAAACGCAAGTTTCACACTGAAATATGAATGTTATGCTAGAAACCTGTGTATTTGCTGCTGATATCGCATTTAACGTAAATATCACATTGAAATCCAAATGTGATGTTAGAAATGTCTACGCATTTGCTTTCAAAACGCGAATTCAACGTATTTACACACTGAATACGATATTTAGATGCATTTTTGTGCAATGTACTGAAAATCGTGTTAAACGCAAGTTTTTAATTGAAATATGAATGTTATGCTGGAAACCTGTGTATTTGCTGCTGAAATCGCATTTAACGTAAATAACACATTGAAATCCGAATGTGATGTTAGAAATGTCTACGCATTTGCTGCCAAAACGCGAATTCAACGTATTTTACCCACTAAATACGATATTTAGATGCATTTTTGTGCAATGTACTGAAAATCGTGTTAAACGCAAGTTTCACGCTGAAATATGAATGTTATGCTAGAAACCTGTGTATTTATTGCTGAAATCGCATTTAACGTAAATAACACATTGAAATCCGAATGTGGTGTTAGAAATATCTGTGCATTTGCTGCATGTACGCGAATTCAACATATTTTTCAAACTGAATACGATATTTCGATGCATTTTTGTGCAATGTACTGGAAATCGTGTTAAACACAAGTTTCAAACTGAAATATGAATGTTATGCTAGAAACCTGTGTATTTCCTGCTGAAATCGCATTTAACGTAAATATCACATTGAAATACGAATGTGATGTTAGAAGTTTCTACGCATTTGCTGCCAAAACGCGAATTCAACGTATTTTACACACTGAATACGATATTTAGATGCATTTTTGTGCAATGTACTGGAAATCGTGTAAAACACAAGTTTCACATTGAAATACGAATGTTATGCTAGAAACCTGTGTATTTGCTGCTGAAATCGCATTTAACGTAAATATCACATTGAAATCCGAATGTGATGCTAGAAATGTCTACGCATTTGCTGCCAACACGCGAATTCAACGTATTTTACACACTGAATACGATATTTCGATGCGTTTTTGTGCAATGTACTGGAAATCGCGTTAAACACAAGTTTCAAACTGAAATATGAATGTTATGCTAGAAACCTGTGTATTTGCTGCTGAAATCGCATTTAACGTAAATATCACATTGAAATCCAAATGTGATGTTAGAAATGTTTACGCATTTGCTGCCAAAACGCGAATTCAACGTATTTTACACACTGAATACGATATTTAGATGCACTTTTGTGCAATGTACTGGAAATCGTGTTAAACACAAGTTTCACATTGAAATATGAATGTTATGCTAGAAACCTGTGTATTTCCTGCTGAAATCGCATTTAACGTAAATATCACATTGAAATACGAATGTGATGTTAGAAATTTCTACGCATTTGCTGCCAAAACGCGAATTCAACGTATTTTACACACTGAATACGATATTTCGATGCATTTTTGTGCAATGTACTGAAAATCGTGTAAAACGCAAGTTTCACACTGAAATATGAATGTTATGCTAGAAACCTGTGTATTTGCTGCTGATATCGCATTTAACGTAAATATCACATTGAAATCCAAATGTGATGTTAGAAATGTTTACGCATTTGCTGCCAAAACGCGAATTCAACGTATTTTACACACTGAATACGATATTTAGATGCACTTTTGTGCAATGTACTGGAAATCGTGTTAAACACAAGTTTCACATTGAAATATGAATGTTATGCTAGAAACCTGTGTATTTCCTGCTGAAATCGCATTTAACGTAAATATCACATTGAAATCCAAATGTGATGTTAGAAATGTCTACGCATTTGCTGCCAAAACGCGAATTCAACGTATTTTACCCACTGAATACGATATTTAGATGCATTTTTGTGCAATGTACTGAAAATCGTGTAAAACGCAAGTTTCACACTGAAATATGAATGTTATGCTAGAAACATGTGTATTTGCTGCTGAAATCGCATTTAACGTAAATAACACATTGAAATCCGAATGTGGTGTTAGAAATATCTGTGCATTTGCTGCAGATACGCGAATTCAACATATTTTTCAAACTGAATACGATATTTAGATGCACTTTTGTGCAATGTACTGGAAATCGTGTTAAACACAAGTTTCACATTGAAATATGAATGTTATGCTAGAAACCTGTGTATTTCCTGCTGAAATCGCATTTAACGTAAATATCACATTGAAATACGAATGTGATGTTAGAAATTTCTACGCATTTGCTGCCAAAACGCGAATTCAACGTATTTTACACACTGAATACGATATTTCGATGCATTTTTGTGCAATGTACTGAAAATCGTGTAAAACGCAAGTTTCACACTGAAATATGAATGTTATGCTAGAAACCTGTGTATTTGCTGCTGATATCGCATTTAACGTAAATATCACATTGAAATCCAAATGTGATGTTAGAAATGTTTACGCATTTGCTGCCAAAACGCGAATTCAACGTATTTTACACACTGAATACGATATTTAGATGCACTTTTGTGCAATGTACTGGAAATCGTGTTAAACACAAGTTTCACATTGAAATATGAATGTTATGCTAGAAACCTGTGTATTTCCTGCTGAAATCGCATTTAACGTAAATATCACATTGAAATCCAAATGTGATGTTAGAAATGTCTACGCATTTGCTGCCAAAACGCGAATTCAACGTATTTTACCCACTGAATACGATATTTAGATGCATTTTTGTGCAATGTACTGAAAATCGTGTAAAACGCAAGTTTCACACTGAAATATGAATGTTATGCTAGAAACATGTGTATTTGCTGCTGAAATCGCATTTAACGTAAATAACACATTGAAATCCGAATGTGGTGTTAGAAATATCTGTGCATTTGCTGCAGATACGCGAATTCAACATATTTTTCAAACTGAATACGATATTTCGATGCATTTTTGTGCAATGTACTGGAAATCGTGTTAAACACAAGTTTCAAACTGAAATATGAATGTTATGCTAGAAACCTGTGTATTTGCTGCTGAAATCGCATTTAACGTAAATATCACATTGAAATCCAAATGTGATGTTAGAAATGTCTACGCATTTGCTGGCAAAACGCGAATTCAACGTATTTACACACTGAATACGATATTTAGATGCATTTTTGTGCAATGTACTGAAAATCGTGTTAAACGCAAGTTTTTAATTGAAATATGAATGTTATGCTGGAAACCTGTGTATTTGCTGCTGAAATCGCATTTAACGTAAATAACACATTGAAATCCGAATGTGATGTTAGAAATGTCTACGCATTTGCTGCCAAAACGCGAATTCAACGTATTTTACCCACTGAATACGATGTTTAGATGCATTTTTGTGCAATGTACTGAAAATCGTGTTAAACGCAAGTTTCACGCTGAAATATGAATGTTATGCTAGAAACCTGTGTATTTGCTGCTGAAATCGCATTTAACGTAAATAACACATTGAAATCCGAATGTGGTGTTAGAAATATCTGTGCATTTGCTGCAGATACGCGAATTCAACATATTTTTCAAACTGAATACGATATTTCGATGCATTTTTGTGCAACGTACTGGAAATCGTGTTAAACGCAAGTTTCACGCTGAAATATGAATGTAATGCTAGAAACCTGTGTATTTGCTGCTGAAATCGCATTTAACCTAAATATCACATTGAAATCCGAATGTGGTGTTTGAAATATCTGTGCATTTGCTGCAGATACGCGAATTCAACATATTTTTCAAACTGAATACGATATTTTGATGCATTTTTGTGCAATGTACTGGAAATCGTGTTAAACACAAGTTTCACATTGAAATATTAATGTTATGCTAGAAACCTGTGTATTTGCGGCTGAAATCGCATTTAACCTAAATATCACATTGAAATCCGAATGTGATGTTAGAAATGTCTACGCATTTGAGGCCAATACGCGAATTCTACGTATTTTACACACTGAATACGATATTTCGATGCATTTTTGTGCAACGTACTGAAAATCGTGTAAAACGCATGTTTCACACTGAAATATTAATGTTATGCTAGAAACCTGTGTATTTGCTGCAGATATCGCATTTAACGTAAATATCACATTGAAATCCAAATGTGATGTTAGAAATGTCTACGCATTTGCTGGCAAAACGCGAATTCAACGTATTTACACACTGAATACGATATTTAGATGCATTTTTGTGCAATGTACTAAAAATCGTGTTAAACGCAAGTTTTTAATTGAAATATGAATGTTATGCTGGAAACCTGTGTATTTGCTGCTGAAATCGCATTTAACGTAAATAACACATTGAAATCCGAATGTGATGTTAGAAATGTCTACGCATTTGCTGCCAAAACGCGAATTCAACGTATTTTACCCACTGAATACGATATTTAGATGCATTTTTGTGCAATGTACTGAAAATCGTGTTAAACGCAAGTTTCACGCTGAAATATGAATGTTATGCTAGAAACCTGTGTATTTGCTGCTGAAATCACATTTAACGTAAATAACACATTGAAATCCGAATGTGGTGGTAGAAATATCTGTGCATTTGCTGCAGATACGCGAATTCAACATATTTTTCAAACTGAATACGATATTTCGATGCATTTTTGTGCAATGTACTGGAAATCGTGTTAAACACAAGTTTCAAACTGAAATATGAATGTTATGCTAGAAACCTGTGTATTTGCTGCTGAAATCGCATTTAACGTAAATATCGCATTGAAATCCAAATGTGATGTTAGAAATGTCTACGCATTTGCTGCCAAAACGCGAATTCAACGTATTTTACCCACTGAATACGATATTTAGATGCATTTTTGTGCAATGTACTGAAAATCGTGTAAAACGCAAGTTTCACACTGAAATATGAATGTTATGCTAGAAACCTGTGTATTTGCTGCTGAAATCGCATTTAACGTAAATAACACATTGAAATCCGAATGTGGTGTTAGAAATATCTGTGCATTTGCTGCAGATACGCGAATTCAACATATTTTTCAAACTGAATACGATATTTCGATGCATTTTTGTGCAATGTACTGGAAATCGTGTTAAACACAAGTTTCAAACTGAAATATGAATGTTATGCTAGAAACCAGTGTATTTGCTACTGAAATCGCATTTAACGTAAATATCACATTGAAATCCAAATGTGATGTTAGAAATGTCTACGCATTTGCTGCCAAAACGCGAATTCAACGTATTTTACCCACTGAATACGATATTTAGATGCATTTTTGTGCAATGTACTGAAAATCGTGTAAAACGCAAGTTTCACACTGGAATATGAATGTTATGCTAGAAACCTGTGTATTTGCTGCTGAAATCGCATTTAACGTAAATAACACATTGAAATCCGAATGTGTTGTTAGAAATATCTGTGCATTTGCTGCAGATACGCGAATTCAACATATTTTTCAAACTGAATACGATATTTCGATGCATTTTTGTGCAATGTACTGGAAATCGTGTTAAACACAAGTTTCAAACTGAAATATGAATGTTATGCTAGAAACCTGTGTATTTGCTGCTGAAATCGCATTTAACGTAAATATCGCATTGAAATCCAAATGTGATGTTAGAAATGTCTACGCATTTGCTGCCAAAACGCGAATTCAACGTATTTTACCCACTGAATACGATATTTAGATGCATTTTTGTGCAATGTACTGAAAATCGTGTAAAACGCAAGTTTCACACTGAAATATGAATGTTATGCTAGAAACCTGTGTATTTGCTGCTGAAATCGCATTTAACGTAAATAACACATTGAAATCCGAATGTGGTGTTAGAAATATCTGTGCATTTGCTGCAGATACGCGAATTCAACATATTTTTCAAACTGAATACGATATTTCGATGCATTTTTGTGCAATGTACTGGAAATCGTGTTAAACACAAGTTTCAAACTGAAATATGAATGTTATGCTAGAAACCTGTGTATTTGCTACTGAAATCGCATTTAACGTAAATATCACATTGAAATCCAAATGTGATGTTAGAAATGTCTACGCATTTGCTGCCAAAACGCGAATTCAACGTATTTTACCCACTGAATACGATATTTAGATGCATTTTTGTGCAATGTACTGAAAATCGTGTAAAACGCAAGTTTCACACTGGAATATGAATGTTATGCTAGAAACCTGTGTATTTGCTGCTGAAATCGCATTTAACGTAAATAACACATTGAAATCCGAATGTGTTGTTAGAAATATCTGTGCATTTGCTGCAGATACGCGAATTCAACATATTTTTCAAACTGAATACGATATTTCGATGCATTTTTGTGCAATGTACTGGAAATCGTGTTGAACACAAGTTTCAAACTGAAATATGAATGTTATGCTAGAAACCTGTGTATTTGCTGCTGAAATCGCATTTAACGTAAATATCACATTGAAATCCAAATGTGATGTTAGAAATGTTTACGCATTTGCTGCCAAAACGCGAATTCTACGTATTTTACACACTGAATACGATATTTAGATGCACTTTTGTGCAATGTACTGAAAATCGTGTAAAACGCAAGTTTCACACTGAAATATGAATGTTATGCTAGAAACCTTTGTATTTGCTGCTGAAATCGCATTTAACGTAAATAACACATTGAAATCCGAATGTGGTGTTAGAAATATCTGTGCATTTGCTGCAGTTTTCAAACTGAATACGATATTTCGATGCATTTTTGTGAAATGTACTAGAAATCGTGTTAAACGCAAGTTTCACGCTGAAATATGAATGTAATGCTAGAAACCTGTGTATTTGCTGCTGAAATCGCATTTAACCTAAATATCACATTGAAATCCGAATGTGGTGTTTGAAATATCTGTGCATTTGCTGCAGATACGCGAATTCAACATATTTTTCAAACTGAATACGATATTTCGATGCATTTTTGTGCAATGTACTGGAAATCGTGTTAAACACAAGTTTCAAACTGAAATATGAATGTTTTGCTAGAAACCTGTGTATTTGCTGCTGAAATCGCATTTAACGTAAATATCACATTGAAATCCAAATGTGATGTTAGAAATGTCTACGCATTTGCTGCCAAAACGCGAATTCAACGTATTTTACACACTGAATACGATATTTAGATGCACTTTTGTGCAATGTACTGGAAATCGTGTTAAACACAAGTTTCACATTGAAATATGGATGTTATGCTAGAAACCTGTGTATTTCCTGCTGAAATCGCATTTAACGTAAATATCACATTGAAATCCAAATGTGATGTTAGAAATGTTTACGCATTTGCTGCCAAAACGCGAATTCAACGTATTTTACACACTGAATACGATATTTAGATGCACTTTTGTGCAATGTACTGAAAATCGTGTAAAACGCAAGTTTCACACTGAAATATGAATGTTATGCTAGAAACCTGTGTATTTGCTGCTGAAATCGCATTTAACGTAAATAACACATTGAAATCCGAATGTGGTGTTAGAAATATCTGTGCATTTGCTGCAGATACGCGAATTCAACATATTTTTCAAACTGAATACGATATTTCGATGCATTTTTGTGCAATGTACTGGAAATCGTGTTAAACACAAGTTTCAAACTGAAATATGAATGTTATGCTAGAAACCTGTGTATTTGCTGCTGAAATCGCATTTAACGTAAATATCACATTGAAATCCAAATGTGATGTTAGAAATGTCTACGCATTTGCTGCCAAAACGCGAATTCAACGTATTTTACCCACTGAATACGATATTTAGATGCATTTTTGTGCAATGTACTGAAAATCGTGTAAAACGCAAGTTTCACACTGAAATATGAATGTTATGCTAGAAACCTGTGTATTTGCTGCTGAAATCGCATTTAACGTAAATAACACATTGAAATCCGAATGTGGTGTTAGAAATATCTGTGCATTTGCTGCAGATACGCGAATTCAACATATTTTTCAAACTGAATACGATATTTCGATGCATTTTTGTGCAATGTACTGGAAATCGTGTTAAACACAAGTTTCAAACTGAAATATGAATGTTATGCTAGAAACCTGTGTATTTGCTGCTGAAATCGCATTTAACGTAAATATCACATTGAAATCCAAATGTGATGTTAGAAATGTCTACGCATTTGCTGGCAAAACGCGAATTCAACGTATTTACACACTGAATACGATATTTAGATGCATTTTTGTGCAATGTACTGAAAATCGTGTTAAACGCAAGTTTTTAATTGAAATATGAATGTTATGCTGGAAACCTGTGTATTTGCTGCTGAAATCGCATTTAACGTAAATAACACATTGAAATCCGAATGTGATGTTAGAAATGTCTACGCATTTGCTGCCAAAACGCGAATTCAACGTATTTTACCCACTGAATACGATATTTAGATGCATTTTTGTGCAATGTACTGAAAATCGTGTTAAACGCAAGTTTCACGCTGAAATATGAATGTTATGCTAGAAACCTGTGTATTTGCTGCTGAAATCGCATTTAACGTAAATAACACATTGAAATCCGAATGTGGTGTTAGAAATATCTGTGCATTTGCTGCAGATACGCGAATTCAACATAGTTTTCAAACTGAATACGATATTTTGATGCATTTTTGTGCAATGTACTGGAAATCGTGTTAAACACAAGTTTCAAACTGAAATATGAATGTTATGCTAGAAACCTGTGTATTTGCTGCTGAAATCGCATTTAACGTAAATATCACATTGAAATCCAAATGTGATGTTAGAAATGTCTACGCATTTGCTGTCAAAACGCGAATTCAACGTATTTTACCCACTGAATACGTTATTTAGATGCATTTTTGTGCAATGTACTGAAAATCATGTAAAACGCAAGTTTCACACTGAAATATGAATGTTATGCTAGAAACCTGTGTATTTGCTGCTGAAATCGCATTTAACGTAAATAACACATTGAAATCCGAATGTGGTGTTAGAAATATCTGTGCATTTGCTGCAGATACGCGAATTCAACATATTTTTCAAACTGAATACGATATTTCGATGCATTTTTGTGCAATGTACTGGAAATCGTGTTAAACACAAGTTTCACATTGAAATATTAATGTTATGCTAGAAACCTGTGTATTTGCGGCTGAAATCGCATTTAACCTAAATATCACATTGAAATCCGAATGTGATGTTAGAAATGTCTACGCATTTGAGGCCAATACGCGAATTCTACGTATTTTACACACTGAATACGATATTTCGATGCATTTTTGTGCAACGTACTGAAAATCGTGTAAAACGCATGTTTCACACTGAAATATTAATGTTATGCTAGAAACCTGTGTATTTGCTGCAGATATCGCATTTAACGTAAATATCACATTGAAATCCAAATGTGATGTTAGAAATGTCTACGCATTTGCTGGCAAAACGCGAATTCAACGTATTTACACACTGAATACGATATTTAGATGCATTTTTGTGCAATGTACTGAAAATCGTGTTAAACGCAAGTTTTTAATTGAAATATGAATGTTATGCTGGAAACCTGTGTATTTGCTGCTGAAATCGCATTTAACGTAAATAACACATTGAAATCCGAATGTGATGTTAGAAATGTCTACGCATTTGCTGCCAAAACGCGAATTCAACGTATTTTACCCACTGAATACGATATTTAGATGCATTTTTGTGCAATGTACTGAAAATCGTGTTAAACGCAAGTTTCACGCTGAAATATGAATGTTATGCTAGAAACCTGTGTATTTGCTGCTGAAATCACATTTAACGTAAATAACACATTGAAATCCGAATGTGGTGTTAGAAATATCTGTGCATTTGCTGCAGATACGCGAATTCAACATATTTTTCAAACTGAATACGATATTTCGATGCATTTTTGTGCAATGTACTGGAAATCGTGTTAAACACAAGTTTCAAACTGAAATATGAATGTTATGCTAGAAACCTGTGTATTTGCTGCTGAAATCGCATTTAACGTAAATATCGCATTGAAATCCAAATGTGATGTTAGAAATGTCTACGCATTTGCTGCCAAAACGCGAATTCAACGTATTTTACCCACTGAATACGATATTTAGATGCATTTTTGTGCAATGTACTGAAAATCGTGTAAATCGCAAGTTTCACACTGAAATATGAATGTTATGCTAGAAACCTGTGTATTTGCTGCTGAAATCGCATTTAACGTAAATAACACATTGAAATCCGAATGTGGTGTTAGAAATATCTGTGCATTTGCTGCAGATACGCGAATTCAACATATTTTTCAAACTGAATACGATATTTCGATGCATTTTTGTGCAATGTACTGGAAATCGTGTTAAACACAAGTTTCAAACTGAAATATGAATGTTATGCTAGAAACCTGTGTATTTGCTACTGAAATCGCATTTAACGTAAATATCACATTGAAATCCAAATGTGATGTTAGAAATGTCTACGCATTTGCTGCCAAAACGCGAATTCAAAGTATTTTACCCACTGAATACGATATTTAGATGCATTTTTGTGCAATGTACTGAAAATCGTGTAAAACGCAAGTTTCACACTGGAATATGAATGTTATGCTAGAAACCTGTGTATTTGCTGCTGAAATAGCATTTAACGTAAATAACACATTGAAATCCGAATGTGTTGTTAGAAATATCTGTGCATTTGCTGCAGATACGCGAATTCAACATATTTTTCAAACTGAATACGATATTTCGATGCATTTTTGTGCAATGTACTAGAAATCGTGTTAAACGCAAGTTTCACGCTGAAATATGAATGTAATGCTAGAAACCTGTGTATTTGCTGCTGAAATCGCATTTAATCTAAATATCACATTGAAATCCGAATGTGGTGTTTGAAATATCTGTGCATTTGCTGCAGATACGCGAATTCAACATATTTTTCAAACTGAATACGATATTTCGATGCATTTTTGTGCAATGTACTGGAAATCGTGTTAAACTCAAGTTTCAAACTGAAATATGAATGTTTTGCTAGAAACCTGTGTATTTGCTGCTGAAATCGCATTTAACGTAAATATCACATTGAAATCCAAATGTGATGTTAGAAACGTCTACGCATTTGCTGCCAAAACGCGAATTCAACGTATTTTACACACTGAATACGATATTTCGATGCATTTTTGTGCAATGTACTGAAAATCGTGTAAAACGCAAGTTTCACACTGAAATATGAATGTTATGCTAGAAACCTGTGTATTTGCTGCTGATATCGCATTTAACGTAAATATCACATTGAAATCCAAATGTGATGTTAGAAATGTTTACGCATTTGCTGCCAAAACGCGAATTCAACGTATTTTACACACTGAATACGACATTTAGATGCACTTTTGTGCAATGTACTGGAAATCGTGTTAAACACAAGTTTCACATTGAAATATGAATGTTATGCTATAAACCTGTGTATTTCCTACTGAAATCGCATTTAACGTAAATATCACATTGAAATCCAAATGTGATGTTAGAAATGTTTACGCATTTGCTGCCAAAACGCGAATTCAACGTATTTTACACACTGAATACGATATTTAGATGCACTTTTGTGCAATGTACTGAAAATCGTGTAAAACGCAAGTTTCACACTGAAATATGAATGTTATGCTAGAAACCTGTGTATTTGCTGCTGAAATCGCATTTAACGTAAATAACACATTGAAATCCGAATGTGGTGTTAGAAATATCTCTGCATTTGCTGCAGATACGCGAATTCAACATATTTTTCAAACTGAATACGATATTTCGATGCATTTTTGTGCAATGTACTGGAAATCGTGTTAAACACAAGTTTCAAACTGAAATATGAATGTTATGCTAGAAACCTGTGTATTTGCTGCTGAAATCGCATTTAACGTAAATATCACATTGAAATCCAAATGTGATGTTAGAAATGTCTACGCATTTGCTGCCAAAACGCGAATTCAACGTATTTTACCCACTGAATACGATATTTAGATGCATTTTTGTGCAATGTACTGAAAATCGTGTAAAACGCAAGTTTCACACTGAAATATGAATGTTATGCTAGAAACCTGTGTATTTGCTGCTGAAATCGCATTTAACGTAAATAACACATTGAAATCCGAATGTGTTGTTAGAAATATCTGTGCATTTGCTGCAGATACGCGAATTCAACATATTTTTCAAACTGAATACGATATTTCGATGCATTTTTGTGCAATGTACTGGAAATCGTGTTGAACGCAAGTTTCAAACTGAAATATGAATGTTATGCTAGAAACCTGTGTATTTGCTGCTGAAATCGCATTTAACGTAAATATCACATTGAAATCCAAATGTGATGTTAGAAATGTTTACGCATTTGCTGCCAAAACGCGAATTCAACGTATTTTACACACTGAATACGATATTTAGATGCACTTTTGTGCAATGTACTGAAAATCGTGTAAAACGCAAGTTTCACACTGAAATATGAATGTTATGCTAGAAACCTGTGTATTTGCTGCTGAAATCGCATTTAACGTAAATAACACATTGAAATCCGAATGTGGTGTTAGAAATATCTGTGCATTTGCTGCAGATACGCGAATTCAACATAGTTTTCAAACTGAATACGATATTTCGATGCATTTTTGTGCAATGTACTAGAAATCGTGTTAAACGCAAGTTTCACGCTGAAATATGAATGTAATGCTAGAAACCTGTGTATTTGCTGCTGAAATCGCATTTAACCTAAATATCACATTGAAATCCGAATGTGGTGTTTGAAATATCTGTGCATTTGCTGCAGATACGCGAATTCAACATATTTTTCAAACTGAATACGATATTTCGATGCATTTTTGTGCAATGTACTGGAAATCGTGTTAAACACAAGTTTCAAACTGAAATATGAATGTTTTGCTAGAAACCTGTGTATTTGCTGCTGAAATCGCATTTAACGTAAATATCATATTGAAATCCAAATGTGATGTTAGAAATGTCTACGCATTTGCTGCCAAAACGCGAATTCAACGTATTTTACACACTGAATACGATATTTCGATGCATTTTTGTGCAATGTACTGAAAATCGTGTAAAACGCAAGTTTCACACTGAAATATGAATGTTATGCTAGAAACCTGTGTATTTGCTGCTGATATCGCATTTAACGTAAATATCACATTGAAATCCAAATGTGATGTTAGAAATGTTTACGCATTTGCTGCCAAAACGCGAATTCAACGTATTTTACACACTGAATACGATATTTAGATGCACTTTTGTGCAATGTACTGGAAATCGTGTTAAACACAAGTTTCACATTGAAATATGAATGTTATGCTAGAAACCTGTGTATTTCCTGCTGAAATCGCATTTAACGTAAATATCACATTGAAATCCAAATGTGATGTTAGAAATGTTTACGCATTTGCTGCCAAAACGCGAATTCAACGTATTTTACACACTGAATACGATATTTAGATGCACTTTTGTGCAATGTACTGAAAATCGTGTAAAACGCAAGTTTCACACTGAAATATGAATGTTATGCTAGAAACCTGTGTATTTGCTGCTGAAATCGCATTTAACGTAAATAACACATTGAAATCCGAATGTGGTGTTAGAAATATCTGTGCATTTGCTGCAGATACGCGAATTCAACATATTTTTCAAACTGAATACGATATTTCGATGCATTTTTGTGCAATGTACTGGAAATCGTGTTAAACACAAGTTTCAAACTGAAATATGAATGTTATGCTAGAAACCTGTGTATTTGCTGCTGAAATCGCATTTAACGTAAATATCACATTGAAATCCAAATGTGATGTTAGAAATGTCTACGCATTTGCTGCCAAAACGCGAATTCAACGTATTTTACCCACTGAATACGATATTTAGATGCATTTTTGTGCAATGTACTGAAAATCGTGTAAAACGCAAGTTTCACACTGAAATATGAATGTTATGCTAGAAACCTGTGTATTTGCTGCTGAAATCGCATTTAACGTAAATAACACATTGAAATCCGAATGTGGTGTTAGAAATATCTGTGCATTTGCTGCAGATACGCGAATTCAACATATTTTTCAAACTGAATACGATATTTCGATGCATTTTTGTGCAATGTACTGGAAATCGTGTTAAACACAAGTTTCAAACTGAAATATGAATGTTATGCTAGAAACCTGTGTATTTGCTGCTGAAATCGCATTTAACGTAAATATCACATTGAAATCCAAATGTGATGTTAGAAATGTCTACGCATTTGCTGGCAAAACGCGAATTCAACGTATTTACACACTGAATACGATATTTAGATGCATTTTTGTGCAATGTACTGAAAATCGTGTTAAACGCAAGTTTTTAATTGAAAAATGAATGTTATGCTGGAAACCTGTGTATTTGCTGCTGAAATCGCATTTAACGTAAATAACACATTGAAATCCGAATGTGATGTTAGAAATGTCTACGCATTTGCTGCCAAAACGCGAATTCAACGTATTTTACCCACTGAATACGATATTTAGATGCATTTTTGTGCAATGTACTGAAAATCGTGTTAAACGCAAGTTTCACGCTGAAATATGAATGTTATGCTAGAAACCTGTGTATTTGCTGCTGAAATCGCATTTAACGTAAATAACACATTGAAATCCGAATGTGGTGTTAGAAATATCTGTGCATTTGCTGCAGATACGCGAATTCAACATATTTTTCAAACTGAATACGATATTTCGATGCATTTTTGTGCAATGTACTGGAAATCGTGTTAAACGCAAGTTTCACGCTGAAATATGAATGTAATGCTAGAAACCTGTGTATTTGCTGCTGAAATCGCATTTAACCTAAATATCACATTGAAATCCGAATGTGGTGTTTGAAATATCTGTGCATTTGCTGCAGATACGCGAATGCAACATATTTTTCAAACTGAATACGATATTTTGATGCATTTTTGTGCAATGTACTGGAAATCGTGTTAAACACAAGTTTCAAACTGAAATATGAATGTTATGCTAGAAACCTGTGTATTTGCTGCTGAAATCGCATTTAACGTAAATATCACATTGAAATCGAAATGTGATGTTAGAAATGTCTACGCATTTGCTGTCAAAACGCGAATTCAACGTATTTTACCCACTGAATACGATATTTAGATGCATTTTTGTGCAATGTACTGAAAATCATGTAAAACGCAAGTTTCCCACTGAAATATGAATGTTATGCTAGAAACCTGTGTATTTGCTGCTGAAATCGCATTTAACGTAAATAACACATTGAAATCCGAATGTGGTGTTAGAAATATCTGTGCATTTGCTGCAGATACGCGAATTCAACATATTTTTCAAACTTAATACGATATTTCGATGCATTTTTGTGCAATGTACTGGAAATCGTGTTAAACACAAGTTTCACATTGAAATATTAATGTTATGCTAGAAACCTGTGTATTTGCGGCTGAAATCGCATTTAACCTAAATATCACATTGAAATCCGAATGTGATGTTAGAAATGTCTACGCATTTGAGGCCAATACGCGAATTCTACGTATTTTACACACTGAATACGATATTTCGATGCATTTTTGTGCAACGTACTGAAAATCGTGTAAAACGCATGTTTCACACTGAAATATTAATGTTATGCTAGAAACCTGTGTATTTGCTGCAGATATCGCATTTAACGTAAATATCACATTGAAATCCAAATGTGATGTTAGAAATGTCTACGCATTTGCTGGCAAAACGTGAATTCAACGTATTTACACACTGAATACGATATTTAGATGCATTTTTGTGCAATGTACTGAAAATCGTGTTAAACGCAAGTTTTTAATTGAAATATGAATGTTATGCTGGAAACCTGTGTATTTGCTGCTGAAATCGCATTTAACGTAAATAACACATTGAAATCCGAATGTGATGTTAGAAATGTCTACGCATTTGCTGCCAAAACGCGAATTCAACGTATTTTACCCACTGAATACGATATTTAGATGCATTTTTGTGCAATGTACTGAAAATCGTGTTAAACGCAAGTTTCACGCTGAAATATGAATGTTATGCTAGAAACCTGTGTATTTGCTGCTGAAATCACATTTAACGTAAATAACACATTGAAATCCGAATGTGGTGTTAGAAATATCTGTGCATTTGCTGCAGATACGCGAATTCAACATATTTTTCAAACTGAATACGATATTTCGATGCATTTTTGTGCAATGTACTGGAAATCGTGTTAAACACAAGTTTCAAACTGAAATATGAATGTTATGCTAGAAACCTGTGTATTTGCTGCTGAAATCGCATTTAACGTAAATATCGCATTGAAATCCAAATGTGATGTTAGAAATGTCTACGCATTTGCTGCCAAAACGCGAATTCAACGTATTTTACCCACTGAATACGATATTTAGATGCATTTTTGTGCAATGTACTGAAAATCGTGTGAAACACAAGTTTCACACGGGAATATGAATGTTATGCTAGAAACCTGTGTATTTGCTGCTGAAATCGCATTTAACGTAAATAACACATTGAAATCCGAATGTGGTGTTAGAAATATCTGTGCATTTGCTGCAGATACGCGAATTCAACATATTTTTCAAACTTAATACGATATTTCGATGCATTTTTGTGCAATGTACTGGAAATCGTGTTAAACACAAGTTTCACATTGAAATATTAATGTTATGCTAGAAACCTGTGTATTTGCGGCTGAAATCGCATTTAACCTAAATATCACATTGAAATCCGAATGTGATGTTAGAAATGTCTACGCATTTGAGGCCAATACGCGAATTCTACGTATTTTACACACTGAATACGATATTTCGATGCATTTTTGTGCAACGTACTGAAAATCGTGTAAAACGCATGTTTCACACTGAAATATTAATGTTATGCTAGAAACCTGTGTATTTGCTGCAGATATCGCATTTAACGTAAATATCACATTGAAATCCAAATGTGATGTTAGAAATGTCTACGCATTTGCTGGCAAAACGTGAATTCAACGTATTTACACACTGAATACGATATTTAGATGCATTTTTGTGCAATGTACTGAAAATCGTGTTAAACGCAAGTTTTTAATTGAAATATGAATGTTATGCTGGAAACCTGTGTATTTGCTGCTGAAATCGCATTTAACGTAAATAACACATTGAAATCCGAATGTGATGTTAGAAATGTCTACGCATTTGCTGCCAAAACGCGAATTCAACGTATTTTACCCACTGAATACGATATTTAGATGCATTTTTGTGCAATGTACTGAAAATCGTGTTAAACGCAAGTTTCACGCTGAAATATGAATGTTATGCTAGAAACCTGTGTATTTGCTGCTGAAATCACATTTAACGTAAATAACACATTGAAATCCGAATGTGGTGTTAGAAATATCTGTGCATTTGCTGCAGATACGCGAATTCAACATATTTTTCAAACTGAATACGATATTTCGATGCATTTTTGTGCAATGTACTGGAAATCGTGTTAAACACAAGTTTCAAACTGAAATATGAATGTTATGCTAGAAACCTGTGTATTTGCTGCTGAAATCGCATTTAACGTAAATATCGCATTGAAATCCAAATGTGATGTTAGAA
Source organism: Carabus problematicus (assembly GCA_963422195.1). NCBI lineage: Eukaryota > Metazoa > Arthropoda > Insecta > Coleoptera > Carabidae > Carabus > Carabus problematicus. The sequence goes on from OY728586.1 coordinate 7,540,746, forward strand.
ATGTCTACGCATTTGCTGCCAAAACGCGAATTCAACGTATTTTACCCACTGAATACGATATTTAGATGCATTTTTGTGCAATGTACTGAAAATCGTGTGAAACACAAGTTTCACACGGGAATATGAATGTTATGCTAGAAACCTGTGTATTTGCTGCTGAAATCGCATTTAACGTAAATAACACATTGAAATCCGAATGTGTTGTTAGAAATATCTGTGCATTTGCTGCAGATACGCGAATTCAACATATTTTTCAAACTGAATACGATATTTCGATGCATTTTTGTGCAATGTACTAGAAATCGTGTTAAACGCAAGTTTCACGCTGAAATATGAATGTAATGCTAGAAACCTGTGTATTTGCTGCTGAAATCGCATTTAATCTAAATATCACATTGAAATCCGAATGTGGTGTTTGAAATATCTGTGCATTTGCTGCAGATACGCGAATTCAACATATTTTTCAAACTGAATACGATATTTCGATGCATTTTTGTGCAATGTACTGGAAATCGTGTTAACCTCAAGTTTCAAACTGAAATATGAATGTTTTGCTAGAAACCTGTGTATTTGCTGCTGAAATCGCATTTAACGTAAATATCACATTGAAATCCAAATGTGATGTTAGAAACGTCTACGCATTTGCTGCCAAAACGCGAATTCAACGTATTTTACACACTGAATACGATATTTCGATGCATTTTTGTGCAATGTACTGAAAATCGTGTAAAACGCAAGTTTCACACTGAAATATGAATGTTATGCTAGAAACCTGTGTATTTGCTGCTGATATCGCATTTAACGTAAATATCACATTGAAATCCAAATGTGATGTTAGAAATGTTTACGCATTTGCTGCCAAAACGCGAATTCAACGTATTTTACACACTGAATACGACATTTAGATGCACTTTTGTGCAATGTACTGGAAATCGTGTTAAACACAAGTTTCACATTGAAATATGAATGTTATGCTAGAAACCTGTGTATTTCCTACTGAAATCGCATTTAACGTAAATATCACATTGAAATCCAAATGTGATGTTAGAAATGTTTACGCATTTGCTGCCAAAACGCGAATTCAACGTATTTTACACACTGAATACGATATTTAGATGCACTTTTGTGCAATGTACTGAAAATCGTGTAAAACGCAAGTTTCACACTGAAATATGAATGTTATGCTAGAAACCTGTGTATTTGCTGCTGAAATCGCATTTAACGTAAATAACACATTGAAATCCGAATGTGGTGTTAGAAATATCTCTGCATTTGCTGCAGATACGCGAATTCAACATATTTTTCAAACTGAATACGATATTTCGATGCATTTTTGTGCAATGTACTGGAAATCGTGTTAAACACAAGTTTCAAACTGAAATATGAATGTTATGCTAGAAACCTGTGTATTTGCTGCTGAAATCGCATTTAACGTAAATATCACATTGAAATCCAAATGTGATGTTAGAAATGTCTACGCATTTGCTGCCAAAACGCGAATTCAACGTATTTTACCCACTGAATACGATATTTAGATGCATTTTTGTGCAATGTACTGAAAATCGTGTAAAACGCAAGTTTCACACTGAAATATGAATGTTATGCTAGAAACCTGTGTATTTGCTGCTGAAATCGCATTTAACGTAAATAACACATTGAAATCCGAATGTGTTGTTAGAAATATCTGTGCATTTGCTGCAGATACGCGAATTCAACATATTTTTCAAACTGAATACGATATTTCGATGCATTTTTGTGCAATGTACTGGAAATCGTGTTGAACGCAAGTTTCAAACTGAAATATGAATGTTATGCTAGAAACCTGTGTATTTGCTGCTGAAATCGCATTTAACGTAAATATCACATTGAAATCCAAATGTGATGTTAGAAATGTTTACGCATTTGCTGCCAAAACGCGAATTCAACGTATTTTACACACTGAATACGATATTTAGATGCACTTTTGTGCAATGTACTGAAAATCGTGTAAAACGCAAGTTTCACACTGAAATATGAATGTTATGCTAGAAACCTGTGTATTTGCTGCTGAAATCGCATTTAACGTAAATAACACATTGAAATCCGAATGTGGTGTTAGAAATATCTGTGCATTTGCTGCAGATACGCGAATTCAACATAGTTTTCAAACTGAATACGATATTTCGATGCATTTTTGTGCAATGTACTAGAAATCGTGTTAAACGCAAGTTTCACGCTGAAATATGAATGTAATGCTAGAAACCTGTGTATTTGCTGCTGAAATCGCATTTAACCTAAATATCACATTGAAATCCGAATGTGGTGTTTGAAATATCTGTGCATTTGCTGCAGATACGCGAATTCAACATATTTTTCAAACTGAATACGATATTTCGATGCATTTTTGTGCAATGTACTGGAAATCGTGTTAAACACAAGTTTCAAACTGAAATATGAATGTTTTGCTAGAAACCTGTGTATTTGCTGCTGAAATCGCATTTAACGTAAATATCATATTGAAATCCAAATGTGATGTTAGAAATGTCTACGCATTTGCTGCCAAAACGCGAATTCAACGTATTTTACACACTGAATACGATATTTCGATGCATTTTTGTGCAATGTACTGAAAATCGTGTAAAACGCAAGTTTCACACTGAAATATGAATGTTATGCTAGAAACCTGTGTATTTGCTGCTGATATCGCATTTAACGTAAATATCACATTGAAATCCAAATGTGATGTTAGAAATGTTTACGCATTTGCTGCCAAAACGCGAATTCAACGTATTTTACACACTGAATACGATATTTAGATGCACTTTTGTGCAATGTACTGGAAATCGTGTTAAACACAAGTTTCACATTGAAATATGAATGTTATGCTAGAAACCTGTGTATTTCCTGCTGAAATCGCATTTAACGTAAATATCACATTGAAATCCAAATGTGATGTTAGAAATGTTTACGCATTTGCTGCCAAAACGCGAATTCAACGTATTTTACACACTGAATACGATATTTAGATGCACTTTTGTGCAATGTACTGAAAATCGTGTAAAACGCAAGTTTCACACTGAAATATGAATGTTATGCTAGAAACCTGTGTATTTGCTGCTGAAATCGCATTTAACGTAAATAACACATTGAAATCCGAATGTGGTGTTAGAAATATCTGTGCATTTGCTGCAGATACGCGAATTCAACATATTTTTCAAACTGAATACGATATTTCGATGCATTTTTGTGCAATGTACTGGAAATCGTGTTAAACACAAGTTTCAAACTGAAATATGAATGTTATGCTAGAAACCTGTGTATTTGCTGCTGAAATCGCATTTAACGTAAATATCACATTGAAATCCAAATGTGATGTTAGAAATGTCTACGCATTTGCTGCCAAAACGCGAATTCAACGTATTTTACCCACTGAATACGATATTTAGATGCATTTTTGTGCAATGTACTGAAAATCGTGTAAAACGCAAGTTTCACACTGAAATATGAATGTTATGCTAGAAACCTGTGTATTTGCTGCTGAAATCGCATTTAACGTAAATAACACATTGAAATCCGAATGTGGTGTTAGAAATATCTGTGCATTTGCTGCAGATACGCGAATTCAACATATTTTTCAAACTGAATACGATATTTCGATGCATTTTTGTGCAATGTACTGGAAATCGTGTTAAACACAAGTTTCAAACTGAAATATGAATGTTATGCTAGAAACCTGTGTATTTGCTGCTGAAATCGCATTTAACGTAAATATCACATTGAAATCCAAATGTGATGTTAGAAATGTCTACGCATTTGCTGGCAAAACGCGAATTCAACGTATTTACACACTGAATACGATATTTAGATGCATTTTTGTGCAATGTACTGAAAATCGTGTTAAACGCAAGTTTTTAATTGAAAAATGAATGTTATGCTGGAAACCTGTGTATTTGCTGCTGAAATCGCATTTAACGTAAATAACACATTGAAATCCGAATGTGATGTTAGAAATGTCTACGCATTTGCTGCCAAAACGCGAATTCAACGTATTTTACCCACTGAATACGATATTTAGATGCATTTTTGTGCAATGTACTGAAAATCGTGTTAAACGCAAGTTTCACGCTGAAATATGAATGTTATGCTAGAAACCTGTGTATTTGCTGCTGAAATCGCATTTAACGTAAATAACACATTGAAATCCGAATGTGGTGTTAGAAATATCTGTGCATTTGCTGCAGATACGCGAATTCAACATATTTTTCAAACTGAATACGATATTTCGATGCATTTTTGTGCAATGTACTGGAAATCGTGTTAAACGCAAGTTTCACGCTGAAATATGAATGTAATGCTAGAAACCTGTGTATTTGCTGCTGAAATCGCATTTAACCTAAATATCACATTGAAATCCGAATGTGGTGTTTGAAATATCTGTGCATTTGCTGCAGATACGCGAATGCAACATATTTTTCAAACTGAATACGATATTTTGATGCATTTTTGTGCAATGTACTGGAAATCGTGTTAAACACAAGTTTCAAACTGAAATATGAATGTTATGCTAGAAACCTGTGTATTTGCTGCTGAAATCGCATTTAACGTAAATATCACATTGAAATCGAAATGTGATGTTAGAAATGTCTACGCATTTGCTGTCAAAACGCGAATTCAACGTATTTTACCCACTGAATACGATATTTAGATGCATTTTTGTGCAATGTACTGAAAATCATGTAAAACGCAAGTTTCCCACTGAAATATGAATGTTATGCTAGAAACCTGTGTATTTGCTGCTGAAATCGCATTTAACGTAAATAACACATTGAAATCCGAATGTGGTGTTAGAAATATCTGTGCATTTGCTGCAGATACGCGAATTCAACATATTTTTCAAACTTAATACGATATTTCGATGCATTTTTGTGCAATGTACTGGAAATCGTGTTAAACACAAGTTTCACATTGAAATATTAATGTTATGCTAGAAACCTGTGTATTTGCGGCTGAAATCGCATTTAACCTAAATATCACATTGAAATCCGAATGTGATGTTAGAAATGTCTACGCATTTGAGGCCAATACGCGAATTCTACGTATTTTACACACTGAATACGATATTTCGATGCATTTTTGTGCAACGTACTGAAAATCGTGTAAAACGCATGTTTCACACTGAAATATTAATGTTATGCTAGAAACCTGTGTATTTGCTGCAGATATCGCATTTAACGTAAATATCACATTGAAATCCAAATGTGATGTTAGAAATGTCTACGCATTTGCTGGCAAAACGTGAATTCAACGTATTTACACACTGAATACGATATTTAGATGCATTTTTGTGCAATGTACTGAAAATCGTGTTAAACGCAAGTTTTTAATTGAAATATGAATGTTATGCTGGAAACCTGTGTATTTGCTGCTGAAATCGCATTTAACGTAAATAACACATTGAAATCCGAATGTGATGTTAGAAATGTCTACGCATTTGCTGCCAAAACGCGAATTCAACGTATTTTACCCACTGAATACGATATTTAGATGCATTTTTGTGCAATGTACTGAAAATCGTGTTAAACGCAAGTTTCACGCTGAAATATGAATGTTATGCTAGAAACCTGTGTATTTGCTGCTGAAATCACATTTAACGTAAATAACACATTGAAATCCGAATGTGGTGTTAGAAATATCTGTGCATTTGCTGCAGATACGCGAATTCAACATATTTTTCAAACTGAATACGATATTTCGATGCATTTTTGTGCAATGTACTGGAAATCGTGTTAAACACAAGTTTCAAACTGAAATATGAATGTTATGCTAGAAACCTGTGTATTTGCTGCTGAAATCGCATTTAACGTAAATATCGCATTGAAATCCAAATGTGATGTTAGAAATGTCTACGCATTTGCTGCCAAAACGCGAATTCAACGTATTTTACCCACTGAATACGATATTTAGATGCATTTTTGTGCAATGTACTGAAAATCGTGTGAAACACAAGTTTCACACGGGAATATGAATGTTATGCTAGAAACCTGTGTATTTGCTGCTGAAATCGCATTTAACGTAAATAACACATTGAAATCCGAATGTGGTGTTAGAAATATCTGTGCATTTGCTGCAGATACGCGAATTCAACATATTTTTCAAACTTAATACGATATTTCGATGCATTTTTGTGCAATGTACTGGAAATCGTGTTAAACACAAGTTTCACATTGAAATATTAATGTTATGCTAGAAACCTGTGTATTTGCGGCTGAAATCGCATTTAACCTAAATATCACATTGAAATCCGAATGTGATGTTAGAAATGTCTACGCATTTGAGGCCAATACGCGAATTCTACGTATTTTACACACTGAATACGATATTTCGATGCATTTTTGTGCAACGTACTGAAAATCGTGTAAAACGCATGTTTCACACTGAAATATTAATGTTATGCTAGAAACCTGTGTATTTGCTGCAGATATCGCATTTAACGTAAATATCACATTGAAATCCAAATGTGATGTTAGAAATGTCTACGCATTTGCTGGCAAAACGTGAATTCAACGTATTTACACACTGAATACGATATTTAGATGCATTTTTGTGCAATGTACTGAAAATCGTGTTAAACGCAAGTTTTTAATTGAAATATGAATGTTATGCTGGAAACCTGTGTATTTGCTGCTGAAATCGCATTTAACGTAAATAACACATTGAAATCCGAATGTGATGTTAGAAATGTCTACGCATTTGCTGCCAAAACGCGAATTCAACGTATTTTACCCACTGAATACGATATTTAGATGCATTTTTGTGCAATGTACTGAAAATCGTGTTAAACGCAAGTTTCACGCTGAAATATGAATGTTATGCTAGAAACCTGTGTATTTGCTGCTGAAATCACATTTAACGTAAATAACACATTGAAATCCGAATGTGGTGTTAGAAATATCTGTGCATTTGCTGCAGATACGCGAATTCAACATATTTTTCAAACTGAATACGATATTTCGATGCATTTTTGTGCAATGTACTGGAAATCGTGTTAAACACAAGTTTCAAACTGAAATATGAATGTTATGCTAGAAACCTGTGTATTTGCTGCTGAAATCGCATTTAACGTAAATATCGCATTGAAATCCAAATGTGATGTTAGAAATGTCTACGCATTTGCTGCCAAAACGCGAATTCAACGTATTTTACCCACTGAATACGATATTTAGATGCATTTTTGTGCAATGTACTGAAAATCGTGTGAAACACAAGTTTCACACGGGAATATGAATGTTATGCTAGAAACCTGTGTATTTGCTGCTGAAATCGCATTTAACGTAAATAACACATTGAAATCCGAATGTGTTGTTAGAAATATCTGTGCATTTGCTGCAGATACGCGAATTCAACATATTTTTCAAACTGAATACGATATTTCGATGCATTTTTGTGCAATGTACTAGAAATCGTGTTAAACGCAAGTTTCACGCTGAAATATGAATGTAATGCTAGAAACCTGTGTATTTGCTGCTGAAATCGCATTTAATCTAAATATCACATTGAAATCCGAATGTGGTGTTTGAAATATCTGTGCATTTGCTGCAGATACGCGAATTCAACATATTTTTCAAACTGAATACGATATTTCGATGCATTTTTGTGCAATGTACTGGAAATCGTGTTAACCTCAAGTTTCAAACTGAAATATGAATGTTTTGCTAGAAACCTGTGTATTTGCTGCTGAAATCGCATTTAACGTAAATATCACATTGAAATCCAAATGTGATGTTAGAAACGTCTACGCATTTGCTGCCAAAACGCGAATTCAACGTATTTTACACACTGAATACGATATTTCGATGCATTTTTGTGCAATGTACTGAAAATCGTGTAAAACGCAAGTTTCACACTGAAATATGAATGTTATGCTAGAAACCTGTGTATTTGCTGCTGATATCGCATTTAACGTAAATATCACATTGAAATCCAAATGTGATGTTAGAAATGTTTACGCATTTGCTGCCAAAACGCGAATTCAACGTATTTTACACACTGAATACGATATTTAGATGCACTTTTGTGCAATGTACTGGAAATCGTGTTAAACACAAGTTTCACATTGAAATATGAATGTTATGCTAGAAACCTGTGTATTTCCTGCTGAAATCGCATTTAACGTAAATATCACATTGAAATCCAAATGTGATGTTAGAAATGTTTACGCATTTGCTGCCAAAACGCGAATTCAACGTATTTTACACACTGAATACGATATTTAGATGCACTTTTGTGCAATGTACTGAAACTCGTGTAAAACGCAAGTTTCACACTGAAATATGAATGTTATGCTAGAAACCTGTGTATTTGCTGCTGAAATCGCATTTAACGTAAATAACACATTGAAATCCGAATGTGGTGTTAGAAATATCTGTGCATTTGCTGCAGATACGCGAATTCAACATATTTTTCAAACTGAATACGATATTTCGATGCATTTTTGTGCAATGTACTGGAAATCGTGTTAAACACAAGTTTCAAACTGAAATATGAATGTTATGCTAGAAACCTGTGTATTTGCTGCTGAAATCGCATTTAACGTAAATATCACATTGAAATCCAAATGTGATGTTAGAAATGTCTACGCATTTGCTGCCAAAACGCGAATTCAACGTATTTTACCCACTGAATACGATATTTAGATGCATTTTTGTGCAATGTACTGAAAATCGTGTAAAACGCAAGTTTCACACTGAAATATGAATGTTATGCTAGAAACCTGTGTATTTGCGGCTGAAATCGCATTTAACCTAAATATCACATTGAAATCCGAATGTGGTGTTTGAAATATCTGTGCATTTGCTACAGATACGCGAATTCAACATACTTTTCAAACTGAATACGATATTTCGATGCATTTTTGTGCAATGTACTGGAAATCGTGTTAAACACAAGTTTCAAACTGAAATATGAATGTTTTGCTAGAAACCTGTGTATTTGCTGCTGAAATCGCATTTAACGTAAATATCACATTGAAATCCAAATGTGATGTTAGAAATGTCTACGCATTTGCTGCCAAAACGCGAATTCAACGTATTTTACACACTGAATACGATATTTCGATGCATTTTTGTGCAATGTACTGAAAATCGTGTAAAACGCAAGTTTCACACTGAAATATGAATGTTATGCTAGAAACCTGTGTATTTGCTGCTGATATCGCATTTAACGTAAATATCACATTGAAAACCAAACGTGATGTTAGAAATGTTTACGCATTTGCTGCCAAAACGCGAATTCAACGTATTTTACACACTGAATACGATATTTAGATGCACTTTTCTGCAATGTACTGGAAATCGTGTAAAACGCAAGTTTCACACTGAAATATGAATGTTATGCTAGAAACCTGTGTATTTGCTGCTGAAATCGCATTTAACGTAAATATCACATTTAAATCCAAATGTGATGTTAGAAATGTTTACGCATTTGCTGGCAAAACGCGAATTCAACGTATTTACACACTGAATACGATATTTAGATGCATTTTTGTGCAATGTACTGAAAATCGTGTTAAACGCAAGTTTCACATTGAAATATGAATGTTATGCTAGAAACCTGTGTATTTCCTGCTGAAATCGCATTTAACGTAAATAACACATTGAAATCCGAATGTGATGTTAGAAATGTCTACGCATTTGCTGCCAAAACGCGAATTCAACGTATTTTACACACTGAATACGATATTTAGATGCACTTTTGTGCAATGTACTGAAAATCGTGTAAAACGCAAGTTTCACACTGAAATATGAATGTTATGCTAGAAACCTGTGTATTTGCTGCTGAAATCGCATTTAACGTAAATAACACATTGAAATCCGAATGTGGTGTTAGAAATATCTGTGCATTTGCTGCAGATACGCGAATTCAACATATTTTTCAAACTGAATACGATATTTCGATGCATTTTTGTGCAATGTACTGGAAATCGTGTTAAACACAAGTTTCAAACTGAAATATGAATGTTATGCTAGAAACCTGTGTATTTGCTGCTGAAATCGCATTTAACGTAAATATCACATTGAAATCCAAATGTGATGTTAGAAATGTCTACGCATTTGCTGCCAAAACGCGAATTCAACGTATTTTACCCACTGAATACGATATTTAGATGCATTTTTGTGCAATGTACTGAAAATCGTGTAAAACGCAAGTTTCACACTGAAATATGAATTTTATGCTAGAAACCTGTGTATTTGCTGCTGAAATCGCATTTAACGTAAATAACACATTGAAATCCGAATGTGCTGTTAGAAATATCTGTGCATTTGCTGCAGATACGCGAATTCAACATATTTTTCAAACTGAATACGATATTTCGATGCATTTTTGTGCAATGTACTGGAAATCGTGTTAAACACAAGTTTCAAACTGAAATATGAATGTTATGCTAGAAACCTGTGTATTTGCTGCTGAAATCGCATTTAACGTAAATATCACATTGAAATCCAAATGTGATGTTAGAAATGTTTACGCATTTGCTGCCAAAACGCGAATTCAACGTATTTTACACACTGAATACGATATTTAGATGCACTTTTGTGCAATGTACTGAAAATCGTGTAAAACGCAAGTTTCACACTGAAATATGAATGTTATGCTAGAAACCTGTGTATTTGCTGCTGAAATCGCATTTAACGTAAATAACACATTGAAATCCGAATGTGGTGTTAGAAATATCTGTGCATTTGCTGCAGATACGCGAATTCAACATAGTTTTCAAACTGAATACGATATTTCGATGCATTTTTGTGCAATGTACTAGAAATCGTGTTAAACGCAAGTTTCACGCTGATATATGAATGTAATGCTAGAAACCTGTGTATTTGCTGCTGAAATCGCATTTAACCTAAATATCACATTGAAATCCGAATGTGGTGTTTGAAATATCTGTGCATTTGCTGCAGATACGCGAATTCAACATATTTTTCAAACTGAATACGATATTTCGATGCATTTTTGTGCAATGTACTGGAAATCGTGTTAAACACAAGTTTCACACTGAAATATGAATGTTATGCTAGAAACCTGTGTATTTGCTGCTGAAATCGCATTTAACGTAAATAACACATTGAAATCCGAATGTGGTGTTAGAAATATCTGTGCATTTGCTGCAGATACGCGAATTCAACATATTTTTCAAACTGAATACGATATTTCGATGCATTTTTGTGCAATGTACTGGAAATCGTGTTAAACACAAGTTTCAAACTGAAATATGAATGTTATGCTAGAAACCTGTGTATTTGCTGCTGAAATCGCATTTAACGTAAATATCACATTGAAATCCAAATGTGATGTTAGAAATGTCTACGCATTTGCTGCCAAAACGCGAATTCAACGTATTTTACCCACTGAGTACGATATTTAGATGCATTTTTGTGCAATGTACTGAAAATCGTTTAAAACGCAAGTTTCACACTGAAATATGAATGTTATGCTAGAAACCTGTGTATTTGCTGCTGAAATCGCATTTAACCTAAATATCACATTGAAATCCGAATGTGGTGTTTGAAATATCTGTGCATTTGCTGCAGATACGCGAATTCAACATATTTTTCAAACTGAATACGATATTTCGATGCATTTTTGTGCAATGTACTGGAAATCGTGTTAAACACAAGTTTCAAACTGAAATATGAATGTTTTGCTAGAAACCTGTGTATTTGCTGCTGAAATCGCATTTAACGTAAATATCACATTGAAATCCAAATGTGATGTTAGAAATGTCTACGCATTTGCTGCCAAAACGCGAATTCAACGTATTTTACACACTGAATACGATATTTCGATGCATTTTTGTGCAATGTACTGAAAATCGTGTAAAACGCAAGTTTCACACTGAAATATGAATGTTATGCTAGAAACCTGTGTATTTGCTGCTGATATCGCATTTAACGTAAATATCACATTGAAATCCAAATGTGATGTTAGAAATGTTTACGCATTTGCTGCCAAAACGCGAATTCAACGTATTTTACACACTGAATACGACATTTAGATGCACTTTTGTGCAATGTACTGGAAATCGTGTTAAACACAAGTTTCACATTGAAATATGAATGTTATGCTAGAAACCTGTGTATTTCCTGCTGAAATCGCATTTAACGTAAATATCACATTGAAATCCAAATGTGATGTTAGAAATGTTTACGCATTTGCTGCCAAAACGCGAATTCAACGTATTTTACACACTGAATACGATATTTAGATGCACTTTTGTGCAATGTACTGAAAATCGTGTAAAACGCAAGTTTCACACTGAAATATGAATGTTATGCTAGAAACCTGTGTATTTGCTGCTGAAATCGCATTTAACGTAAATAACACATTGAAATCCGAATGTGGTGTTAGAAATATCTGTGCATTTGCTGCAGATACGCGAATTCAACATATTTTTCAAACTGAATACGATATTTCGATGCATTTTTGTGCAATGTACTGGAAATCGTGTTAAACACAAGTTTCAAACTGAAATATGAATGTTATGCTAGAAACCTGTGTATTTGCTGCTGAAATCGCATTTAACGTAAATATCACATTGAAATCCAAATGTGATGTTAGAAATGTTTACGCATTTGCTGCCAAAACGCGAATTCAACGTATTTTACACACTGAATACGATATTTAGATGCACTTTTGTGCAATGTACTGAAAATCGTGTAAAACGCAAGTTTCACACTGAAATATGAATGTTATGCTAGAAACCTGTGTATTTGCTGCTGAAATCGCATTTAACGTAAATAACACATTGAAATCCGAATGTGGTGTTAGAAATATCTGTGCATTTGCTGCAGATACGCGACTTCAACATAGTTTTCAAACTGAATACGATATTTCGATGCATTTTTGTGCAATGTACTAGAAATCGTGTTAAACGCAAGTTTCACGCTGAAATATGAATGTAATGCTAGAAACCTGTGTATTTGCTGCTGAAATCGCATTTAACCTAAATATCACATTGAAATCCGAATGTGGTGTTTGAAATATCTGTGCATTTGCTGCAGATACGCGAATTCAACATATTTTTCAAACTGAATACGATATTTCGATGCATTTTTGTGCAATGTACTGGAAATCGTGTTAAACACAAGTTTCAAACTGAAATATGAATGTTTTGCTAGAAACCTGTGTATTTGCTGCTGAAATCGCATTTAACGTAAATATCACATTGAAATCCAAATGTGATGTTAGAAATGTCTACGCATTTGCTGCCAAAACGCGAATTCAACGTATTTTACACACTGAATACGATATTTCGATGCATTTTTGTGCAATGTACTGAAAATCGTGTAAAACGCAAGTTTCACACTGAAATATGAATGTTATGCTAGAAACCTGTGTATTTGCTGCTGATATCGCATTTAACGTAAATATCACATTGAAATCCAAATGTGATGTTAGAAATGTTTACGCATTTGCTGCCAAAACGCGAATTCAACGTATTTTACACACTGAATACGATATTTAGATGCACTTTTGTGCAATGTACTGGAAATCGTGTTAAACACAAGTTTCACATTGAAATATGAATGTTATGCTAGAAACCTGTGTATTTCCTGCTGAAATCGCATTTAACGTAAATATCACATTGAAATCCAAATGTGATGTTAGAAATGTTTACGCATTTGCTGCCAAAACGCGAATTCAACGTATTTTACACACTGAATACGATATTTAGATGCACTTTTGTGCAATGTACTGAAAATCGTGTAAAACGCAAGTTTCACACTGAAATATGAATGTTATGCTAGAAACCTGTGTATTTGCTGCTGAAATCGCATTTAACGTAAATAACACATTGAAATCCGAATGTGGTGTTAGAAATATCTGTGCATTTGCTGCAGATACGCGAATTCAACATATTTTTCAAACTGAATACGATATTTCGATGCATTTTTGTGCAATGTACTGGAAATCGTGTTAAACACAAGTTTCAAACTGAAATATGAATGTTATGCTAGAAACCTGTGTATTTGCTGCTGAAATCGCATTTAACGTAAATATCACATTGAAATCCAAATGTGATGTTAGAAATGTCTACGCATTTGCTGCCAAAACGCGAATTCAACGTATTTTACCCACTGAATACGATATTTCGATGCATTTTTGTGCAATGTACTGGATATCGTGTTAAACACAAGTTTCACATTGAAATATTAATGTTATGCTAGAAACCTGTGTATTTGCGGCTGAAATCGCATTTAACCTAAATATCACATTGAAATCCGAATGTGATGTTAGAAATGTCTACGCATTTGAGGCCAATACGCGAATTCTACGTATTTTACACACTGAATACGATATTTCGATGCATTTTTGTGCAATGTACTGAAAATCGTGTAAAACGCAAGTTTCACACTGAAATATGAATGTTATGCTAGAAACCTGTGTATTTGCTGCTGATATCGCATTTAACGTAAATATCACATTGAAATCCAAATGTGATGTTAGAAATGTCTACGCATTTGCTGGCAAAACGCAAATTCAACGTATTTACACACTGAATACGATATTTAGATGCATTTTTGTGCAATGTACTGAAAATCGTGTTAAACGCAAGTTTTTAATTGAAATATGAATGTTATGCTGGAAACCTGTGTATTTGCTGCTGAAATCGCATTTAACGTAAATATCACATTGAAATCCAAATGTGATGTTAGAAATGTTTACGCATTTGCTGCCAAAACGCGAATTCAACGTATTTTACACACTGAATACGATATTTAGATGCACTTTTGTGCAATGTACTGAAAATCGTGTAAAACGCAAGTTTCACACTGAAATATGAATGTTATGCTAGAAACCTGTGTATTTGCTGCTGAAATCGCATTTAACGTAAATAACACATTGAAATCCGAATGTGGTGTTAGAAATATCTGTGCATTTGCTGCAGATACGCGAATTCAACATATTTTTCAAACTGAATACGATATTTCGATGCATTTTTGTGCAATGTACTGGAAATCGTGTTAAACACAAGTTTCAAACTGAAATATGAATGTTTTGCTAGAAACCTGTGTATTTGCTGCTGAAATCGCATTTAACGTAAATATCACATTGAAATCCAAATGTGATGTTAGAAATGTCTACGCATTTGCTGCCAAAACGCGAATTCAACGTATTTTACACACTGAATACGATATTTCGATGCATTTTTGTGCAATGTACTGAAAATCGTGTAAAACGCAAGTTTCACACTGAAATATGAATGTTATGCTAGAAACCTGTGTATTTGCTGCTGATATCGCATTTAACGTAAATATCACATTGAAATCCAAATGTGATGTTAGAAATGTTTACGCATTTGCTGCCAAAACGCGAATTCAACGTATTTTACACACTGAATACGATATTTAGATGCACTTTTGTGCAATGTACTGGAAATCGTGTTAAACACAAGTTTCACATTGAAATATGAATGTTATGCTAGAAACCTGTGTATTTCCTGCTGAAATCGCATTTAACGTAAATATCACATTGAAATCCAAATGTGATGTTAGAAATGTTTACGCATTTGCTGCCAAAACGCGAATTCAACGTATTTTACACACTGAATACGATATTTAGATGCACTTTTGTGCAATGTACTGAAAATCGTGTAAAACGCAAGTTTCACACTGAAATATGAATGTTATGCTAGAAACCTGTGTATTTGCTGCTGAAATCGCATTTAACGTAAATAACACATTGAAATCCGAATGTGGTGTTAGAAATATCTGTGCATTTGCTGCAGATACGCGAATTCAACATATTTTTCAAACTGAATACGATATTTCGATGCATTTTTGTGCAATGTACTGGAAATCGTGTTAAACACAAGTTTCAAACTGAAATATGAATGTTATGCTAGAAACCTGTGTATTTGCTGCTGAAATCGCATTTAACGTAAATATCACATTGAAATCCAAATGTGATGTTAGAAATGTCTACGCATTTGCTGCCAAAACGCGAATTCAACGTATTTTACCCACTGAATACGATATTTAGATGCATCTTTGTGCAATGTACTGAAAATTGTGTTAAACGCAAGTTTCACGCTGAAATATGAATGTTATGCTAGAAACCTGTGTATTTGCTGCTGAAATCACATTTAACGTAAATAACACATTGAAATCCGAATGTGGTGTTAGAAATATCTGTGCATTTGCTGCAGATACGCGAATTTAACATATTTTTCAAACTGAATACGATATTTCGATGCATTTTTGTGCAATGTACTGGAAATCGTGTTAAACACAAGTTTCAAACTGAAATATGAATGTTATGCTAGAAACCTGTGTATTTGCTGCTGAAAT
Source organism: Carabus problematicus (assembly GCA_963422195.1). Lineage (NCBI taxonomy): Eukaryota > Metazoa > Arthropoda > Insecta > Coleoptera > Carabidae > Carabus > Carabus problematicus. Next base: position 7,557,074 of record OY728586.1, read on the forward strand.
CGCATTTAACGTAAATATCGCATTGAAATCCAAATGTGATGTTAGAAATGTCTACGCATTTGCTGCCAAAACGCGAATTCAACGTATTTTACCCACTGAATACGATATTTAGATGCATTTTTGTGCAATGTACTGAAAATCGTGTAAAACGCAAGTTTCACACTGAAATATGAATGTTATGCTAGAAACCTGTGTATTTGCTGCCGAAATCGCATTTAACGTAAATAACACATTGAAATCCGAATGTGGTGTTAGAAATATCTGTGCATTTGCTGCAGATACGCGAATTCAACATATTTTTCAAACTGAATACGATATTTCGATGCATTTTTGTGCAATGTACTGGAAATCGTGTTAAACACAAGTTTCACATTGAAATATGAATGTTATGCTAGAAACCTGTGTATTTCCTGCTGAAATCGCATTTAACGTAAATATCACATTGAAATACGAATGTGATGTTAGAAATTTCTACGCATTTGCTGCCAAAACGCGAATTCAACGTATTTTACACACTGAATACGATATTTAGATGCATTTTTGTGCAATGTACTGGAAATCGTGTAAAACACAAGTTTCACATTGAAATACGAATGTTATGCTAGAAACCTGTGTATTTGCTGCTGAAATCGCATTTAACGTAAATATCACATTGAAATCCGAATGTGATGCTAGAAATGTCTACGCATTTGCTGCCAAAACGCGAATTCAACGTATTTTATACACTGAATACGATATTTCGATGCGTTTTTGTGCAATGTACTGGAAATCGCGTTAAACACAAGTTTCAAACTGAAATATAAATGTTATGCTAGAAACCTGTGTATTTGCTGCTGAAATCGCATTTAACGTAAATATCACATTGAAATCCAAATGTGATGTTAGAAATGTCTACGCATTTGCTGCCAAAACGCGAATTCAACGTATTTTACCCACTGAATACGATATTTCGATGCATTTTTGTGCAATGTACTGGAAATCGTGTTAAACACAAGTTTCACATTGAAATATTAATGTTATGCTAGAAACCTGTGTATTTGCGGCTGAAATCGCATTTAACCTAAATATCACATTGAAATCCGAATGTGATGTTAGAAATGTCTACGCATTTGAGGCCAATACGCGAATTCTACGTATTTTACACACTGAATACGATATTTCGATGCATTTTTGTGCAATGTACTGAAAATCGTGTAAAACGCAAGTTTCACACTGAAATATGAATGTTATGCTAGAAACCTGTGTATTTGCTGCTGATATCGCATTTAACGTAAATATCACATTGAAATCCAAATGTGATGTTAGAAATGTCTACGCATTTGCTGGCAAAACGCAAATTCAACGTATTTACACACTGAATACGATATTTAGATGCATTTTTGTGCAATGTACTGAAAATCGTGTTAAACGCAAGTTTTTAATTGAAATATGAATGTTATGCTGGAAACCTGTGTATTTGCTGCTGAAATCGCATTTAACGTAAATATCACATTGAAATCCAAATGTGATGTTAGAAATGTTTACGCATTTGCTGCCAAAACGCGAATTCAACGTATTTTACACACTGAATACGATATTTAGATGCACTTTTGTGCAATGTACTGAAAATCGTGTAAAACGCAAGTTTCACACTGAAATATGAATGTTATGCTAGAAACCTGTGTATTTGCTGCTGAAATCGCATTTAACGTAAATAACACATTGAAATCCGAATGTGGTGTTAGAAATATCTGCGCATTTGCTGCAGATACGCGAATTCAACATATTTTTCAAACTGAATACGATATTTCGATGCATTTTTGTGCAATGTACTGGAAATCGTGTTAAACACAAGTTTCAAACTGAAATATGAATGTTATGCTAGAAACCTGTGTATTTGCTGCTGAAATCGCATTTAACGTAAATATCACATTGAAATCCAAATGTGATGTTAGAAATGTCTACGCATTTGCTGGCAAAACGCGAATTCAACGTATTTACACACTGAATACGATATTTAGATGCATTTTTGTGCAATGTACTGAAAATCGTGTTAAACGCAAGTTTTTAATTGAAATATGAATGTTATGCTGGAAACCTGTGTATTTGCTGCTGAAATCGCATTTAACGTAAATAACACATTGAAATCCGAATGTGATGTTAGAAATGTCTACGCATTTGCTGCCAAAACGCGAATTCAACGTATTTTACCCACTGAATACGATATTTAGATGCATTTTTGTGCAATGTACTGAAAATCGTGTTAAACGCAAGTTTCACGCTGAAATATGAATGTTATGCTAGAAACCTGTGTATTTGCTGCTGAAATCGCATTTAACGTAAATAACACATTGAAATCCGAATGCGGTGTTAGAAATATCTGTGCATTTGCTGCAGGTACGCGAATTCAACATATTTTTAAAACTGAATACGATATTTCGATGCATTTTTGTGCAATGTACTGGAAATCGTGTTAAACACAAGTTTCAAACTGAAATATGAATGTTATGCTAGAAGCCTGTGTATTTGCTGCTGAAATCTCATTTAACGTAAATATCCCATTGAAATCCAAATGTGATGTTATAAATGTCTACGCAGTTGCTGCCAAAACGCGAATTCAATGTATTTTACCCACTGAATACGATATTTAGATGCATTTTTGTGCAATATACTGAAAATCGTGTAAAACGCAAGTTTCACACTGAAATATGAATGTTATGCTAGAAACCTGTGTATTTGCTGCTGAAATCGCATTTAACGTAAATAACACATTGAAATCCGAATGTGGTGTTAGAAATATCTGTGCATTTGCTGCAGATACGCGAATTCAACATATTTTTCAAACTGAATACGATATTTCGATGCATTTTTGTGCAATGTACTGGAAATCGTGTTAAACACAAGTTTCACATTGAAATATTAATGTTATGCTAGAAACCTGTGTATTTGCGGCTGAAATCGCATTTAACCTAAATATCACATTGAAATCCGAATGTGATGTTAGAAATGTCTACGCATTTGAGGCCAATACGCGAATTCTACGTATTTTACACACTGAATACGAATTCGATGCATTTTTTGCAATGTACTGAAAATCGTGTAAAACGCAAGTTTCACACTAAAATATGAATGTTATACTAGAAACCTGTGTATTTGCTGCTGATATCGCATTTAACGTAAATATCACATTGAAATCCAAATGTGATGTTAGAAATGTTTACGCATTTGCTGCCAAAACGCGAATTCAACGTATTTTACACACTGAATACGATATTTAGATGCACTTTTGTGCAATGTACTGAAAATCGTGTAAAACGCAAGTTTCACATTGAAATATTAATGTTATGCTAGAAACCTGTGTATTTGCTGCTGAAATCGCATTTAACGTAAATAACACATTGAAATCCGAATGTGATGTTAGAAATGTCTCCGCATTTGCTGCCAAAACGCGAATTCAACGTATTTTACACACTGAATACGACATTGAGATGCATTTTTGTGCAATGTACTGAAAATCGTGTGAAACACAAGTTTCACATTTAAATATGAATGTTATGCTAGAAACCTGTGTATATGCTGCTGAAATCGCATTTAACGTAAATATCACATTGAAATCCGAATGTGATGTTAGAAATATCTGTGCATTTGCTGCAGAAACGCGAATTCAACATATTTTTCAAACTGAATACGATATTTAGATGCATTTTTGTGTAATGTACTGAAAATCGTGTGAAACAAAAGTTTCACATTAAAATATGGTTGTTATGCTAGAAACCTGCGTATTTGCTGCTGAAATCGCATTTAAGGTAATTATCACATTGAAATCCGAATGTGACGTTAGAAATGTCTACGCATTTGCTGCCAAAACGCGAATTCAACGTATTTTACACACTGAATACGATATTTCGATGCATTTTTGTGCAATGTACTGGAAATCGTCTGAAACACTAGTTTCACATTAAAATATGAATGTTATGCTCGAAATCTGTGTATTTGCTGTTGAGATCGCATTTACCGAAAATATCACATTGAAATCCATATGTGATGTTAGAAATGTCTACGCATTTGCTGCCAAAACGCGAATTCAACGTATTTTACACACTGAATACGATATTTAGATGCATTTTTGTGCAATGTACTGAAAATCGTGTAAAACGCAAGTTTCACACTGAAATATGAATGTTATGCTAGTAACCTGTGTATTTGCGGCTGAAATCACATTTAACGTAAATATCACATTGAAATACGAATGTGATGTTAGAAATGTCTACGCATTTGCTGCCAAAACGCGAATTCAACGTATTTTACACACTGAATACGATATTGAGATGCATTTTTGTGCAATGTACTGGAAGTCGTGTTAAACACAAGTTTCCCATTGAAATATGAATGTTATGCTAGAAACCTGTGTATTTGCTGCTGAAATCGCATTTACCGTAAATATCACATTGAAATACGAATGTGATGTTAGAAATGTCTACGCATTTGCTGCCAAAACGCGAATTCAACGTATTTTACACACTGAATACGACTTTGAGATGCATTTTTGTGCAATGTACTGAAAATCGTGTGAAACACAAGTTTCACATTGAAATATTAATGTTATGCTAGAAACCTGTGTATTTGCGGCTGAAATCGCATTTAACGTAAATATCACATTGAAATCCGAATGTGATGTTAGAAATGTCTACGCATTTGAGGCCAATATGCGAATTCAACGTATTTTACACACTAAATACGATATTTCGATGCATTTTTGTGCAATGTACTGAAAATCGTGTAAAACGCAAGTTTCACACTGAAATATGAATGTTATGCTAGAAACCTGTGTATTTGCTGCTGAAATCGCATTTAACGTAAATATCACATTGAAATATATATGTGATGTTAGAAATGTCTACGCATTTGCTGCCAAAACGCGAATTCAACGTATTTTACACACTGAATACGATATTTAGATGCATTTTTGTGCAATGTACTGAAAATCGTGTAAAACGCAAGTGTCACACTGAAATATGAATGTTATGCTGGAAACCTGTGTATTTGCGGCTGAAATCGCATTTAACGTAAATATCACATTGAAATACGAATGTGATGTTAGAAATGTCTACGCATTTGCTGCCAAAACGCGAATTCAACGTATTTTACACACTGAATACGATATTGAGATGCATTTTTGTGCAATGTACTGGAAGTCGTGTTAAACACAAGATTCCCATTGAAATATGAATTTTATGCTAGAAACCTGTGTATTTGCTGCTGAAATCGCATTTAACGTAAATATCACATTGAAATACGAATGTGATGTTAGAAATGTCTACGCATTTGCTGCCAAAACGCGAATTCAACGTATTTTATACACTGAATACGATATTTCGATGCATTTTTGTGCAATGTACTGGAAATCGTGTTAAACACAAGTTTCAAACTGAAATATGAATGTTATGCTAGAAACCTGTGTATTTGCTGCTGAAATCGCATTTAACGTAAATATCACATTGAAATCCAAATGTGATGTTAGAAATGTCTACGCATTTGCTGTCAAAACGCGAATTCAACGTATTTTACCCACTGAATACGATATTTAGATGCATTTTTGTGCAATGTACGGAAAATCGTGTTAAACGCAAGTTTCACGCTGAAATATGAATTTTATGCTAGAAACCTGTGTATTTGCTGCTGAAATCGCATTTAACGTAAATAACACATTGAAATCCGAATGTGGTGTTAGAAATATCTGTGCATTTGCTGCAGGTACGCGAATTCAACGTATTTTACACACTGAATACGATATTTCGATGCATTTTTGTGCAATGTACTGGAAATCGTGTTAAACACAAGTTTCAAACTGAAATATGAATGTTATGCTAGAAACCTGTGTATTTGCTGCTGAAATAGCATTTAACGTAAATATCACATTGAAATCCAAATGTGATGTTAGAAATGTCTACGCATTTGCTGCCAGAACGCGAATTCAACGTATTTTACCCACTGAATACGATATTTAGATGCATTTTTGTGCAATGTACTGAAAATCGTGTAAAACGCAAGTTTCACACTGAAATATGAATGTTATGCTAGAAACCTGTGTATTTGCTGCTGAAATCGCATTTAACGTAAATAACACATTGAAATCCGAATGTGGTGTTTGAAATATCTGTGCATTTGCTGCAGATACGCGAATTCAACATATTTTTCAAACTGAATACGATATTTCGATGCATTTTTGTGCAATGTACTGGATATCGTGTTAAACACAAGTTTCAAACTGAAATATGAATGTTATGCTAGAAGCCTGTGTATTTGCTGCTGAAATCTCATTTAACGTAAATATCCCATTGAAATCCAAATGTGATGTTATAAATGTCTACGCAGTTGCTGCCAAAACGCGAATTCAATGTATTTTACCCACTGAATACGATATTTAGATGCATTTTTGTGCAATATACTGAAAATCGTGTAAAACGCAAGTTTCACACTGAAATATGAATGTTATGCTAGAAACCTGTGTATTTGCTGCTGAAATCGCATTTAACGTAAATAACACATTGAAATCCGAATGTGGTGTTAGAAATATCTGTGCATTTGCTGCAGATACGCGAATTCAACATATTTTTCAAACTGAATACGATATTTCGATGCATTTTTGTGCAATGTACTGGAAATCGTGTTAAACACAAGTTTCACATTGAAATATTAATGTTATGCTAGAAACCTGTGTATTTGCGGCTGAAATCGCATTTAACCTAAATATCACATTGAAATCCGAATGTGATGTTAGAAATGTCTACGCATTTGAGGCCAATACGCGAATTCTACGTATTTTACACACTGAATACGAATTCGATGCATTTTTTGCAATGTACTGAAAATCGTGTAAAACGCAAGTTTCACACTAAAATATGAATGTTATACTAGAAACCTGTGTATTTGCTGCTGATATCGCATTTAACGTAAATATCACATTGAAATCCAAATGTGATGTTAGAAATGTTTACGCATTTGCTGCCAAAACGCGAATTCAACGTATTTTACACACTGAATACGATATTTAGATGCACTTTTGTGCAATGTACTGAAAATCGTGTAAAACGCAAGTTTCACATTGAAATATTAATGTTATGCTAGAAACCTGTGTATTTGCTGCTGAAATCGCATTTAACGTAAATAACACATTGAAATCCGAATGTGATGTTAGAAATGTCTCCGCATTTGCTGCCAAAACGCGAATTCAACGTATTTTACACACTGAATACGACATTGAGATGCATTTTTGTGCAATGTACTGAAAATCGTGTGAAACACAAGTTTCACATTTAAATATGAATGTTATGCTAGAAACCTGTGTATATGCTGCTGAAATCGCATTTAACGTAAATATCACATTGAAATCCGAATGTGATGTTAGAAATATCTGTGCATTTGCTGCAGAAACGCGAATTCAACATATTTTTCAAACTGAATACGATATTTAGATGCATTTTTGTGTAATGTACTGAAAATCGTGTGAAACAAAAGTTTCACATTAAAATATGGTTGTTATGCTAGAAACCTGCGTATTTGCTGCTGAAATCGCATTTAAGGTAATTATCACATTGAAATCCGAATGTGACGTTAGAAATGTCTACGCATTTGCTGCCAAAACGCGAATTCAACGTATTTTACACACTGAATACGATATTTCGATGCATTTTTGTGCAATGTACTGGAAATCGTCTGAAACACTAGTTTCACATTAAAATATGAATGTTATGCTCGAAATCTGTGTATTTGCTGTTGAAATCGCATTTACCGAAAATATCACATTGAAATCCATATGTGATGTTAGAAATGTCTACGCATTTGCTGCCAAAACGCGAATTCAACGTATTTTACACACTGAATACGATATTTAGATGCATTTTTGTGCAATGTACTGAAAATCGTGTAAAACGCAAGTTTCACACTGAAATATGAATGTTATGCTAGTAACCTGTGTATTTGCGGCTGAAATCGCATTTAACGTAAATATCACATTGAAATACGAATGTGATGTTAGAAATGTCTACGCATTTGCTGCCAAAACGCGAATTCAACGTATTTTACACACTGAATACGATATTGAGATGCATTTTTGTGCAATGTACTGGAAGTCGTGTTAAACACAAGTTTCCCATTGAAATATGAATGTTATGCTAGAAACCTGTGTATTTGCTGCTGAAATCGCATTTACCGTAAATATCACATTGAAATACGAATGTGATGTTAGAAATGTCTACGCATTTGCTGCCAAAACGCGAATTCAACGTATTTTACACACTGAATACGACTTTGAGATGCATTTTTGTGCAATGTACTGAAAATCGTGTGAAACACAAGTTTCACATTGAAATATTAATGTTATGCTAGAAACCTGTGTATTTGCGGCTGAAATCGCATTTAACGTAAATATCACATTGAAATCCGAATGTGATGTTAGAAATGTCTACGCATTTGAGGCCAATATGCGAATTCAACGTATTTTACACACTAAATACGATATTTCGATGCATTTTTGTGCAATGTACTGAAAATCGTGTAAAACGCAAGTTTCACACTGAAATATGAATGTTATGCTAGAAACCTGTGTATTTGCTGCTGAAATCGCATTTAACGTAAATATCACATTGAAATATATATGTGATGTTAGAAATGTCTACGCATTTGCTGCCAAAACGCGAATTCAACGTATTTTACACACTGAATACGATATTTAGATGCATTTTTGTGCAATGTACTGAAAATCGTGTAAAACGCAAGTGTCACACTGAAATATGAATGTTATGCTGGAAACCTGTGTATTTGCGGCTGAAATCGCATTTAACGTAAATATCACATTGAAATACGAATGTGATGTTAGAAATGTCTACGCATTTGCTGCCAAAACGCGAATTCAACGTATTTTACACACTGAATACGATATTGAGATGCATTTTTGTGCAATGTACTGGAAGTCGTGTTAAACACAAGATTCCCATTGAAATATGAATTTTATGCTAGAAACCTGTGTATTTGCTGCTGAAATCGCATTTAACGTAAATATCACATTGAAATACGAATGTGATGTTAGAAATGTCTACGCATTTGCTGCCAAAACGCGAATTCAACGTATTTTATACACTGAATACGATATTTCGATGCATTTTTGTGCAATGTACTGGAAATCGTGTTAAACACAAGTTTCAAACTGAAATATGAATGTTATGCTAGAAACCTGTGTATTTGCTGCTGAAATCGCATTTAACGTAAATATCACATTGAAATCCAAATGTGATGTTAGAAATGTCTACGCATTTGCTGTCAAAACGCGAATTCAACGTATTTTACCCACTGAATACGATATTTAGATGCATTTTTGTGCAATGTACGGAAAATCGTGGTAAACGCAAGTTTCACGCTGAAATATGAATTTTATGCTAGAAACCTGTGTATTTGCTGCTGAAATCGCATTTAACGTAAATAACACATTGAAATCCGAATGTGGTGTTAGAAATATCTGTGCATTTGCCGCAGGTACGCGAATTCAACGTATTTTACACACTGAATACGATATTTCGATGCATTTTTGTGCAATGTACTGGAAATCGTGTTAAACACAAGTTTCAAACTGAAATATGAATGTTATGCTAGAAACCTGTGTATTTGCTGCTGAAATCGCATTTAACGTAAATATCACATTGAAATCCAAATGTGATGTTAGAAATGTCTACGCATTTGCTGCCAGAACGCGAATTCAACGTATTTTACCCACTGAATACGATATTTAGATGCATTTTTGTGCAATGTACTGAAAATCGTGTAAAACGCAAGTTTCACACTGAAATATGAATGTTATGCTAGAAACCTGTGTATTTGCTGCTGAAATCGCATTTAACGTAAATAACACATTGAAATCCGAATGTGGTGTTTGAAATATCTGTGCATTTGCTGCAGATACGCGAATTCAACATATTTTTCAAACTGAATACGATATTTCGATGCATTTTTGTGCAATGTACTGGATATCGTGTTAAACACAAGTTTCAAACTGAAATATGAATGTTATGCTAGAAGCCTGTGTATTTGCTGCTGAAATCTCATTTAACGTAAATATCCCATTGAAATCCAAATGTGATGTTATAAATGTCTACGCAGTTGCTGCCAAAACGCGAATTCAATGTATTTTACCCACTGAATACGATATTTAGATGCATTTTTGTGCAATATACTGAAAATCGTGTAAAACGCAAGTTTCACACTGAAATATGAATGTTATGCTAGAAACCTGTGTATTTGCTGCTGAAATCGCATTTAACGTAAATAACACATTGAAATCCGAATGTGGTGTTAGAAATATCTGTGCATTTGCTGCAGATACGCGAATTCAACATATTTTTCAAACTGAATACGATATTTCGATGCATTTTTGTGCAATGTACTGGAAATCGTGTTAAACACAAGTTTCACATTGAAATATTAATGTTATGCTAGAAACCTGTGTATTTGCGGCTGAAATCGCATTTAACCTAAATATCACATTGAAATCCGAATGTGATGTTAGAAATGTCTACGCATTTGAGGCCAATACGCGAATTCTACGTATTTTACACACTGAATACGAATTCGATGCATTTTTTGCAATGTACTGAAAATCGTGTAAAACGCAAGTTTCACACTAAAATATGAATGTTATACTAGAAACCTGTGTATTTGCTGCTGATATCGCATTTAACGTAAATATCACATTGAAATCCAAATGTGATGTTAGAAATGTTTACGCATTTGCTGCCAAAACGCGAATTCAACGTATTTTACACACTGAATACGATATTTAGATGCACTTTTGTGCAATGTACTGAAAATCGTGTAAAACGCAAGTTTCACATTGAAATATTAATGTTATGCTAGAAACCTGTGTATTTGCTGCTGAAATCGCATTTAACGTAAATAACACATTGAAATCCGAATGTGATGTTAGAAATGTCTCCGCATTTGCTGCCAAAACGCGAATTCAACGTATTTTACACACTGAATACGACATTGAGATGCATTTTTGTGCAATGTACTGAAAATCGTGTGAAACACAAGTTTCACATTTAAATATGAATGTTATGCTAGAAACCTGTGTATATGCTGCTGAAATCGCATTTAACGTAAATATCACATTGAAATCCGAATGTGATGTTAGAAATATCTGTGCATTTGCTGCAGAAACGCGAATTCAACATATTTTTCAAACTGAATACGATATTTAGATGCATTTTTGTGTAATGTACTGAAAATCGTGTGAAACAAAAGTTTCACATTAAAATATGGTTGTTATGCTAGAAACCTGCGTATTTGCTGCTGAAATCGCATTTAAGGTAATTATCACATTGAAATCCGAATGTGACGTTAGAAATGCCTACGCATTTGCTGCCAAAACGCGAATTCAACGTATTTTACACACTGAATACGATATTTCGATGCATTTTTGTGCAATGTACTGGAAATCGTCTGAAACACTAGTTTCACATTAAAATATGAATGTTATGCTCGAAATCTGTGTATTTGCTGTTGAAATCGCATTTACCGAAAATATCACATTGAAATCCATATGTGATGTTAGAAATGTCTACGCATTTGCTGCCAAAACGCGAATTCAACGTATTTTACACACTGAATACGATATTTAGATGCATTTTTGTGCAATGTACTGAAAATCGTGTAAAACGCAAGTTTCACACTGAAATATGAATGTTATGCTAGTAACCTGTGTATTTGCGGCTGAAATCGCATTTAACGTAAATATCACATTGAAATACGAATGTGATGTTAGAAATGTCTACGCATTTGCTGCCAAAACGCGAATTCAACGTATTTTACACACTGAATACGATATTGAGATGCATTTTTGTGCAATGTACTGGAAGTCGTGTTAAACACAAGTTTCCCATTGAAATATGAATGTTATGCTAGAAACCTGTGTATTTGCTGCTGAAATCGCATTTACCGTAAATATCACATTGAAATACGAATGTGATGTTAGAAATGTCTACGCATTTGCTGCCAAAACGCGAATTCAACGTATTTTACACACTGAATACGACTTTGAGATGCATTTTTGTGCAATGTACTGAAAATCGTGTGAAACACAAGTTTCACATTGAAATATTAATGTTATGCTAGAAACCTGTGTATTTGCGGCTGAAATCGCATTTAACGTAAATATCACATTGAAATCCGAATGTGATGTTAGAAATGTCTACGCATTTGAGGCCAATATGCGAATTCAACGTATTTTACACACTAAATACGATATTTCGATGCATTTTTGTGCAATGTACTGAAAATCGTGTAAAACGCAAGTTTCACACTGAAATATGAATGTTATGCTAGAAACCTGTGTATTTGCTGCTGAAATCGCATTTAACGTAAATATCACATTGAAATATATATGTGATGTTAGAAATGTCTACGCATTTGCTGCCAAAACGCGAATTCAACGTATTTTACACACTGAATACGATATTTAGATGCATTTTTGTGCAATGTACTGAAAATCGTGTAAAACGCAAGGGTCACACTGAAATATGAATGTTATGCTGGAAACCTGTGTATTTGCGGCTGAAATCGCATTTAACGTAAATATCACATTGAAATACGAATGTGATGTTAGAAATGTCTACGCATTTGCTGCCAAAACGCGAATTCAACGTATTTTACACACTGAATACGATATTGAGATGCATTTTTGTGCAATGTACTGGAAGTCGTGTTAAACACAAGATTCCCATTGAAATATGAATTTTATGCTAGAAACCTGTGTATTTGCTGCTGAAATCGCATTTAACGTAAATATCACATTGAAATACGAATGTGATGTTAGAAATGTCTACGCATTTGCTGCCAAAACGCGAATTCAACGTATTTTATACACTGAATACGATATTTCGATGCATTTTTGTGCAATGTACTGGAAATCGTGTTAAACACAAGTTTCAAACTGAAATATGAATGTTATGCTAGAAACCTGTGTATTTGCTGCTGAAATCGCATTTAACGTAAATATCACATTGAAATCCAAATGTGATGTTAGAAATGTCTACGCATTTGCTGTCAAAACGCGAATTCAACGTATTTTACCCACTGAATACGATATTTAGATGCATTTTTGTGCAATGTACGGAAAATCGTGTTAAACGCAAGTTTCACGCTGAAATATGAATTTTATGCTAGAAACCTGTGTATTTGCTGCTGAAATCGCATTTAACGTAAATAACACATTGAAATCCGAATGTGGTGTTAGAAATATCTGTGCATTTGCTGCAGGTACGCGAATTCAACGTATTTTACACACTGAATACGATATTTCGATGCATTTTTGTGCAATGTACTGGAAATCGTGTTAAACACAAGTTTCAAACTGAAATATGAATGTTATGCTAGAAACCTGTGTATTTGCTGCTGAAATCGCATTTAACGTAAATATCACATTGAAATCCAAATGTGATGTTAGAAATGTCTACGCATTTGCTGCCAGAACGCGAATTCAACGTATTTTACCCACTGAATACGATATTTAGATGCATTTTTGTGCAATGTACTGAAAATCGTGTAAAACGCAAGTTTCACACTGAAATATGAATGTTATGCTAGAAACCTGTGTATTTGCTGCTGAAATCGCATTTAACGTAAATAACACATTGAAATCCGAATGTGGTGTTTGAAATATCTGTGCATTTGCTGCAGATACGCGAATTCAACATATTTTTCAAACTGAATACGATATTTCGATGCATTTTTGTGCAATGTACTGGATATCGTGTTAAACACAAGTTTCAAACTGAAATATGAATGTTATGCTAGAAACCTGTGTATTTGCTGCTGAAATCGCATTTAACGTAAATATCACATTGAAATCCAAATGTGATGTTAGAAATGTCTACGCATTTGCTGTCAAAACGCGAATTCAACGTATTTTACCCACTGAATACGATATTTAGATGCATTTTTGTGCAATGTACTGAAAATCATGTAAAACGCAAGTTTCACACTGAAATATGAATGTTATGCTAGAAACCTGTGTATTTGCTGCTGAAATCGCATTTAACGTAAATAACAAATTGAAATCCGAATGTGGTGTTAGAAATATCTGTGCATTTGCTGCAGATAGGCGAATTCAACATATTTTTCAAACTGAATACGATATTTCGATGCATTTTTGTGCAATGTACTGGAAATCGTGTTAAACACAAGTTTCACATTAAAATATTAATGTTATGCTAGAAACCTGTGTATTTGCGGCTGAAATCGCATTTAACCTAAATATCACATTGAAATCCGAATGTGATGTTAGAAATGTCTACGCATTTGAGGCCAATACGCGAATTCTACGTATTTTACACACTGAATACGATATTTCGATGCATTTTTGTGCAACGTACTGAAAATCGTGTAAAACGCATGTTTCACACTGAAATATGAATGTTATGCTAGAAACCTGTGTATTTGCTGCAGATATCGCATTTAACGTAAATATCACATTGAAATCCAAATGTGATGTTAGAAATGTCTACGCATTTGCTGGCAAAACGCGAATTCAACGTATTTACACACTGAATACGATATTTAGATGCATTTTTGTGCAATGTACTGAAAATCGTGTTAAACGCAAGTTTTTAATTGAAATATGAATGTTATGCTGGAAACCTGTGTATTTGCTGCTGAAATCGCATTTAACGTAAATAACACATTGAAATCCGAATGTGATGTTAGAAATGTCTACGCGTTTGCTGCCAAAACGCGAATTCAACGTATTTTACCCACTGAATACGATATTTAGATGCATTTTTGTGCAATGTACTGAAAATCGTGATAAACGCAAGTTTCACGCTGAAATATGAATGTTATGCTAGAAACCTGTGTATTTGCTGCTGAAATCGCATTTAACGTAAATAACACATTGAAATCCGAATGTGGTGTTAGAAATATCTGTGCATTTGCCGCAGGTACGCGAATTCAACGTATTTTACACACTGAATACGATATTTCGATGCATTTTTGTGCAATGTACTGGAAATCGTGTTAAACACAAGTTTCAAACTGAAATATGAATGTTATGCTAGAAACCTGTGTATTTGCTGCTGAAATCGCATTTAACGTAAATATCACATTGAAATCCAAATGTGATGTTAGAAATGTCTACGCATTTGCTGCCAGAACGCGAATTCAACGTATTTTACCCACTGAATACGATATTTAGATGCATTTTTGTGCAATGTACTGAAAATCGTGTAAAACGCAAGTTTCACACTGAAATATGAATGTTATGCTAGAAACCTGTGTATTTGCTGCTGAAATCGCATTTAACGTAAATAACACATTGAAATCCGAATGTGGTGTTTGAAATATCTGTGCATTTGCTGCAGATACGCGAATTCAACATATTTTTCAAACTGAATACGATATTTCGATGCATTTTTGTGCAATGTACTGGATATCGTGTTAAACACAAGTTTCAAACTGAAATATGAATGTTATGCTAGAAGCCTGTGTATTTGCTGCTGAAATCTCATTTAACGTAAATATCCCATTGAAATCCAAATGTGATGTTATAAATGTCTACGCAGTTGCTGCCAAAACGCGAATTCAATGTATTTTACCCACTGAATACGATATTTAGATGCATTTTTGTGCAATATACTGAAAATCGTGTAAAACGCAAGTTTCACACTGAAATATGAATGTTATGCTAGAAACCTGTGTATTTGCTGCTGAAATCGCATTTAACGTAAATAACACATTGAAATCCGAATGTGGTGTTAGAAATATCTGTGCATTTGCTGCAGATACGCGAATTCAACATATTTTTCAAACTGAATACGATATTTCGATGCATTTTTGTGCAATGTACTGGAAATCGTGTTAAACACAAGTTTCACATTGAAATATTAATGTTATGCTAGAAACCTGTGTATTTGCGGCTGAAATCGCATTTAACCTAAATATCACATTGAAATCCGAATGTGATGTTAGAAATGTCTACGCATTTGAGGCCAATACGCGAATTCTACGTATTTTACACACTGAATACGAATTCGATGCATTTTTTGCAATGTACTGAAAATCGTGTAAAACGCAAGTTTCACACTAAAATATGAATGTTATACTAGAAACCTGTGTATTTGCTGCTGATATCGCATTTAACGTAAATATCACATTGAAATCCAAATGTGATGTTAGAAATGTTTACGCATTTGCTGCCAAAACGCGAATTCAACGTATTTTACACACTGAATACGATATTTAGATGCACTTTTGTGCAATGTACTGAAAATCGTGTAAAACGCAAGTTTCACATTGAAATATTAATGTTATGCTAGAAACCTGTGTATTTGCTGCTGAAATCGCATTTAACGTAAATAACACATTGAAATCCGAATGTGATGTTAGAAATGTCTCCGCATTTGCTGCCAAAACGCGAATTCAACGTATTTTACACACTGAATACGACATTGAGATGCATTTTTGTGCAATGTACTGAAAATCGTGTGAAACACAAGTTTCACATTTAAATATGAATGTTATGCTAGAAACCTGTGTATATGCTGCTGAAATCGCATTTAACGTAAATATCACATTGAAATCCGAATGTGATGTTAGAAATATCTGTGCATTTGCTGCAGAAACGCGAATTCAACATATTTTTCAAACTGAATACGATATTTAGATGCATTTTTGTGTAATGTACTGAAAATCGTGTGAAACAAAAGTTTCACATTAAAATATGGTTGTTATGCTAGAAACCTGCGTATTTGCTGCTGAAATCGCATTTAAGGTAATTATCACATTGAAATCCGAATGTGACGTTAGAAATGCCTACGCATTTGCTGCCAAAACGCGAATTCAACGTATTTTACACACTGAATACGATATTTCGATGCATTTTTGTGCAATGTACTGGAAATCGTCTGAAACACTAGTTTCACATTAAAATATGAATGTTATGCTCGAAATCTGTGTATTTGCTGTTGAAATCGCATTTACCGAAAATATCACATTGAAATCCATATGTGATGTTAGAAATGTCTACGCATTTGCTGCCAAAACGCGAATTCAACGTATTTTACACACTGAATACGATATTTAGATGCATTTTTGTGCAATGTACTGAAAATCGTGTAAAACGCAAGTTTCACACTGAAATATGAATGTTATGCTAGTAACCTGTGTATTTGCGGCTGAAATCGCATTTAACGTAAATATCACATTGAAATACGAATGTGATGTTAGAAATGTCTACGCATTTGCTGCCAAAACGCGAATTCAACGTATTTTACACACTGAATACGATATTGAGATGCATTTTTGTGCAATGTACTGGAAGTCGTGTTAAACACAAGTTTCCCATTGAAATATGAATGTTATGCTAGAAACCTGTGTATTTGCTGCTGAAATCGCATTTACCGTAAATATCACATTGAAATACGAATGTGATGTTAGAAATGTCTACGCATTTGCTGCCAAAACGCGAATTCAACGTATTTTACACACTGAATACGACTTTGAGATGCATTTTTGTGCAATGTACTGAAAATCGTGTGAAACACAAGTTTCACATTGAAATATTAATGTTATGCTAGAAACCTGTGTATTTGCGGCTGAAATCGCATTTAACGTAAATATCACATTGAAATCCGAATGTGATGTTAGAAATGTCTACGCATTTGAGGCCAATATGCGAATTCAACGTATTTTACACACTAAATACGATATTTCGATGCATTTTTGTGCAATGTACTGAAAATCGTGTAAAACGCAAGTTTCACACTGAAATATGAATGTTATGCTAGAAACCTGTGTATTTGCTGCTGAAATCGCATTTAACGTAAATATCACATTGAAATATATATGTGATGTTAGAAATGTCTACGCATTTGCTGCCAAAACGCGAATTCAACGTATTTTACACACTGAATACGATATTTAGATGCATTTTTGTGCAATGTACTGAAAATCGTGTAAAACGCAAGGGTCACACTGAAATATGAATGTTATGCTGGAAACCTGTGTATTTGCGGCTGAAATCGCATTTAACGTAAATATCACATTGAAATACGAATGTGATGTTAGAAATGTCTACGCATTTGCTGCCAAAACGCGAATTCAACGTATTTTACACACTGAATACGATATTGAGATGCATTTTTGTGCAATGTACTGGAAGTCGTGTTAAACACAAGATTCCCATTGAAATATGAATTTTATGCTAGAAACCTGTGTATTTGCTGCTGAAATCGCATTTAACGTAAATATCACATTGAAATACGAATGTGATGTTAGAAATGTCTACGCATTTGCTGCCAAAACGCGAATTCAACGTATTTTATACACTGAATACGATATTTCGATGCATTTTTGTGCAATGTACTGGAAATCGTGTTAAACACAAGTTTCAAACTGAAATATGAATGTTATGCTAGAAACCTGTGTATTTGCTGCTGAAATCGCATTTAACGTAAATATCACATTGAAATCCAAATGTGATGTTAGAAATGTCTACGCATTTGCTGTCAAAACGCGAATTCAACGTATTTTACCCACTGAATACGATATTTAGATGCATTTTTGTGCAATGTACGGAAAATCGTGTTAAACGCAAGTTTCACGCTGAAATATGAATTTTATGCTAGAAACCTGTGTATTTGCTGCTGAAATCGCATTTAACGTAAATAACACATTGAAATCCGAATGTGGTGTTAGAAATATCTGTGCATTTGCTGCAGGTACGCGAATTCAACGTATTTTACACACTGAATACGATATTTCGATGCATTTTTGTGCAATGTACTGGAAATCGTGTTAAACACAAGTTTCAAACTGAAATATGAATGTTATGCTAGAAACCTGTGTATTTGCTGCTGAAATCGCATTTAACGTAAATATCACATTGAAATCCAAATGTGATGTTAGAAATGTCTACGCATTTGCTGCCAGAACGCGAATTCAACGTATTTTACCCACTGAATACGATATTTAGATGCATTTTTGTGCAATGTACTGAAAATCGTGTAAAACGCAAGTTTCACACTGAAATATGAATGTTATGCTAGAAACCTGTGTATTTGCTGCTGAAATCGCATTTAACGTAAATAACACATTGAAATCCGAATGTGGTGTTTGAAATATCTGTGCATTTGCTGCAGATACGCGAATTCAACATATTTTTCAAACTGAATACGATATTTCGATGCATTTTTGTGCAATGTACTGGATATCGTGTTAAACACAAGTTTCAAACTGAAATATGAATGTTATGCTAGAAACCTGTGTATTTGCTGCTGAAATCGCATTTAACGTAAATATCACATTGAAATCCAAATGTGATGTTAGAAATGTCTACGCATTTGCTGTCAAAACGCGAATTCAACGTATTTTACCCACTGAATACGATATTTAGATGCATTTTTGTGCAATGTACTGAAAATCATGTAAAACGCAAGTTTCACACTGAAATATGAATGTTATGCTAGAAACCTGTGTATTTGCTGCTGAAATCGCATTTAACGTAAATAACACATTGAAATCCGAATGTGGTGTTAGAAATATCTGTGCATTTGCTGCAGATAGGCGAATTCAACATATTTTTCAAACTGAATACGATATTTCGATGCATTTTTGTGCAATGTACTGGAAATCGTGTTAAACACAAGTTTCACATTAAAATATTAATGTTATGCTAGAAACCTGTGTATTTGCGGCTGAAATCGCATTTAACCTAAATATCACATTGAAATCCGAATGTGATGTTAGAAATGTCTACGCATTTGAGGCCAATACGCGAATTCTACGTATTTTACACACTGAATACGATATTTCAATGCATTTTTGTGCAACGTACTGAAAATCGTGTAAAACGCATGTTTCACACTGAAATATGAATGTTATGCTAGAAACCTGTGTATTTGCTGCAGATATCGCATTTAACGTAAATATCACATTGAAATCCAAATGTGATGTTAGAAATGTCTACGCATTTGCTGGCAAAACGCGAATTCAACGTATTTACACACTGAATACGATATTTAGATGCATTTTTGTGCAATGTACTGAAAATCGTGTTAAACGCAAGTTTTTAATTGAAATATGAATGTTATGCTAGAAACCTGTGTATTTGCTGCTGAAATCGCATTTAACGTAAATAACACATTGAAATCCGAATGTGATGTTAGAAATGTCTACGCATTTGCTGCCAAAACGCGAATTCAACGTATTTTACCCACTGAATACGATATTTAGATGCATTTTTGTGCAATGTACTGAAAATCGTGATAAACGCAAGTTTCACGCTGAAATATGAATGTTATGCTAGAAACCTGTGTATTTGCTGCTGAAATCACATTTAACGTAAATAACACATTGAAATCCGAATGTGGTGTTAGAAATATCTGTGCATTTGCTGCAGATACGCGAATTCAACATATTTTTCAAACTGAATACGATATTTCGATGCATTTTTGTGCAATGTACTGGAAATCGTGTTAAACACAAGTTTCAAACTGAAATATGAATGTTATGCTAGAAACCTGTGTATTTGCTGCTGAAATCGCATTTAACGTAAATATCGCATTGAAATCCAAATGTGATGTTAGAAATGTCTACGCATTTGCTGCCAAAACGCGAATTCAACGTATTTTACCCACTGAATACGATATTTAGATGCATTTTTGTGCAATGTACTGAAAATCGTGTAAAACGCAAGTTTCACACTGAAATATGAATGTTATGCTAGAAACCTGTGTATTTGCTGCCGAAATCGCATTTTACGTAAATAACACATTGAAATCCGAATGTGGTGTTAGAAATATCTGTGCATTTGCTGCAGATACGCGAATTCAACATATTTTTCAAACTGAATACGATATTTCGATGCATTTTTGTGCAATGTACTGGAAATCGTGTTAAACACAAGTTTCACATTGAAATATGAATGTTATGCTAGAAACCTGTGTATTTGCTGCTGAAATCACATTTAACGTAAATAACACATTGAAATCCGAATGTGGTGTTTGAAATATCTGTGCATTTGCTGCAGATACGCGAATTCAACATATTTTTCAAACTGAATACGATATTTCGATGCATTTTTGTGCAATGTACTGGATATCGTGTTAAACACAAGTTTCAAACTGAAATATGAATGTTATGCTAGAAACCTGTGTATTTGCTGCTGAAATCGCATTTAACGTAAATATCACATTGAAATCCAAATGTGATGTTAGAAATGTCTACGCATTTGCTGTCAAAACGCGAATTCAACGTATTTTACCCACTGAATACGATATTTAGATGCATTTTTGTGCAATGTACTGAAAATCATGTAAAACGCAAGTTTCACACTGAAATATGAATGTTATGCTAGAAACCTGTGTATTTGCTGCTGAAATCGCATTTAACGTAAATAACAAATTGAAATCCGAATGTGGTGTTAGAAATATCTGTGCATTTGCTGCAGATAGGCGAATTCAACATATTTTTCAAACTGAATACGATATTTCGATGCATTTTTGTGCAATGTACTGGAAATCGTGTTAAACACAAGTTTCACATTAAAATATTAATGTTATGCTAGAAACCTGTGTATTTGCGGCTGAAATCGCATTTAACCTAAATATCACATTGAAATCCGAATGTGATGTTAGAAATGTCTACGCATTTGAGGCCAATACGCGAATTCTACGTATTTTACACACTGAATACGATATTTCGATGCATTTTTGTGCAACGTACTGAAAATCGTGTAAAACGCATGTTTCACACTGAAATATGAATGTTATGCTAGAAACCTGTGTATTTGCTGCAGATATCGCATTTAACGTAAATATCACATTGAAATCCAAATGTGATGTTAGAAATGTCTACGCATTTGCTGGCAAAACGCGAATTCAACGTATTTACACACTGAATACGATATTTAGATGCATTTTTGTGCAATGTACTGAAAATCGTGTTAAACGCAAGTTTTTAATTGAAATATGAATGTTATGCTGGAAACCTGTGTATTTGCTGCTGAAATCGCATTTAACGTAAATAACACATTGAAATCCGAATGTGATGTTAGAAATGTCTACGCGTTTGCTGCCAAAACGCGAATTCAACGTATTTTACCCACTGAATACGATATTTAGATGCATTTTTGTGCAATGTACTGAAAATCGTGATAAACGCAAGTTTCACGCTGAAATATGAATGTTATGCTAGAAACCTGTGTATTTGCTGCTGAAATCACATTTAACGTAAATAACACATTGAAATCCGAATGTGGTGTTAGAAATATCTGTGCATTTGCTGCAGATACGCGAATTCAACATATTTTTCAAACTGAATACGATATTTCGATGCATTTTTGTGCAATGTACTGGAAATCGTGTTAAACACAAGTTTCAAACTGAAATATGAATGTTATGCTAGAAACCTGTGTATTTGCTGCTGAAATCGCATTTAACGTAAATATCGCATTGAAATCCAAATGTGATGTTAGAAATGTCTACGCATTTGCTGCCAAAACGCGAATTCAACGTATTTTACCCACTGAATACGATATTTAGATGCATTTTTGTGCAATGTACTGAAAATCGTGTAAAACGCAAGTTTCACACTGAAATATGAATGTTATGCTAGAAACCTGTGTATTTGCTGCCGAAATCGCATTTAACGTAAATAACACATTGAAATCCGAATGTGGTGTTAGAAATATCTGTGCATTTGCTGCAGATACGCGAATTCAACATATTTTTCAAACTGAATACGATATTTCGATGCATTTTTGTGCAATGTACTGGAAATCGTGTTAAACACAAGTTTCACATTGAAATATGAATGTTATGCTAGAAACCTGTGTATTTCCTGCTGAAATCGCATTTAACGTAAATATCACATTGAAATACGAATGTGATGTTAGAAATTTCTACGCATTTGCTGCCAAAACGCGAATTCAACGTATTTTACACACTGAATACGATATTTAGATGCATTTTTGTGCAATGTACTGAAAATCGTGTAAAACGCAAGTGTCACACTGAAATATGAATGTTATGCTGGAAACCTGTGTATTTGCGGCTGAAATCGCATTTAACGTAAATATCATATTGAAATACGAATGTGATGTTAGAATGTCTACGCATTTGCTGCCAAAACGCGAATTCAACGTATTTTACACACTGAATACGATATTGAGATGCATTTTTGTGCAATGTACTGGAAGTCGTGTTAAACACAAGATTCCCATTGAAATATGAATGTTATGCTAGAAACCTGTGTATTTGCTGCTGAAATCGCATTTAACGTAAATATCACATTGAAATACGAATGTGATGTTAGAAATGTCTACGCATTTGCTGCCAAAACGCGAATTCAACGTATTTTACACACTGAATACGATATTTCGATGCATTTTTGTGCAATGTACTGGAAATCGTGTTAAACACAAGTTTCAAACTGAAATATGAATGTTATGCTAGAAACCTGTGTATTTGCTGCTGAAATCGCATTTAACGTAAATATCACATTGAAATCCAAATGTGATGTTAGAAATGTCTACGCATTTGCTGTCAAAACGCGAATTCAACGTATTTTACCCACTGAATACGATATTTAGATGCATTTTTGTGCAATGTACGGAAAATCGTGTTAAACGCAAGTTTCACGCTGAAATATGAATGTTATGCTAGAAACCTGTGTATTTGCTGCTGAAATCACATTTAACGTAAATAACACATTGAAATCCGAATGTGGTGTTAGAAATATCTGTGCATTTGATGCAGATACGCGAATTCAACATATTCTTCAAACTGAATACGATATTTCGATGCATTTTTGTGCAATGTACTGGAAATCGTGTTAAACACAAGTTTCAAACTGAAATATGAATGTTATGCTAGAAACCTGTGTATTTGCTGCTGAAATCGCATTTAACGTAAATATCGCATTGAAATCCAAATGTGATGTTAGAAATGTCTACGCATTTGCTGCCAAAACGCGAATTCAACGTATTTTACCCACTGAATACGATATTTAGATGCATTTTTGTGCAATGTACTGAAAATCGTGTAAAACGCAAGTTTCACACTGAAATATGAATGTTATGCTAGAAACCTGTGTATTTGCTGCCGAAATCGCATTTAACGTAAATAACACATTGAAATCCGAATGTGGTGTTAGAAATATCTGTGCATTTGCTGCAGATACGCGAATTCAACATATTTTTCAAACTGAATACGATATTTCGATGCATTTTTGTGCAATGTACTGGAAATCGTGTTAAACACAAGTTTCACATTGAAATATGAATGTTATGCTAGAAACCTGTGTATTTCCTGCTGAAATCGCATTTAACGTAAATATCACATTGAAATACGAATGTGATGTTAGAAATTTCTACGCATTTGCTGCCAAAACGCGAATTCAACGTATTTTACACACTGAATACGATATTTAGATGCATTTTTGTGCAATGTACTGGAAATCGTGTAAAACACAAGTTTCACATTGAAATACGAATGTTATGCTAGAAACCTGTGTATTTGCTGCTGAAATCGCATTTAACGTAAATATCACATTGAAATCCGAATGTGATGCTCGAAATGTCTACGCATTTGCTGCCAAAACGCGAATTCAACGTATTTTACACACTGAATACGATATTTCGATGCGTTTTTGTGCAATGTACTGGATATCGCGTTAAACACAAGTTTCAAACTGAAATATAAATGTTATGCTAGAAACCTGTGTATTTGCTGCTGAAATCGCATTTAACGTAAATATCACATTGAAATCCAAATGTGATGTTAGAAATGTCTACGCATTTGCTGCCAAAACGCGAATTCAACGTATTTTACCCACTGAATACGATATTTCGATGCATTTTTGTGCAATGTACTGGAAATCGTGTTAAACACAAGTTTCACATTGAAATATTAATGTTATGCTAGAAAAATGTGTATTTGCGGCTGAAATCGCATTTAACCTAAATATCACATTGAAATCCGAATGTGATGTTAGAAATGTCTACGCATTTGAGGCCAATACGCGAATTCTACGTATTTTACACACTGAATACGATATTTCGATGCATTTTTGTGCAATGTACTGAAAATCGTGTAAAACGCAAGTTTCACACTGAAATATGAATGTTATGCTAGAAACCTGTGTATTTGCTGCTGATATCGCATTTAACGTAAATATCACATTGAAATCAAAATGTGATGTTAGAAATGTCTACGCATTTGCTGGCAAAACGCGAATTCAACGTATTTACACACTGAATACGATATTTAGATGCATTTTTGTGCAATGTACTGAAAATCGTGTTAAACGCAAGTTTTTAATTGAAATATGAATGTTATGCTGGAAACCTATGTATTTGCTGCTGAAATCGCATTTAACGTAAATATCACATTGAAATCCAAATGTGATGTTAGAAATGTTTACGCATTTGCTGCCAAAACGCGAATTCAACGTATTTTACACACTGAATACGATATTTAGATGCACTTTTGTGCAATGTACTGAAAATCGTGTAAAACGCAAGTTTCACACTGAAATATGAATGTTATGCTAGAAACCTGTGTATTTGCTGCTGAAATCGCATTTAACGTAAATAACACATTGAAATCCGAATGTGGTGTTAGAAATATCTGTGCATTTGCTGCAGATACGCGAATTCAACATATTTTTCAAACTGAATACGATATTTCGATGCATTTTTGTGCAATGTACTGGAAATCGTGTTAAACACAAGTTTCAAACTGAAATATGAATGTTATGCTAGAAACCTGTGTATTTGCTGCTGACATCGCATTTAACCTAAATATCACATTGAAATCCAAATGTGATGTTAGAAATGTCTACGCATTTGCTGGCAAAACGCGAATTCAACGTATTTACACACTGAATACGATATTTAGATGCATTTTTGTGCAATGTACTGAAAATCGTGTTAAACGCAAGTTTTTAATTGAAATATGAATGTTATGCTGGAAACCTGTGTATTTGCTGCTGAAATCGCATTTAACGTAAATAACACATTGAAATCCGAATGTGATGTTAGAAATGTCTACGCATTTGCTGCCAAAACGCGAATTCAACGTATTTTACCCACTGAATACGATATTTACATGCATTTTTGTGCAATGTACTGAAAATCGTGTTAAACGCAAGTTTCACGCTGAAATATGAATGTTATGCTAGAAACCTGTGTATTTGCTGCTGAAATCGCATTTAACGTAAATAACACATTGAAATCCGAATGCGGTGTTAGAAATATCTGTGCATTTGCTGCAGGTACGCGAATTCAACATATTTTTAAAACTGAATACGATATTTCGATGCATTTTTGTGCAATGTACTGGAAATCGTGTTAAACACAAGTTTCACATTGAAATATGAATGTTATGCTAGAAACCTGTGTATTTCCTGCTGAAATCGCATTTAACGTAAATATCACATTGAAATACGAATGTGATGTTAGAAATTTCTACGCATTTGCTGCCAAAACGCGAATTCAACGTATTTTACACACTGAATACGATATTTAGATGCATTTTTGTGCAATGTACTGGAAATCGTGTAAAACGCAAGTTTCACACTGAAATATGAATGTTATGCTAGTAACCTGTGTATTTGCGGCTGAAATCGCATTTAACGTAAATAACACATTGAAATCCGAATGTGATGTTAGAAATTTCTACGCATTTGCTGCCAAAACGCGAATTCAACGTATTTTACCCACTGAATACGATATTTAGATGCATTTTTGTGCAATGTACTGAAAATCGTGTTAAACGCAAGTTTCACGCTGAAATATGAATGTTATGCTAGAAACCTGTGTATTTGCTGCTGAAATCGCATTTAACGTAAATAACACATTGAAATCCGAATGCGGTGTTAGAAATATCTGTGCATTTGCTGCAGGTACGCGAATTCAACATATTTTTAAAACTGAATACGATATTTCGATGCATTTTTATGCAATGTACTGGAAATCGTGTTAAACACAAGTTTCAAACTGAAATATGAATGTTATGCTAGAAGCCTGTGTATTTGCTGCTGAAATCTCATTTAACGTAAATATCACATTGAAATCCAAATGTGATGTTAGAAATGTCTACGCATTTGCTGCCAAAACGCGAATTCAATGTATTTTACCCACTGAATACGATATTTAGATGCATTTTTGTGCAATATACTGAAAATCGTGTAAAACGCAAGTTTCACACTGAAATATGAATGTTATGCTAGAAACCTGTGTATTTGCTGCTGATATCGCATTTAACGTAAATATCACATTGAAATCCAAATGTGATGTTAGAAATGTTTACGCATTTGCTGCCAAAACGCGAATTCAACGTATTTTACACACTGAATACGATATTTAGATGCACTTTTGTGCAATGTACTGAAAATCGTGTAAAACTCAAGTTTCACATTGAAATATTAATGTTATGCTAGAAACCTGTGTATTTGCTGCTGAAATCGCATTTAACGTAAATAACACATTGAAATCCGAATGTGATGTTAGAAATGTCTACGCATTTGCTGCCAAAACGCGAATTCAACGTATTTTACACACTGAATACGACATTGAGATGCATTTTTGTGCAATGTACTGAAAATCGTGTGAAACACAAGTTTCACATTTAAATATGAATGTTATGCTAGAAACCTGTGTATATGCTGCTGAAATCGCATTTAACGTAAATATCACATTGAAATCCGAATGTGATGTTAGAAATATCTGTGCATTTGCTGCAGAAACGCGAATTCAACATATTTTTCAAACTGAATACGATATTTAGATGCATTTTTGTGTAATGTACTGAAAATCGTGTGAAACAAAAGTTTCACATTAAAATATGGTTGTTATGCTAGAAACCTGCGTATTTGCTGCTGAAATCGCGTTTAAGGTAATTATCACATTGAAATCCGAATGTGACGTTAGAAATGTCTACGCATTTGCTGCCAAAACGCGAATTCAACGTATTTTACACACTGAATACGATATTTCGATGCATTTTTGTGCAATGTACTGGAAATCGTCTGAATCACTAGTTTCACATTAAAATATGAATGTTATGCTCGAAATCTGTGTATTTGCTGTTGAAATCGCATTTACCGAAAATATCACATTGAAATCCATATGTGATGTTAGAAATGTCTACGCATTTGCTGCCAAAACGCGAATTCAACGTATTTTACACACTGAATACGATATTTAGATGCATTTTTGTGCAATGTACTGAAAATCGTGTAAAACGCAAGTTTCACACTGAAATATGAATGTTATGCTAGTAACCTGTGTATTTGCGGCTGAAATCGCATTTAACGTAAATATCACATTGAAATACGAATGTGATGTTAGAAATGTCTACGCATTTGCTGCCAAAACGCGAATTCAACGTATTTTACACACTGAATACGATATTTCGATGCATTTTTGTGCAATGTACTGGAAGTCGTGTTAAACACAAGTTTCCCATTGAAATATGAATGTTATGCTAGAAACCTGTGTATTTGCTGCTGAAATCGCATTTAACGTAAATATCACATTGAAATACGAATGTGATGTTAGAAATGTCTACGCATTTGCTGCCAAAACGCGAATTCAACGTATTTTACACACTGAATACGATATTTAGATGCACTTTTGTGCAATGTACTGAAAATCGTGTAAAACGCAAGTTTCACACTGAAATATGAATGTTATGCTAGAAACCTGTGTATTTGCTGCTGAAATCACATTTAATGTAAATATCACATTGAAATCCGAATGTGATGTTAGAAATGTCTACGCATTTGCTGCCAAAACGCGAATTCAACGTATTTTACACACTGAATACGATATTTCGATGCATTTTTGTGCAATGTACTGGAAATCGTCTGAAACACTAGTTTCACATTAAAATATGAATGTTATGCTCGATATCTGTGTATTTGCTGTTGAAATCGCATTTACCGAAAATATCACATTGAAATCCATATGTGATGTTAGAAATGTCTACGCATTTGCTGCCAAAACGCGAATTCAACGTATTTTACAAACTGAATACGACTTTGAGATGCATTTTTGTGCAATGTACTGAAAATCGTGTGAAACACAAGTTTCACATTGAAATATTAATGTTATGCTAGATACCTGTGTATTTGCGGCTGAAATCGCATTTAACGTAAATATCACATTGAAATCCGAATGTGATGTTAGAAATGTCTACGCATTTGAGGCCAATACGCGAATTCAACGTATTTTACACACTAAATACGATATTTCGATGCATTTTTGTGCAATGTACTGAAAATCGTGTAAAACGCAAGTGTCACACTGAAATATGAATGTTATGCTAGAAACCTGTGTATTTGCTGCTGAAATCGCATTTAACGTAAATATCACATTGAAATATATATGTGATGTTAGAAATGTCTACGCATTTGCTGCCAAAACGCGAATTCAACGTATTTTACACACTGAATACGATATTTAGATGCATTTTTGTGCAATGTACTGAAAATCGTGTAAAACGCAAGTGTCACACTGAAATATGAATGTTATGCTGGAAACCTGTGTATTTGCGGCTGAAATCGCATTTAACGTAAATATCATATTGAAATACGAATGTGATGTTAGAATGTCTACGCATTTGCTGCCAAAACGCGAATTCAACGTATTTTACACACTAAATACGATATTTCGATGCATTTTTGTGCAATGTACTGAAAATCGTGTAAAACGCAAGTTTCACACTGAAATATGAATGTTATGCTAGAAACCTGTGTATTTGCTGCTGAAATCGCATTTAACGTAAATATCTCATTGAAATATATATGTGATGTTAGAAATGTCTACGCATTTGCTGCCAAAACGCGAATTTAACGTATTTTACACACTGAATACGATATTTCGATGCATTTTTGTGCAATGTACTGGAAATCGTGTTAAACACAAGTTTCAAACTGAAATATGAATGTTATGCTAGAAACCTGTGTATTTGCTGCTGAAATCGCATTTAACGTAAATATCACATTGAAATCCAAATGTGATGTTAGAAATGTCTACGCATTTGCTGTCAAAACGCGAATTCAACGTATTTTACCCACTGAATACGATATTTAGATGCATTTTTGTGCAATGTACGGAAAATCGTGTTAAACGCAAGTTTCACGCTGAAATATGAATGTTATGCTAGAAACCTGTGTATTTGCTGCTGAAATCGCATTTAACGTAAATAACACATTGAAATCCGAATGTGGTGTTAGAAATATCTGTGCATTTGCTGCAGATACGCGAATTCAACGTATTTTACACACTGAATACGATATTTCGATGCATTTTTGTGCAATGTACTGGAAATCGTGTTAAACACAAGTTTCAAACTGAAATATGAATGTTATGCTAGAAACCTGTGTATTTGCTGCTGAAATCGCATTTAACGTAAATATCACATTGAAATCCAAATGTGATGTTAGAAATGTATACGCATTTGCTGCCAGAACGCGAATTCAACGTATTTTACCCACTGAATACGATATTTAGATGCATTTTTGTGCAATGTACTGAAAATCGTGTAAAACGCAAGTTTCACACTGAAATATGAATGTTATGCTAGAAACCTGTGTATTTGCTGCTGAAATCGCATTTAACGTAAATAACACATTGAAATCCGAATGTGGTGTTTGAAATATCTGTGCATTTGCTGCAGATACGCGAATTCAACATATTTTTCAAACTGAATACGATATTTCGATGCATTTTTGTGCAATGTACTGGATATCGTGTTAAACACAAGTTTCAAACTGAAATATGAATGTTATGCTAGAAACCTGTGTATTTGCTGCTGAAATCGCATTTAACGTAAATATCGCATTGAAATCCAAATGTGATGTTAGAAATGTCTACGCATTTGCTGCCAAAACGCGAATTCAACGTATTTTACCCACTGAATACGATATTTAGATGCATTTTTGTGCAATGTACTGAAAATCGTGTAAAACGCAAGTTTCACACTAAAATATGAATGTTATGCTAGAAACCTGTGTATTTGCTGCCGAAATCGCATTTAACGTAAATAACACATTGAAATCCGAATGTGGCGTTAGAAATATCTGTGCATTTGCTGCAGATACGCGAATTCAACATATTTTTCAAACTGAATACGATATTTCGATGCATTTTTGTGCAATGTACTGAAAATCGTGTTAAACACAAGTTTCACATTGAAATATGAATGTTATGCTAGAAACCTGTGTATTTCCTGCTGAAATCGCATTTAACGTAAATATCACATTGAAATACGAATGTGATGTTAGAAATTTCTACGCATTTGCTGCCAAAACGCGAATTCAACGTATTTTACACACTGAATACGATATTTAGATGCACTTTTGTGCAATGTACTGGAAATCGTGTTAAACACAAGTTTCACATTGAAATATGAATGTTATGCTAGAAACCTGTGTATTTCCTGCTGAAATCGCATTTAACGTAAATATCACATTGAAATACGAATGTGATGTTAGAAATTTCTACGCATTTGCTGCCAAAACGCGAATTCAACGTATTTTACACACTGAATACGATATTTAGATGCATTTTTGTGCAATGTACTGGAAATCGTGTAAAACACAAGTTTCACATTGAAATACGAATGTTATGCTAGAAACCTGTGTATTTGCTGCTGAAATCGCATTTAACGTAAATATCACATTGAAATCCGAATGTGATGCTAGAAATGTCTACGCATTTGCTGCCAAAACGCGAATTCAACGTATTTTACACACTGAATACGATATTTCGATGCGTTTTTGTGCAATGTACTGGAAATCGCGTTAAACACAAGTTTCAAACCGAAATATAAATGTTATGCTAGAAACCTGTGTATTTGCTGCTGAAATCGCATTTAACGTAAATATCACATTGAAATCCAAATGTGATGTTAGAAATGTCTACGCATTTGCTGTCAAAACGCGAATTCAACGTATTTTACCCACTGAATATTTAGATGCATTTTTGTGCAATGTACTGAAAATCATGTAAAACGCAAGTTTCACACTGAAATATGAATTTTATGCTAGAAACCTGTGTATTTGCTGCTGAAATCGCATTTAACGTAAATAACACATTGAAATCCGAATGTGGTGTTAGAAATATCTGTGCATTTGCTGCAGATACGCGAATTCAACATATTTTTCAAACTGAATACGATATTTCGATGCATTTTTGTGCAATGTACTGGAAATCGTGTTAAACACAAGTTTCACATTGAAATATGAATGTTATGCTAGAAACCTGTGTATTTCCTGCTGAAATCGCATTTAACGTAAATATCACATTGAAATACGAATGTGATGTTAGAAATTTCTACGCATTTGCTGCCAAAACGCGAATTCAACGTATTTTACACACTGAATACGATATTTAGATGCATTTTTGTGCAATGTACTGGAAGTCGTGTTAAACACAAGTTTCACATTGAAATATGAATGTTATCCTAGAAACCTGTGTATTAGCTGCTGAAATCGCATTTAACGTAAATATCACACTGAAATCCGAATGTGATGTTAGAAATGTCTACGCATTTGCTGCCAAAACGCGAATTCAACGTATTTTACACACTGAATACGATATTTAGATGCACTTTTGTGCAATGTACTGAAAAACGTGTAAAACGCAAGTTTCACACTGAAATATGAATGTTATGCTAGAAACCTTTGTATTTGCTGCTGAAATCGCATTTAACGTAAATAACACATTGAAATCCGAATGTGGTGTTAGAAATATCTGTGCATTTGCTGCAGATACGTGAATTCAACATATTTTTCAAACTGAATACGATATTTCGATGCATTTTTGTGCAATGTACTGGAAATCGTGTTAAACACAAGTTTCAAACTGAAATATGAATGTTATGCTAGAAACCTGTGTATTTGCTGCTGAAATCGCATTTAACGTAAATATCACATTGAAATCCAAATGTGATGTTAGAAATGTCTACGCATTTGCTGCCAAAACGCGAATTCAACGTATTTTACCCACTGAATACGATATTTAGATGCATTTTTGTGCAATGTACTGAAAATCGTGTAAAACGCAAGTTTCACACTGAAATATGAATGTTATGCTAGAAACCTGTGTATTTGCTGCTGAAATCACATTTAACGTAAATAACACATTGAAATCCGAATGTGGTGTTAGAAATATCTGTGCATTTGCTGCAGATACGCGAATTCAACATATTTTTCAAACTGAATACGATATTTCGATGCATTTTTGTGCAATGTACTGGAAATCGTGTTAAACACAAGTTTCACATTGAAATATTAATGTTATGCTAGAAACCTGTTTATTTGCGGCTGAAATCGCATTTAACCTAAATATCACATTGAAATCCGAATGTGATGTTAGAAATGTCTACGCATTTGAGGCCAATACGCGAATTCTACGTATTTTACACACTGAATACGATATTTCGATGCATTTTTGTGCAATGTACTGAAAATCGTGTAAAACGCAAGTTTCACACTGAAATATGAATGTTAGGCTAGAAACCTGTGTATTTGCTGCTGATATCGCATTTAACGTAAATATCACATTGAAATCCAAATGTGATGTTAGAAATGTCTACGAATTTGCTGGCAAAACGCGAATTCAACGTATTTATACACTGAATACGATATTTAGATGCATTTTTGTGCAATGTACTGAAAATCGTGTTAAACGCAAGTTTTTAATTGAAATATGAATGTTATGCTGGAAACCTGTGTATTTGCTGCTGAAATCGCATTTAACGTAAATAACACATTGAAATCCGAATGTGATGTTAGAAATGTCTACGCATTTGCTGCCAAAACGCGAATTCAACGTATTTTACCCACTGAATACGATATTTAGATGCATTTTTGTGCAATGTACTGAAAATCGTGTTAAACGCAAGTTTCACGCTGAAATATGAATGTTATGCTAGAAACCTGTGTATTTGCTGCTGAAATCGCATTTAACGTAAATAACACATTGAAATCCGAATGTGGTGTTAGAAATATCTGTGCATTTGCTGCAGATACGCGAATTCAACATAGTTTTCAAACTGAATACGATATTTCGATGCATTTTTGTGCAATGTACTGGAAATCGTGTTAAACGCAAGTTTCACGCTGAAATATGAATGTAATGCTAG
The DNA here is from genome assembly GCA_963422195.1 of Carabus problematicus. NCBI lineage: Eukaryota > Metazoa > Arthropoda > Insecta > Coleoptera > Carabidae > Carabus > Carabus problematicus. The sequence continues at coordinate 7,591,252 of OY728586.1, forward strand.
AAACCTGTGTATTTGCTGCTGAAATCGCATTTAACCTAAATATCACATTGAAATCCGAATGTGGTGTTTGAAATATCTGTGCATTTGCTGCAGATACGCGAATTCAACATATTTTTCAAACTGAATACGATATTTCGATGCATTTTTGTGCAATGTACTGGAAATCGTGTTAAACACAAGTTTCAAACTGAAATATGAATGTTATGCTAGAAACCTGTGTATTTGCTGCTGAAATCGCATTTAACGTAAATATCACATTGAAATCCAAATGTGATGTTAGAAATGTCTACGCATTTGCTGTCAAAACGCGAATTCAACGTATTTTACCCACTGAATACGATATTTAGATGCATTTTTGTGCAATGTACTGAAAATCATGTAAAACGCAAGATTCACACTGAAATATGAATGTTATGCTAGAAACCTGTGTATTTGCTGCTGAAATCGCATTTAACGTAAATAACACATTGAAATCCGAATGTGGTGTTAGAAATATCTGTGCATTTGCTGCAGATACGCGAATTCAACATATTTTTCAAACTGAATACGATATTTCGATGCATTTTTGTGCAATGTACTGGAAATCGTGTTAAACACAAGTTTCAAACTGAAATATGAATGTTATGCTAGAAACCTGTGTATTTGCTGCTGAAATCGCATTTAACGTAAATAACACATTGAAATCCGAATGTGGTGTTAGAAATATCTGTGCATTTGCTGCAGATACGCGAATTCAACATAGTTTTCAAACTGAATACGATATTTCGATGCATTTTTGTGCAATGTACTGGAAATCGTGTTAAACGCAAGTTTCACGCTGAAATATGAATGTAATGCTAGAAACCTGTGTATTTGCTGCTGAAATCGCATTTAACCTAAATATCACATTGAAATCCGAATGTGGTGTTTGAAATATCTGTGCATTTGCTGCAGATACGCGAATTCAACATATTTTTCAAACTGAATACGATATTTCGATGCATTTTTGTGCAATGTACTGGAAATCGTGTTAAACACAAGTTTCAAACTGAAATATGAATGTTATGCTAGAAACCTGTGTATTTGCTGCTGAAATCGCATTTAACGTAAATATCACATTGAAATCCAAATGTGATGTTAGAAATGTCTACGCATTTGCTGTCAAAACGCGAATTCAACGTATTTTACCCACTGAATACGATATTTAGATGCATTTTTGTGCAATGTACTGAAAATCATGTAAAACGCAAGTTTCACACTGAAATATGAATGTTATGCTAGAAACCTGTGTATTTGCTGCTGAAATCGCATTTAACGTAAATAACACATTGAAATCCGAATGTGGTGTTAGAAATATCTGTGCATTTGCTGCAGATACGCGAATTCAACATATTTTTCAAACTGAATACGATATTTCGATGCATTTTTGTGCAATGTACTGGAAATCGTGTTAAACACAAGTTTCAAACTGAAATATGAATGTTATGCTAGAAACCTGTGTATTTGCTGCTGAAATCGCATTTAACGTAAATAACACATTGAAATCCGAATGTGGTGTTAGAAATATCTGTGCATTTGCTGCAGATACGCGAATTCAACATATTTTTCAAACTGAATACGATATTTCGATGCATTTTTGTGCAATGTACTGGAAATCGTGTTAAACACAAGTTTCACATTGAAATATTAATGTTATGCTAGAAACCTGTGTATTTGCGGCTGAAATCGCATTTAACCTAAATATCACATTGAAATCCGAATGTGATGTTAGAAATGTCTACGCATTTGAGGCCAATACGCGAATTCTACGTATTTTACACACTGAATACGATATTTCGATGCATTTTTGTGCAATGTACTGAAAATCGTGTAAAACGCATGTTTCACACTGAAATATGAATGTTATGCTAGAAACCTGTGTATTTGCTGCTGATATCGCATTTAACGTAAATATCACATTGAAATCCAAATGTGATGTTAGAAATGTCTACGCATTTGCTGGCAAAACGCGAATTCAACGTATTTACACACTGAATACGATATTTAGATGCATTTTTGTGCAATGTACTGAAAATCGTGTTAAACGCAAATTTCACGCTGAAATATGAATGTTATGCTAGAAACCTGTGTATTTGCTGCTGAAATCGCATTTAACGTAAATAACACATTGAAATCCGAATGTGGTGTTAGAAATATCTGTGCATTTGCTGCAGATACGCGAATTCAACATATTTTTCAAACTGAATACGATATTTCGATGCATTTTTGTGCAATGTACTGGAAATCGTGTTAAACACAAGTTTCAAACTGAAATATGAATGTTATGCTGGAAACCTGTGTATTTGCTGCTGATATCGCATTTAACGTAAATATCACATTGAAATCCAAATGTGATGTTAGAAATGTCTACGCATTTGCTGCCAAAACGCGAATTCAACGTATTTTACCCACTGAATAGGTACGATATTTCGATGCGCTTTTGTGCAATGTACTGGAAATCGCGTTAAACACAAGTTTCAAACTGAAATATGAATGTTATGCTAGAAACCTGTGTATTTGCTGCTGAAATCGCATTTAACGTAATATCACATTGAAATCCAAATGTGATGTTAGAAATGTTTACGCATTTGCTGCCAAAACGCGAATTCAACGTATTTTACACACTGAATACGATATTTAGATGCATTTTTGTGCAATGTACTGGAAATCGTGTAAAACACAAGTTTCACATTGAAATACGAATGTTATGCTAGAAACCTGTGTATTTGCTGCTGAAATCGCATTTAACGTAAATATCACATTGAAATCCGAATGTGATGCTAGAAATGTCTACGCATTTGCTGTCAAAACGCGAATTCAACGTATTTTACCCACTGAATATTTAGATGCATTTTTGTGCAATGTACTGAAAATCATGTAAAACGCAAGTTTCACACTGAAATATGAATCTTATGCTAGAAACCTGTGTATTTGCTGCTGAAATCGCATTTAACGTAAATAACACATTGAAATCCGAATGTGGTGTTAGAAATATCTGTGCATTTGCTGCAGATACGCGAATTCAACATATTTTTCAAACTGAATACGATATTTCGATGCATTTTTGTGCAATGTACTGGAAATCGTGTTAAACACAAGTTTCACATTGAAATATGAATGTTATGCTAGAAACCTGTGTATTTCCTGCTGAAATCGCATTTAACGTAAATATCACATTGAAATACGAATGTGATGTTAGAAATTTCTACGCATTTGCTGCCAAAACGCGAATTCAACGTATTTTACACACTGAATACGATATTTAGATGCATTTTTGTGCAATGTACTGGAAATCGTGTAAAACACAAGTTTCACATTGAAATACGAATGTTATGCTAGAAACCTGTGTATTTGCTGCTGAAATCGCATTTAACGTAAATATCACATTGAAATCCGAATGTGATGCTAGAAATGTCTACGCATTTGCTGCCAAAACGCGAATTCAACGTATTTTACACACTGAATACGATATTTCGATGCGTTTTTGTGCAATGTACTGGAAATCGCGTTAAACACAAGTTTCAAACTGAAATATGAATGTTATGCTAGAAACCTGTGTATTTGCTGCTGAAATCGCATTTAACGTAAAAATCACATTGAAATCCAAATGTGATGTTAGAATTGTTTACGCATTTGCTGCCAAAACGCGAATTCAACGTATTTTACACACTGAATACGATATTTAGATGCACTTTTGTGCAATGTACTGGAAATCGTGTTAAACACAAGTTTCACATTGAAATATGAATGTTATGCTAGTAACCTGTGTATTTGCGGCTGAAATCGCATTTAACGTAAATATCACATTGAAATACGAATGTGATGTTAGAAATGTCTACGCATTTGCTGCCAAAACGCGAATTCAACGTATTTTACACACTGAATACGATATTTAGATGCATTTTTGTGCAATGTACTGGAAATCGTGTAAAACACAAGTTTCACATTGAAATACGAATGTTATGCTAGAAACCTGTGTATTTGCTGCTGAAATCGCATTTAACGTAAATATCACATTGAAATCCGAATGTGATGCTAGAAATGTCTACGCATTTGCTGCCAAAACGCGAATTCAACGTATTTTACACACTGAATACGATATTTCGATGCGTTTTTGTGCAATGTACTGGAAATCGCGTTAAACACAAGTTTCAAACTGAAATATAAATGTTATGCTAGAAACCTGTGTATTTGCTGCTGAAATCGCATTTAACGTAAATATCACATTGAAATCCAAATGTGATGTTAGAAATGTTTACGCATTTGCTGCCAAAACGCGAATTCAACGTATTTTACACACTGAATACGATATTTAGATGCACTTTTGTGCAATGTACTGAAAATCGTGTAAAACGCAAGTTTCACACTGAAATATGAATGTTATGCTAGAAACCTTTGTATTTGCTGCTGATATCGCATTTAACGTAAATATCACATTGAAATCCAAATGTGATGTTAGAAATGTCTACGCATTTGCTGGCAAAACGCGAATTCAACGTATTTACACACTGAATACGATATTTAGATGCATTTTTGTGCAATGTACTGAAAATCGTGTTAAACGCAAGTTTTTAATTGAAATATGAATGTTATGCTGGAAACCTGTGTATTTGCTGCTGAAATCGCATTTAACGTAAATAACACATTGAAATCCGAATGTGATGTTAGAAATGTCTACGCATTTGCTGCCAAAACGCGAATTCAACGTATTTTACCCACTGAATACGATATTTAGATGCATTTTTGTGCAATGTACTGAAAATCGTGTTAAACGCAAGTTTCACGCTGAAATATGAATGTTATGCTAGAAACCTGTGTATTTGCTGCTGAAATCGCATTTAACGTAAATAACACATTGAAATCCGAATGTGGTGTTAGAAATATCTGTGCATTTGCTGCAGATACGCGAATTCAACATAGTTTTCAAACTGAATACGATATTTCGATGCATTTTTGTGCAATGTACTGGAAATCGTGTTAAACGCAAGTTTCACGCTGAAATATGAATGTAATGCTAGAAACCTGTGTATTTGCTGCTGAAATCGCATTTAACCTAAATATCACATTGAAATCCGAATGTGGTGTTTGAAATATCTGTGCATTTGTTGCAGATACGCGAATTCAACATATTTTTCAAACTGAATACGATATTTCGATGCATTTTTGTGCAATGTACTGGAAATCGTGTTAAACACAAGTTTCAAACTGAAATATGAATGTTATGCTGGAAACCTGTGTATTTGCTGGTGATATCGCATTTAACGTAAATATCACATTGAAATCCAAATGTGATGTTAGAAATGTTTACGCATTTGCTGCCAAAACGCGAATTCAACGTATTTTACACACTGAATACGATATTTAGATGCATTTTTGTGCAATGTACTGGAAATCGTGTAAAACACAAGTTTCACATTGAAATACGAATGTTATGCTAGAAACCTGTGTATTTGCTGCTGAAATCGCATTTAACGTAAGTATCACATTGAAATCCGAATGTGATGCTAGAAATGTCTACGCATTTGCTGTCGAAACGCGAATTCAACGTATTTTACCCACTGAATATTTAGATGCATTTTTGTGCAATGTACTGAAAATCATGTAAAACGCAAGTTTCACACTGAAATATGAATCTTATGCTAGAAACCTGTGTATTTGCTGCTGAAATCGCATTTAACGTAAATAACACATTGAAATCCGAATGTGGTGTTAGAAATATCTGTGCATTTGCTGCAGATACGCGAATTCAACATATTTTTCAAACTGAATACGATATTTCGATGCATTTTTGTGCAATGTACTGGAAATCGTGTTAAACACAAGTATCACATTGAAATATGAATGTTATGCTAGAAACCTGTGTATTTCCTGCTGAAATCGCATTTAACGTAAATATCACATTGAAATACGAATGTGATGTTAGAAATTTCTACGCATTTGCTGCCAAAACGCGAATTCAACGTATTTTACACACTGAATACGATATTTAGATGCATTTTTGTGCAATGTACTGGAAATCGTGTAAAACACAAGTTTCACATTGAAATACGAATGTTATGCTAGAAACCTGTGTATTTGCTGCTGAGATCGCATTTAACGTAAATATCACATTGAAATCCGAATGTGATGCTAGAAATGTCTACGCATTTGCTGCCAAAACGCGAATTCAACGTATTTTACACACTGAATACGATATTTCGATGCGTTTTTGTGCAATGTACTGGAAATCGCGTTAAACACAAGTTTCAAACTGAAATATGAATGTTATGCTAGAAACCTGTGTATTTGCTGCTGAAATCGCATTTAACGTAAAAATCACATTGAAATCCAAATGTGATGTTAGAATTGTTTACGCATTTGCTGCCAAAACGCGAATTCAACGTATTTTACACACTGAATACGATATTTAGATGCACTTTTGTGCAATGTACTGGAAATCGTGTTAAACACAAGTTTCACATTGAAATATGAATGTTATGCTAGTAACCTGTGTATTTGCGGCTGAAATCGCATTTAACGTAAATATCACATTGAAATACGAATTTGATGTTAGAAATGTCTACGCATTTGCTGCCAAAACGCGAATTCAACGTATTTTACACACTGAATACGATATTTAGATGCATTTTTGTGCAATGTACTGGAAATCGTGTAAAACACAAGTTTCACATTGAAATACGAATGTTATGCTAGAAACCTGTGTATTTGCTGCTGAAATCGCATTTAACGTAAATATCACATTGAAATCCGAATGTGATGCTAGAAATGTCTACGCATTTGCTGCCAAAACGCGAATTCAACGTATTTTACACACTGAATACGATATTTCGATGCGTTTTTGTGCAATGTACTGGAAATCGCGTTAAACACAAGTTTCAAACTGAAATATAAATGTTATGCTAGAAACCTGTGTATTTGCTGCTGAAATCGCATTTAACGTAAATATCACATTGAAATCCAAATGTGATGTTAGAAATGTTTACGCATTTGCTGCCAAAACGCGAATTCAACGTATTTTACACACTGAATACGATATTTAGATGCACTTTTGTGCAATGTACTGAAAATCGTGTAAAACGCAAGTTTCACACTGAAATATGAATGTTATGCTAGAAACCTGTGTATTTGCTGCTGAAATCGCATTTAACGTAAATAACACATTGAAATCCGAATGTGGTGTTGGAAATATCTGTGCATTTGCTGCAGATACGCGAATTCAACATATTTTTCAAGCTGAATACGATATTTCGATGCATTTTTGTGCAATGTACTGAAAATCGTGTAAAACACAAGTTTCACATTGAAATATTAATGTTATGCTAGAAACCTGTGTATTTGCGGCTGAAATCGCATTTAACCTAAATATCACATTGAAATCCGAATGTGATGTTAGAAATGTCTACGCATTTGAGGCCAATACGCGAATTCTACGTATTTTACACACTGAATACGATATTTCGATGCATTTTTGTGCAATGTACTGAATATCGTGTAAAACGCAAGTTTCACACTGAAATATGAATGTTATGCTAGAAACCTTTGTATTTGCTGCTGATATCGCATTTAACGTAAATATCACATTGAAATCCAAATGTGATGTTAGAAATGTCTACGCATTTGCTGGCAAAACGCGAATTCAACGTATTTACACACTGAATACGATATTTAGATGCATTTTTGTGCAATGTACTGAAAATCGTGTTAAACGCAAGTTTTTAATTGAAATATGAATGTTATGCTGGAAACCTGTGTATTTGCTGCTGAAATCGCATTTAACGTAAATAACACATTGAAATCCGAATGTGATGTTAGAAATGTCTACGCATTTGCTGCCAAAACGCGAATTCAACGTATTTTACCCACTGAATACGATATTTAGATGCATTTTTGTGCAATGTACTGAAAATCGTGTTAAACGCAAGTTTCACGCTGAAATATGAATGTTATGCTAGAAACCTGTGTATTTGCTGCTGAAATCGCATTTAACGTAAATAACACATTGAAATCCGAATGTGGTGTTAGAAATATCTGTGCATTTGCTGCAGATACGCGAATTCAACATAGTTTTCAAACTGAATACGATATTTCGATGCATTTTTGTGCAATGTACTGGAAATTGTGTTAAACGCAAGTTTCACGCTGAAATATGAATGTAATGCTAGAAACCTGTGTATTTGCTGCTGAAATCGCATTTAACCTAAATATCACATTGAAATCCGAATGTGGTGTTTGAAATATCTGTGCATTTGCTGCAGATATGCGAATTCAACATATTTTTCAAACTGAATACGATATTTCGATGCATTTTTGTGCAATGTACTGGAAATCGTGTTAAACACAAATTTCAAACTGAAATATGAATGTTATGCTAGAAACCTGTGTATTTGCTGCTGAAATCGCATTTAACGTAAATATCACATTGAAATCCAAATGTGATGTTAGAAATGTCTACGCATTTGCTGTCAAAACGCGAATTCAACGTATTTTACCCACTGAATACGATATTTAGATGCATTTTTGTGCAATGTACTGAAAATCATGTAAAACGCAAGTTTCACACTGAAATATGAATGTTATGCTAGAAACCTGTGTATTTGCTGCTGAAATCGCATTTAACGTAAATAACACATTGAAATCCGAATGTGGTGTTAGAAATATCTGTGCATTTGCTGCAGATACGCGAATTCAACATATTTTTCAAACTGAATACGATATTTCGATGTATTTTTGTGCAATGTACTGGAAATCGTGTTAAACACAAGTTTCACATTGAAATATTAATGTTATGCTAGAAACCTGTGAGTAGTACTTGATGGGGGGATTCCAGCCATCCCGTGCAGGTGTCCGTCGCGGTGTAAGAGTATGGCGCTAATATGCAGGTGTTTAATTAGATGCAGGTGTTCATTAATTAGATGCAGGTGTTCGGGCGCCAGGCGTCGAACAGTATGGAATGTTTATTTAAATCTGTGGTGGGTTGAATATATATATATATATATACGTATAACAGTGTGGCGCTAATATGCCGGTGCGTATTAATTAGATGTAGGTGGGTGGGTTGAATATATATATATATTGTGACGCTCCTTTCGCGGGTGTCGGGTTTGCTCGGGCGCCAATCGGATTTTTATTCCCGGATGTAGTCAGTGGAGTAGGGTTAAATGAAGATAGTCCACAGTGTCTCACAATAATACTCGTAGTTGCTTTATTTGCAAGGAATGGTTTAGTATCCAGCCAAGTAATGATAACAAGCAATATTATATTCAACAGCGAGGGAATATAACATAACAATCATAGCCAATCAATTTATAACAATTAATAATACACGATACTATAGTTAATAACAAGAGAAAGTGGTAGATTATAACAACACAATCATAGTTAATCAAATACTAATAATATAAGCAAATAACGAAAGATATATTATAATTGACTATAAGAAAAAAAGAAAAGTGACAAAGTTAAAAATAAACAGTACTAAACTTAGGCCAAACGGATAATCATAATAATACAAGAACGGTAGTGCAAGTAACAACAATAATACTAACTTAATATAACAATCGGCTGCTAAGGCAAGGCAGCGTGGTGGGGGAACGGGTACGGAACGTTCTGTGGCAGGACGTACGCAGCGCAGTACAGCAGTGGAAAGGGAACCGCCCAGGCCGTTCGCAGTGCGGTGGGGACTAGATACGGAGCACTCTGTGACAGGACATACGCAGCACAGAAAGGGAACCGCCCAGGACGTTCGCAGTGCGGTGGGGACTAGATACGGAGCACTCTGTGACAGGACATACGCAGCACAGAAAGGGAACCGCCCAGGACGTTCGCAGTGCGGTGGAGACTAGATACGGAGCACTCTGTGACAGGACATACGCAGCACAGAAAGGGAACCGCCCAGGACGTTCGCAGTGCGGTGGAGACTAGATACGGAGCACTCTGTGACAGGACATACGCAGCACAGAAAGGGAACCGCCCAGGACGTTCGCAGTGCGGTGGAGACTAGATACGGAGCACTCGGTGACAGGACATACGCAGCACAGAAAGGGAACCGCCCAGGACGTTCGCAGTGCGGTGGAGAACGGATATTGAGAGTGGGGTACACAACAATATATCCAAACAATAAGAAAATGTCGCAACAGGTCGTACGCAGTGCGAATAGAAACATAAATTGAAGTTGACACTCACCCAGTGGTTTGGTAGATATCGGCGGACGGCTCGGAGTCGAAACACTGCTCCCTTCTTTCGATCAGATCCGGCCTATTTATACTCACTCGTTAGCGACGAGTCCGGACTGTCTTTAGCAAATTTACTTAATTAAACGGACCGGTGCAGCGTTCCCGTCCGAGCGGTGTGCGAGTTCGGACCGCTGAACGCGGCGCGTTAGCGTACGTTGACCTTACGCACAGCCGTTCTTGGCGGTATCGTCACATCCCTTCCTTACTTTCGGATGGTAAAAAAAAACGGGGGAAAAAGGTTTGTGCCTACTTATGCTAGTTTATCCTGCTTAATCTATTTATCCCAACTTAACTTACTTACACTACTTTAATGTTAGTTGCTTTGGCAAAAGCGGCCGGCACAGTCACTAGGTTCGTGGCACTATTAGCGTTTCTCGGGGGAATGGTGATCCATCGTGGGCGTTCTCCTGCCCCACCGGGGATTGAGAGTCTGTATCTCTTGTTGGGGGGGCAGGTTGGGGGGCGCAGGGCTTCCAGGGGTATCCTCACGAGCACTGGCTCGGGTGGGGACGATGGTGCTGGAGGACCCTGCGTTATGGGGGTGGGGGGTGAGTCGGAGCCGAACAGCTGGTACAGACGGTTGTACTGTGCTGGTTTGGTGCTGACTAGTATTGGAGCTGGCGCCAGCTCTCGTAATGGCGTGGCCGGTGGTGCACGGCGTGGAGATGGGGTGTTGGCCTGCTCTGGCGTGATGGGCAAGGGGGACGTCTCTAAGTCCAGCCAATCCGATGGACTGAACGGAGGTGGCTTTACCGTTTTGTCTGGGGTGACTGGCAGTGGTGACAGCAGAGTAGGTATGGCGCTCATTTCGTGCGCTATTTGGGCTGCGTCCAGTCTGCGGGGTGGTGTTGTGGGTATCCTGAATTCGGTGTCCGGTAGTGGGGGCTGGGCTGCCGGCAAGGTCTCGGTGACAGGCGGCGGGTCAGGCATCCCGGTGGTGTTACTCCTGCCGGGGAGTGTCATTAGTAGACAGGGTGAGACGGGCCGCAAACGATGGCGGCGGTGAGTCTTGGTTTGGTGCAGACGATGAGCGGGGCCCATGATTCTGGAAGAAGCATGTTAGGTTAGTGGGCCGGTTTGAGGTCCTTGATGTGAACGTTGTGAAGTTGTCGACCATGGTGGTTTCGAAGGTGGTATACTACGGGGGAGACCCGTTCTGTTACAGTCCATGGGCCAGAATACTTCGGAGCTAGTTTTGCAGCAAAACCTTTGGCTGCGTTGGACAGGGGATGCTCCTTCCGCATCACTTGGTCGCCTACGTGGCACTGCCAGTTTCGGCGTCGTAAGTTGTAATAATGTCCTTCTCGAGTGGCTGCACGGGCCAGGTTTACTTGGGCTAGCCGGATAATGTCGTGCAACTTCTTTCCTTGCTCTAGGTAGTCCGTGGTGATTTGGAAGTCCGTGGTGCTGGAGTCTTCCTCGGCCGTGGGGGTTAGCTTACCTGGAATTGTCAGTTCGCGGCCGTAATTCAGATATGCTGGTGAGTAGCCCGTGGAATCGTGACGGCAGCTATTAATGGCCAAGGTAAGTTCGGGCAGGTATTGGTCCCACTCACGTTGGTTCTGCTCACAATAGATGGCAATCATGGGTTTCAGAACTCGGTTAACTCGTTCGACGGGGTTTGCCTGCGGGGTGTAGATGGGTGTTAACTGATGTCGAATGGACCAGGATGTCAGAGTTTCCTTGAACAGGCGGTTATTAAATTCGGTGCCGTTGTCCGTGATGAGGGTACGGGGGCTGTCGTGTCGAGTGATGACGAGCTCCCGAAGTGCTTTGGTGATGGTCGCGGCGGTGGCTTTACGGAGAGCTCGACACTCGACCCACTTGGTTAACCTGTCCTGAAATGCGATCAGGTACATGTTACCACTGTTGGATCGTGGTAGGGGGCCCATGATGTCGGTGGCTACCACTTCCCAAGGTCCGCTGTTTTTGGGGGCATGCATCTTGCCTGGTGCCGCAGCTTGAGACGGCTTGTATCGTTGACAGGCCTTGCATTCTCGGACGTATTTGGTAATATCCCTGTACATCCCGGGCCAGTAGTAATGGAGAGCAACACGGGTGATGGTCTTGGCGATACCCATGTGTCCTGCGTGTGGCAGGTCATGGTTTTCGCGTAGGACCTGGATTCGTTCAGGTGTAGCAACGCACCTCTTCCATTCACTGTTGTCGCCTAATTCCGTTATATCGGATGGGTCCCAGAATCGTCGGTACAGGATGCCGTTGCGTATTTGGAACTCCGTATGGTCCTGGGGATGGTGCTGAACTTCGGTTAATTTTCTATCATACCAGCGACAGTTAGCTCGTACGGCGCATAGCTCGGTCTCGGTTTCCTTGCACGGTAGAGGTTGCCGGGACAGGGCATCGGCTAGCTGGTTGAGGGAACCCTTCCGGTACTGGATGTCAAACTCGTATTGTTGCAGTGATACGGACCATCGCGCCAGTCGTCCAGTGGGACTTTTTATTTTGTGTAGCCAACGTAGTGCCTGGTGGTCTGTTATTACGGTGAATTTGTACCCTTCCAAGTATGGTCTCATCTTTTCGATCCCCCAGACGATGGCTAGACATTCTTTCTCGGTGGTTGAGTAGTTTTGTTCTGGCTGGGTGAGGGTTCGGCTTCCGTATGCGATGATCTGTTCCTGGTCTCCCTTGCGCTGGAGGAGTGCTACTCCAAGGCCTCGCTCGGATGCGTCGGTCTGAAGGATGAACGGTTTATCAAAATCGGGGCAGGTGAGCACAGGGGCAGTGGTCAGAGCCGTCTTTAGAGCCTCGAAAGCCGATTGAGCCGCTTCGGTCCATTGCCATTTCTGTGATTTTCGGAGCAGGTTTGTTATTGGGGAGACCATCTTGGAAAATCCTTTTATAAACCTTCGGTACCATGAGGCTGCCCCGAGGAACTGTCGTACTTCACGAAGATTGGTAGGGGGCGGAATATTTATTATCGCTGCTACCTTTTCTGGGTCGGTTTGGATCCCCTTGCTGGAGACAACATGGCCGAGGTATCGGATGGCCCGTTGTCCGAAGTGACACTTCCCTTGATTCAGCTGCAGGTTCGCGTTCCGTAATCGGCGAAATACTTCACGGAGATGGCGTAGATGGTCTTCCAGTGTAGCGCTTAGGACGATGATGTCGTCTAAGTATGCGAATGCGTGAGGTTCCATGTCTGGGCCGATTATGTGGTCCAGTAATTTCTGGAAGGTTGCGGGGGCGGAGTGGAGGCCGAATGGTAATACTCGGAACTGGTACAGCCCACGTCCAGGCACCGTGAAAGCGGTGAGGGGTTTACTGTCGGTAGACAGAGGAACTTGCCAGTATCCGTTCTTTAGATCTATAGTAGAGAAATAACGGGCCTGTCGTAGACGGTCGAGTATTGTGCTGATGTACGGGAGCGGGTACGCGTCTTTGTCCGTGACTTCGTTTAGCCGCCGAAAATCGATGCAGAATCGCGGTTTCCCGTCCTTTTTCCGAACGATTACGGTGGGAGAACTCCAAGCGCTGTTTGATTCTTCTATGACCCCGTCTTTTAGCATTTGATCGACCTCCTCGTTAATGATGGCCAGCATTTTGGGATTCCGAGGTTGGTACCTTTGTTTGATTGGCGTAGAGTCGTTCAGGCGAATGTGATGCGTTGCTAGAGGGGTTACGCCTTTTATGGTGCGGAACAATGGTAGTTCTTCATTGAGGAAGGTTTCTAGTTGCTCGCTGTCACTGGGTGTATGCTCGGGGGTTGCGGTGATCCTGTATAATGGCGGGTCCGGCGGTTTCACGGATATTTGAGGTTGGTTAGTGGAATAGTCGATAACCATTCTCCAGGCGCGGATTGCGTCTATACCCAGCAGTACACGGGTGGACAGGGTAGGTAGACACAGGAAAGTGACGTGTTTGAATATCCCATCAATAATACACCCGATGTGGCATTCCTCGGTGATCGGAGTTTGTTGTCCATTCGCCAGTACAGCTTGGGTGATGGTGGTGGGCTGAAATGGAAGACCTTGTGTTCGGCATTGGTCCATCATTTCCTGGTTAATATACGATCGCATGGATCCGGTATCGAGTAATGCGGTCGTAGAGAGGCCGGCCACCCTGCTCGGTATTAATATCCTGTCATCAGTGTTTTGGTCGGTGGTGAATAACAGTTCGTGGTTGTGTTTCGGGGTCCGGAGTCGGGGGTATGTGGACGGCAGGTACTCCGTTACTCTACGGTCCGGCTTGCATTTCCCGCCGGCCTCTGGCATCTGCAGTCTCGGGTCAGAATGCCCTGGGTTCCGCAGTAAGAACAGAACAGTTTGGCTGGTAATTTACACTGCTGGCGGAAATGTCCTTTACCACCGCATCGCCAACAGGTCCCAGTGCGTTCGTAGCCCGTGCTTGATGGTTGAGGGGTTGCACCGGGGGTTTTTATGGTCGACACGCTTGCAGTTCGTGGTTTGATTTCCTTCTGTAGCCTTTCATATTCTTCGATCTCACGCACCAGGTCTTTTATGTCGGAGCAATCGCGACGGCGGATGTACTGACGGTACTCTGGAAGTAGGTTATTGTAGACTCGATACAACTCCCGGGCAGATGACATGCTGCCATGTCGTCGGATGAGGGTTTGTAGATCGATAACGTACTCTCGTCCTGTTTCTCCGGTGCGCTGGGTGCGGCGACTTATTTGTTCTTCAAGTGCCAGGTGGAAGTCGGCGGGTAGATAGAAAGCGCGAAAATCTTCCAAGAACGTATCCCAGGTCGCCCAGGTGCTGCGCGAGTTCCTACACCATAAAAGCGCTGTGGATTTTAATAACTCGGGTATAGCTATTAGCATCTGTTCATTGGTGATTTTGTAACTAGCGCGTAGTTCCTCCAATCGTTCTAGGAAGGCGACTGGGTCGGTTTTCCCATCAAATGAGAGATTCCATTTCCGGACAGTCTCGCATATGTGGGTCGGGGTCCGGAGTGCTGCCACTGGGTACCAGAACCCCTCGGTATTCCCCTCGGCCGTCGGTGGGGTCTTATCCGGGTTGCTTTCGGCTGGTTTGGTTGCCTGTCGAATAAATTGACTGAGTCGGTGTCGTAGTTCCTCCACTGTTCCATCAGTTGGCAGTTCAAATTTCTGGAGTTCTGTTTGTAGTTCATCTTTCCGGAGGTTGTATATCCAGCTGGTCTTGGTCTTTGGTTCTTCGGCAGTTGCCATGCTTGATATCTTCAGGTCCCTGCTCGGGCGCCAATTTGTGACGCTCCTTTCGCGGGTGTCTGGTTTGCTCGGGCGCCAATCGGATTTTTATTCCCGGATGTAGTCAGTGGAGTAGGGTTAAATGAAGATAGTCCACAGTGTCTCACAATAATACTCGTAGTTGCTTTATTTGCAAGGAATGGTTTAGTATCCAGCCAAGTAATGATAACAAGCAATATTATATTCAACAGCGAGGGAATATAACATAACAATCATAGCCAATCAATTTATAACAATTAATAATACACGATACTATAGTTAATAACAAGAGAAAGTGGTAGATTATAACAACACAATCATAGTTAATCAAATACTAATAATATAAGCAAATAACGAAAGATATATTATAATTGACTATAAGAAAAAAAGAAAAGTGACAAAGTTAAAAATAAACAGTACTAAACTTAGGCCAAACGGATAATCATAATAATACAAGAACGGTAGTGCAAGTAACAACAATAATACTAACTTAATGTAACAATCGGCTGCTAAGGCAAGGCAGCGTGGTGGGGGAACGGGTACGGAACGTTCTGTGGCAGGACGTACGCAGCGCAGTACAGCAGTGGAAAGGGAACCGCCCAGGACGTTCGCAGTGCGGTGGGGACTAGATACGGAGCACTCTGTGACAGGACATACGCAGCACAGAAAGGGAACCGCCCA
This sequence comes from Carabus problematicus, assembly GCA_963422195.1. NCBI lineage: Eukaryota > Metazoa > Arthropoda > Insecta > Coleoptera > Carabidae > Carabus > Carabus problematicus. The sequence continues at coordinate 7,607,371 of OY728586.1, forward strand.
GGACGTTCGCAGTGCGGTGGAGACTAGATACGGAGCACTCTGTGACAGGACATACGCAGCACAGAAAGGGAACCGCCCAGGACGTTCGCAGTGCGGTGGAGACTAGATACGGAGCACTCTGTGACAGGACATACGCAGCACAGAAAGGGAACCGCCCAGGACGTTCGCAGTGCGGTGGGGACTAGATACGGAGCACTCTGTGACAGGACATACGCAGCACAGAAAGGGAACCGCCCAGGACGTTCGCAGTGCGGTGGAGAACGGATATTGAGAGTGGGGTACACAACAATATATCCAAACAATAAGAAAATGTCGCAACAGGTCGTACGCAGTGCGAATAGAAACATAAATTGAAGTTGACACTCACCCAGTGGTTTGGTAGATATCGGCGGACGGCTCGGAGTCGAAACACTGCTCCCTTCTTTCGATCAGATCCGGCCTATTTATACTCACTCGTTAGCGACGAGTCCGGACTGTCTTTAGCAAATTTACTTAATTAAACGGACCGGTGCAGCGTTCCCGTCCGAGCGGTGTGCGAGTTCGGACCGCTGAACGCGGCGCGTTAGCGTACGTTGACCTTACGCACAGCCGTTCTTGGCGGTATCGTCACAATATATATATATATATATATATATATATATATATATATATATATATATATATATATATATATATATATATATATATATATATATATATATATCGATAAACTCTACAATTATCCAGATTTACGTCCTGCAGGTGGCCGTGGGATACTAACTAATTAGATGAAGTGTATGTGTGTGTGTGTGTGGAGCGGGATAATTTTTAACATCTGAAATGCAATGTTTATTTAAATCTGTGTGTGAGTGTGGACCCGATCAACCCTTCTCCTATACCTGCGGTTAACGACGGCGCGGATCTGTGTTTCTAATCATTTTATGATGATGGAGGAAACATGTACATATAAGCGCGGCTAGGCTAACCCAATTCCGCCGATAAACTCTACAATTATCCAGATTTAGGTCCTGCAGGTGGCCGTGGGAAACTAACTAATTAAATAAAGTGTGTGTGTGTGTGTGTGTGTGCGGGGTGATTTTTAGCATCTGGGGGTGTGTATATGTGTCCAATAGTGGTGGGGTTTGTGGTGTATAAATCGAAGAGGGTGAGAAATCCACACACACTCAGTTTCCGAACTACAAGACAACGAGAACAGAATGAAGACTTTTATATTCGAGAACAGTGACGACGCCATCGAAGAGCTGCTACCGTTCATATCCAGCCCCGGCTTCGAAGACATAGATGATACCAGCATCGAGATGTCGGGGTTGATGGATACTATCGGGAGTGACGATACCATCTTGCGGTTGTCGGGGGTGACAGGGGCCAGCTCCGGCCAGCACGAGGACGAGTTCGTGGCTGGGTGTGGTGAGTGGTTCGGCCGTGTTGGGGTTGTACAGGCGTACGACTCCCTGACAACACCACCACCACTCATCAGCTCGACGATGTTGGAGCCGGCGCGAGCCCTGTCCCCGGGGGATTCCACCATGTTCGAGGATCCCCTCGTGGGTGGAGTCCACGCCGAGTGGATGGAAAGTACGCTGGAGTTGGACGAGGAGCTGGAGCGGATACTGGACGCAACCACATTGCTGCTGGACAGGAGTCGGTGGGAGTCGTTCACGTTAGACGCGTCCACCGAACGGCTACTGGACGGCGTGGTAGAGGGCACCGACATGTGGGAGTCGCTGGTGTTAGACGCGTCCACTGAACGCATGTTAGACGCCGGTCCCGCATGTAAGTATACACAACTGTTATTTGTAACTTTGAACAATAATAATAATAGTTTAGAATAATAATAATAATAGCAACAGTTTCTTAAGGTGATATGCAGCAGCAGCAGCAGTCCTGTGCGGGGGACTCGTCCACCGACCGGATGTTGGATGCCCTGGCAGAGCCGGCCCCCGCTGGTAAGTATTCGCGGCTGCCAAATGTAGTGTTCAGTGCGGATAATAACAACAGACTGTTAAAGTGTACGTTCATTGGTCTGGGTTCGGGGTGTAATTTTGTTTCGGGGGGGTTTAATCCTAATAGCGAGTTTGACTATACTCGTCGATTTTTCAATACGGAATCTTTTAACACGATTCCCATACGTAATATTGCTATTGTAGCGGGTATTTTATCGCGGATGGTCGAAAATTTATCAGAAGACCTGCCTGGTGCACCCGCTGTAGTTTTAAAACACGGAGTATCGTATACGCAGCTGGCAGGTCGTAAAGTCGAGTTAAATCATAGAGATGTGAGCTTGGTACTGACCGAGGTAGAAATAAAACAGTTTGTTGGTATTTCCGAGTACCTGGTGAGCGAGGACAGGCGTGTTGTCGACTCGATGACCGGGGAAGATCACATTTGGCACCGCTACATGATGTTTCTTGATAATGTCGCGGGGTGCTGCCAGGGTGTTCCGGAAGCCGAGGTGGACGACGTGATATTTTTAAACCTGTCCCCTCTGCGTGGGTTCTTCGCCGAGTTGATGTGGGAATACAGAACGTATTATAGAATAAAATTTAAATCTCACATCAACTGGGCGATAACCAACTATGAGGGGACGAATTTTAATGTATGGTAAATGTGTATGTAAATATTATAAATTTTAATGTGTGTTAATAAATTTTTAATTATATTTATATATATATTTTTATTTCTGTATTCCATTGTACATATACATTCCCAGTATATTATTCTAATACACAGAGACAGAGAGTCTCACCAGAAAACATTCTTAAAATAATAGCGAAACAGAAGTTTCACTACAATGTCGTTGCTCATAGTGTTTGTGGAGTATATTTTTAAAAATTCAGTCATTGAATAACCGTTACATCTGTACAGTAGAAATAATAGGCAGTGCAGACCGCATACATCGGACGCGATGTTCTGTATGACTTGATGATTGTAGCTCCATGAAGTACAGTGATTGCTGATAAATTTTTTAATCCGAACTATTGTCGGGGCTCTACCGAACGAGTCGAAATAATCAGCTGTTCCGAAGCGATCCACGTATATCGCTAACCAATGTTCTCCTTGCATGGTGTCGGGTTGAGTGTTAACTACGATGGCACACGGAAAATTCACTCTATACGGTATTCTATTACACGCATATACACCGCGATGTACAGTTGAATTGAAGTAATTCGTCTTCAGTATTAACTCTATGTCCTGCGAATTCATTGTTAAAACTTATCCACTGTTGAAGAATGTACACGTTTTCCAAAGCGCAATTTGTTGTTGCTGCTGCTGCTGTCATCGAGTGTTGATTACGGCTATGATCGAGCGGGTAGAGACACTTTTTATTGACGTAGGTTGTCACAGCTGACCGTCTCAGTGCCTTCAACGTTGGACAATCGGGATAATAGTTTGCTAGTTCATACACCGTCCGATTCAAAACTCGCGTTATAAATTTCTGTTTCTTTACACCTCGGACAAATATGTCTCGAACCGTGAAAGTTAGTGATTTTAATACAGCAGCAAATTCATCGTACTCTACGAAACCGGTACCCCAGTCGATCTTATGACCGCTTCGTTCTTGTCGCTCCACACGTGCTAGTTGCCTCCCGTGAAGTTTGTTCTTCGCAAATGGAGGTTTAAATAAAATATGCTGTACAAATACACCGTCCACGGATAATAATGCTATTTCCTTGACAATGATCTCTTTAGAAACTCCGTGGAAACCTTGGATATCCAGAATTACATCCATACCGCGGAGTAATGCAACTGCACTGAGCTATATTGCTAGTGCGTAATGCATATATAGTATAATTATTATTATCACCCAATATTACCTGGGTTGTGTCTGTGTGTGTGTGTGTGTGTGAGGGTCGAGGCACAGAAGAGAGAGAGGTGAGATGGGACAGAATATTACCTGGTTTTGTACGAGGGTTGATGTGAGGGAGAAAAGTATAGTGACCAGTTGGGGGTGGGGGGATCTTCTTATATAATACACGTTTCATTTATCTGCTCCACACTGCAGTGTACAAGAGCGCGCTCCATAAAAATATGTCAAATTCGTTTAACGAGGCTGAGTTAGATGCACTGGTGGCGGCTGAAGTGGAGAAAATATTCCATCAGAATGATTTTGATGGGATATTAAATTTTTTAACTGCCGGTGGTAATCTGATGTCAGAGACACCTGTGTGGGAGGATGTAGAAAGCATCATCGGGGGTTTAACCGACGATTTTGTACCACCACCACCACCACAACAGACTGATAGGGTAAGACATGTTATTTATAAATTATTATTGTCATGATCTAATTTATATTTTTTCACACAGCCGGAGACGTCAGGTCAGAGCGGCGGTGCAAGACGTGCACGTTGCACCGTGCTCGGTGAGCGGACAGTCACGGTCCGCTATTTTAACATGCGCGGGCACCGAGTCACATTCAAAGTCCAAGACCCGCCGAACCGCGCTAACCCTATACTCTGGTTCAAGGGTGGCATATCCGATGTTTTAGATAGGGTGACAGCGGATACGTTGCCGTCGGACCAGGTTGGATTAGTGTTTCGATCCCCGAATTTGGACCAACCGCCGGCGTACCTTTCATTCCGAAGACGCGACCAACTCCACATTGATGTTGTGTGGGACCTGCTGTCACGGATATTGCAGAGTAATGCAACAATATTTGGTGACGGCAACTTCGAGGTGGAATTGACGAGGGTACGCTTACCGGTCGGGAGAGGACGTCCTCAGCAGCCACGACTTCCAGTCGGTAGGACGACATTCAAGGAGTTCTGCTCACGGAGGCGTGGATTAGTATATATAAATAACGTGGACAATTTGTGTTTACCGAGAGCGTTGGTTGTGGCCCGTGCGGGTATGAACGACAGGAATTTTAAAGACATGGTGTCGAATGTGCACAATATACAGACAATAAAAGCGCGGAAACTCGTGAGTAAGGCGGGAGTGATCGTTCCAGACGAGGGGTGCGGTATTTCTGAATTGCGCGTGTTGCAACAATACCTGCGAAAATACAACATTACCGTATATGAACATAAAACCCGCGGGCGTAGTGTTATTTTCGAGGGGGTAAAGGACAGTGAGTTGCCGCGTCTGAACATTCTCCACCACGACGGACATTATTCCGTGATTCGCAGTTTAACGGTCGCGTTTACTTGCGAATATTACTGTGAACAGTGTCATACACCGTATTCGGGTCGCGGAAATCATCGCTGCCACGGTTCGTGCCCCTGTTGCTATTCAGCCCCTCCCTGTTCAAAAGTAAAATTGTTAGAGGAATTATCCTGTAGATTGTGTGCACGAGCGTTCCGGGGTGCATTTTGTTTTGAAAATCATCGGACCAACGGGACATGTGACAATTTAAAACGATGTAAAAAATGCTTCATATCGACTAGAGCCACGCGACGGGCCCATGAGTGTGGTGAAGTGTTTTGCAAACTATGCCACGCTCACAAACCGCGCGATCACCGCTGCTATATGCAAGTGAACAAGGGTGCACCGGATAAGAAGCATCTTTTCATCTTTTTCGATTTCGAAACGCGCCAAGAATTAACCACCGCGTCGGGAGACAGGGTGCACGAGGTTAATCTGTGTGTGGCGCAGCAGGTCTGTTACGCGTGTCAGGACAGCGATGATTTCGGGCGGTACTGTACAGTGTGCGGTGTGCGACAGTGGATTTTTAATCGTGACCCGGTCGGAGAATTTTTAAAATACGTAAACCTCCCGCGTAAATCGTTTAAAACCGTGACGTGTATAGCTCATAACGGTCAAGGATTTGATTTTCAATTTCTATTAAAATACATGTGCGAATCGCTGGAATGGACGCCGTCGGTGATCATGCGGGGTTCAAAAATTATTTTAATAGAGAACGGGATACTCAGATTTGTCGACTCGCTGAGCTATATACCGATGGCTCTCGCGAAATTCCCCGAATCGTTTGACCTGCCGGGCGAAATAAAAAAGGGGTACTTTCCGCATTTGTTCAACACGGCCGCGAACGCCAACTATAACGGACCTATACCGCAGGCCGAGTATTACGCGCCGGACTCTATGTTCGAGAAGGATCGCGCAAAGTTTGTACAGTGGCACACGGAGAAAGTGAATGCGGGTTACTTGTTCAACATGCAGAGGGAGATCGTTGAATATTGTGTATCTGATGTTGACATTCTCCGGCGTGCGTGCATGAAATTTCGCGGGTTCTTTATGTCGGAATGCGGTGTGGATCCGTTTACCGAGGCCGTTACAATCGCATCGGCTTGTAACGTTGTGTTTCGTAGACGATTTTTGACGCCGAAAACCATTGGAATTGTCCCGCGCAACGGCTACCGTATGCGAGACAACCAGTCAAAGATAGCGTTGCAGTGGTTGGTTGTGCAGGAGCGCGAGCGCGGGATAATTATTCGACATGCGGGTCGCGATCGCGAGGCTACTGTGGCGGGAAATATGGTTGTTGACGGATTCCATGAGGCGACAAACACCGTTTTCGAGTTTAGCGGGTGTTTCTATCACGGGCACGACATCTGCTTCCCCGCGAATCGCGACAACAAGTTAAACGATGACCCCACGGATACAATGCATGAACGGTATCAACGTACGTTGTGTAAGTTGGCGAAGCTCCGTGCTCGCGACTATCACATCGTCCATGTGTGGGAGTGTGAATTTCGACGTATACTTAAAGATAGTGCAGAGATGCGTTGCTTTGTTGAGTATCATCCACTTATTGCTACGCTGCCTCTGAACCCGCGCGATGCGTTCACAGGCGGGCGCACGGGTTGTACGACGCTGTACTCGCGCGCGGACGGCGATAGTAAAATTAAATACGTCGACGTTTGCTCTCTGTATCCGTGGGTGTGTAAATACGGAAAGTACCCGATCGGTCATCCTACCGTGTACGTCGCGAGTGAGTGCTGTACCATCCTCGGTCCGGACAATGACATCAGCGCCGTGGAGGGACTAATTAAGTGTACAGTGCTACCGCCGAGTGATCTGTATCACCCCGTTCTCCCGTTGCGAACCGGTGGTAAGCTGATGTTCGCGTTGTGTCGCGTGTGCTGTGAGGAGATGCGACAGAGTGATTGTACGCATAGTGAACAACAGCGTGCAATCACCGGTACCTGGGTGTCGGATGAGGTGAAGAAGGCTGTACAGATGGGATACCGGATAACAGCCGTCTACGAGATCTGGCAATACGAGACCATGCAGTACGACCCGGTGACCAAGTCGGGTGGTCTATTTGCCGGATATATAGATACCTTTCTAAAAATGAAGCAGGAAGCTTCCGGATTTCGCGTCGAGTGCAGCCACTATGACGCGGATATGGCAGCTCTGCTGAGACGTGGATACGTTAAGTCGTATTTGCGCCGGGAAGGTGTCCAACTCGATGAGACGGCCATTGTGAAGAACGCCGGGCGTCGTTCTCTGGCCAAATTAATGTTGAACTCTTTCTGGGGTAAATTTGGTCAGAGAGAGAACCAACCGAAGACGCAGATAGTGAAGACGCATGAGGAACTGTACAACCTTCTCACGAACCCCAACATTGTCGTAAATCACCTCATCCCGGCCGGTGAACGAGTTGTATATGCGAGCTGGGAGTATGCGGATGCCAGCTCTGAATGTACGCCTACTGTGAATGTTTTAATCGCGGCTTACACTACGTGTCAGGCACGATTAAAACTCTATGAATATCTGCAGGCTCTGGATCGTCGTGTATTATACTACGATACCGACTCTGTGATATTCACGCACAGTGCGGGACAATATGAGCCACCGACTGGTAATTTTCTCGGTGACCTCACGGATGAACTCGAGGTGTACGGTGCGGGCTCGTACATTAGTGAGTTTGTGTGTGGCGGGCCGAAGAATTACGCATGCACCGTGCGCACTGGGGCTGGTGCGTTGAATACAGTGTGCAAAGTGAAGGGCATCACGCTGAACTTTAAAAATTCACAAACAATAAACTTTAATTTGTTAAAGGAATTTGTGCTCGCCAGTGGTGATACGAACAATAGTGCCGATGGTGTCGTAATCTGCTCGGACAATATTCGTCGCTGTACTGGACATAGTGTTGTTACGCGTACCGAGAAAAAGACATTCAACATTGTGTTCACGAAACGACGTCGAGTAGCGGACTTTGATTCGATTCCGTACGGATATAAACGCGTAAGGCCACTACTACCTGCTCTCGGTAACACATAGTGTATTTATTCATTAAGTATTTATTGAGTGAATGAAAGAAACTGTGTATTGTTTTGTATAATGTGTGGGTGTGTGCGTGTGTGTGTGTGTGTGTTATTTTTAAAATGATGCCTCTGTATATTTTTTTGTTTTGTATAAATTTTTTATTTGTATATTTATTTGTATTACGTATATATTAATCTGTGTTATTTAGTTCGAGAATAGTAATGTTTCTTTTTAAAGTTTTTTTTTTTAATTTTCTGTGTTTATTCATTATTATTAATGCATTTTTTTTCTATAAATGTGATACGTAAAAAGTATAACAGTGTTGTTATTTATGTAACCCCATCAGTCCACGTCCGGTTCCTCACGAGTGTAAACGAGTATTACGCGTGATGGATACGCGATTCAAACACCCCTTCTCGGCAATTGTTGCAGGCCCCTCTGGCTGCGGAAAGTCGTACTTTGTAGTTAATTTTCTGAAACATATATCTGAAGTGTGTGATGTTAAATTTTCAAAAATTACATGGTACTACGATGAATGGCAACCGTTGTACTCTAAACTCCCTATAACTTTTCAAAAAGGTCTGCCGGACGCAGATTTCGACGGTGATCACCCTAAACTGATAATTATCGATGACCTAATGCGGGAGGCTGATGAGCGTATCGTTGATATTTTCACAAAAGGATGTCATCATCGTAATTTAAGTGTGTTCTTCATAACGCAGAATCTGTTTCACCAGAAAAAGGGGACACGCGACATATCGCTGAATAGTAACTATATAGTGTACTTTAAAAACCCTCGAGATCGTGCACAAATATTACACTTGGCGCGTCAGGTGTGTCCGGACAATATAAAATTTATTCAAGAATCGTATTTCGATGCAACAGCGCGCGCCCATGGATACATGTTATTCGATCTGAAGCAGAATACGGAGGATTGGTACCGTTACAGAACTCAAATTTTCCCTGACGAGGGTGACACATGCGTATACATCCCGAAAAAAAAGTATAAATACGGTGACGTGAAAGTGCCCGAGTTTATTATGTGACAATGTCCAGAGAAGTAATGAACAATGCAGAGTACTTGAGGGCTCTGTACAAATTAAAACCAGTGCAACGTCTCGCGTTATTAAAAGCAGCCGATTGTAAAACAGTTCAGTGTATTTGTGAGTGCATCTACAACACACTGCACGGGGTTGTACCGCTCTCAGGTAAACAGCGAGCGGCACTTACCAGACATAAAAACGTGTTACGGAAACTTATACAGCACGGTAGTGGTGGTGGCGGTGGTGGTCGTGACGGGTGGAAGAAGCGTAAACAACTGCTGGTACAGAAGGGTGGTGCATTTCTACCGCTGATCCTTGGTCCTCTTATGAGTGGTGTTTTATCGAGTCTATTTAAATCTCAGTAAACACATTATGGAGCATTCACGGAAGATGATGTTAATTTCACCGGAAACGCTGCAGCAACTACGTCGCAGTGATTCTGTACAACCTGATATACTAAACCGACTCGATACGGATATGAAGACTATATTACATTCAAACGACAGTGATGATACTAGTAACAAAATTAGTGACAATGAAAAATGGCCTGCGTTACAACAAATTCTACAGCGATATCTACATTTTGCCGGGCAGACTAGAAAACCACTCGAGATTCCAATTAATGAAATCGTTGACTCGTCGTCGTCGTCGTCGTCGCCGCCGCAAACACTCGATAATATTGAAGAAATAGTAAATCTTGTTCCGAAAACGTATCGTAACAAGGCGGTTATGCTGTTGAAAAAATTGAAAACCGACGGTACCGTGTCATGGAATGAGTTAGGAGAGCTCGTAGTATCTGGAGAAAAACTCGCACACACCAACATAACGGATTTAGTTGGTGACGTGATACGGTCTAGAAAGGGTACTTCAGATCCGCGCGGGTGGAAGGTGTTTGCACGTGAACTACATAGAATTAATATTCCTACAGAGTTAATAGGAAACCCGCGAAGAAGGGATTTTATTCGGGACAGTGGTAAATTCGGAATAAAGGTGGAGAAAAACAAAATCGGTGCGGAGGAGGAGTGGGGGAAACCGCTGACACCTGTACTGAGTAGAGAATATGATGCAGATTATGATTCCACTCCAGTAGCAAATACAAGTACAACTCGTAAGAAAAAACATAGCGAGGGGAAGAAGAGGAGGAGGAGGGGACAGACGCTTGAACATTGGAAGAAACTTAAATTTTAATCACCATGAACAAGAAACTCGCCCGCATCTATTACGATCCGGAACACCCGGCTGGTTATTCAGGGGCTTCAACTCTGGCACGTGCCGTGAAGGGCGAGATAAGTGCGCCGCAGGTAGAAAAATGGTTAAGCGGTCAAGATACCTACACACTGCACAAAGAGATACGTAGAAAATTCACAAGGAATAAATACAGAGTGTCAAACATTGATGAACTATGGCAGGCCGATTTGAATGATATGCGCGGTCTGTCGAAACATAACGACGGTTACAAATACATACTGTGTGTTATAGATGTCTTTAGTAAACATGCGTGGGCCTTACCGCTGTACACGAAGCAAGGTCGAGAGATAGTTGAGGCATTTTCGAAAATATTCAACAATAGAAAACCACTGCATTTACAAACGGACAAGGGGACAGAATTTACCGCGACTGTTGTACAAAAATATCTAAATGAAAACAGTGTTAAATACTATGTTACCAGAAATCCCGATATAAAAGCAAGCATTGTCGAACGATTTAATAGAACGTTGAAAACGCGCATGTGGAGATTTTTCACGCGGCAAAACACTTTGCGCTACGTTGACTCACTGCAATCTCTAATGAAAGCATACAATAACACCTATCATTTGAGTATAAAAATGACCCCAAAGCAGGTAAACCCCAAGAATATTTTACAAGTTTGGAGAAATCTCTATGGGGATACTGTAAAGAACAACAACAACAACAAGACCAAAAATTTGTTGAAAATCGGTGATTTTGTGAGAATTAGTAAGGCGAAGGGGACATTTGAGAAGAGCTATGAAAATAATTGGAGTACTGAAATTTTTAAAATTGTCCGCGTTATACAACGTGACCGCTGTGTGTATGAGCTCGAAGATCTAAACGGGGAACTTATTGACGGTACGTTCTACAAGCCTGAATTACAACTTGTCACAATGACAGACACATCCGAATTTCAAATAGATAAAATACTAGCGGAACGTGGTCGCGGCGTCAGAAGACAGGTGTACGTGAAGTGGCGCGGTTATCCTGATAAATTTAACTCGTGGATTCCAGCATCGAATTTAAAGCAAATATGAATCGAGACTTTTACCTTACACTACCCAGTAATAGTTCGATGAAATATTTTCCGGATAACAAAACAACGCATTTTTATACATTGCTACCGCGGAATATAAATCTCGAGGGGGAGTGGGAGGTGGCAGTTGTCGAGGTATTGTATCCGCTAACATTTCAAACTGTGACCGAGGGAGGGAACTCTATTTCTCTAACGAAAATTAGAAATAACGAGAAAGTCAGTTATAGTTCTACGATAATACCGAATTACTATGAAGATGTACTCGGCATAACGGGCGCGTTAAATTCAAACTATCTGCTGGAGGCTCACAAAGTTCAATTTGTTAATAATCTAAACAAACGTAGAATTGAAGCGGAATTCGATGTGGATGACATATTTGCGTTGAAATTATCTCCCCGACTAATGTTACAATTAGGTTATGATCCGGATGTAGATATAACGGCCGGCCGCACTGCATTGAACTCTGCCAACGTCATTCTCGGTATCCCCACACACATGTACATCTATTGCGACTTGATTGAACCGCAATTTGTCGGAGATATTTTGACGCCATTGTTAAGGGTGGTGAACGTAGATGTGGACAGATACAAGCACGGTATTTGCAGAACGAAGATATACGCACAACCGCATTATGTACGTTTGTTGAGACACGAGTTCGACCGCATTGAAATAGATATAAGAACCGAAACGGGTGAGTCTGTACCATTTCAACAGGGTACTTGCTCTGTGAAACTACACTTTAGACGCTGCACAAAATGAGGGTGTGTCCATATCAAGAATATTACACTCGGCAGGCGGGTTCAGGTATAGGGATGGTCTATACCGGTGCACCGTACCAGCGTGGCCACGGCATCGGGAGCTTCCTGGGTGGTCTGTTCCGTAGCATTGTTCCATTGATAAGGCGAGGTGTCGGTGTTGTCGGTAAAGAGGCGCTAAGAACAGGTATCGACATTCTCGGTGATGTCGGTGCGAATCGCCAGGTAAGAGAGTCGTTCCAGCGACGTGTAGCCGAGGCCGGTGAAAATCTAAAACGCAAGGCGCAGAATAAAATTGTGTCGTTGATTACACCGCCGTCGTCGTCGTCGAGCGTCGGTGCTGGATATAAAAGAAGACGCACTGGAAAAAAAGTTATTCAGTCGACAGTTACTCGTGTCGGACGGTCAAACATTAAGAAAAAAAATACAGCACGCAGAGACATTTTCGGATAATCATGGCATTTTTACATGTAAACTCGTGTGAGTGTATCAAGTCGGAGTTGGATCTGTTTTCAATACCGCCAACACAGACAAGCATCGAACACGGTCAATGGGTGTCTTATCAACCGCTTTCATCGCTAACCGACGATGCACCGATTGAGTTTGTCGTCCCGGGGAGCGGTGAAGAGTACACGGATTTATCACAAACCATGCTGCATATAAAGGCGAGAATTCAGAAGAAAAATGCGGCCGGTGCCATCGCTGAACTTGTACAAACGGATCAAGTTGCCCCCGTCAACAACTGGCTACACTCGCTCTTCTCTCAGCTGGATATATATCTGAACCAGAAACTTGTAACTCCGTCGTCAAACACCTATGCATACCGTTCATACATTGAGACACTCTTGAATTACGGCGCCGATGCGAAGAAAACACATTTGACGTCGTCACTCTGGTACGCGGACAATGCTGGTAAATTCAACACAGTGGATGAGGCGAATAAGGGCTATGCAGCGAGAAAGAAAGCTGCGGCCCGGAGTCAGGAAGTGGACATGATCGGTCATCTCCACGGCGATATATTCAACCAGGAGAAATTTCTCGTCAACGGGGTCGAACTACGGGTCCGTCTTGTGAAATCGCGGGACAGCTTCAACCTCATGAGCGCAAATGGCCCGGTAAATGTACATATCACGGACGCAACATTGCTGGTATGGAGAATGCGCCTGAATCCGAGTGTATTACTGGCACACAGTCGCGGGCTAGAGACGAGTACTTGTAAATACCCTGTAACGCGTACCGAGTGTAAAGTACAGACCATCCCGGCGGGTGTTCAAGGGAAATCACTGGACAACATATTTCTCGGCCAGCTACCTAAACGTATCATTGTCGGTCTCGTGTCCAACAAAGCGTTCAACGGCGATTTTAAAATAATCCGTTTAATTTTGACAATTTCAAGTTGAATTTCTTATCTGTTTATTTGAATGGTCAACAAATCCCGTCGAAACCACTTCAACCCAACTTTAACGATGGCGGTCGATATATCCAGTCATATAACACCCTATTCACGGGCACAGGTATACATTTTTCCGATGGTGGGCATGAGATAACGCGTGAAGACTACCCCAACGGTTATTGTTTATTTGCGTTCGATTTAACCCCTGATCTGTCAGCTAATGCAGTGTCACACTGGAATCTAATACGCCAAGGTTCACTTCGCATAGAGTTAAGATTCGACGAGTCTCTTGAAGAGACTGTTAACTGTATTGTATATGCAGAGTTTGATAATATTATTGAAATAGATAAGTTTAGAAATGTAGTAGCCGATTACGGTAGTTAATACTAAGTTTATATTGTAAATTAGTAATAATAAATGTTCTTATATTTAAACAGTGTATTTCTTTCAATCTCCTCACACACACACACACATACGGCATAATTATATTTGAACACTAAAGAATAGTCAATAGTTAACTATGCATAGTTTGAAATAGAATCTGTATTAGATCCTCACACACACACACACAATTGTACTTATATTTAAAAAGAATAGACAATATCATTTAAATAGTTAGTTAGTTTATTATTTCTCTTTATATATATTACAAACACACATTATGTTGTATGAACAAATTCAGCGCAATGTGCCATCCGTTCTTTTGAGCATTCCTTCTTTCCACGATACACGAGCCCTATCGTCGGACAGCTCTTATTTAATTCGACCACGTCAGGTTCGGTCATTACGGCGAAACGGGCGGGCAGGTATACTTGAAATTCTTGCAACACCACCAAGAGCTTCTGACCGAACTTTGTTTTCACAAGTTTAAACTCATAGATTGGCTGTGCAATATCGACCGGAAGATCACACAGCTTCTTGGTCGGCTTCCCCGCCTTCATTAGACCGATTGCATTCATCTTTTCCATTCTGTGCGCGATCTATAAACACAAAACAAACACATACATTACATACATACATTACATTACAAATGGAATTCACTCGATATACTTACCAATAGTTAATCTGGTAAGTATTGGCTGCTGCTGCTGCTGGTGCTGCTAGTGCTGACGAGGAAAACTGAGTATAGAATTCTCACCCTCTTCTTCGGCTTTATATGTCACTAACCCCACCACTATTGAATACATACATACATCCCCCAGATGCATATATATATATATATATATATATATATATATATATATAATATATATATATATATATATATATATATGTATATGTATATGTATATATATATATATATATATATATATATATATATATATATAATATATATATATATGTATATGTATATATATATATATATATATATATATATATATATATATATATATATATATACATATATATTTCACCACAGATTTAAATCAGCAACCCGTACTGTTCTGCGCATGGCGGCGGGCACCTACATCTAATTAATACGCCCCGGCATATTAGCGCCACACTGTTATACGTATATATATATATATATATATATATATATATATATATATATATATATTCAACCCACCACAGATTTAAATAAACATTCCATACTGTTCGACGCCTGGCGCCCGAACACCTGCATCTAATTAATGAACACCTGCATCTAATTAAACACCTGCATATTAGCGCCATACTCTTACACCGCGACGGACACCTGCACGGGATGGCTGGAATCCCCCCATCAAGTACTACTCCTGTGTATTTGCGGCTGAAATCGCATTTAACCTAAATATCACATTGAAATCCGAATGTGATGTTAGAAATGTCTACGCATTTGAGGCCAATACACGAATTCTACGTATTTTACACACTGAATACGATATTTCGATGCATTTTTGTGCAATGTACTGAAAATCGTGTAAAACGCATGTTTCACACTGAAATATGAATGTTATGCTAGAAACCTGTGTATTTGCTGCTGATATCGCATTTAACGTAAATATCACATTGAAATCCAAATGTGATGTTAGAAATGTCTACGCATTTGCTGGCAAAACGCGAATTCAACGTATTTACACACTGAATACGATATTTAGATGCATTTTTGTGCAATGTACTGAAAATCGTGTAAAACGCAAGTTTCACACTGAAATATGAATGTTATGCTAGAAACCTGTGTATTTGCTGCCGAAATCGCATTTAACGTAAATATCACATTGAAATCCGAATGTGGTGTTAGAAATATCTGTGCATTTGCTGCAGATACGCGAATTCAACATATTTTTCAAACTGAATACGATATTTCGATGCATTTTTGTGCAATGTACTGGAAATCGTGTTAAACACAAGTTTCAAACTGAAATATGAATGTTATGCTAGAAACCTGTGTATTTGCTGCTGAAATCGCATTTAACGTAAATATCGCATTGAAATCCAAATGTGATGTTAGAAATGTCTACGCATTTGCTGCCAAAACGCGAATTCAACGTATTTTACCCACTGAATACGATATTTAGATGCATTTTTGTGCAATGTACTGAAAATCGTGTAAAACGCAAGTTTCACACTGAAATATGAATGTTATGCTAGAAACCTGTGTATTTGCTGCCGAAATCGCATTTAACGTAAATATCACATTGAAATCCGAATGTGGTGTTAGAAATATCTGTGCATTTGCTGCAGATACGCGAATTCAACATATTTTTCAAACTGAATACGATATTTCGATGCATTTTTGTGCAATGTACTGGAAATCGTGTTAAACACAAGTTTCAAACTGAAATATGAATGTTATGCTAGAAACCTGTGTATTTGCTGCTGAAATCGCATTTAACGTAAATATCGCATTGAAATCCAAATGTGATGTTAGAAATGTCTACGCATTTGCTGCCAAAACGCGAATTCAACGTATTTTACCCACTGAATACGATATTTAGATGCATTTTTGTGCAATGTACTGAAAATCGTGTAAAACGCAAGTTTCACACTGAAATATGAATGTTATGCTAGAAACCTGTGTATTTGCTGCCGAAATCGCATTTAACGTAAATATCACATTGAAATCCGAATGTGGTGTTAGAAATATCTGTGCATTTACTGCAGATACGCGAATTCAACATATTTTTCAAACTGAATACGATATTTCGATGCATTTTTGTGCAATGTACTGGAAATCGTTTTAAACACAAGTTTCACATTGAAATATGAATGTTATGCTAGAAACCTGTGTATTTCCTGCTGAAATCGCATTTAACGTAAATATCACATTGAAATACGAATGTGATGTTAGAAATTTCTACGCATTTGCTGCCAAAACGCGAATTCAACGTATTTTACACACTGAATACGATATTTAGATGCATTTTTGTGCAATGTACTGGAAATCGTGTAAAACACAAGTTTCACATTGAAATACGAATGTTATGCTAGAAACCTGTGTATTTGCTGCTGAAATCGCATTTAACGTAAATATCACATTGAAATCCGAATGTGATGCTAGAAATGTCTACGCATTTGCTGCCAAAACGCGAATTCAACGTATTTTACACACTGAATACGATATTTCGATGCGCTTTTGTGCAATGTACTGGAAATCGCGTTAAACACAAGTTTCAAACTGAAATATGAATGTTATGCTAGAAACCTGTGTATTTGCTGCTGAAATCGCATTTAACGTAATATCACATTGAAATCCAAATGTGATGTTAGAAATGTTTACGCATTTGCTGCCAAAACGCGAATTCAACGTATTTTACACACTGAATACGATATTTAGATGTACTTTTGTGCAATGTACTGGAAATCGTGTTAAACACAAGTTTCACATTCAAATATGAATGTTATGCTAGAAACCTGTGTATTTCCTGCTGAAATCGCATTTAACGTAAATATCACATTAAAATACGAATGTGATGTTAGAAATTTCTACGCATTTGCTGCCAAAACGCGAATTCAACGTATTTTACACACTGAATACGATATTTAGATGCATTTTTGTGCAATGTACTGGAAATCGTGTAAAACACAAGTTTCACATTGAAATACGAATGTTATGCTAGAAACCTGTGTATTTGCTGCTGAAATCGCATTTAACGTAAATATCACATTGAAATCCGTATGTGATGCTAGAAATGTCTACGCATTTGCTGCCAAAACGCGAATTCAACGTATTTTACACACTGAATACGATATTTCGATGCGTTTTTGTGCAATGTACTGGAAATCGCGTTAAACACAAGTTTCAAACTGAAATATGAATGGTATGCTAGAAACCTGTGTATTTGCTGCTGAAATCGCATTTAACGTAAAAATCACATTGAAATCCAAATGTGATGTTAGAAATGTTTACGCATTTGCTGCCAAAACGCGAATTCAACGTATTTTACACACTGAATACGATATTTAGATGCACTTTTGTGCAATGTACTGGAAATCGTGTTAAACACAAGTTTCACATTGAAATATGAATGTTATGCTAGAAACCTGTGTATTTCCTGCTGAAATCGCATTTAACGTAAATATCACATTGAAATACGAATGTGATGTTAGAAATTTCTACGCATTAGCTGCCAAAACGCGAATTCAACGTATTTTCCACACTGAATACGATATTTAGATGCATTTTTGTACAATGTACTGGAAATCGTGTAAAACACAAGTTTCACATTGAAATACGAATGTTATGCTAGAAACCTGTGTATTTGCTGCTGAAATCGCATTTAACGTAAATATCACATTGAAATCCGAATGTGATGCTAGAAATGTTTACGCATTTGCTGCCAAAACGCGAATTCAACGTATTTTACACACTGAATACGATATTTCGATGCGTTTTTGTGCAATGTACTGGAAATCGCGTTAAACACAAGTTTCAAACTGAAATATAAATGTTATGCTAGAAACCTGTGTATTTGCTGCTGAAATCGCATTTAACGTAAATATCACATTGAAATACGAATGTGATGTTAGAAATGTCTACGCATTTGCTGCCAAATCGCGAATTCAACGTATTTTACACACTGAATACGATATTTAGATGCATTTTTGTGCAATGTACTGAAAATCGTGTAAAACGCAAGTTTCACACTGAAATATGAATGTTATGCTAGAAACCTGTGTATTTGCTGCTATAATCGCATTTAACGTAAATAACACATTGAAATCCGAATGTGGTGTTAGAAATATCTGTGCATTTGCTGCAGATACGCGAATTCAACATATTTTTCAAACTGAATACGATATTTCGATGCATTTTTGTGCAATGTACTGGAAATCGTGTTAAACACAAGTTTCAAACTGAAATATGAATGTTATGCTAGAAACCTGTGTATTTGCTGCTGAAATCGCATTTAACGTAAATATCGCATTGAAATCCAAATGTGATGTTAGAAATTTCTACGCATTTGCTGCCAAAACGCGAATTCAACGTATTTTACACACTGAATACGATATTTAGATGCATTTTTGTGCAATGTACTGGAAATCGTGTTAAACACAAGTTTCACATTGAAATATGAATGTTATGCTAGAATCCTGTGTATTTCCTGCTGAAATCGCAATTAACGTAAATATCACATTGAAATACGAATGTGATGTTAGAAATTTCTACGCATTTGCTGCCAAAACGCGAATTCAACGTATTTTACTCACTGAATACGATATTTAGATGCATTTTTGTGCAATGTACTGGAAATCGTGTAAAACACAAGTTTCACATTGAAATACGAATGTTATGCTAGAAACCTGTGTATTTGCTGCTGAAATCGCATTTAACGTAAATATCACATTGAAATCCGAATGTGATGCTAGAAATGTCTACGCATTTGCTGCCAAAACGCGAATTCAACGTATTTTACACACTGAATACGATATTTCGATGCGTTTTGTGCAATGTACTGGAAATCGGGTTAAACACAAGTTTCAAACTGAAATATGAATGTTATGCTAGAAACCTGTGTATTTGCTGCTGAAATCGCATTTAACGTAAAAATCACATTGAAATCCAAATGTGATGTTAGAAATGTTTACGCATTTGCTGCCAAAACGCGAATTCAACGTATTTTACACACTGAATACGATATTTAGATGCACTTTTGTGCAATGTACTGGAAATCGTGTTAAACACAAGTTTCACATTGAAATATGAATGTTATGCTAGAAACCTGTGTATTTCCTGCTGAAATCACATTTAACGTAAATATCACATTGAAATACGAATGTGATGTTAGAAATGTTTACGCATTTGCTGCCAAAACGCGAATTCAACGTATTTTACACACTGAATACGATATTTAGATGCATTTTTGTGCAATGTACTGGAAATCGTGTAAAACACAAGTTTCACATTGAAATACGAATGTTATGCTAGAAACCTGTGTATTTGCTGCTGAAATCGCATTTAACGTAAATATCACATTGAAATCCGAATGTGATGCTAGAAATGTCTACGCATTTGCTGCCAAAACGCGAATTCAACGTATTTTACACACTGAATACGATATTTCGATGCGTTTTTGTGCAATGTACTGGAAATCGCGTTAAACACAAGTTTCAAACTGAAATATGAATGTTATGCTAGAAACCTGTGTATTTGCTGCTGAAATCGCATTTAACGTAAATATCGCATTGAAATCCAAATGTGATGTTAGAAATGTCTACGCATTTGCTGCCAAAACGCGAATTCAACGTATTTTACCCACTGAATACGATATTTAGATGCATTTTTGTGCAATGTACTGAAAATCGTGTAAAACGCAAGTTTCACACTGAAATATGAATGTTATGCTAGAAACCTGTGTATTTGCTGCTGAAATCGCATTTAACGTAAATATCACATTGAAATCCGAATGTGATGCTAGAAATGTCTACGCATTTGCTGCCAAAACGCGAATTCAACGTATTTTACACACTGAATACGATATTTCGATGCGTTTTTGTGCAATGTACTGGAAATCGCGTTAAACACAAATTTCAAACTGAAATATAAATGTTATGCTAGAAACCTGTGTATTTGCTGCTGAAATCGCATTTAACGTAAATATCACATTGAAATACGAATGTGATGTTAGAAATGTCTACGCATTTGCTGCCAAATCGCGAATTCAACGTATTTTACACACTGAATACGATATTTAGATGCATTTTTGTGCAATGTACTGAAAATCGTGTAAAACGCAAGTTTCACACTGAAATATGAATGTTATGCTAGAAACCTGTGTATTTGCTGCTATAATCGCATTTAACGTAAATAACACATTGAAATCCGAATGTGGTGTTAGAAATATCTGTGCATTTGCTGCAGATACGCGAATTCAACATATTTTTCAAACTGAATACGATATTTCGATGCATTTTTGTGCAATATACTGGAAATCGTGTTAAACACAAGTTTCAAACTGAAATATGAATGTTATGCTAGAAACCTGTGTATTTGCTGCTGAAATCGCATTTAACGTAAATATCGCATTGAAATCCAAATGTGATGTTATAAATGTCTACGCATTTGCTGCCAAAACGCGAATTCAACGTATTTTACCTACTGAATACGATATTTAGATGCATTTTTGTGCAATGTACTGAAAATCGTGTAAAACGCAAGTTTCACACTGAAATATGAATGTTATGCTAGAAACCTGTGTATTTGCTGCCGAAATCGCATTTAACGTAAATAACACATTGAAATCCGAATGTGGCGTTAGAAATATCTGTGCATTTGCTGCAGATACGCGAATTCAACATATTTTTCAAACTGAATACGATATTTCGATGCATTTTTGTGCAATGTACTGGAAATCGTGTTAAACACAAGTTTCAAACTGAAATATGAATGTTATGATAGAAACCTGTGTATTTGCGGCTGAAATCGCATTTAACCTAAATATCACATTGAAATCCGAATGTGATGTTAGAAATGTCTACGCATGTGAGGCCAATACGCGAATTCTACGTATTTTACACACTGAATACGATATTTAGATGCATTTTTGTGCAATGTACTGAAAATCGTGTTAAACGCAAGTTTTTAATTGAAATATGAATGTTATGCTGGAAACCTGTGTATTTGCTGCTGAAATCGCATTTAACGTAAATAACACATTGAAATCCAAATGTGATGTTAGAAATGTCTACGCATTTGCTGCCAAAACGCGAATTCAACGTATTTTACCCACTGAATACGATATTTAGATGAATTTTTGTGCAATGTACTGAAAATCGTGTTAAACGCAAGTTTCACGCTGAAATATGAATGTTATGCTGGAAACCTGTGTATTTGCTGCTGAAATCGCATTTAACGTAAATAACACATTGAAATCCGAATGTGGTGTTAGAAATATCTGTGCATTTGCTGCAGATACGCGAATTCAACATAGTTTTCAAACTGAATACGATATTTCGATGCATTTTTGTGCAATGTACTGGATATCGTGTTAAACGCAAGTTTCACGCTGAAATATGAATGTAATGCTAGAAACCTGTGTATTTGCTGCTGAAATCGCATTTAACCTAAATATCGCATTGAAATCCGAATGTGGTGTTTGAAATATCTGTGCATTTGCTGCAGATACGCGAATTCAACATATTTTTCAAACTGAATACGATATTTCGATGCATTTTTGTGCAATGTACTGGAAATCGTGTTAAACACAAGTTTCAAACTGAAATATGAATGTTATGCTAGAAACCTGTGTATTTGCTGCTGAAATCGCATTTAACGTAAATATCGCATTGAAATCCAAATGTGATGTTATAAATGTCTACGCATTTGCTGCCAAAACGCGAATTCAACGTATTTTACCTACTGAATACGATATTTAGATGCATTTTTGTGCAATGTACTGAAAATCGTGTAAAACGCAAGTTTCACACTGAAATATGAATGTTATGCTAGAAACCTGTGTATTTGCTGCCGAAATCGCATTTAACGTAAATAACACATTGAAATCCGAATGTGGCGTTAGAAATATCTGTGCATTTGCTGCAGATACGCGAATTCAACATATTTTTCAAACTGAATACGATATTTCGATGCATTTTTGTGCAATGTACTGGAAATCGTGTTAAACACAAGTTTCACATTGAAATATGAATGTTATGCTAGAAACCTGTGTATTTCCTGCTGAAATCGCATTTAACGTAAATATCACATTGAAATACGAATGTGATGTTAGAAATTTCTACGCATTTGCTGCCAAAACGCGAATTCAACGTATTTTACACACTGAATACGATATTTAGATGCATTTTTGTGCAATGTACTGGAAATCGTGTAAAACACAAGTTTCACATTGAAATACGAATGTTATGCTAGAAACCTGTGTATTTGCTGCTGAAATCGCATTTAACGTAAATATCACATTGAAATCCGAATGTGATGCTAGAAATGTCTACGCATTTGCTGCCAAAACGCGAATTCAACGTATTTTACACACTGAATACGATATTTCGATGCGTTTTTGTGCAATGTACTGGAAATCGCGTTAAACACAAGTTTCAAACTGAAATATGAATGTTATGCTAGAAACCTGTGTATTTTCTGCTGAAATCGCATTTAACGTAAATATCACATTGAAATCCAAATGTGATGTTAGAAATGTTTACGCATTTGCTGCCAAAACGCGAATTCAACGTATTTTACACACTGAATACGATATTTAGATGTACTTTTGTGCAATGTACTGGAAATCGTGTTAAACACAAGTTTCACATTGAAATATGAATGTTATGCTAGAAACCTGTGTATTTCCTGCTGAAATCGCATTTAACGTAAATATCACATTGAAATACGAATGTGATGTTAGAAATTTCTACGCATTTGCTGCCAAAACGCGAATTCTACGTATTTTACACACTGAATACGATATTTCGATGCATTTTTGTGCAATGTACTGAAAATCGTGTAAAACGCAAGTTTCACACTGAAATATGAATGTTATGCTAGAAACCTGTGTATTTGCTGCTGAAATCGCATTTAACGTAAATAACACATTGAAATCCGAATGTGGTGTTAGAAATATCTGTGCATTTGCTGCAGATACGCGAATTCAACATATTTTTCAAACTGAATACGATATTTCGATGCATTTTTGTGCAATGTACTGGAAATCGTGTTAAACACAAGTTTCAAACTGAAATATGAATGTTATGCTAGAAACCTGTGTATTTGCTGCTGAAATCGCATTTAACGTAAATAACACATTGAAATCCAAATGTGATGTTAGAAATGTCTACGCATTTGCTGCCAAAACGCGAATTCAACGTATTTTACCCACTGAATACGATATTTAGATGAATTTTTGTGCAATGTACTGAAAATCGTGTTAAACGCAAGTTTCACGCTGAAATATGAATGTTATGCTGGAAACCTGTGTATTTGCTGCTGAAATCGCATTTAACGTAAATAACACATTGAAATCCGAATGTGGTGTTAGAAATATCTGTGCATTTGATGCAGATACGCGAATTCAACATATTTTTCAAACTGAATACGATATTTCGATGCATTTTTGTGCAATGTACTGGAAATCGTGTTAAACACAAGTTTCACATTGAAATATTAATGTTATGCTAGAAACCTGTGTATTTGCGGCTGAAATCGCATTTAACCTAAATATCACATTGAAATCCGAATGTGATGTTAGAAATGTCTACGCATTTGAGGCCAATACGCGAATTCTACGTATTTTACACACTGAATACGATATTTCGATGCATTTTTGTGCAATGTACTGAAAATCGTGTAAAACGCAAGTTTCACACTGAAATATGAATGTTATGCTAGAAACCTGTGTATTTGCTGCTGAAATCGCATTTAACGTAAATAACACATTGAAATCCGAATGTGGTGTTAGAAATATCTGTGCATTTGCTGCAGATACGCGAATTCAACATATTTTTCAAACTGAATACGATATTTCGATGCATTTTTGTGCAATGTACTGGAAATCGTGTTAAACACAAGTTTCAAACTGAAATATGAATGTTATGCTAGAAACCTGTGTATTTGCTGCTGAAATCGCATTTAACGTAAATATCACATTGAAATCCAAATGTGATGTTAGAAATGTCTACGCATTTGCTGGCAAAACGCGAATTCAACGTATTTACACACTGAATACGATATTTAGATGCATTTTTGTGCAATGTACTGAAAATCGTGTTAAACGCAAGTTTCACGCTGAAATATGAATGTTATGCTAGAAACCTGTGTATTTGCTGCTGAAATCGCATTTAACGTAAATAACACATTGAAATCCGAATGTGGTGTTAGAAATATCTGTGCATTTGCTGCAGATACGCGAATTCAACATATTTTTCAAACTGAATACGATATTTCGATGCATTTTTGTGAAATGTACTGGAAATCGTGTTAAACACAAGTTTCAAACTGAAATATGAATGTTATGCTAGAAACCTGTGTATTTGCTGCTGAAATCGCATTTAACGTAAATATCGCATTGAAATCCAAATGTGATGTTATAAATGTCTACGCATTTGCTGCCAAAACGCGAATTCAACGTATTTTACCTACTGAATACGATATTTAGATGCATTTTTGTGCAATGTACTGAAAATCGTGTAAAACGCAAGTTTCACACTGAAATATGAATGTTATGCTAGAAACCTGTGTATTTGCTGCTGAAATCGCATTTAACGTAAATAACACATTGAAATCCGAATGTGGTGTTAGAAATATCTGTGCATTTGCTGCAGATACGCGAATTCAACATATTTTTCAAACTGAATACGATATTTCGATGCATTTTTGTTCAATGTACTGGAAATCGTGTTAAACACAAGTTTCAAACTGAAATATGAATGTTATGCTAGAAACCTGTGTATTTGCTGCTGAAATCGCATTTAACGTAAATAACACATTGAAATCCAAATGTGATGTTAGAAATGTCTACGCATTTGCTGCCAAAACGCGAATTCAACGTATTTTACCCACTGAATACGATATTTAGATGAATTTTTGTGCAATGTACTGAAAATCGTGTTAAACGCAAGTTTCACGCTGAAATATGAATGTTATGCTGGAAACCTGTGTATTTGCTGCTGAAATCGCATTTAACGTAAATAACACATTGAAATCCGAATGTGGTGTTAGAAATATCTGTGCATTTGATGCAGATACGCGAATTCAACATATTTTTCAAACTGAATACGATATTTCGATGCATTTTTGTGCAATGTACTGGAAATCGTGTTAAACACAAGTTTCACATTGAAATATTAATGTTATGCTAGAAACCTGTGTATTTGCGGCTGAAATCGCATTTAACCTAAATATCACATTGAAATCCGAATGTGATGTTAGAAATGTCTACGCATTTGAGGCCAATACGCGAATTCTACGTATTTTACACACTGAATACGATATTTCGATGCATTTTTGTGCAATGTACTGAAAATCGTGTAAAACGCAAGTTTCACACTGAAATATGAATGTTATGCTAGAAAC
This sequence comes from Carabus problematicus, assembly GCA_963422195.1. Lineage (NCBI taxonomy): Eukaryota > Metazoa > Arthropoda > Insecta > Coleoptera > Carabidae > Carabus > Carabus problematicus. The sequence continues at coordinate 7,633,442 of OY728586.1, forward strand.
CTGTGTATTTGCTGCTGAAATCGCATTTAACGTAAATAACACATTGAAATCCGAATGTGGTGTTAGAAATATCTGTGCATTTGCTGCAGATACGCGAATTCAACATATTTTTCAAACTGAATACGATATTTCGATGCATTTTTGTGCAATGTACTGGAAATCGTGTTAAACACAAGTTTCAAACTGAAATATGAATGTTATGCTAGAAACCTGTGTATTTGCTGCTGAAATCGCATTTAACGCAAATATCACATTGAAATCCTAATGTGATGTTAGAAATGTCTACGCATTTGCTGGCAAAACGCGAATTCAACGTATTTACACACTGAATACGATATTTAGATGCATTTTTGTGCAATGTACTGAAAATCGTGTTAAACGCAAGTTTCACACTGAAATATGAATGTTATGCTAGAAACCTGTGTATTTGCTGCTGAAATCGCATTTAACGTAAATAACACATTGAAATCCGAATGTGGTGTTAGAAATATCTGTGCATTTGCTGCAGATACGCGAATTCAACATATTTTTCATACTGAATACGATATTTCGATGCATTTTTGTGAAATGTACTGGAAATCGTGTTAAACACAAGTTTCAAACTGAAATATGAATGTTATGCTAGAAACCTGTGTATTTGCTGCTGAAATCGCATTTAACGTAAATATCGCATTGAAATCCAAATGTGATGTTATAAATGTCTACGCATTTGCTGCCAAAACGCGAATTCAACGTATTTTACCTACTGAATACGATATTTAGATGCATTTTTGTGCAATGTACTGAAAATCGTGTAAAACGCAAGTTTCACACTGAAATATGAATGTTATGCTAGAAACCTGTGTATTTGCTGCCGAAATCGCATTTAACGTAAATAACACATTGAAATCCGAATGTGGCGTTAGAAATATCTGTGCATTTGCTGCAGATACGCGAATTCAACATATTTTTCAAACTGAATACGATATTTCGATGCATTTTTGTGCAATGTACTGGAAATCGTGTTAAACACAAGTTTCACATTGAAATATGAATGTTATGCTAGAAACCTGTGTATTTCCTGCTGAAATCGCATTTAACGTAAATATCACATTGAAATACGAATGTGATGTTAGAAATTTCTACGCATTTGCTGCCAAAACGCGAATTCAACGTATTTTACACACTGAATACGATATTTAGATGCATTTTTGTGCAATGTACTGGAAATCGTGTAAAACACAAGTTTCACATTGAAATACGAATGTTATGCTAGAAACCTGTGTATTTGCTGCTGAAATCGCATTTAACGTAAATATCACATTGAAATCCGAATGTGGTGTTAGAAATATCTGTGCATTTGCTGCAGATACGCGAATTCAACATATTTTTCAAACTGAATACGATATTTCGATGCATTTTTGTGCAATGTACTGGAAATCGTGTTAAACACAAGTTTCAAACTGAAATATGAATGTTATGCTAGAAACCTGTGTATTTGCTGCTGAAATCGCATTTAACGTAAATATCACATTGAAATCCAAATGTGATGTTAGAAATGTCTACGCATTTGCTGGCAAAACGCGAATTCAACGTATTTACACACTGAATACGATATTTAGATGCATTTTTGTGCAATGTACTGAAAATCGTGTTAAACGCAAGTTTCACACTGAAATATGAATGTTATGCTAGAAACCTGTGTATTTGCTGCTGAAATCGCATTTAACGTAAATAACACATTGAAATCCGAATGTGGTGTTAGAAATATCTGTGCATTTGCTGCAGATACGCGAATTCAACATATTTTTCATACTGAATACGATATTTCGATGCATTTTTGTGAAATGTACTGGAAATCGTGTTAAACACAAGTTTCAAACTGAAATATGAATGTTATGCTAGAAACCTGTGTATTTGCTGCTGAAATCGCATTTAACGTAAATATCGCATTGAAATCCAAATGTGATGTTATAAATGTCTACGCATTTGCTGCCAAAACGCGAATTCAACGTATTTTACCTACTGAATACGATATTTAGATGCATTTTTGTGCAATGTACTGAAAATCGTGTAAAACGCAAGTTTCACACTGAAATATGAATGTTATGCTAGAAACCTGTGTATTTGCTGCCGAAATCGCATTTAACGTAAATAACACATTGAAATCCGAATGTGGCGTTAGAAATATCTGTGCATTTGCTGCAGATACGCGAATTCAACATATTTTTCAAACTGAATACGATATTTCGATGCATTTTTGTGCAATGTACTGGAAATCGTGTTAAACACAAGTTTCACATTGAAATATGAATGTTATGCTAGAAACCTGTGTATTTCCTGCTGAAATCGCATTTAACGTAAATATCACATTGAAATACGAATGTGATGTTAGAAATTTCTACGCATTTGCTGCCAAAACGCGAATTCAACGTATTTTACACACTGAATACGATATTTAGATGCATTTTTGTGCAATGTACTGGAAATCGTGTAAAACACAAGTTTCACATTGAAATACGAATGTTATGCTAGAAACCTGTGTATTTGCTGCTGAAATCGCATTTAACGTAAATATCACATTGAAATCCGAATGTGATGCTAGAAATGTCTACGCATTTGCTGCCAAAACGCGAATTCAACGTATTTCACACACTGAATACGATATTTCGATGCGTTTTTGTGCAATGTACTGGAAATCGCGTTAAACACAAGTTTCAAACTGAAATATGAATGTTATGCTAGAAACCTGTGTATTTGCTGCTGAAATCGCATTTAACGTAAATATCACATTGAAATCCGAATGTGATGCTAGAAATGTCTACGCATTAGCTGCCAAAACGCGAATTCAACGTATTTTACACACTGAATACGATATTTCGATGCGTTTTTGTGCAATGTACTGGAAATCGCGTTAAACACAAGTTTCAAACTGAAATATGAATGTTATGCTAGAAACCTGTGTATTTGCTACTGAAATCGCATTTAACGTAAATATCACATTGAAATCCAAATGTGATGTTAGAAATGTTTACGCATTTGCTGCCAAAACGCGAATTCAACGTATTTTACACACTGAATACGATATTTAGATGCACTTTTGTGCAATGTACTGGAAATCGTGTTAAACACAAGTTTCACATTGAAATATGAATGTTATGCTAGAAACCTGTGTATTTCCTGCTGAAATCGCATTTAACGTAAATATCACATTGAAATACGAATGTGATGTTAGAAATGTCTACGCATTTGCTGCCAAAACGCGAATTCAACGTATTTTACCCACTGAATACGATATTTAGATGAATTTTTGTGCAATGTACTGAAAATCGTGTTAAACGCAAGTTTCACGCTGAAATATGAATGTTATGCTGGAAACCTGTGTATTTGCTGCTGAAATCGCATTTAACGTAAATAACACATTGAAATCCGAATGTGGTGTTAGAAATATCTGTGCATTTGATGCAGATACGCGAATTCAACATATTTTTCAAACTGAATACGATATTTCGATGCATTTTTGTGCAATGTACTGGAAATCGTGTTAAACACAAGTTTCACATTGAAATATTAATGTTATGCTAGAAACCTGTGTATTTGCGGCTGAAATCGCATTTAACCTAAATATCACATTGAAATCCGAATGTGATGTTAGAAATGTCTACGCATTTGAGGCCAATACGCGAATTCTACGTATTTTACACACTGAATACGATATTTCGATGCATTTTTGTGCAATGTACTGAAAATCGTGTAAAACGCAAGTTTCACACTGAAATATGAATGTTATGCTAGAAACCTGTGTATTTGCTGCTGAAATCGCATTTAACGTAAATAACACATTGAAATCCGAATGTGGTGTTAGAAATATCTGTGCATTTGCTGCAGATACGCGAATTCAACATATTTTTCAAACTGAATACGATATTTCGATGCATTTTTGTGCAATGTACTGGAAATCGTGTTAAACACAAGTTTCAAACTGAAATATGAATGTTATGCTAGAAACCTGTGTATTTGCTGCTGAAATCGCATTTAACGCAAATATCACATTGAAATCCTAATGTGATGTTAGAAATGTCTACGCATTTGCTGGCAAAACGCGAATTCAACGTATTTACACACTGAATACGATATTTAGATGCATTTTTGTGCAATGTACTGAAAATCGTGTTAAACGCAAGTTTCACACTGAAATATGAATGTTATGCTAGAAACCTGTGTATTTGCTGCTGAAATCGCATTTAACGTAAATAACACATTGAAATCCGAATGTGGTGTTAGAAATATCTGTGCATTTGCTGCAGATACGCGAATTCAACATATTTTTCATACTGAATACGATATTTCGATGCATTTTTGTGAAATGTACTGGAAATCGTGTTAAACACAAGTTTCAAACTGAAATATGAATGTTATGCTAGAAACCTGTGTATTTGCTGCTGAAATCGCATTTAACGTAAATATCGCATTGAAATCCAAATGTGATGTTATAAATGTCTACGCATTTGCTGCCAAAACGCGAATTCAACGTATTTTACCTACTGAATACGATATTTAGATGCATTTTTGTGCAATGTACTGAAAATCGTGTAAAACGCAAGTTTCACACTGAAATATGAATGTTATGCTAGAAACCTGTGTATTTGCTGCCGAAATCGCATTTAACGTAAATAACACATTGAAATCCGAATGTGGCGTTAGAAATATCTGTGCATTTGCTGCAGATACGCGAATTCAACATATTTTTCAAACTGAATACGATATTTCGATGCATTTTTGTGCAATGTACTGGAAATCGTGTTAAACACAAGTTTCACATTGAAATATGAATGTTATGCTAGAAACCTGTGTATTTCCTGCTGAAATCGCATTTAACGTAAATATCACATTGAAATACGAATGTGATGTTAGAAATTTCTACGCATTTGCTGCCAAAACGCGAATTCAACGTATTTTACACACTGAATACGATATTTAGATGCATTTTTGTGCAATGTACTGGAAATCGTGTAAAACACAAGTTTCACATTGAAATACGAATGTTATGCTAGAAACCTGTGTATTTGCTGCTGAAATCGCATTTAACGTAAATATCACATTGAAATCCGAATGTGATGCTAGAAATGTCTACGCATTTGCTGCCAAAACGCGAATTCAACGTATTTCACACACTGAATACGATATTTCGATGCGTTTTTGTGCAATGTACTGGAAATCGCGTTAAACACAAGTTTCAAACTGAAATATGAATGTTATGCTAGAAACCTGTGTATTTGCTGCTGAAATCGCATTTAACGTAAATATCACATTGAAATCCGAATGTGATGCTAGAAATGTCTACGCATTAGCTGCCAAAACGCGAATTCAACGTATTTTACACACTGAATACGATATTTCGATGCGTTTTTGTGCAATGTACTGGAAATCGCGTTAAACACAAGTTTCAAACTGAAATATGAATGTTATGCTAGAAACCTGTGTATTTGCTACTGAAATCGCATTTAACGTAAATATCACATTGAAATCCAAATGTGATGTTAGAAATGTTTACGCATTTGCTGCCAAAACGCGAATTCAACGTATTTTACACACTGAATACGATATTTAGATGCACTTTTGTGCAATGTACTGGAAATCGTGTTAAACACAAGTTTCACATTGAAATATGAATGTTATGCTAGAAACCTGTGTATTTCCTGCTGAAATCGCATTTAACGTAAATATCACATTGAAATACGAATGTGATGTTAGAAATTTCTACGCATTTGCTGCCAAAACGCGAATTCAACGTATTGTACACACTGAATACGATATTTAGATGCATTTTTGTGCAATGTACTGGAAATCGTGTAAAACACAAGTTTCACATTGAAATACGAATGTTATGCTAGAAACCTGTGTATTTGCTGCTGAAATCGCATTTAACGTAAATATCACATTGAAATCCGAATGTGATGCTAGAAATGTCTACGCATTTGCTGCCAAAACGCGAATTCAACGTATTTTACACACTGAATACGATATTTCGATGCGTTTTTGTGCAAGGTACTGGAAATCGCGTTAAACACAAGTTTCAAACTGAAATATGAATGTTATGCTAGAAACCTGTGTATTTGCTGCTGAAATCGCATTTAACGTAAATATCACATTGAAATCCAAATGTGATGTTAGAAATGTTTACGCATTTGCTGCCAAAACGCGAATTCAACGTATTTTACACACTGAATACGATATTTAGATGCACTTTTGTGCAATGTACTGGAAATCGTGTTAAACACAAGTTTCACATTGAAATATGAATGTTATGCTAGAAACCTGTGTATTTCCTGCTGAAATCGCATTTAACGTAAATATCACATTGAAATACGAATGTTATGCTAGAAACCTGTGTATTTGCTGCTGAAATCGCATTTAACGTAAATATCACATTGAAATCCGAATGTGATGTTAGAAATGTCTACGCATTTGCTGCCAAAACGCGAATTCAACGTATTTTACCCACTGAATACGATATTTAGATGAATTTTTGTGCAATGTACTGAAAATCGTGTTAAACGCAAGTTTCACGCTGAAATATGAATGTTATGCTGGAAACCTGTGTATTTGCTGCTGAAATCGCATTTAACGTAAATAACACATTGAAATCCGAATGTGGTGTTAGAAATATCTGTGCATTTGCTGCAGATACGCGAATTCAACATATTTTTCAAACTGAATACGATATTTCGATGCATTTTTGTGCAATGTACTGGAAATCGTGTTAAACACAAGTTTCACATTGAAATATTAATGTTATGCTAGAAACCTGTGTATTTGCGGCTGAAATCGCATTTAACCTAAATATCACATTGAAATCCGAATGTGATGTTAGAAATGTCTACGCATTTGAGGCCAATACGCGAATTCTACGTATTTTACACACTGAATACGATATTTCGATGCATTTTTGTGCAATGTACTGAAAATCGTGTAAAACGCAAGTTTCACACTGAAATATGAATGTTATGCTAGAAACCTGTGTATTTGCTGCTGAAATCGCATTTAACGTAAATAACACATTGAAATCCGAATGTGGTGTTAGAAATATCTGTGCATTTGCTGCAGATACGCGAATTCAACATATTTTTCAAACTGAATACGATATTTTGATGCATTTTTGTGCAATGTACTGGAAATCGTGTTAAACACAAGTTTCAAACTGAAGTATGAATGTTATGCTAGAAACCTGTGTATTTGCTGCTGAAATCGCATTTAACGTAAATATCACATTGAAATCCAAATGTGATGTTAGAAATGTCTACGCATTTGCTGGCAAAACGCGAATTCAACGTATTTACACACTGAATACGATATTTAGATGCATTTTTGTGCAATGTACTGAAAATCGTGTTAAACGCAAGTTTCACGCTGAAATATGAATGTTATGCTAGAAACCTGTGTATTTGCTGCCGAAATCGCATTTAACGTAAATAACACATTGAAATCCGAATGTGGCGTTAGAAATATCTGTGCATTTGCTGCAGATACGCGAATTCAACATATTTTTCAAACTGAATACGATATTTCGATGCATTTTTGTGCAATGTACTGGAAATCGTGTTAAACACAAGTTTCACATTGAAATATGAATGTTATGCTAGAAACCTGTGTATTTCCTGCTGAAATCGCATTTAACGTAAATATCACATTGAAATACGAATGTGATGTTAGAAATTTCTACGCATTAGCTGCCAAAACGCGAATTCAACGTATTTTCCACACTGAATACGATATTTAGATGCATTTTTGTGCAATGTACTGGAAATCGTGTAAAACACAAGTTTCACATTGAAATACGAATGTTATGCTAGAAACCTGTGTATTTGCTGCTGAAATCGCATTTAACGTAAATATCACATTGAAATCCGAATGTGATGCTAGAAATGTCTACGCATTTGCTGCCAAAACGCGAATTCAACGTATTTTACACACTGAATACGATATTTCGATGCGTTTTTGTGCAATGTACTGGAAATCGCGTTAAACACAAGTTTCAAACTGAAATATAAATGTTATGCTAGAAACCTGTGTATTTGCTGCTGAAATCGCATTTAACGTAAATATCACATTGAAATCCGAATGTGATGTTAGAAATGTTTACGCATTTGCTGCCAAAACGCGAATTCAACGTATTTTACCCACTGAATACGATATTTAGATTCACTTTTGTGCAATGTACTGAAAATCGTGTAAAACGCAAGTTTCACACTGAAATATGAATGTTATGCTAGAAACCTGTGTATTTGCTGCTGAAATCGCATTTAACGTAAATAACACATTGAAATCCGAATGTGGTGTTAGAAATATCTGTGCATTTGCTGCAGATACGCGAATTCAACATATTTTTCAAACTGAATTCGATATTTCGATGCATTTTTGTGCAATGTACTGGAAATCGTGTTAAACACAAGTTTCAAACTGAAATATGAATGTTATGATAGAAACCTGTGTATTTGCGGCTGAAATCGCATTTAACCTAAATATCACATTGAAATCCGAATGTGATGTTAGAAATGTCTACGCATTTGAGGCCAATACGCGAATTCTACGTATTTTACACACTGAATACGATATTTCGATGCATTTTTGTACAATGTACTGAAAATCGTGTAAAACGCAAGTTTCACACTGAAATATGAATGTTATGCTAGAAACCTGTGTATTTGCTGCTGATATCGCATTTAACGTAAATATCACATTGAAATCCAAATGTGATGTTAGAAATGTCTACGCATTTGCTGGCAAAACGCGAATTCAACGTATTTACACACTGAATACGATATTTAGATGCATTTTTGTGCAATGTACTGAAAATCGTGTTAAACGCAAGTTTTTAATTGAAATATGAATGTTATGCTGGAAACCTGTGTATTTGCTGCTGAAATCGCATTTAACGTAAATAACACATTGAAATCCGAATGTGATGTTAGAAATGTCTACGCATTTGCTGCCAAAACGCGAATTCAACGTATTTTACCCACTGAATACGATATTTAGATGAATTTTTGTGCAATGTACTGAAAATCGTGTTAAACGCAAGTTTCACGCTGAAATATGAATGTTATGCTGGAAACCTGTGTATTTGCTGCTGAAATCGCATTTAACGTAAATAACACATTGAAATCCGAATGTGGTGTTAGAAATATCTGTGCATTTGCTGCAGATACGCGAATTCAACATAGTTTTCAAACTGAATACGATATTTCGATGCATTTTTGTGCAATGTACTGGAAATCGTGTTAAACGCAAGTTTCACGCTGAAATATGAATGTAATGCTAGAAACCTGTGTATTTGCTGCTGAAAACGCATTTAACCTAAATATCGCATTGAAATCCGAATATGGTGTTTGAAATATCTGTGCATTTGCTGCAGATACGCGAATTCAACATATTTTTCAAACTGAATACGATATTTCGATGCATTTTTGTGCAATGTACTGGAAATCGTGTTAAACACAAGTTTCAAACTGAAATATGAATGTTAGGCTAGAAACCTGTGTATTTGCTGCTGAAATCGCATTTAACGTAAATATCACATTGAAATCCAAATGTGATGTTAGAAATGTCTACGCATTTGCTGTCAAAACGCGAATTCAACGTATTTTACCCACTGAATACGATATTTAGATGCATTTTTGTGCAATGTACTGAAAATCATGTAAAACGCAAGTTTCACACTGAAATATGAATGTTATGCTAGAAACCTGTGTATTTGCTGCTGAAATCGCATTTAACGTAAATAACACATTGAAATCCGAATGTGGTGTTAGAAATATCTGTGCATTTGCTGCAGATACGCGAATTCAACATATTTTTCAAACTGAATACGATATTTCGATGCATTTTTGTGCAATGTACTGGAAATCGTGTTAAACACAAGTTTCACATTGAAATATTAATGTTATGCTAGAAACCTGTGTATTTGCGGCTGAAATCGCATTTAACCTAAATATCACATTGAAATCCGAATGTGATGTTAGAAATGTCTACGCATTTGAGGCCAATACGCGAATTCTACGTATTTTACACACTGAATACGATATTTCGATGCATTTTTGTGCAATGTACTGAAAATCGTGTAAAACGCAAGTTTCACACTGAAATATGAATGTTATGCTAGAAACCTGTGTATTTGCTGCTGAAATCGCATTTAACGTAAATAACACATTGAAATCCGAATGTGGTGTTAGAAATATCTGTGCATTTGCTGCAGATACGCGAATTCAACATATTTTTCAAACTGAATACGATATTTTGATGCATTTTTGTGCAATGTACTGGAAATCGTGTTAAACACAAGTTTCAAACTGAAGTATGAATGTTATGCTAGAAACCTGTGTATTTGCTGCTGAAATCGCATTTAACGTAAATATCACATTGAAATCCAAATGTGATGTTAGAAATGTCTACGCATTTGCTGGCAAAACGCGAATTCAACGTATTTACACACTGAATACGATATTTAGATGCATTTTTGTGCAATGTACTGAAAATCGTGTTAAACGCAAGTTTCACGCTGAAATATGAATGTTATGCTAGAAACCTGTGTATTTGCTGCCGAAATCGCATTTAACGTAAATAACACATTGAAATCCGAATGTGGCGTTAGAAATATCTGTGCATTTGCTGCAGATACGCGAATTCAACATATTTTTCAAACTGAATACGATATTTCGATGCATTTTTGTGCAATGTACTGGAAATCGTGTTAAACACAAGTTTCACATTGAAATATGAATGTTATGCTAGAAACCTGTGTATTTCCTGCTGAAATCGCATTTAACGTAAATATCACATTGAAATACGAATGTGATGTTAGAAATTTCTACGCATTTGCTGCCAAAACGCGAATTCAACGTATTTTACACACTGAATACGATATTTAGATGCATTTTTGTGCAATGTACTGGAAATCGTGTAAAACACAAGTTTCACACTGAAATATGAATGTTATGCTAGAAACCTGTGTATTTGCTGCTGAAATCGCATTTAACGTAAATATCACATTGAAATCCGAATGTGATGTTAGAAATGTCTACGCATTTGCTGCCAAAACGCGAATTCAACGTATTTTACACACTGAATACGATATTTAGATGTATTTTTGTGCAATGTACTGAAAATCGTGTAAAACGCAAGTGTCACACTGAAATACGAATGTTATGCTAGAAACCTGTGTATTTGCTGCTGAAATCGCATTTAACGTAAATATCACATTGAAATCCGAATGTGATGCTAGAAATGTCTACGCATTTGCTGCCAAAACGCGAATTCAACGTATTTTACACACTGAATACGATATTTCGATGCGTTTTTGTGCAATGTACTGGAAATCGCGTTAAACACAAGTTTCAAACTGAAATATAAATGTTATGCTAGAAACCTGTGTATTTGCTGCTGAAATCGCATTTAACGTAAATATCACATTGAAATCCAAATGTGATGTTAGAAATGTTTACGCATTTGCTGCCAAAACGCGAATTCAACGTATTTTACCCACTGAATACGATATTTAGATGCACTTTTGTGCAATGTACTGAAAATCGTGTAAAACGCAAGTTTCACACTGAAATATGAATGTTATGCTAGAAACCTGTGAATTTGCTGCTGAAATCGCATTTAACGTAAATAACACATTGAAATCCGAATGTGGTGTTAGAAATATCTGTGCATTTGCTGCAGATACGCGAATTCAACATATTTTTCAAACTGAATACGATATTTCGATGCATTTTTGTGCAATGTACTGGAAATCGTGTTAAACACAAGTTTCAAACTGAAATATGAATGTTATGATAGAAACCTGTGTATTTGCGGCTGAAATCGCATTTAACCTAAATATCACATTGAAATCCGAATGTGATGTTAGAAATGTCTACGCATGTGAGGCCAATACGCGAATTCTACGTATTTTACACACTGAATACGATATTTAGATGCATTTTTGTGCAATGTACTGAAAATCGTGTTAAACGCAAGTTTTTAATTGAAATATGAATGTTATGCTGGAAACCTGTGTATTTGCTGCTGAAATCGCATTTAACGTAAATAACACATTGAAATCCAAATGTGATGTTAGAAATGTCTACGCATTTGCTGCCAAAACGCGAATTCAACGTATTTTACCCACTGAATACGATATTTAGATGAATTTTTGTGCAATGTACTGAAAATCGTGTTAAACGCAAGTTTCACGCTGAAATATGAATGTTATGCTGGAAACCTGTGTATTTGCTGCTGAAATCGCATTTAACGTAAATAACACATTGAAATCCGAATGTGGTGTTAGAAATATCTGTGCATTTGCTGCAGATACGCGAATTCAACATAGTTTTCAAACTGAATACGATATTTCGATGCATTTTTGTGCAATGTACTGGAAATCGTGTTAAACGCAAGTTTCACGCTGAAATATGAATGTAATGCTAGAAACCTGTGTATTTGCTGCTGAAATCGCATTTAACCTAAATATCGCATTGAAATCCGAATGTGGTGTTTGAAATATCTGTGCATTTGCTGCAGATACGCGAATTCAACATATTTTTCAAACTGAATACGATATTTCGATGCATTTTTGTGCAATGTACTGGAAATCGTGTTAAACACAAGTTTCAAACTGAAATATGAATGTTATGCTAGAAACCTGTGTATTTGCTGCTGAAATCGCATTTAACGTAAATATCGCATTGAAATCCAAATGTGATGTTATAAATGTCTACGCATTTGCTGCCAAAACGCGAATTCAACGTATTTTACCTACTGAATACGATATTTCGATGCATTTTTGTGCAATGTACTGGAAATCGTGTTAAACACAAGTTTCACATTGAAATATTAATGTTATGCTAGAAACCTGTGTATTTGCGGCTGAAATCGCATTGAACCTAAATAACACATTGAAATCCGAATGTGGCGTTAGAAATATCTGTGCATTTGCTGCAGATACGCGAATTCAACATATTTTTCAAACTGAATACGATATTTCGATGCATTTTTGTGCAATGTACTGGAAATCGTGTTAAACACAAGTTTCACATTGAAATATGAATGTTATGCTAGAAACCTGTGTATTTCCTGCTGAAATCGCATTTAACGTAAATATCACATTGAAATACGAATGTGATGTTAGAAATTTCTACGCATTTGCTGCCAAAACGCGAATTCAACGTATTTTACACACTGAATACGATATTTAGATGCATTTTTGTGCAATGTACTGGAAATCGTGTAAAACACAAGTTTCACATTGAAATACGAATGTTATGCTAGAAACCTGTGTATTTGCTGCTGAAATCGCATTTAACGTAAATATCACATTGAAATCCGAATGTGATGCTAGAAATGTCTACGCATTTGCTGCCAAAACGCGAATTCAACGTATTTTACACACTGAATACGATATTTCGATGCGTTTTTGTGCAATGTACTGGAAATCGCGTTAAACACAAGTTTCAAACTGAAATATAAATGTTATGCTAGAAACCTGTGTATTTGCTGCTGAAATCGCATTTAACGTAAATAACACATTGAAATCCGAATGTGGTGTTAGAAATATCTGTGCATTTGCTGCAGATACGCGAATTCAACATATTTTTCAAACTGAATACGACATTTCGATGCATTTTTGTGCAATGTACTGGAAATCGTGTTAAACACAAGTTTCAAACTGAAATATGAATGTTATGCTAGAAACCTGTGTATTTGCTGCTGAAATCGCATTTAACGTAAATAACACATTGAAATCCAAATGTGATGTTAGAAATGTCTACGCATTTGCTGCCAAAACGCGAATTCAACGTATTTTACCCACTGAATACGATATTTAGATGAATTTTTGTGCAATGTACTGAAAATCGTGTTAAACGCAAGTTTCACGCTGAAATATGAATGTTATGCTGGAAACCTGTGTATTTGCTGCTGAAATCGCATTTAACGTAAATAACACATTGAAATCCGAATGTGGTGTTAGAAATATCTGTGCATTTGCTGCAGATACGCGAATTCAACATAGTTTTCAAACTGAATACGATATTTCGATGCATTTTTGTGCAATGTACTGGAAATCGTGTTAAACGCAAGTTTCACGCTGAAATATGAATGTAATGCTAGAAACCTGTGTATTTGCTGCTGAAATCGCATTTAACCTAAATATCGCATTGAAATCCGAATGTGGTGTTTGAAATATCTGTGCATTTGCTGCAGATACGCGAATTCAACGTATTTTACACACTGAATACGATATTTCGATGCGTTTTTGTGCAATGTACTGGAAATCGCGTTAAACACAAGTTTCAAACTGAAATATGAATGTTATGCTAGAAACCTGTGTATTTGCTGCTGAAATCGCATTTAACGCAAATATCACATTGAAATCCAAATGTGATGTTAGAAATGTTTACGCATTTGCTGCCAAAACGCGAATTCAACGTATTTTACCCACTGAATACGATATTTAGATGCATTTTTGTGCAATGTACTGAAAATCGTGTAAAACGCAAGTTTCACACTGAAATATGAATGTTATGCTAGAAACCTGTGTATTTGCTGCTGAAATCGCATTTAACGTAAATAACACATTGAAATCCGAATGTGGTGTTAGAAATATCTGTGCATTTGCTGCAGATACGCGAATTCAACATATTTTTCAAACTGAATACGATATTTCGATGCATTTTTGTGCAATGTACTGGAAATCGTGTTAAACACAAGTTTCAAACTGAAATATGAATGTTATGCTAGAAACCTGTGTATTTGCTGCTGAAATCGCATTTAACGTAAATAACACATTGAAATCCAAATGTGATGTTAGAAATGTCTACGCATTTGCTGCCAAAACGCGAATTCAACGTATTTTACCCACTGAATACGATATTTAGATGAATTTTTGTGCAATGTACTGAAAATCGTGTTAAACGCAAGTTTCACGCTGAAATATGAATGTTATGCTGGAAACCTGTGTATTTGCTGCTGAAATCGCATTTAACGTAAATAACACATTGAAATCCGAATGTGGTGTTAGAAATATCTGTGCATTTGCTGCAGATACGCGAATTCAACATAGTTTTCAAACTGAATACGATATTTCGATGCATTTTTGTGCAATGTACTGGAAATCGTGTTAAACGCAAGTTTCACGCTGAAATATGAATGTAATGCTAGAAACCTGTGTATTTGCTGCTGAAATCGCATTTAACCTAAATATCGCATTGAAATCCGAATGTGGTGTTTGAAATATCTGTGCATTTGCTGCAGATACGCGAATTCAACATATTTTTCAATCTGAATACGATATTTCGATGCATTTTTGTGCAATGTACTGGAAATCGTGTTAAACACAAGTTTCAAACTGAAATATGAATGTTATGCTAGAAACCTGTGTATTTGCTGCTGAAATCGCATTTAACGTAAATATCACATTGAAATCCAAATGTGATGTTAGAAATGTCTACGCATTTGCTGTCAAAACGCGAATTCAACGTATTTTACCCACTGAATACGATATTTAGATGCATTTTTGTGCAATGTACTGAAAATCATGTAAAACGCAAGTTTCACACTGAAATATGAATGTTATGCTAGAAACCTGTGTATTTGCTGCTGAAATCGCATTTAACGTAAATAACACATTGAAATCCGAATGTGGTGTTAGAAATATCTGTGCATTTGATGCAGATGCGCGAATTCAACATATTTTTCAAACTGAATACGATATTTCGATGCATTTTTGTGCAATGTACTGGAAATCGTGTTAAACACAAGTTTCACATTGAAATATTAATGTTATGCTAGAAACCTGTGTATTTGCGGCTGAAATCGCATTGAACCTAAATATCACATTGAAATCCGAATGTGATGTTAGAAATGTCTACGCATTTGAGGCCAATACGCGAATTCTACGTATTTTACACACTGAATTCGATATTTCGATGCATTTTTGTGCAATGTACTGAAAATCGTGTAAAACGCAAGTTTCACACTGAAATATGAATGTTATGCTAGAAACCTGTGTATTTCCTGCTGAAATCGCATTTAACGTAAATATCACATTGAAATACGAATGTGATGTTAGAAATTTCTACGCATTTGCTGCCAAAACGCGAATTCTACGTATTTTACACACTGAATACGATATTTCGATGCATTTTTGTGCAATGTACTGAAAATCGTGTAAAACGCAAGTTTCACACTGAAATATGAATGTTATGCTAGAAACCTGTGTATTTGCTGCTGAAATCGCATTTAACGTAAATAACACATTGAAATCCGAATGTGGTGTTAGAAATATCTGTGCATTTGATGCAGATGCGCGAATTCAACATATTTTTCAAACTGAATACGATATTTCGATGCATTTTTGTGCAATGTACTGGAAATCGTGTTAAACACAAGTTTCACATTGAAATATTAATGTTATGCTAGAAACCTGTGTATTTGCGGCTGAAATCGCATTTAACCTAAATATCACATTGAAATCCGAATGTGATGTTAGAAATGTCTACGCATTTGAGGCCAATACGCGAATTCTACGTATTTTACACACTGAATACGATATTTCGATGCATTTTTGTGCAATGTACTGAAAATCGTGTAAAACGCAAGTTTCACACTGAAATATGAATGTTATGCTAGAAACCTGTGTATTTGCTGCTGAAATCGCGCTTAACGTAAATAACACATTGAAATCCGAATGTGGTGTTAGAAATATCTGTGCATTTGCTGCAGATACGCGAATTCAACATATTTTTCAAACTGAATACGATATTTCGATGCATTTTTGTGCAATGTACTGGAAATCGTGTTAAACACAAGTTTCAAACTGAAATATGAATGTTATGCTAGAAACCTGTGTATTTGCTGCTGAAATCGCATTTAACGTAAATATCACATTGAAATCCAAATGTGATGTTAGAAATGTCTACGCATTTGCTGGCAAAACGCGAATTCAACGTATTTACACACTGAATACGATATTTAGATGCATTTTTGTGCAATGTACTGAAAATCGTGTTAAACGCAAGTTTCACGCTGAAATATGAATGTTATGCTAGAAACCTGTGTATTTGCTGCTGAAATCGCATTTAACGTAAATAACACATTGAAATCCGAATGTGGTGTTAGAAATATCTGTGCATTTGCTGCAGATACGCGAATTCAACATATTTTTCAAACTGAATACGATATTTCGATGCATTTTTGTGCAATGTACTGGAAATCGTGTTAAACACAAGTTTCAAACTGAAATATGAATGTTATGCTAGAAACCTGTGTATTTGCTGCTGAAATCGCATTTAACGTAAATATCGCATTGAAATCCAAATGTGATGTTATAAATGTCTACGCATTTGCTGCCAAAACGCGAATTCAACGTATTTTACCTACTGAATACGATATTTAGATGCATTTTTGTGCAATGTACTGAAAATCGTGTAAAACGCAAGTTTCACACTGAAATATGAATGTTATGCTAGAAACCTGTGTATTTGCTGCCGAAATCGCATTTAACGTAAATAACACATTGAAATCCGAATGTTGCGTTAGAAATATCTGTGCATTTGCTGCAGATACGCGAATTCAACATATTTTTCAAACTGAATACGATATTTCGATGCATTTTTGTGCAATGTACTGGAAATCGGGTTAAACACAAGTTTCACATGGAAATATGAATGTTATGCTAGAAACCTGTGTATTTCCTGCTGAAATCGCATTTAACGTAAATATCACATTGAAATACGAATGTGATGTTAGAAATTTCTACGCATTTGCTGCCAAAACGCGAATTCAACGTATTTTACACACTGAATACGATATTTAGATGCATTTTTGTGCAATGTACTGGAAATCGTGTAAAACACAAGTTTCACATTGAAATACGAATGTTATGCTAGAAACCTGTGTATTTGCTGCTGAAATCGCATTTAACGTAAATATCACATTGAAATCCGAATGTGATGCTAGAAATGTCTAGGCATTTGCTGCCAAAACGCGAATTCAACGTATTTTACACACTGAATACGATATTTCGATGCGTTTTTGTGCAATGTACTGGAAATCGCGTTAAACACAAGTTTCAAACTGAAATATGAATGTTATGCTAGAAACCTGTGTATTTGCTGCTGAAATCGCATTTAACGTAAATATCACATTGAAATCCAAATGTGATGTTAGAAATGTTTACGCATTTGCTGCCAAAACGCGAATTCAACGTATTTTACACACTGAATACGATATTTAGATGTACTTTTGTGCAATGTACTGGAAATCGTGTTAAACACAAGTTTCACATTGAAATATGAATGTTATGCTAGAAACCTGTGTATTTCCTGCTGAAATCGCATTTAACGTAAATATCACATTGAAATACGAATGTGATGTTAGAAATTTCTACGCATTTGCTGCCAAAACGCGAATTCAACGTATTTTACTCACTGAATACGATATTTAGATGCATTTTTGTGCAATGTACTGGAAATCGTGTAAAACACAAGTTTCACATTGAAATACGAATGTTATGCTAGAAACCTGTGTATTTGCTGCTGAAATCGCATTTAACGTAAATATCACATTGAAATCCGAATGTGATGCTAGAAATGTCTACGCATTTGCTGCCAAAACGCGAATTCAACGTATTTTACACACTGAATACGATATTTCGATGCGTTTTTGTGCAATGTACTGGAAATCGCGTTAAACACAAGTTTCAAACTGAAATATGAATGTTATGCTAGAAACCTGTGTATTTGCTGCTGAAATCGCAGTTAACGTAAAAATCACATTGAAATCCAAATGTGATGTTAGAAATGTTTACGCATTTGCTGCCAAAACGCGAATTCAACGTATTTTACACACTGAATACGATATTTAGATGCACTTTTGTGCAATGTACTGGAAATCGTGTTAAACACAAGTTTCACATTGAAATATGAATGTTATGCTAGAAACCTGTGTATTTCCTGCTGAAATCGCATTTAACGTAAATATCACATTGAAATACGAATGTGATGTTAGAAATTTCTACGCATTTGTTGCCAAAACGCGAATTCAACGTATTTTACACACTGAATACGATATTTAGATGCATTTTTGTGCAATGTACTGGAAATCGTGTAAAACACAAGTTTCACATTGAAATACGAATGTTATGCTAGAAACCTGTGTATTTGCTGCTGAAATCGCATTTAACGTAAATATCACATTGAAATCCGAATGTGATGCTAGAAATGTCTACGCATTTGCTGCCAAAACGCGAATTCAACGTATTTTACACACTGAATACGATATTACGATGCGTTTTTGTGCAATGTACTGGAAATCGTGTTAAACACAAGTTTCAAACTGAAATATAAACGTTATGCTAGAAACCTGTGTATTTGCTGCTGAAATCGCATTTAACGTAAATATCACATTGAAATCCAAATGTGATGTTAGAAATGTCTACGCATTTGCTGGCAAAACGCGAATTCAACGTATTTACACACTGAATACGATATTTAGATGCATTTTTGTGCAATGTACTGAAAATCGTGTTAAACGCAAGTTTCACGCTGAAATATGAATGTTATGCTAGAAACCTGTGTATTTGCTGCTGAAATCGCATTTAACGTAAATAACACATTGAAATCCGAATGTGGTGTTTGAAATATCTGTGCATTTGCTGCAGATACGCGAATTCAACGTATTTTACACACTGAATACGATATTTCGATGCGTTTTTGTGCAATGTACTGGAAATCGCGTTAAACACAAGTTTCAAACTGAAATATGAATGTTATGCTAGAAACCTGTGTATTTGCTGCTGAAATCGCATTTAACGCAAATATCACATTGAAATCCAAATGTGATGTTAGAAATGTTTACGCATTTGCTGCCAAAACGCGAATTCAACGTATTTTACCCACTGAATACGATATTTAGATGCATTTTTGTGCAATGTACTGAAAATCGTGTAAAACGCAAGTTTCACACTGAAATATGAATGTTATGCTAGAAACCTGTGTATTTGCTGCTGAAATCGCATTTAACGTAAATAACACATTGAAATCCGAATGTGGTGTTAGAAATATCTGTGCATTTGCTGCAGATACGCGAATTCAACATATTTTTCAAACTGAATACGATATTTCGATGCATTTTTGTGCAATGTACTGGAAATCGTGTTAAACACAAGTTTCAAACTGAAATATGAATGTTATGCTAGAAACCTGTGTATTTGCTGCTGAAATCGCATTTAACGTAAATAACACATTGAAATCCAAATGTGATGTTAGAAATGTCTACGCATTTGCTGCCAAAACGCGAATTCAACGTATTTTACCCACTGAATACGATATTTAGATGAATTTTTGTGCAATGTACTGAAAATCGTGTTAAACGCAAGTTTCACGCTGAAATATGAATGTTATGCTGGAAACCTGTGTATTTGCTGCTGAAATCGCATTTAACGTAAATAACACATTGAAATCCGAATGTGGTGTTAGAAATATCTGTGCATTTGCTGCAGATACGCGAATTCAACATAGTTTTCAAACTGAATACGATATTTCGATGCATTTTTGTGCAATGTACTGGAAATCGTGTTAAACGCAAGTTTCACGCTGAAATATGAATGTAATGCTAGAAACCTGTTTATTTGCTGCTGAAATCGCATTTAACCTAAATATCGCATTGAAATCCGAATGTGGTGTTTGAAATATCTGTGCATTTGCTGCAGATACGCGAATTCAACATATTTTTCAAACTGAATACGATATTTCGATGCATTTTTGTGCAATGTACTGGAAATCGTGTTAAACACAAATTTCAAACTGAAATATGAATGTTATGCTAGAAACCTGTGTATTTGCTGCTGAAATCGCATTTAACGTAAATATCACATTGAAATCCAAATGTGATGTTAGAAATGTCTACGCATTTGCTGTCAAAACGCGAATTCAACGTATTTTACCCACTGAATACGATATTTAGATGCATTTTTGTGCAATGTACTGAAAATCATGTAAAACGCAAGTTTCACACTGAAATATGAATGTTATGCTAGAAACCTGTGTATTTGCTGCTGAAATCGCATTTAACGTAAATAACACATTGAAATCCGAATGTGGTGTTAGAAATATCTGTGCATTTGATGCAGATGCGCGAATTCAACATATTTTTCAAACTGAATACGATATTTCGATGCATTTTTGTGCAATGTACTGGAAATCGTGTTAAACACAAGTTTCACATTGAAATATTAATGTTATGCTAGAAACCTGTGTATTTGCGGCTGAAATCGCATTTAACCTAAATATCACATTGAAATCCGAATGTGATGTTAGAAATGTCTACGCATTTGAGGCCAATACGCGAATTCTACGTATTTTACACACTGAATACGATATTTCGATGCATTTTTGTGCAATGTACTGAAAATCGTGTAAAACGCAAGTTTCACACTGAAATATGAATGTTATGCTAGAAACCTGTGTATTTCCTGCTGAAATCGCATTTAACGTAAATATCACATTGAAATACGAATGTGATGTTAGAAATTTCTACGCATTTGCTGCCAAAACGCGAATTCTACGTATTTTACACACTGAATACGATATTTCGATGCATTTTTGTGCAATGTACTGAAAATCGTGTAAAACGCAAGTTTCACACTGAAATATGAATGTTATGCTAGAAACCTGTGTATTTGCTGCTGAAATCGCATTTAACGTAAATAACACATTGAAATCCGAATGTGGTGTTAGAAATATCTGTGCATTTGATGCAGATGCGCGAATTCAACATATTTTTCAAACTGAATACGATATTTCGATGCATTTTTGTGCAATGTACTGGAAATCGGGTTAAACACAAGTTTCACATGGAAATATGAATGTTATGCTAGAAACCTGTGTATTTGCGGCTGAAATCGCATTTAACCTAAATATCACATTGAAATCCGAATGTGATGTTAGAAATGTCTACGCAATTGAGGCCAATACGCGAATTCTACGTATTTTACACACTGAATACGATATTTCGATGCATTTTTGTGCAATGTACTGAAAATCGTGTAAAACGCAAGTTTCACACTGAAATATGAATGTTATGCTAGAAACCTGTGTATTTGCTGCTGAAATCGCGCTTAACGTAAATAACACATTGAAATCCGAATGTGGTGTTAGAAATATCTGTGCATTTGCTGCAGATACGCGAATTCAACATATTTTTCAAACTGAATACGATATTTCGATGCATTTTTGTGCAATGTACTGGAAATCGTGTTAAACACAAGTTTCAAACTGAAATATGAATGTTATGCTAGAAACCTGTGTATTTGCTGCTGAAATCGCATTTAACGTAAATATCACATTGAAATCCAAATGTGATGTTAGAAATGTCTACGCATTTGCTGGCAAAACGCGAATTCAACGTATTTACACACTGAATACGATATTTAGATGCATTTTTGTGCAATGTACTGAAAATCGTGTTAAACGCAAGTTTCACGCTGAAATATGAATGTTATGCTAGAAACCTGTGTATTTGCTGCTGAAATCGCATTTAACGTAAATAACACATTGAAATCCGAATGTGGTGTTAGAAATATCTGTGCATTTGCTGCAGATACGCGAATTCAACATATTTTTCAAACTGAATACGATATTTCGATGCATTTTTGTGCAATGTACTGGAAATCGTGTTAAACACAAGTTTCAAACTGAAATATGAATGTTATGCTAGAAACCTGTGTATTTGCTGCTGAAATCGCATTTAACGTAAATATCGCATTGAAATCCAAATGTGATGTTATAAATGTCTACGCATTTGCTGCCAAAACGCGAATTCAACGTATTTTACCTACTGAATACGATATTTAGATGCATTTTTGTGCAATGTACTGAAAATCGTGTAAAACGCAAGTTTCACACTGAAATATGAATGTTATGCTAGAAACCTGTGTATTTGCTGCCGAAATCGCATTTAACGTAAATAACACATTGAAATCCGAATGTGGCGTTAGAAATATCTGTGCATTTGCTGCAGATACGCGAATTCAACATATTTTTCAAACTGAATACGATATTTCGATGCATTTTTGTGCAATGTACTGGAAATCGGGTTAAACACAAGTTTCACATGGAAATATGAATGTTATGCTAGAAACCTGTGTATTTCCTGCTGAAATCGCATTTAACGTAAATATCACATTGAAATACGAATGTGATGTTAGAAATTTCTACGCATTTGCTGCCAAAACGCGAATTCAACGTATTTTACACACTGAATACGATATTTAGATGCATTTTTGTGCAATGTACTGGAAATCGTGTAAAACACAAGTTTCACATTGAAATACGAATGTTATGCTAGAAACCTGTGTATTTGCTGCTGAAATCGCATTTAACGTAAATATCACATTGAAATCCGAATGTGATGCTAGAAATGTCTACGCATTTGCTGCCAAAACGCGAATTCAACGTATTTTACACACTGAATACGATATTTCGATGCGTTTTTGTGCAATGTACTGGAAATCGCGTTAAACACAAGTTTCAAACTGAAATATGAATGTTATGCTAGAAACCTGTGTATTTGCTGCTGAAATCGCATTTAACGTAAATATCACACTGAAATCCAAATGTGATGTTAGAAATGTTTACGCATTTGCTGCCAAAACGCGAATTCAACGTATTTTACACACTGAATACGATATTTAGATGTACTTTTGTGCAATGTACTGGAAATCGTGTTAAACACAAGTTTCACATTGAAATATGAATGTTATGCTAGAAACCTGTGTATTTCCTGCTGAAATCGCATTTAACGTAAATATCACATTGAAATACGAATGTGATGTTAGAAATTTCTACGCATTTGCTGCCAAAACGCGAATTCAACGTATTTTACTCACTGAATACGATATTTAGATGCATTTTTGTGCAATGTACTGGAAATCGTGTAAAACACAAGTTTCACATTGAAATACGAATGTTATGCTAGAAACCTGTGTATTTGCTGCTGAAATCGCATTTAACGTAAATATCACATTGAAATCCGAATGTGATGCTAGAAATGTCTACGCATTTGCTGCCAAAACGCGAATTCAACGTATTTTACACACTGAATACGATATTTCGATGCGTTTTTGTGCAATGTACTGGAAATCGCGTTAAACACAAGTTTCAAACTGAAATATGAATGTTATGCTAGAAACCTGTGTATTTGCTGCTGAAATCGCAGTTAACGTAAAAATCACATTGAAATCCAAATGTGATGTTAGAAATGTTTACGCATTTGCTGCCAAAACGCGAATTCAACGTATTTTACACACTGAATACGATATTTAGATGCACTTTTGTGCAATGTACTGGAAATCGTGTTAAACACAAGTTTCACATTGAAATATGAATGTTATGCTAGAAACCTGTGTATTTCCTGCTGAAATCGCATTTAACGTAAATATCACATTGAAATACGAATGTGATGTTAGAAATTTCTACGCATTTGTTGCCAAAACGCGAATTCAACGTATTTTACACACTGAATACGATATTTAGATGCATTTTTGTGCAATGTACTGGAAATCGTGTAAAACACAAGTTTCACATTGAAATACGAATGTTATGCTAGAAACCTGTGTATTTGCTGCTGAAATCGCATTTAACGTAAATATCACATTGAAATCCGAATGTGATGCTAGAAATGTCTACGCATTTGCTGCCAAAACGCGAATTCAACGTATTTTACACACTGAATACGATATTACGATGCGTTTTTGTGCAATGTACTGGAAATCGTGTTAAACACAAGTTTCAAACTGAAATATAAACGTTATGCTAGAAACCTGTGTATTTGCTGCTGAAATCGCATTTAACGTAAATATCACATTGAAATCCAAATGTGATGTTAGAAATGTCTACGCATTTGCTGGCAAAACGCGAATTCAACGTATTTACACACTGAATACGATATTTAGATGCATTTTTGTGCAATGTACTGAAAATCGTGTTAAACGCAAGTTTTTAATTGAAATATGAATGTTATGCTGGAAACCTGTGTATTTGCTGCTGAAATCGCATTTAACGTAAATAACACATTGAAATCCGAATGTGATGTTAGAAATGTCTACGCATTTGCTGCCAAAACGCGAATTCAACGTATTTTACCCACTGAATACGATATTTAGATGAATTTTTGTGCAATGTACTGAAAATCGTGTTAAACGCAAGTTTCACGCTGAAATATGAATGTTATGCTGGAAACCTGTGTATTTGCTGCTGAAATCGCATTTAACGTAAATAACACATTGAAATCCGAATGTGGTGTTAGAAATATCTGTGCATTTGCTGCAGATACGCGAATTCAACATAGTTTTCAAACTGAATACGATATTTCGATGCATTTTTGTGCAATGTACTGGAAATCGTGTTAAACGCAAGTTTCACGCTGAAATATGAATGTAATGCTAGAAACCTGTGTATTTGCTGCTGAAATCGCATTTAACCTAAATATCGCATTGAAATCCGAATGTGGTGTTTGAAATATCTGTGCATTTGCTGCAGATACGCGAATTCAACATATTTTTCAAACTGAATTTTTGTGCAATGTACTGGAAATCGTGTTAAACACAAGTTTCAAACTGAAATATGAATGTTATGCTAGAAACCTGTGTATTTGCTGCTGAAATCGCATTTAACGTAAATATCGCAATGAAATCCAAATGTGATGTTATAAATGTCTACGCATTTGCTGCCAAAACGCGAATTCAACGTATTTTACCTACTGAATACGATATTTAGATGCATTTTTGTGCAATGTACTGAAAATCGTGTAAAACGCAAGTTTCACACTGAAATATGAATGTTATGCTAGAAACCTGTGTATTTGCTGCCGAAATCGCATTTAACGTAAATAACACATTGAAATCCGAATGTGGCGTTAGAAATATCTGTGCATTTGCTGCAGATACGCGAATTCAACATATTTTTCAAACTGAATACGATATTTCGATGCATTTTTGTGCAATGTACTGGAAATCGTGTTAAACACAAGTTTCACATTGAAATATGAATGTTATGCTAGAAACCTGTGTATTTCCTGCTGAAATCGCATTTAACGTAAATATCACATTGAAATACGAATGTGATGTTAGAAATTTCTACGCATTTGCTGCCAAAACGCGAATTCAACGTATTTTACACACTGAATACGATATTTCGATGCATTTTTGTGCAATGTACTGGAAATCGTGTTAAACACAAGTTTCAAACTGAAATATGAATGTTATGCTAGAAACCTGTGTATTTGCTGCTGAAATCGCATTTAACGTAAATATCACATTGAAATCCAAATGTGATGTTAGAAATGTCTACGCATTTGCTGTCAAAACGCGAATTCAACGTATTTTACCCACTGAATACGATATTTAGATGCATTTTTGTGCAATGTACTGGAAATCGTGTTAAACACAAGTTTCACATTGAAATATTAATGTTATGCTAGAAACCTGTGTATTTGCGGCTGAAATCGCATTTAACCTAAATATCACATTGAAATCCGAATGTGATGTTAGAAATGTCTACGCATTTGAGGCCAATACGCGAATTCTACGTATTTTACACACTGAATACGATATTTCGATGCATTTTTGTGCAATGTACTGAAAATCGTGTAAAACGCAAGTTTCACACTGAAATATGAATGTTATGCTAGAAACCTGTGTATTTGCTGCTGAAATCGCATTTAACGTAAATAACACATTGAAATCCGAATGTGGTGTTAGAAATATCTGTGCATTTGCTGCAGATACGCGAATTCAACATATTTTTCAAACTGAATACGATATTTCGATGCATTTTTGTGCAATGTACTGGAAATCGTGTAAAACACAAGTTTCACATTGAAATACGAATGTTATGCTAGAAACCTGTGTATTTGCTGCTGAAATCGCATTTAACGTAAATATCACATTGAAATCCGAATGTGATGCTAGAAATGTCTACGCATTTGCTGCCAAAACGCGAATTCAACGTATTTTACACACTGAATACGATATTTCGATGCGTTTTTGTGCAATGTACTGGAAATCGCGTTAAACACAAGTTTCAAACTGAAATATAAATGTTATGCTAGAAACCTGTGTATTTGCTGCTGAAATCGCATTTAACGTAAATAACACATTGAAATCCGAATGTGGTGTTAGAAATATCTGTGCATTTGCTGCAGATACGCGAATTCAACATATTTTTCAAACTGAATACGACATTTCGATGCATTTTTGTGCAATGTACTGGAAATCGTGTTAAACACAAGTTTCAAACTGAAATATGAATGTTATGCTAGAAACCTGTGTATTTGCTGCTGAAATCGCATTTAACGTAAATAACACATTGAAATCCAAATGTGATGTTAGAAATGTCTACGCATTTGCTGCCAAAACGCGAATTCAACGTATTTTACCCACTGAATACGATATTTAGATGAATTTTTGTGCAATGTACTGAAAATCGTGTTAAACGCAAGTTTCACGCTGAAATATGAATGTTATGCTGGAAACCTGTGTATTTGCTGCTGAAATCGCATTTAACGTAAATAACACATTGAAATCCGAATGTGGTGTTAGAAATATCTGTGCATTTGCTGCAGATACGCGAATTCAACATAGTTTTCAAACTGAATACGATATTTCGATGCATTTTTGTGCAATGTACTGGAAATCGTGTTAAACGCAAGTTTCACGCTGAAATATGAATGTAATGCTAGAAACCTGTGTATTTGCTGCTGAAATCGCATTTAACCTAAATATCGCATTGAAATCCGAATGTGGTGTTTGAAATATCTGTGCATTTGCTGCAGATACGCGAATTCAACGTATTTTACACACTGAATACGATATTTCGATGCGTTTTTGTGCAATGTACTGGAAATCGCGTTAAACACAAGTTTTAAACTGAAATATGAATGTTATGCTAGAAACCTGTGTATTTGCTGCTGAAATCGCATTTAACGTAAATATCACATTGAAATCCAAATGTGATGTTAGAAATGTTTACGCATTTGCTGCCAAAACGCGAATTCAACGTATTTTACCCACTGAATACGATATTTAGATGCATTTTTGTGCAATGTACTGAAAATCGTGTAAAACGCAAGTTTCACACTGAAATATGAATGTTATGCTAGAAACCTGTGTATTTGCTGCTGAAATCGCATTTAACGTAAATAACACATTGAAATCCGAATGTGGTGTTAGAAATATCTGTGCATTTGCTGCAGATACGCGAATTCAACATATTTTTCAAACTGAATACGATATTTCGATGCATTTTTGTGCAATGTACTGGAAATCGTGTTAAACGCAAGTTTCACGCTGAAATATGAATGTAATGCTAGAAACCTGTGTATTTGCTGCTGAAATCGCATTTAACGTAAATAACACATTGAAATCCAAATGTGATGTTAGAAATGTCTACGCATTTGCTGCCAAAACGCGAATTCAACGTATTTTACCCACTGAATACGATATTTAGATGAATTTTTGTGCAATGTACTGAAAATCGTGTTAAACGCAAGTTTCACGCTGAAATATGAATGTTATGCTGGAAACCTGTGTATTTGCTGCTGAAATCGCATTTAACGTAAATAACACATTGAAATCCGAATGTGGTGTTAGAAATATCTGTGCATTTGCTGCAGATACGCGAATTCAACATAGTTTTCAAACTGAATACGATATTTCGATGCATTTTTGTGCAATGTCCTGGAAATCGTGTTAAACGCAAGTTTCACGCTGAAATATGAATGTAATGCTAGAAACCTGTGTATTTGCTGCTGAAATCGCATTTAACCTAAATATCGCATTGAAATCCGAATGTGGTGTTTGAAATATCTGTGCATTTGCTGCAGATACGCGAATTCAACATATTTTTCAAACTGAATACGATATTTCGATGCATTTTTGTGCAATGTACTGGAAATCGTGTTAAACACAAGTTTCAAACTGAAATATGAATGTTATGCTAGAAACCTGTGTATTTGCTGCTGAAATCGCATTTAACGTAAATATCACATTGAAATCCAAATGTGATGTTAGAAATGTCTACGCATTTGCTGTCAAAACGCGAATTCAACGTATTTTACCCACTGAATACGATATTTAGATGCATTTTTGTGCAATGTACTGAAAATCATGTAAAACGCAAGTTTCACACTGAAATATGAATGTTATGCTAGAAACCTGTGTATTTGCTGCTGAAATCGCATTTAACGTAAATAACACATTGAAATCCGAATGTGGTGTTAGAAATATCTGTGCATTTGATGCAGATGCGCGAATTCAACATATTTTTCAAACTGAATACGATATTTCGATGCATTTTTGTGCAATGTACTGGAAATCGTGTTAAACACAAGTTTCACATTGAAATATTAATGTTATGCTAGAAACCTGTGTATTTGCGGCTGAAATCGCATTTAACCTAAATATCACATTGAAATCCGAATGTGATGTTAGAAATGTCTACGCATTTGAGGCCAATACGCGAATTCTACGTATTTTACACACTGAATACGATATTTCGATGCATTTTTGTGCAATGTACTGAAAATCGTGTAAAACGCAAGTTTCACACTGAAATATGAATGTTATGCTAGAAACCTGTGTATTTGCTGCTGAAATCGCATTTAACGTAAATAACACATTGAAATCCGAATGTGGTGTTAGAAATATCTGTGCATTTGCTGCAGATACGCGAATTCAACATATTTTTCAAACTGAATACGATATTTCGATGCATTTTTGTGCAATGTACTGGAAATCGTGTTAAACACAAGTTTCAAACTGAAATATGAATGTTATGCTAGAAACCTGTGTATTTGCTGCTGAAATCGCATTTAACGTAAATATCGCATTGAAATCCAAATGTGATGTTAGAAATGTCTACGCATTTGCTGGCAAAACGCGAATTCAACGTATTTACACACTGAATACGATATTTAGATGCATTTTTGTGCAATGTACTGAAAATCGTGTTAAACGCAAGTTTCACGCTGAAATATGAATGTTATGCTAGAAACCTGTGTATTTGCTGCTGAAATCGCATTTAACGTAAATAACACATTGAAATCCGAATGTGGTGTTAGAAATATCTGTGCATTTGCTGCAGATACGCGAATTCAACATATTTTTCAAACTGAATACGATATTTCGATGCATTTTTGTGCAATGTACTGGAAATCGTGTTAAACACAAGTTTCAAACTGAAATATGAATGTTATGCTAGAAACCTGTGTATTTGCTGCTGAAATCGCATTTAACGTAAATATCGCATTGAAATCCAAATGTGATGTTATAAATGTCTACGCATTTGCTGCCAAAACGCGAATTCAACGTATTTTACCTACTGAATACGATATTTAGATGCATTTTTGTGCAATGTACTGAAAATCGTGTAAAACGCAAGTTTCACACTGAAATATGAATGTTATGCTAGAAACCTGTGTATTTGCTGCCGAAATCGCATTTAACGTAAATAACACATTGAAATCCGAATGTGGTGTTAGAAATATCTGTGCATTTGCTGCAGATACGCGAATTCAACATATTTTTCAAACTGAATACGATATTTCGATGCATTTTTGTGCAATGTACTGGAAATCGTGTTAAACACAAGTTTCAAACTGAAATATGAATGTTATGCTAGAAACCTGTGTATTTGCTGCTGAAATCGCATTTAACGTAAATAACACATTGAAATCCAAATGTGATGTTAGAAATGTCTACGCATTTGCTGCCAAAACGCGAATTCAACGTATTTTACCCACTGAATACGATATTTAGATGAATTTTTGTGCAATGTACTGAAAATCGTGTTAAACGCAAGTTTCACGCTGAAATATGAATGTTATGCTGGAAACCTGTGTATTTGCTGCTGAAATCGCATTTAACGTAAATAACACATTGAAATCCGAATGTGGTGTTAGAAATATCTGTGCATTTGCTGCAGATACGCGAATTCAACATAGTTTTCAAACTGAATACGATATTTCGATGCATTTTTGTGCAATGTCCTGGAAATCGTGTTAAACGCAAGTTTCACGCTGAAATATGAATGTAATGCTAGAAACCTGTGTATTTGCTGCTGAAATCGCATTTAACCTAAATATCGCATTGAAATCCGAATGTGGTGTTTGAAATATCTGTGCATTTGCTGCAGATACGCGAATTCAACATATTTTTCAAACTGAATACGATATTTCGATGCATTTTTGTGCAATGTACTGGAAATCGTGTTAAACACAAGTTTCAAACTGAAATATGAATGTTATGCTAGAAACCTGTGTATTTGCTGCTGAAATCGCATTTAACGTAAATATCACATTGAAATCCAAATGTGATGTTAGAAATGTCTACGCATTTGCTGTCAAAACGCGAATTCAACGTATTTTATCCACTCAATACGATATTTAGATGCATTTTTGTGCAATGTACTGAAAATCATGTAAAACGCAAGTTTCACACTGAAATATGAATGTTATGCTAGAAACCTGTGTATTTGCTGCTGAAATCGCATTTAACGTAAATAACACATTGAAATCCGAATGTGGCGTTAGAAATATCTGTGCATTTGCTGCAGATACGCGAATTCAACATATTTTTCAAACTGAATACGATATTTCGATGCATTTTTGTGCAATGTACTGGAAATCGTGTTAAACACAAGTTTCACATTGAAATATTAATGTTATGCTAGAAACCTGTGTATTTGCGGCTGAAATCGCATTTAACCTAAATATCACATTGAAATCCGAATGTGATGTTAGAAATGTCTACGCATTTGAGGCCAATACGCGAATTCTACGTATTTTACACACTGAATACGATATTTCGATGCATTTTTGTGCAATGTACTGAAAATCGTGTAAAACGCAAGTTTCACACTGAAATATGAATGTTATGCTAGAAACCTGTGTATTTGCTGCTGAAATCGCATTTAACGTAAATAACACATTGAAATCCGAATGTGGTGTTAGAAATATCTGTGCATTTGCTGCAGATACGCGAATTCAACATATTTTTCAAACTGAATACGATATTTCGATGCATTTTTGTGCAATGTACTGGAAATCGTGTTAAACACAAGTTTCAAACTGAAATATGAATGTTATGCTAGAAACCTGTGTATTTGCTGCTGAAATCGCATTTAACGTAAATATCGCATTGAAATCCAAATGTGATGTTAGAAATGTCTACGCATTTGCTGGCAAAACGCGAATTCAACGTATTTACACACTGAATACGATATTTAGATGCATTTTTGTGCAATGTACTGAAAATCGTGTTAAACGCAAGTTTCACGCTGAAATATGAATGTTATGCTAGAAACCTGTGTATTTGCTGCTGAAATCGCATTTAACGTAAATAACACATTGAAATCCGAATGTGGTGTTAGAAATATTTGTGCATTTGCTGCAGATACGCGAATTCAACATATTTTTCAAACTGAATACGATATTTCGATGCATTTTTGTGCAATGTACTGGAAATCGTGTTAAACACAAGTTTCAAACTGAAATATGAATGTTATGCTAGAAACCTGTGTATTTGCTGCTGAAATCGCATTTAACGTAAATATCGCATTGAAATCCAAATGTGATGTTATAAATGTCTACGCATTTGCTGCCAAAACGCGAATTCAACGTATTTTACCTACTGAATACGATATTTAGATGCATTTTTGTGCAATGTACTGAAAATCGTGTAAAACGCAAGTTTCACACTGAAATATGAATGTTATGCTAGAAACCTGTGTATTTGCTGCCGAAATCGCATTTAACGTAAATAACACATTGAAATCCGAATGTGGCGTTAGAAATATCTGTGCATTTGCTGCAGATACGCGAATTCAACATATTTTTCAAACTGAATACGATATTTCGATGCATTTTTGTGCAATGTACTGGAAATCGTGTTAAACACAAGTTTCACATTGAAATATGAATGTTATGCTAGAAACCTGTGTATTTCCTGCTGAAATCGCATTTAACGTAAATATCACATTGAAATACGAATGTGATGTTAGAAATTTCTACGCATTTGCTGCCAAAACGCGAATTCAACGTATTTTACACACTGAATACGATATTTAGATGCATTTTTGTGCAATGTACTGGAAATCGTGTAAAACACAAGTTTCACATTGAAATACGAATGTTATGCTAGAAACCTGTGTATTTGCTGCTGAAATCGCATTTAACGTAAATATCACATTGAAATCCGAATGTGATGCTAGAAATGTCTACGCATTTGCTGCCAAAACGCGAATTCAACGTATTTTACACACTGAATACGATATTTCGATGCGTTTTTGTGCAATGTACTGGAAATCGCGTTAAACACAAGTTTCAAACTGAAATATGAATGTTATGCTAGAAACCTGTGTATTTGCTGCTGAAATCGCATTTAACGTAAATATCACATTGAAATCCAAATGTGATGTTAGAAATGTTTACGTATTTGCTGCCAAAACGCGAATTCAACGTATTTTACACACTGAATACGATATTTAGATGTACTTTTGTGCAATGTACTGGAAATCGTGTTAAACACAAGTTTCACATTGAAATATGAATGTTATGCTAGAAACCTGTGTATTTCCTGCTGAAATCGCATTTAACGTAAATATCACATTGAAATACGAATGTGATGTTAGAAATTTCTACGCATTTGCTGCCAAAACGCGAATTCAACGTATTTTACTCACTGAATACGATATTTAGATGCATTTTGTGCAATGTACTGGAAATCGTGTAAAACACAAGTTTCACATTGAAATACGAATGTTATGCTAGAAACCTGTGTATTTGCTGCTGAAATCGCATTTAACGTAAATATCACATTGAAATCCGAATGTGATGCTAGAAATGTCTACGCATTTGCTGCCAAAACGCGAATTCAACGTATTTTACACACTGAATACGATATTTCGATGCGTTTTTGTGCAATGTACTGGAAATCGCGTTAAACACAAGTTTCAAACTGAAATATAAATGTTATGCTAGAAACCTGTGTATTTGCTGCTGAAATCGCATTTAACGTAAATAACACATTGAAATCCGAATGTGGTGTTAGAAATATCTGTGCATTTGCTGCAGATACGCGAATTCAACATATTTTTCAAACTGAATACGACATTTCGATGCATTTTTGTGCAATGTACTGGAAATCGTGTTAAACACAAGTTTCAAACTGAAATATGAATGTTATGCTAGAAACCTGTGTATTTGCTGCTGAAATCGCATTTAACGTAAATAACACATTGAAATCCAAATGTGATGTTAGAAATGTCTACGCATTTGCTGCCAAAACGCGAATTCAACGTATTTTACCCACTGAATACGATATTTAGATGAATTTTTGTGCAATGTACTGAAAATCGTGTTAAACGCAAGTTTCACGCTGAAATATGAATGTTATGCTGGAAACCTGTGTATTTGCTGCTGAAATCGCATTTAACGTAAATAACACATTGAAATCCGAATGTGGTGTTAGAAATATCTGTGCATTTGCTGCAGATACGCGAATTCAACATAGTTTTCAAACTGAATACGATATTTCGATGCATTTTTGTGCAATGTACTGGAAATCGTGTTAAACGCAAGTTTCACGCTGAAATATGAATGTAATGCTAGAAACCTGTGTATTTGCTGCTGAAATCGCATTTAACCTAAATATCGCATTGAAATCCGAATGTGGTGTTTGAAATATCTGTGCATTTGCTGCAGATACGCGAATTCAACGTATTTTACACACTGAATACGATATTTCGATGCGTTTTTGTGCAATGTACTGGAAATCGCGTTAAACACAAGTTTTAAACTGAAATATGAATGTTATGCTAGAAACCTGTGTATTTGCTGCTGAAATCGCATTTAACGTAAATATCACATTGAAATCCAAATGTGATGTTAGAAATGTTTACGCATTTGCTGCCAAAACGCGAATTCAACGTATTTTACCCACTGAATACGATATTTAGATGCATTTTTGTGCAATGTACTGAAAATCGTGTAAAACGCAAGTTTCACACTGAAATATGAATGTTATGCTAGAAACCTGTGTATTTGCTGCTGAAATCGCATTTAACGTAAATAACACATTGAAATCCGAATGTGGTGTTAGAAATATCTGTGCATTTGCTGCAGATACGCGAATTCAACATATTTTTCAAACTGAATACGATATTTCGATGCATTTTTGTGCAATGTACTGGAAATCGTGTTAAACGCAAGTTTCACGCTGAAATATGAATGTAATGCTAGAAACCTGTGTATTTGCTGCTGAAATCGCATTTAACGTAAATAACACATTGAAATCCAAATGTGATGTTAGAAATGTCTACGCATTTGCTGCCAAAACGCGAATTCAACGTATTTTACCCACTGAATACGATATTTAGATGAATTTTTGTGCAATGTACTGAAAATCGTGTTAAACGCAAGTTTCACGCTGAAATATGAATGTTATGCTGGAAACCTGTGTATTTGCTGCTGAAATCGCATTTAACGTAAATAACACATTGAAATCCGAATGTGGTGTTAGAAATATCTGTGCATTTGCTGCAGATACGCGAATTCAACATAGTTTTCAAACTGAATACGATATTTCGATGCATTTTTGTGCAATGTCCTGGAAATCGTGTTAAACGCAAGTTTCACGCTGAAATATGAATGTAATGCTAGAAACCTGTGTATTTGCTGCTGAAATCGCATTTAACCTAAATATCGCATTGAAATCCGAATGTGGTGTTTGAAATATCTGTGCATTTGCTGCAGATACGCGAATTCAACATATTTTTCAAACTGAATACGATATTTCGATGCATTTTTGTGCAATGTACTGGAAATCGTGTTAAACACAAGTTTCAAACTGAAATATGAATGTTATGCTAGAAACCTGTGTATTTGCTGCTGAAATCGCATTTAACGTAAATATCACATTGAAATCCAAATGTGATGTTAGAAATGTCTACGCATTTGCTGTCAAAACGCGAATTCAACGTATTTTACCCACTGAATACGATATTTAGATGCATTTTTGTGCAATGTACTGAAAATCATGTAAAACGCAAGTTTCACACTGAAATATGAATGTTATGCTAGAAACCTGTGTATTTGCTGCTGAAATCGCATTTAACGTAAATAACACATTGAAATCCGAATGTGGTGTTAGAAATATCTGTGCATTTGATGCAGATGCGCGAATTCAACATATTTTTCAAACTGAATACGATATTTCGATGCATTTTTGTGCAATGTACTGGAAATCGTGTTAAACACAAGTTTCAAACTGAAATATGAATGTTATGCTAGAAACCTGTGTATTTGCTGCTGAAATCGCATTTAACGTAAATAACACATTGAAATCCAAATGTGATGTTAGAAATGTCTACGCATTTGCTGTCAAAACGCGAATTCAACGTATTTTACCCACTGAATACGATATTTCGATGCATTTTTGTGCAATGTACTGGAAATCGTGTTAAACACAAGTTTCACATTGAAATATTAATGTTATGCTAGAAACCTGTGTATTTGCGGCTGAAATCGCATTTAACCTAAATATCACATTGAAATCCGAATGTGATGTTAGAAATGTCTACGCATTTGAGGCCAATACGCGAATTCTACGTATTTTACACACTGAATACGATATTTCGATGCATTTTTGTGCAATGTACTGAAAATCGTGTAAAACGCAAGTTTCACACTGAAATATGAATGTTATGCTAGAAACCTGTGTATTTGCTGCTGAAATCGCATTTAACGTAAATAACACATTGAAATCCGAATGTGGTGTTAGAAATATCTGTGCATTTGCTGCAGATACGCGAATTCAACATATTTTTCAAACTGAATACGATATTTCGATGCATTTTTGTGCAATGTACTGGAAATCGTGTTAAACACAAGTTTCAAACTGAAATATGAATGTTATGCTAGAAACCTGTGTATTTGCTGCTGAAATCGCATTTAACGTAAATATCGCATTGAAATCCAAATGTGATGTTAGAAATGTCTACGCATTTGCTGGCAAAACGCGAATTCAACGTATTTACACACTGAATACGATATTTAGATGCATTTTTGTGCAATGTACTGAAAATCGTGTTAAACGCAAGTTTCACGCTGAAATATGAATGTTATGCTAGAAACCTGTGTATTTGCTGCTGAAATCGCATTTAACGTAAATAACACATTGAAATCCGAATGTGGTGTTAGAAATATCTGTGCATTTGCTGCAGATACGCGAATTCAACATATTTTTCAAACTGAATACGATATTTCGATGCATTTTTGTGCAATGTACTGGAAATCGTGTTAAACACAAGTTTCAAACTGAAATATGAATGTTATGCTAGAAACCTGTGTATTTGCTGCTGAAATCGCATTTAACGTAAATATCGCATTGAAATCCAAATGTGATGTTATAAATGTCTACGCATTTGCTGCCAAAACGCGAATTCAACGTATTTTACCTACTGAATACGATATTTAGATGCATTTTTGTGCAATGTACTGAAAATCGTGTAAAACGCAAGTTTCACACTGAAATATGAATGTTATGCTAGAAACCTGTGTATTTGCTGCCGAAATCGCATTTAACGTAAATAACACATTGAAATCCGAATGTGGTGTTAGAAATATCTGTGCATTTGCTGCAGATACGCGAATTCAACATATTTTTCAAACTGAATACGATATTTCGATGCATTTTTGTGCAATGTACTGGAAATCGTGTTAAACACAAGTTTCAAACTGAAATATGAATGTTATGCTAGAAACCTGTGTATTTGCTGCTGAAATCGCATTTAACGTAAATAACACATTGAAATCCAAATGTGATGTTAGAAATGTCTACGCATTTGCTGCCAAAACGCGAATTCAACGTATTTTACCCACTGAATACGATATTTAGATGAATTTTTGTGCAATGTACTGAAAATCGTGTTAAACGCAAGTTTCACGCTGAAATATGAATGTTATGCTGGAAACCTGTGTATTTGCTGCTGAAATCGCATTTAACGTAAATAACACATTGAAATCCGAATGTGGTGTTAGAAATATCTGTGCATTTGCTGCAGATACGCGAATTCAACATAGTTTTCAAACTGAATACGATATTTCGATGCATTTTTGTGCAATGTCCTGGAAATCGTGTTAAACGCAAGTTTCACGCTGAAATATGAATGTAATGCTAGAAACCTGTGTATTTGCTGCTGAAATCGCATTTAACCTAAATATCGCATTGAAATCCGAATGTGGTGTTTGAAATATCTGTGCATTTGCTGCAGATACGCGAATTCAACATATTTTTCAAACTGAATACGATATTTCGATGCATTTTTGTGCAATGTACTGGAAATCGTGTTAAACACAAGTTTCACATTGAAATATTAATGTTATGCTAGAAACCTGTGTATTTGCGGCTGAAATCGCATTTAACCTAAATATCACATTGAAATCCGAATGTGATGTTAGAAATGTCTACGCATTTGAGGCCAATACGCGAATTCTACGTATTTTACACACTGAATACGATATTTCGATGCATTTTTGTGCAATGTACTGAAAATCGTGTAAAACGCAAGTTTCACACTGAAATATGAATGTTATGCTAGAAACCTGTGTATTTGCTGCTGAAATCGCATTTAACGTAAATAACACATTGAAATCCGAATGTGGTGTTAGAAATATCTGTGCATTTGCTGCAGATACGCGAATTCAACATATTTTTCAAACTGAATACGATATTTCGATGCATTTTTGTGCAATGTACTGGAAATCGTGTTAAACACAAGTTTCAAACTGAAATATGAATGTTATGCTAGAAACCTGTGTATTTGCTGCTGAAATCGCATTTAACGTAAATATCGCATTGAAATCCAAATGTGATGTTAGAAATGTCTACGCATTTGCTGGCAAAACGCGAATTCAACGTATTTACACACTGAATACGATATTTAGATGCATTTTTGTGCAATGTACTGAAAATCGTGTTAAACGCAAGTTTCACGCTGAAATATGAATGTTATGCTAGAAACCTGTGTATTTGCTGCTGAAATCGCATTTAACGTAAATAACACATTGAAATCCGAATGTGGTGTTAGAAATATTTGTGCATTTGCTGCAGATACGCGAATTCAACATATTTTTCAAACTGAATACGATATTTCGATGCATTTTTGTGCAATGTACTGGAAATCGTGTTAAACACAAGTTTCAAACTGAAATATGAATGTTATGCTAGAAACCTGTGTATTTGCTGCTGAAATCGCATTTAACGTAAATATCGCATTGAAATCCAAATGTGATGTTATAAATGTCTACGCATTTGCTGCCAAAACGCGAATTCAACGTATTTTACCTACTGAATACGATATTTAGATGCATTTTTGTGCAATGTACTGAAAATCGTGTAAAACGCAAGTTTCACACTGAAATATGAATGTTATGCTAGAAACCTGTGTATTTGCTGCCGAAATCGCATTTAACGTAAATAACACATTGAAATCCGAATGTGGCGTTAGAAATATCTGTGCATTTGCTGCAGATACGCGAATTCAACATATTTTTCAAACTGAATACGATATTTCGATGCATTTTTGTGCAATGTACTGGAAATCGTGTTAAACACAAGTTTCACATTGAAATATGAATGTTATGCTAGAAACCTGTGTATTTCCTGCTGAAATCGCATTTAACGTAAATATCACATTGAAATACGAATGTGATGTTAGAAATTTCTACGCATTTGCTGCCAAAACGCGAATTCAACGTATTTTACACACTGAATACGATATTTAGATGCATTTTTGTGCAATGTACTGGAAATCGTGTAAAACACAAGTTTCACATTGAAATACGAATGTTATGCTAGAAACCTGTGTATTTGCTGCTGAAATCGCATTTAACGTAAATATCACATTGAAATCCGAATGTGATGCTAGAAATGTCTACGCATTTGCTGCCAAAACGCGAATTCAACGTATTTTACACACTGAATACGATATTTCGATGCGTTTTTGTGCAATGTACTGGAAATCGCGTTAAACACAAGTTTCAAACTGAAATATGAATGTTATGCTAGAAACCTGTGTATTTGCTGCTGAAATCGCATTTAACGTAAATATCACATTGAAATCCAAATGTGATGTTAGAAATGTTTACGTATTTGCTGCCAAAACGCGAATTCAACGTATTTTACACACTGAATACGATATTTAGATGTACTTTTGTGCAATGTACTGGAAATCGTGTTAAACACAAGTTTCACATTGAAATATGAATGTTATGCTAGAAACCTGTGTATTTCCTGCTGAAATCGCATTTAACGTAAATATCACATTGAAATACGAATGTGATGTTAGAAATTTCTACGCATTTGCTGCCAAAACGCGAATTCAACGTATTTTACTCACTGAATACGATATTTAGATGCATTTTTGTGCAATGTACTGGAAATCGTGTAAAACACAAGTTTCACATTGAAATACGAATGTTATGCTAGAAACCTGTGTATTTGCTGCTGAAATCGCATTTAACGTAAATATCACATTGAAATCCGAATGTGATGCTAGAAATGTCTACGCATTTGCTGCCAAAACGCGAATTCAACGTATTTTACACACTGAATACGATATTTCGATGCGTTTTTGTGCAATGTACTGGAAATCGCGTTAAACACAAGTTTCAAACTGAAATATAAACGTTATGCTAGAAACCTGTGTATTTGCTGCTGAAATCGCATTTAACGTAAATATCACATTGAAATCCAAATGTGATGTTAGAAATGTTTACGCATTTGCTGCCAAAACGCGAATTCAACGTATTTTACACACTGAATACGATATTTAGATGCACTTTTGTGCAATGTACTGAAAATCGTGTAAAACGCAAGTTTCACACTGAAATATGAATGTTATGCTAGAAACCTGTGTATTTGCTGCTGAAATCGCATTTAACGTAAATAACACATTGAAATCCGAATGTGGTGTTAGAAATATCTGCGCATTTGCTGCAGATACGTGAATTCAACATATTTTTCAAACTGAATACGATATTTCGATGCATTTTTGTGCAATGTACTGGAAATCGTGTTAAACACAAGTTTCAAACTGAAATATGAATGTTATGCTAGAAACCTGTGTATTTGCTGCTGAAATCGCATTTAACGTAAATATCACATTGAAATCCAAATGTGATGTTAGAAATGTCTACGCATTTGCTGCCAAAACGCGAATTCAACGTATTTTACCCACTGAATACGATATTTAGATGCATTTTTGTGCAATGTACTGAAAATCGTGTAAAACGCAAGTTTCACACTGAAATATGAATGTTATGCTAGAAACCTGTGTATTTGCTGCTGAAATCGCATTTAACGTAAATAACACATTGAAATCCGAATGTGGTGTTAGAAATATCTGTGCATTTGCTGCAGATACGCGAATTCAACATATTTTTCAAACTGAATACGATATTTCGATGCATTTTTGTGCAATGTACTGGAAATCGTGTTAAACACAAGTTTCACATTGAAATATTAATGTTATGCTAGAAACCTGTGTATTTGCGGCTGAAATCGCATTTAACCTAAATATCACATTGAAATCCGAATGTGATGTTAGAAATGTCTACGCATTTGAGGCCAATACGCGAATTCAACATATGTACCCACTGAATACGATATTTAGATGCATTTTTGTGCAATGTACTGAAAATCGTGTTAAACGCAAGTTTCACGCTGAAATATGAATGTTATGCTAGAAACCTGTGTATTTGCTGCTGAAATCGCATTTAACGTAAATAACACATTGAAATCCGAATGTGGTGTTAGAAATATCTGTGCATTTGCTGCAGATACGCGAATTCAACATATTTTTCAAACTGAATACGATATTTAGATGCATTTTTGTGCAATGTACTGGAAATCGCGTTAAACACAAGTTTCAAACTGAAATATAAATGTTATGCTACAAACCCGTGTATTTGCTGCTGAAATCGCATTTAACGTAAATATCACATTGAAATCCAAATGTGATGTTAGAAATGTTTACGCATTTGTTGCCAAAACGCGAATTCAACGTATTTTACACACTGAATACGATATTTAGATGCACTTTTGTGCAATGTACTGAAAATCGTGTAAAACGCAAGTTTCACACTGAAATATGAATGTTATGCTAGAAACCTGTGTATTTGCTGCTGAAATCGCATTTAACGTAAATAACACATTGAAATCCGAAT
Organism: Carabus problematicus; assembly: GCA_963422195.1. Lineage (NCBI taxonomy): Eukaryota > Metazoa > Arthropoda > Insecta > Coleoptera > Carabidae > Carabus > Carabus problematicus. Next base: position 7,675,745 of record OY728586.1, read on the forward strand.
GTGGTGTTAGAAATATCTGTGCATTTGCTGCAGATACGTGAATTCAACATATTTTTCAAACTGAATACGATATTTCGATGCATTTTTGTGCAATGTACTGGAAATCGTGTTAAACACAAGTTTCAAACTGAAATATGAATGTTATGCTAGAAACCTGTGTATTTCCTGCTGAAATCGCATTTAACGTAAATATCACATTGAAATACGATTCTGATGTTAGAAATTTCTACGCATTTGCTGCCAAAACGCGAATTCAACGTATTTTACACACTGAATACGATATTTCGATGCATTTTTGTGCAATGTACTGGAAATCGTGTTAAACACAAGTTTCACATTGAAATATTAATGTTATGCTAGAAACCTGTGTATTTGCGGCTGAAATCGCATTTAACCTAAATATCACATTGAAATCCGAATGTGATGTTAGAAATGTCTACGCATTTGAGGCCAATACGCGAATTCAACGTATGTACCCACTGAATACGATATTTAGATGCATTTTTGTGCAATGTACTGAAAATCGTGTTAAACGCAAGTTTCACGCTGAAATATGAATGTTATGCTAGAAACCTGTGTATTTGCTGCTGAAATCGCATTTAACGTAAATAACACATTGAAATCCGAATGTGGTGTTAGAAATATCTGTGCATTTGCTGCAGATACGCGAATTCAACATATTTTTCAAACTGAATACGATATTTAGATGCATTTTTGTGCAATGTACTGGAAATCGTGTTAAACACAAGTTTCAAACTGAAATATGAATGTTATGCTAGAAACCTGTGTATTTGCTGCTGAAATCGCATTTAACGTAAATATCGCATTGAAATCCAAATGTGATGTTAGAAATGTCTACGCATTTGCTGCCAAAACGCGAATTCAACGTATTTTACCCACTGAATACGATATTTAGATGCATTTTTGTGCAATGTACTGAAAATCGTGTAAAACGCAAGTTTCACACTGAAATATGAATGTTATGCTAGAAACCTGTGTATTTGCTGACGAAATCGCATTTAACGTAAATAACACATTGAAATCCGAATGTGGTGTTAGAAATATCTGTGCATTTGCTGCAGATACGCGAATTCAACATATTTTTCAAACTGAATACGATATTTCGATGCATTTTTGTGCAATGTACTGGAAATCGTGTTAAACACAAGTTTCACATTGAAATATGAATGTTATGCTAGAAACCTGTGTATTTCCTGCTGAAATCGCATTTAACGTAAATATCACATTGAAATACGATTCTGATGTTAGAAATTTCTACGCATTTGCTGCCAAAACGCGAATTCAACGTATTTTACACACTGAATACGATATTTAGATGCATTTTTGTGCAATGTACTGGAAATCGTGTAAAACACAAGTTTCACATTGAAATACGAATGCTATGCTAGAAACCTGTGTATTTGCTGCTTAAAAATCGCATTTAACGTAAATATCACATTGAAATGCGAATGTGATGCTAGAAATGTTTACGCATTTGCTGCCAAAACGCGAATTCAACGTATCTTACACACTGAATACGATATTTAGATGCACTTTTGTGCAATGTACTGGAAATCGTGTTAGACACAAGTTTCACATTGAAATATGAATGTTATGCTAGAAACCTGTGTATTTCCTGCTGAAATCGCATTTAACGTAAATATCACATTGAAATACGAATGTGATGTTAGAAATTTCTACGCATTTGCTGCCAAAACGCGAATTCAACGTATTTTACACACTGAATACGATATTTAGATGCATTTTTGTGCAATGTACTGGAAATCGTGTAAAACACAAGTTTCACATTGAAATACGAATGTTATGCTAGAAACCTGTGTATTTGCTGCTGAAATCGCATTTAACGTAAATATCACATTGAAATCCGAATGTGATGCTAGAAATGTCTACGCATTTGCTGCCAAAACGCGAATTCAACGTATTTTACACACTGAATACGATATTTCGATGCGTTTTTGTGCAATGTACTGGAAATCGCGTTAAACACAAGTTTCAAACTGAAATATAAATGTTATGCTAGAAACCTGTGTATTTGCTGCTGAAATCGCATTTAACGTAAATATCACATTGAAATCCAAATGTGATGTTAGAAATGTCTACGCATTTGCTGCCAAAACGCGAATTCAACGTATTTTACCCACTGAATACGATATTTCGATGCATTTTTGTGCAATGTACTGGAAATCGTGTTAAACACAAGTTTCACATTGAAATATTAATGTTATGCTAGAAACCTGTGTATTTGCGGCTGAAATCGCATTTAACCTAAATATCACATTGGAATCCGAATGTGATGTTAGAAATGTCTACGCATTTGAGGCCAATACGCGAATTCTACGTATTTTACACACTGAATACGATATATCGATGCATTTTTGTGCAATGTACTGAAAATCGTGTAAAACGCATGTTTCACACTGAAATATGAATGTTATGCTAGAAACCTGTGTATTTGCTGCTGATATCGCATTTAACGTAAATATCACATTGAAATCCAAATGTGATGTTAGAAATGTCTACGCATTTGCTGGCAAAACGCGAATTCAACGTATTTACACACTGAATACGATATTTAGATGCATTTTTGTGCAATGTACTGAAAATCGTGTTCAACGCAAGTTTTTAATTGAAATATGAATGTTATGCTAGAAACCTGTGTATTTGCTGCCGAAATCGCATTTAACGTAAATAACACATTGAAATCCGAATGTGGTGTTAGAAATATCTGTGCATTTGCTGCAGATACGCGAATTCAACATATTTTTCAAACTGAATACGATATTTCGATGCATTTTTGTGCAATGTACTGGAAATCGTGTTAAACACAAGTTTCACATTGAAATATTAATGTTATGCTAGAAACCTGTGTATTTGCGGCTGAAATCGCATTTAACCTAAATATCACATTGAAATCCGAATGTGATGTTAGAAATGTCTACGCATTTGAGGCCAATACGCGAATTCAACGTATGTACACACTGAATACGATATTTAGATGCATTTTTGTGCAATGTACTGAAAATCGTGTTAAACGCAAGTTTTTAATTGAAATATGAATGTTATGCTGGAAACCTGTGTATTTGCTGCTGAAATCGCATTTAACGTAAATAACACATTGAAATCCGAATGTGATGTTAGAAATGTCTACGCATTTGCTGCCAAAACGCGAATTCAACGTATTTTACCCACTGAATACGATATTTAGATGCATTTTTGTGCAATGTACTGAAAATCGTGTTAAACGCAAGTTTCACGCTGAAATATGAATGTTATGCTAGAAACCTGTGTATTTGCTGCTGAAATCGCATTTAACGTAAATAACACATTGAAATCCGAATGTGGTGTTAGAAATATCTGTGCATTTGCTGCAGATACGCGAATTCAACATATTTTTCAAACTGAATACGATATTTCGATGCATTTTTGTGCAATGTACTGGAAATCGTGTTAAACACAAGTTTCAAACTGAAATATGAATGTTATGCTAGAAACCTGTGTATTTGCTGCTGAAATCGCATTTAACGTAAATAACACATTGAAATCCAAATGTGATGTTAGAAATGTCTACGCATTTGCTGCCAAAACGCGAATTCAACGTATTTTACCCACTGAATACGATATTTAGATGAATTTTTGTGCAATGTACTGAAAATCGTGTTAAACGCAAGTTTCACGCTGAAATATGAATGTTATGCTGGAAACCTGTGTATTTGCTGCTGAAATCGCATTTAACGTAAATAACACATTGAAATCCGAATGTGGTGTTAGAAATATCTGTGCATTTGCTGCAGATACGCGAATTCAACATAGTTTTCAAACTGAATACGATATTTCGATGCATTTTTGTGCAATGTCCTGGAAATCGTGTTAAACGCAAGTTTCACGCTGAAATATGAATGTAATGCTAGAAACCTGTGTATTTGCTGCTGAAATCGCATTTAACCTAAATATCGCATTGAAATCCGAATGTGGTGTTAGAAATATCTGTGCATTTGATGCAGATGCGCGAATTCAACATATTTTTCAAACTGAATACGATATTTCGATGCATTTTTGTGCAATGTACTGGAAATCGTGTTAAACACAAGTTTCACATTGAAATATTAATGTTATGCTAGAAACCTGTGTATTTGCGGCTGAAATCGCATTTAACCTAAATATCACATTGAAATCCGAATGTGATGTTAGAAATGTCTACGCATTTGAGGCCAATACGCGAATTCTACGTATTTTACACACTGAATACGATATTTCGATGCATTTTTGTGCAATGTACTGAAAATCGTGTAAAACGCAAGTTTCACACTGAAATATGAATGTTATGCTAGAAACCTGTGTATTTGCTGCTGAAATCGCATTTAACGTAAATAACACATTGAAATCCGAATGTGGTGTTAGAAATATCTGTGCATTTGCTGCAGATACGCGAATTCAACATATTTTTCAAACTGAATACGATATTTCGATGCATTTTTGTGCAATGTACTGGAAATCGTGTTAAACACAAGTTTCAAACTGAAATATGAATGTTATGCTAGAAACCTGTGTATTTGCTGCTGAAATCGCATTTAACGTAAATATCGCATTGAAATCCAAATGTGATGTTAGAAATGTCTACGCATTTGCTGGCAAAACGCGAATTCAACGTATTTACACACTGAATACGATATTTAGATGCATTTTTGTGCAATGTACTGAAAATCGTGTTAAACGCAAGTTTCACGCTGAAATATGAATGTTATGCTAGAAACCTGTGTATTTGCTGCTGAAATCGCATTTAACGTAAATAACACATTGAAATCCGAATGTGGTGTTAGAAATATTTGTGCATTTGCTGCAGATACGCGAATTCAACATATTTTTCAAACTGAATACGATATTTCGATGCATTTTTGTGCAATGTACTGGAAATCGTGTTAAACACAAGTTTCAAACTGAAATATGAATGTTATGCTAGAAACCTGTGTATTTGCTGCTGAAATCGCATTTAACATAAATATCGCATTGAAATCCAAATGTGATGTTATAAATGTCTACGCATTTGCTGCCAAAACGCGAATTCAACGTATTTTACCTACTGAATACGATATTTAGATGCATTTTTGTGCAATGTACTGAAAATCGTGTAAAACGCAAGTTTCACACTGAAATATGAATGTTATGCTAGAAACCTGTGTATTTGCTGCCGAAATCGCATTTAACGTAAATAACACATTGAAATCCGAATGTGGCGTTAGAAATATCTGTGCATTTGCTGCAGATACGCGAATTCAACATATTTTTCAAACTGAATACGATATTTCGATGCATTTTTGTGCAATGTACTGGAAATCGTGTTAAACACAAGTTTCACATTGAAATATGAATGTTATGCTAGAAACCTGTGTATTTCCTGCTGAAATCGCATTTAACGTAAATATCACATTGAAATACGAATGTGATGTTAGAAATTTCTACGCATTTGCTGCCAAAACGCGAATTCAACGTATTTTACACACTGAATACGATATTTAGATGCATTTTTGTGCAATGTACTGGAAATCGTGTAAAACACAAGTTTCACATTGAAATACGAATGTTATGCTAGAAACCTGTGTATTTGCTGCTGAAATCGCATTTAACGTAAATATCACATTGAAATCCGAATGTGATGCTAGAAATGTCTACGCATTTGCTGCCAAAACGCGAATTCAACGTATTTTACACACTGAATACGATATTTCGATGCGTTTTTGTGCAATGTACTGGAAATCGCGTTAAACACAAGTTTCAAACTGAAATATGAATGTTATGCTAGAAACCTGTGTATTTGCTGCTGAAATCGCATTTAACGTAAATATCACATTGAAATCCAAATGTGATGTTAGAAATGTTTACGTATTTGCTGCCAAAACGCGAATTCAACGTATTTTACACACTGAATACGATATTTAGATGTACTTTTGTGCAATGTACTGGAAATCGTGTTAAACACAAGTTTCACATTGAAATATGAATGTTATGCTAGAAACCTGTGTATTTCCTGCTGAAATCGCATTTAACGTAAATATCACATTGAAATACGAATGTGATGTTAGAAATTTCTACGCATTTGCTGCCAAAACGCGAATTCAACGTATTTTACTCACTGAATACGATATTTAGATGCATTTTTGTGCAATGTACTGGAAATCGTGTAAAACACAAGTTTCACATTGAAATACGAATGTTATGCTAGAAACCTGTGTATTTGCTGCTGAAATCGCATTTAACGTAAATATCACATTGAAATCCGAATGTGATGCTAGAAATGTCTACGCATTTGCTGCCAAAACGCGAATTCAACGTATTTTACACACTGAATACGATATTTCGATGCGTTTTTGTGCAATGTACTGGAAATCGCGTTAAACACAAGTTTCAAACTGAAATATAAACGTTATGCTAGAAACCTGTGTATTTGCTGCTGAAATCGCATTTAACGTAAATATCACATTGAAATCCAAATGTGATGTTAGAAATGTTTACGCATTTGCTGCCAAAACGCGAATTCAACGTATTTTACACACTGAATACGATATTTAGATGCACTTTTGTGCAATGTACTGAAAATCGTGTAAAACGCAAGTTTCACACTGAAATATGAATGTTATGCTAGAAACCTGTGTATTTGCTGCTGAAATCGCATTTAACGTAAATAACACATTGAAATCCGAATGTGGTGTTAGAAATATCTGCGCATTTGCTGCAGATACGTGAATTCAACATATTTTTCAAACTGAATACGATATTTCGATGCATTTTTGTGCAATGTACTGGAAATCGTGTTAAACACAAGTTTCAAACTGAAATATGAATGTTATGCTAGAAACCTGTGTATTTGCTGCTGAAATCGCATTTAACGTAAATATCACATTGAAATCCAAATGTGATGTTAGAAATGTCTACGCATTTGCTGCCAAAACGCGAATTCAACGTATTTTACCCACTGAATACGATATTTAGATGCATTTTTGTGCAATGTACTGAAAATCGTGTAAAACGCAAGTTTCACACTGAAATATGAATGTTATGCTAGAAACCTGTGTATTTGCTGCTGAAATCGCATTTAACGTAAATAACACATTGAAATCCGAATGTGGTGTTAGAAATATCTGTGCATTTGCTGCAGATACGCGAATTCAACATATTTTTCAAACTGAATACGATATTTCGATGCATTTTTGTGCAATGTACTGGAAATCGTGTTAAACACAAGTTTCACATTGAAATATTAATGTTATGCTAGAAACCTGTGTATTTGCGGCTGAAATCGCATTTAACCTAAATATCACATTGAAATCCGAATGTGATGTTAGAAATGTCTACGCATTTGAGGCCAATACGCGAATTCAACATATGTACCCACTGAATACGATATTTAGATGCATTTTTGTGCAATGTACTGAAAATCGTGTTAAACGCAAGTTTCACGCTGAAATATGAATGTTATGCTAGAAACCTGTGTATTTGCTGCTGAAATCGCATTTAACGTAAATAACACATTGAAATCCGAATGTGGTGTTAGAAATATCTGTGCATTTGCTGCAGATACGCGAATTCAACATATTTTTCAAACTGAATACGATATTTAGATGCATTTTTGTGCAATGTACTGGAAATCGCGTTAAACACAAGTTTCAAACTGAAATATAAATGTTATGCTACAAACCTGTGTATTTGCTGCTGAAATCGCATTTAACGTAAATATCACATTGAAATCCAAATGTGATGTTAGAAATGTTTACGCATTTGTTGCCAAAACGCGAATTCAACGTATTTTACACACTGAATACGATATTTAGATGCACTTTTGTGCAATGTACTGAAAATCGTGTAAAACGCAAGTTTCACACTGAAATATGAATGTTATGCTAGAAACCTGTGTATTTGCTGCTGAAATCGCATTTAACGTAAATAACACATTGAAATCCGAATGTGGTGTTAGAAATATCTGTGCATTTGCTGCAGATACGTGAATTCAACATATTTTTCAAACTGAATACGATATTTCGATGCATTTTTGTGCAATGTACTGGAAATCGTGTTAAACACAAGTTTCAAACTGAAATATGAATGTTATGCTAGAAACCTGTGTATTTCCTGCTGAAATCGCATTTAACGTAAATATCACATTGAAATACGATTCTGATGTTAGAAATTTCTACGCATTTGCTGCCAAAACGCGAATTCAACGTATTTTACACACTGAATACGATATTTCGATGCATTTTTGTGCAATGTACTGGAAATCGTGTTAAACACAAGTTTCACATTGAAATATTAATGTTATGCTAGAAACCTGTGTATTTGCGGCTGAAATCGCATTTAACCTAAATATCACATTGAAATCCGAATGTGATGTTAGAAATGTCTACGCATTTGAGGCCAATACGCGAATTCAACGTATGTACCCACTGAATACGATATTTAGATGCATTTTTGTGCAATGTACTGAAAATCGTGTTAAACGCAAGTTTCACGCTGAAATATGAATGTTATGCTAGAAACCTGTGTATTTGCTGCTGAAATCGCATTTAACGTAAATAACACATTGAAATCCGAATGTGGTGTTAGAAATATCTGTGCATTTGCTGCAGATACGCGAATTCAACATATTTTTCAAACTGAATACGATATTTAGATGCATTTTTGTGCAATGTACTGGAAATCGTGTTAAACACAAGTTTCAAACTGAAATATGAATGTTATGCTAGAAACCTGTGTATTTGCTGCTGAAATCGCATTTAACGTAAATATCGCATTGAAATCCAAATGTGATGTTAGAAATGTCTACGCATTTGCTGCCAAAACGCGAATTCAACGTATTTTACCCACTGAATACGATATTTAGATGCATTTTTGTGCAATGTACTGAAAATCGTGTAAAACGCAAGTTTCACACTGAAATATGAATGTTATGCTAGAAACCTGTGTATTTGCTGACGAAATCGCATTTAACGTAAATAACACATTGAAATCCGAATGTGGTGTTAGAAATATCTGTGCATTTGCTGCAGATACGCGAATTCAACATATTTTTCAAACTGAATACGATATTTCGATGCATTTTTGTGCAATGTACTGGAAATCGTGTTAAACACAAGTTTCACATTGAAATATGAATGTTATGCTAGAAACCTGTGTATTTCCTGCTGAAATCGCATTTAACGTAAATATCACATTGAAATACGATTCTGATGTTAGAAATTTCTACGCATTTGCTGCCAAAACGCGAATTCAACGTATTTTACACACTGAATACGATATTTAGATGCATTTTTGTGCAATGTACTGGAAATCGTGTAAAACACAAGTTTCACATTGAAATACGAATGCTATGCTAGAAACCTGTGTATTTGCTGCTTAAAAATCGCATTTAACGTAAATATCACATTGAAATGCGAATGTGATGCTAGAAATGTTTACGCATTTGCTGCCAAAACGCGAATTCAACGTATCTTACACACTGAATACGATATTTAGATGCACTTTTGTGCAATGTACTGGAAATCGTGTTAGACACAAGTTTCACATTGAAATATGAATGTTATGCTAGAAACCTGTGTATTTCCTGCTGAAATCGCATTTAACGTAAATATCACATTGAAATACGAATGTGATGTTAGAAATTTCTACGCATTTGCTGCCAAAACGCGAATTCAACGTATTTTACACACTGAATACGATATTTAGATGCATTTTTGTGCAATGTACTGGAAATCGTGTAAAACACAAGTTTCACATTGAAATACGAATGTTATGCTAGAAACCTGTGTATTTGCTGCTGAAATCGCATTTAACGTAAATATCACATTGAAATCCGAATGTGATGCTAGAAATGTCTACGCATTTGCTGCCAAAACGCGAATTCAACGTATTTTACACACTGAATACGATATTTCGATGCGTTTTTGTGCAATGTACTGGAAATCGCGTTAAACACAAGTTTCAAACTGAAATATAAATGTTATGCTAGAAACCTGTGTATTTGCTGCTGAAATCGCATTTAACGTAAATATCACATTGAAATCCAAATGTGATGTTAGAAATGTCTACGCATTTGCTGCCAAAACGCGAATTCAACGTATTTTACCCACTGAATACGATATTTCGATGCATTTTTGTGCAATGTACTGGAAATCGTGTTAAACACAAGTTTCACATTGAAATATTAATGTTATGCTAGAAACCTGTGTATTTGCGGCTGAAATCGCATTTAACCTAAATATCACATTGGAATCCGAATGTGATGTTAGAAATGTCTACGCATTTGAGGCCAATACGCGAATTCTACGTATTTTACACACTGAATACGATATTTCGATGCATTTTTGTGCAATGTACTGAAAATCGTGTAAAACGCATGTTTCACACTGAAATATGAATGTTATGCTAGAAACCTGTGTATTTGCTGCTGATATCGCATTTAACGTAAATATCACATTGAAATCCAAATGTGATGTTAGAAATGTCTACGCATTTGCTGGCAAAACGCGAATTCAACGTATTTACACACTGAATACGATATTTAGATGCATTTTTGTGCAATGTACTGAAAATCGTGTTCAACGCAAGTTTTTAATTGAAATATGAATGTTATGCTAGAAACCTGTGTATTTGCTGCCGAAATCGCATTTAACGTAAATAACACATTGAAATCCGAATGTGGTGTTAGAAATATCTGTGCATTTGCTGCAGATACGCGAATTCAACATATTTTTCAAACTGAATACGATATTTCGATGCATTTTTGTGCAATGTACTGGAAATCGTGTTAAACACAAGTTTCACATTGAAATATTAATGTTATGCTAGAAACCTGTGTATTTGCGGCTGAAATCGCATTTAACCTAAATATCACATTGAAATCCGAATGTGATGTTAGAAATGTCTACGCATTTGAGGCCAATACGCGAATTCAACGTATGTACACACTGAATACGATATTTAGATGCATTTTTGTGCAATGTACTGAAAATCGTGTTAAACGCAAGTTTTTAATTGAAATATGAATGTTATGCTGGAAACCTGTGTATTTGCTGCTGAAATCGCATTTAACGTAAATAACACATTGAAATCCGAATGTGATGTTAGAAATGTCTACGCATTTGCTGCCAAAACGCGAATTCAACGTATTTTACCCACTGAATACGATATTTAGATGCATTTTTGTGCAATGTACTGAAAATCGTGTTAAACGCAAGTTTCACGCTGAAATATGAATGTTATGCTAGAAACCTGTGTATTTGCTGCTGAAATCGCATTTAACGTAAATAACACATTGAAATCCGAATGTGGTGTTAGAAATATCTGTGCATTTGCTGCAGATACGCGAATTCAACATATTTTTCAAACTGAATACGATATTTCGATGCATTTTTGTGCAATGTACTGGAAATCGTGTTAAACACAAGTTTCAAACTGAAATATGAATGTTATGCTAGAAACCTGTGTATTTGCTGCTGAAATCGCATTTAACGTAAATATCGCATTGAAATCCAAATGTGATGTTAGAAATGTCTACGCATTTGCTGCCAAAACGCGAATTCAACGTATTTTACCCACTGAATACGATATTTAGATGCATTTTTGTGCAATGTACTGAAAATCGTGTAAAACGCAAGTTTCACACTGAAATATGAATGTTATGCTAGAAACCTGTGTATTTGTTGCCGAAATCGCATTTAACGTAAATATCACATTGAAATCCGAATGTGGTGTTGGAAATATCTGTGCATTTGCTGCAGATACGCGAATTCAACATATTTTTCAAACTGAGTACGATATTTCGATGCATTTTTGTGCAATGTACTGGAAATCGTGTTAAACACAAGTTTCACATTGAAATATGAATGTTATGCTAGAAACCTGTGTATTTCCTGCTGAAATCGCATTTAACGTAAATATCACATTGATATACGAATGTGATGTTAGAAATTTCTACGCATTTGCTGCCAAAACGCGAATTCAACGTATTTTACACACTGAATACGATATTTAGATGCATTTTTGTGCAATGTACTGGAAATCGTGTAAAACACAAGTTTCACATTAAAATACGAATGTTATGCTAGAAACCTGTGTATTTGCTGCTGAAATCGCATTTAACGTAAATATCACATTGAAATCCGAATGTGATGCTAGAAATGTCTACGCATTTGCTGCCAAAACGCGAATTCAACGTATTTTACACACTGAATACGATATTTCGATGCGTTTTTGTGCAATGTACTGGAAATCGCGTTAAACACAAGTTTCAAACTGAAATATAAATATTATGCTACAAACCTGTGTATTTGCTGCTGAAATCGCATTTAACGTAAATATCACATTGAAATCCAAATGTGATGTTAGAAATGTTTACGCATTTGTTGCCAAAACGCGAATTCAACGTATTTTACACACTGAATACGATATTTAGATGCACTTTTGTGCAATGTACTGAAAATCGTGTAAAACGTAAGTTTCACACTGAAATATGATTGTTATGCTAGAAACCTGTGTATTTGCTGCTGAAATCGCATTTAACGTAAATATCACATTGATATACGAATGTGATGTTAGAAATTTCTACGCATTTGCTGCCAAAACGCGAATTCAACGTATTTTACACACTGAATACGATATTTAGATGCATTTTTGTGCAATGTACTGGAAATCGTGTAAAACACAAGTTTCACATTGAAATACGAATGTTATGCTAGAAACCTGTGTATTTGCTGCTGAAATCGCATTTAACGTAAATATCACATTGAAATCCAAATGTGATGTTAGAAATGTCTACGCATTTGCTGCCAAAACGAGAATTCAACGTATTTTACCCACTGAATACGATATTTAGATGCATTTTTGTGCAATGTACTGAAAATCGTGTAAAACGCAAGTTTCACACTGAAATATGAATGTTATGCTAGAAACCTGTGTATTTGCTGCTGAAATCGTATTTAACGTAAATAACACATTGAAATCCGAATGTGGTGTTAGAAATATGTGTGCATTTGCTGCAGATACGCGAATTCAACATATTTTTCAAACTGAATACGATATTTCGATGCATTTTTGTGCAATGTACTGGAAATCGTGTTAAACACAAGTTTCACATTGAAATATTAATGTTATGCTAGAAACCTGTGTATTTGCGGCTGAAATCGCATTTAACCTAAATATCACATTGAAATCCGAATGTGATGTTAGAAATGTCTACGCATTTGAGGCCAATACGCGAATTCTACGTATTTTACACACTGAATACGATATTTCGATGCATTTTTGTGCAATGTACTGAAAATCGTGTAAAACGCAAGTTTTTAATTGATATATGAATGTTATGCTGGAAACCTGTGTATTTGCTGCTGAAATCGCATTTAACGTAAATAACACATTGAGATCCGAATGTGATGTTAGAAATGTCTACGCATTTGCTGGCAAAACGCGAATTCAACGTATGTACACACTGAATACGATATTTAGATGCATTTTTGTGCAATGTACTGAAAATCGTGTTAAACGCAAGTTTTTAATTGAAATATGAATGTTATGCTGGAAACCTGTGTATTTGCTGCTGAAATCGCATTTAACGTAAATAACACATTGAAATCCGAATGTGATGTTAGAAATGTCTACGCATTTGCTGCCAAAACGCGAATTCAACGTATTTTACCCACTGAATACGATATTTAGATGCATTTTTGTGCAATGTACTGAAAATCGTGTTAAACGCAAGTTTCACGCTGAAATATGAATGTTATGCTAGAAACCTGTGTATTTGCTGCTGAAATCGCATTTAACGTAAATAACACATTGAAATCCGAATGTGGTGTTAGAAATATCTGTGCATTTGCTGCAGATACGTGAATTCAACATATTTTTCAAACTGAATACGATATTTCGATGCATTTTTGTGCAATGTACTGGAAATCGTGTTAAACACAAGTTTCAAACTGAAATATGAATGTTATGCTAGAAACCTGTGTATTTGCTGCTGAAATCGCATTTAACGTAAATATCACATTGAAATCCAAATGTGATGTTAGAAATGTCTACGCATTTGCTGCCAAAACGCGAATTCAACGTATTTTACCCACTGAATACGATATTTAGATGCATTTTTGTGCAATGTACTGAAAATCGTGTAAAACGCAAGTTTCACACTGAAATATGAATGTTATGCTAGAAACCTGTGTATTTGCTGCCGAAATCGCATTTAACGTAAATATCACATTGAAATCCGAATGTGGTGTTGGAAATATCTGTGCATTTGCTGCAGATACGCGAATTCAACATATTTTTCAAACTGAATACGATATTTCGATGCATTTTTGTGCAATGTACTGGAAATCGTGTTAAACACAAGTTTCACATTGAAATATGAATGTTATGCTAGAAACCTGTGTATTTCCTGCTGAAATCGCATTTAACGTAAATATCACATTGAAATACGAATGCTATGCTAGAAACCTGTGTATTTGCTGCTTAAAAATCGCATTTAACGTAAATATCACATTGAAATGCGAATGTGATGCTAGAAATGTTTACGCATTTGCTGCCAAAACGCGAATTCAACGTATCTTACACACTGAATACGATATTTAGATGCACTTTTGTGCAATGTACTGGAAATCGTGTTAGACACAAGTTTCACATTGAAATATGAATGTTATGCTAGAAACCTGTGTATTTCCTGCTGAAATCGCATTTAACGTAAATATCACATTGAAATACGAATGTGATGTTAGAAATTTCTACGCATTTGCTGCCAAAACGCGAATTCAACGTATTTTACACACTGAATACGATATTTAGATGCATTTTTGTGCAATGTACTGGAAATCGTGTAAAACACAAGTTTCACATTGAAATACGAATGTTATGCTAGAAACCTGTGTATTTGCTGCTGAAATCGCATTTAACGTAAATATCACATTGAAATCCGAATGTGATGCTAGAAATGTCTACGCATTTGCTGCCAAAACGCGAATTCAACGTATTTTACACACTGAATACGATATTTCGATGCGTTTTTGTGCAATGTACTGGAAATCGCGTTAAACACAAGTTTCAAACTGAAATATAAATGTTATGCTAGAAACCTGTGTATTTGCTGCTGAAATCGCATTTAACGTAAATATCACATTGAAATCCAAATGTGATGTTAGAAATGTCTACGCATTTGCTGCCAAAACGCGAATTCAACGTATTTTACCCACTGAATACGATATTTCGATGCATTTTTGTGCAATGTACTGGAAATCGTGTTAAACACAAGTTTCACATTGAAATATTAATGTTATGCTAGAAACCTGTGTATTTGCGGCTGAAATCGCATTTAACCTAAATATCACATTGGAATCCGAATGTGATGTTAGAAATGTCTACGCATTTGAGGCCAATACGCGAATTCTACGTATTTTACACACTGAATACGATATTTCGATGCATTTTTGTGCAATGTACTGAAAATCGTGTAAAACGCATGTTTCACACTGAAATATGAATGTTATGCTAGAAACCTGTGTATTTGCTGCTGATATCGCATTTAACGTAAATATCACATTGAAATCCAAATGTGATGTTAGAAATGTCTACGCATTTGCTGGCAAAACGCGAATTCAACGTATTTACACACTGAATACGATATTTAGATGCATTTTTGTGCAATGTACTGAAAATCGTGTTCAACGCAAGTTTTTAATTGAAATATGAATGTTATGCTAGAAACCTGTGTATTTGCTGCCGAAATCGCATTTAACGTAAATAACACATTGAAATCCGAATGTGGTGTTAGAAATATCTGTGCATTTGCTGCAGATACGCGAATTCAACATATTTTTCAAACTGAATACGATATTTCGATGCATTTTTGTGCAATGTACTGGAAATCGTGTTAAACACAAGTTTCACATTGAAATATTAATGTTATGCTAGAAACCTGTGTATTTGCGGCTGAAATCGCATTTAACCTAAATATCACATTGAAATCCGAATGTGATGTTAGAAATGTCTACGCATTTGAGGCCAATACGCGAATTCAACGTATGTACACACTGAATACGATATTTAGATGCATTTTTGTGCAATGTACTGAAAATCGTGTTAAACGCAAGTTTTTAATTGAAATATGAATGTTATGCTGGAAACCTGTGTATTTGCTGCTGAAATCGCATTTAACGTAAATAACACATTGAAATCCGAATGTGATGTTAGAAATGTCTACGCATTTGCTGCCAAAACGCGAATTCAACGTATTTTACCCACTGAATACGATATTTAGATGCATTTTTGTGCAATGTACTGAAAATCGTGTTAAACGCAAGTTTCACGCTGAAATATGAATGTTATGCTAGAAACCTGTGTATTTGCTGCTGAAATCGCATTTAACGTAAATAACACATTGAAATCCGAATGTGGTGTTAGAAATATCTGTGCATTTGCTGCAGATACGCGAATTCAACATATTTTTCAAACTGAATACGATATTTCGATGCATTTTTGTGCAATGTACTGGAAATCGTGTTAAACACAAGTTTCAAACTGAAATATGAATGTTATGCTAGAAACCTGTGTATTTGCTGCTGAAATCGCATTTAACGTAAATATCGCATTGAAATCCAAATGTGATGTTAGAAATGTCTACGCATTTGCTGCCAAAACGCGAATTCAACGTATTTTACCCACTGAATACGATATTTAGATGCATTTTTGTGCAATGTACTGAAAATCGTGTAAAACGCAAGTTTCACACTGAAATATGAATGTTATGCTAGAAACCTGTGTATTTGTTGCCGAAATCGCATTTAACGTAAATATCACATTGAAATCCGAATGTGGTGTTGGAAATATCTGTGCATTTGCTGCAGATACGCGAATTCAACATATTTTTCAAACTGAGTACGATATTTCGATGCATTTTTGTGCAATGTACTGGAAATCGTGTTAAACACAAGTTTCACATTGAAATATGAATGTTATGCTAGAAACCTGTGTATTTCCTGCTGAAATCGCATTTAACGTAAATATCACATTGATATACGAATGTGATGTTAGAAATTTCTACGCATTTGCTGCCAAAACGCGAATTCAACGTATTTTACACACTGAATACGATATTTAGATGCATTTTTGTGCAATGTACTGGAAATCGTGTAAAACACAAGTTTCACATTAAAATACGAATGTTATGCTAGAAACCTGTGTATTTGCTGCTGAAATCGCATTTAACGTAAATATCACATTGAAATCCGAATGTGATGCTAGAAATGTCTACGCATTTGCTGCCAAAACGCGAATTCAACGTATTTTACACACTGAATACGATATTTCGATGCGTTTTTGTGCAATGTACTGGAAATCGCGTTAAACACAAGTTTCAAACTGAAATATAAATATTATGCTACAAACCTGTGTATTTGCTGCTGAAATCGCATTTAACGTAAATATCACATTGAAATCCAAATGTGATGTTAGAAATGTTTACGCATTTGTTGCCAAAACGCGAATTCAACGTATTTTACACACTGAATACGATATTTAGATGCACTTTTGTGCAATGTACTGAAAATCGTGTAAAACGTAAGTTTCACACTGAAATATGATTGTTATGCTAGAAACCTGTGTATTTGCTGCTGAAATCGCATTTAACGTAAATATCACATTGATATACGAATGTGATGTTAGAAATTTCTACGCATTTGCTGCCAAAACGCGAATTCAACGTATTTTACACACTGAATACGATATTTAGATGCATTTTTGTGCAATGTACTGGAAATCGTGTAAAACACAAGTTTCACATTGAAATACGAATGTTATGCTAGAAACCTGTGTATTTGCTGCTGAAATCGCATTTAACGTAAATATCACATTGAAATCCAAATGTGATGTTAGAAATGTCTACGCATTTGCTGCCAAAACGAGAATTCAACGTATTTTACCCACTGAATACGATATTTAGATGCATTTTTGTGCAATGTACTGAAAATCGTGTAAAACGCAAGTTTCACACTGAAATATGAATGTTATGCTAGAAACCTGTGTATTTGCTGCTGAAATCGTATTTAACGTAAATAACACATTGAAATCCGAATGTGGTGTTAGAAATATGTGTGCATTTGCTGCAGATACGCGAATTCAACATATTTTTCAAACTGAATACGATATTTCGATGCATTTTTGTGCAATGTACTGGAAATCGTGTTAAACACAAGTTTCACATTGAAATATTAATGTTATGCTAGAAACCTGTGTATTTGCGGCTGAAATCGCATTTAACCTAAATATCACATTGAAATCCGAATGTGATGTTAGAAATGTCTACGCATTTGAGGCCAATACGCGAATTCTACGTATTTTACACACTGAATACGATATTTCGATGCATTTTTGTGCAATGTACTGAAAATCGTGTAAAACGCAAGTTTTTAATTGATATATGAATGTTATGCTGGAAACCTGTGTATTTGCTGCTGAAATCGCATTTAACGTAAATAACACATTGAGATCCGAATGTGATGTTAGAAATGTCTACGCATTTGCTGGCAAAACGCGAATTCAACGTATGTACACACTGAATACGATATTTAGATGCATTTTTGTGCAATGTACTGAAAATCGTGTTAAACGCAAGTTTTTAATTGAAATATGAATGTTATGCTGGAAACCTGTGTATTTGCTGCTGAAATCGCATTTAACGTAAATAACACATTGAAATCCGAATGTGATGTTAGAAATGTCTACGCATTTGCTGCCAAAACGCGAATTCAACGTATTTTACCCACTGAATACGATATTTAGATGCATTTTTGTGCAATGTACTGAAAATCGTGTTAAACGCAAGTTTCACGCTGAAATATGAATGTTATGCTAGAAACCTGTGTATTTGCTGCTGAAATCGCATTTAACGTAAATAACACATTGAAATCCGAATGTGGTGTTAGAAATATCTGTGCATTTGCTGCAGATACGTGAATTCAACATATTTTTCAAACTGAATACGATATTTCGATGCATTTTTGTGCAATGTACTGGAAATCGTGTTAAACACAAGTTTCAAACTGAAATATGAATGTTATGCTAGAAACCTGTGTATTTGCTGCTGAAATCGCATTTAACGTAAATATCACATTGAAATCCAAATGTGATGTTAGAAATGTCTACGCATTTGCTGCCAAAACGCGAATTCAACGTATTTTACCCACTGAATACGATATTTAGATGCATTTTTGTGCAATGTACTGAAAATCGTGTAAAACGCAAGTTTCACACTGAAATATGAATGTTATGCTAGAAACCTGTGTATTTGCTGCCGAAATCGCATTTAACGTAAATATCACATTGAAATCCGAATGTGGTGTTGGAAATATCTGTGCATTTGCTGCAGATACGCGAATTCAACATATTTTTCAAACTGAATACGATATTTCGATGCATTTTTGTGCAATGTACTGGAAATCGTGTTAAACACAAGTTTCACATTGAAATATGAATGTTATGCTAGAAACCTGTGTATTTCCTGCTGAAATCGCATTTAACGTAAATATCACATTGAAATACGAATGTGATGTTAGAAATTTCTACGCATTTGCTGCCAAAACGCGAATTCAACGTATTTTACACACTGAATACGACTTTGAGATGCATTTTTGTGCAATGTACTGGAAATCGTGTAAAACACAAGTTTCACATTGAAATACGAATGTTATGCTAGAAACCTGTGTATTTGCTGCTGAAATCGCATTTAACGTAAATATCACATTGAAATCCGAATGTGATGCTAGAAATGTCTACGCATTTGCTGCCAAAACGCGAATTCAACGTATTTTACACACTGAATACGATATTTCGATGCGCTTTTGTGCAATGTACTGGAAATCGCGTTAAACACAAGTTTCAAACTGAAATATGAATGTTATGCTAGAAACCTGTGTATTTGCTGCTGAA
Source organism: Carabus problematicus (assembly GCA_963422195.1). Taxonomy (NCBI): domain Eukaryota; kingdom Metazoa; phylum Arthropoda; class Insecta; order Coleoptera; family Carabidae; genus Carabus; species Carabus problematicus. Next base: position 7,695,722 of record OY728586.1, read on the forward strand.
ATCGCATTTAACGTAATATCACATTGAAATCCAAATGTGATGTTAGAAATGTTTACGCATTTGCTGCCAAAACGCGAATTCAACGTATTTTACACACTGAATACGATATTTAGATGTACTTTTGTGCAATGTACTGGAAATCGTGTTAAACACAAGTTTCACATTCAAATATGAATGTTATGCTAGAAACCTGTGTATTTCCTGCTGAAATCGCATTTAACGTAAATATCACATTGAAATACGAATGTGATGTTAGAAATTTCTACGCATTTGCTGCCAAAACGCGAATTCAACGTATTTTACACACTGAATACGATATTTAGATGCATTTTTGTGCAATGTACTGGAAATCGTGTTAAACACAAGTTTCACATTGAAATACGAATGTTATGTTAGAAACCTGTGTATTTGCTGCTGAAATCGCATTTAACGTAAATATCACATTGAAATCCGAATGTGATGCTAGAAATGTCTACGCATTTGCTGCCAAAACGCGAATTCAAATGTATTTTACACGCTGAATACGATATTTCGATGCGTTTTTGTGCAATGTACTGGAAATCGCGTTAAACACAAGTTTCAAACTGAAATATGAATGTTATGCTAGAAACCTGTGTATTTGCTGCTGAAATCGCATTTAACGTAAATATCACATTGAAATCCAAATGTGATGTTAGAAATGTCTACGCATTTGCTGTCAAAACGCGAATTCAACGTATTTTACCCACTGAATATTTAGATGCATTTTTGTGCAATGTACTGAAAATCATGTAAAACGCAAGTTTCACACTGAAATATGAATGTTATGCTAGAAACCTGTGTATTTAGTGCTGAAATCGCATTTAACGTAAATAACACATTGAAATCCGAATGTGGTGTTAGAAATATCTGTGCATTTGCTGCAGATACGCGAATTCAACATATTTTTCAAACTGAATACGATATTTCGATGCATTTTTGTGCAATGTACTGGAAATCGTGTTAAACACAAGTTTCACATTGAAATATGAATGTTATGCTAGAAACCTGTGTATTTCCTGCTGAAATCGCATTTAACGTAAATATCACATTGAAATACGAATGTGATGTTAGAAATTTCTACGCATTTGCTGCCAAAACGCGAATTCAACGTATTTTACACACTGAATACGATATTTAGATGCGTTTTTGTGCAATGTACTGGAAATCGCGTTAAACACAAGTTTCAAACTGAAATATGAATGTTATGCTAGAAACCTGTGTATTTGCTGCTGAAATCGCAGTTAACGTAAAAATCACATTGAAATCCAAATGTGATGTTAGAAATGTTTACGCATTTGCTGCCAAAACGCGAATTCAACGTATTTTACACACTGAATACGATATTTAGATGCACTTTTGTGCAATGTACTGGAAATCGTGTTAAACACAAGTTTCACATTGAAATATGAATGTTATGCTAGAAACCTGTGTATTTCCTGCTGAAATCGCATTTAACGTAAATATCACATTGAAATACGAATGTGATGTTAGAAATTTCTACGCATTTGCTGTCAAAACGCGAATTCAACGTATTTTACCCACTGAATATTTAGATGCATTTTTGTGCAATGTACTGAAAATCATGTAAAACGCAAGTTTCACACTGAAATATGAATGTTATGCTAGAAACCTGTGTATTTAGTGCTGAAATCGCATTTAACGTAAATAACACATTGAAATCCGAATGTGGTGTTAGAAATATCTGTGCATTTGCTGCAGATACGCGAATTCAACATATTTTTCAAACTGAATACGATATTTCGATGCATTTTTGTGCAATGTACTGGAAATCGTGTTAAACACAAGTTTCACATTGAAATATGAATGTTATGCTAGAAACCTGTGTATTTCCTGCTGAAATCGCATTTAACGTAAATATCACATTGAAATACGAATGTGATGTTAGAAATTTCTACGCATTTGCTGCCAAAACGCGAATTCAACGTATTTTACACACTGAATACGATATTTAGATGCGTTTTTGTGCAATGTACTGGAAATCGCGTTAAACACAAGTTTCAAACTGAAATATGAATGTTATGCTAGAAACCTGTGTATTTGCTGCTGAAATCGCAGTTAACGTAAAAATCACATTGAAATCCAAATGTGATGTTAGAAATGTTTACGCATTTGCTGCCAAAACGCGAATTCAACGTATTTTACACACTGAATACGATATTTAGATGCACTTTTGTGCAATGTACTGGAAATCGTGTTAAACACAAGTTTCACATTGAAATATGAATGTTATGCTAGAAACCTGTGTATTTCCTGCTGAAATCGCATTTAACGTAAATATCACATTGAAATACGAATGTGATGTTAGAAATTTCTACGCATTTGTTGCCAAAACGCGAATTCAACGTATTTTACACACTGAATACGATATTTAGATGCATTTTTGTGCAATGTACTGGAAATCGTGTAAAACACAAGTTTCACATTGAAATACGAATGTTATGCTAGAAACCTGTGTATTTGCTGCTGAAATCGCATTTAACGTAAATATCACATTGAAATCCGAATGTGATGCTAGAAATGTCTACGCATTTGCTGCCAAAACGCGAATTCAACGTATTTTACACACTGAATACGATATTTCGATGCGTTTTTGTGCAATGTACTGGAAATCGCGTTAAACACAAGTTTCAAACTGAAATATGAATGTTATGCTAGAAACCTGTGTATTTGCTGCTGAAATCGCATTTAACGTAAATATCACATTGAAATCCAAATGTGATGTTAGAAATGTTTACGCATTTGCTGCCAAAACGCGAATTCAACGTATTTTACACACTGAATACGATATTTAGATGTACTTTTGTGCAATGTACTGGAAATCGTGTTAAACACAAGTTTCACATTGAAATATGAATGTTATGCTAGAAACCTGTGTATTTCCTGCTGAAATCGCATTTAACGTAAATATCACATTGAAATACGAATGTGATGTTAGAAATTTCTACGCATTTGCTGCCAAAACGCGAATTCAACGTATTTTACTCACTGAATACGATATTTAGATGCATTTTTGTGCAATGTACTGGAAATCGTGTTAAACACAAGTTTCACATTGAAATATTAATGTTATGCTAGAAACCTGTGTATTTGCGGCTGAAATCGCATTTAACCTAAATATCACATTGAAATCCGAATGTGATGTTAGAAATGTCTACGCATTTGCTGCCAAAACGCGAATTCAACGTATTTTACACACTGAATACGATATTTAGATGCATTTTTGTGCAATGTACTGGAAATCGTGTAAAACACAAGTTTCACATTGAAATACGAATGTTATGCTAGAAACCTGTGTATTTGCTGCTGAAATCGCATTTAACGTAAATATCACATTGAAATCCGAATGTGATGCTAGAAATGTCTACGCATTTGCTGCCAAAACGCGAATTCAACGTATTTTACACACTGAATACGATATTTCGATGCGTTTTTGTGCAATGTACTGGAAATCGCGTTAAACACAAGTTTCAAACTGAAATATGAATGTTATGCTAGAAACCTGTGTATTTGCTGCTGAAATCGCAGTTAACGTAAAAATCACATTGAAATCCAAATGTGATGTTAGAAATGTTTACGCATTTGCTGCCAAAACGCGAATTCAACGTATTTTACACACTGAATACGATATTTAGATGCACTTTTGTGCAATGTACTGGAAATCGTGTTAAACACAAGTTTCACATTGAAATATGAATGTTATGCTAGAAACCTGTGTATTTCCTGCTGAAATCGCATTTAACGTAAATATCACATTGAAATACGAATGTGATGTTAGAAATTTCTACGCATTTGTTGCCAAAACGCGAATTCAACGTATTTTACACACTGAATACGATATTTAGATGCATTTTTGTGCAATGTACTGGAAATCGTGTAAAACACAAGTTTCACATTGAAATACGAATGTTATGCTAGAAACCTGTGTATTTGCTGCTGAAATCGCATTTAACGTAAATATCACATTGAAATCCGAATGTGATGCTAGAAATGTCTACGCATTTGCTGCCAAAACGCGAATTCAACGTATTTTACACACTGAATACGATATTTCGATGCGTTTTTGTGCAATGTACTGGAAATCGCGTTAAACACAAGTTTCAAACTGAAATATGAATGTTATGCTAGAAACCTGTGTATTTGCTGCTGAAATCGCATTTAACGTAAATATCACATTGAAATCCAAATGTGATGTTAGAAATGTTTACGCATTTGCTGCCAAAACGCGAATTCAACGTATTTTACACACTGAATACGATATTTAGATGTACTTTTGTGCAATGTACTGGAAATCGTGTTAAACACAAGTTTCACATTGAAATATGAATGTTATGCTAGAAACCTGTGTATTTCCTGCTGAAATCGCATTTAACGTAAATATCACATTGAAATACGAATGTGATGTTAGAAATTTCTACGCATTTGCTGCCAAAACGCGAATTCAACGTATTTTACTCACTGAATACGATATTTAGATGCATTTTTGTGCAATGTACTGGAAATCGTGTAAAACACAAGTTTCACATTGAAATACGAATGTTATGCTAGAAACCTGTGTATTTGCTGCTGAAATCGCATTTAACGTAAATATCACATTGAAATCCGAATGTGATGCTAGAAATGTCTACGCATTTGCTGCCAAAACGCGAATTCAACGTATTTTACACACTGAATACGATATTTCGATGCGTTTTTGTGCAATGTACTGGAAATCGCGTTAAACACAAGTTTCAAACTGAAATATGAATGTTATGCTAGAAACCTGTGTATTTGCTGCTGAAATCGCATTTAACGTAAATATCACATTGAAATCCAAATGTGATGTTAGAAATGTTTACGCATTTGCTGCCAAAACGCGAATTCAACGTATTTTACACACTGAATACGATATTTAGATGTACTTTTGTGCAATGTACTGGAAATCGTGTTAAACACAAGTTTCACATTGAAATATGAATGTTATGCTAGAAACCTGTGTATTTCCTGCTGAAATCGCATTTAACGTAAATATCACATTGAAATACGAATGTGATGTTAGAAATTTCTACGCATTTGCTGCCAAAACGCGAATTAAACGTATTTTACTCACTGAATACGATATTTAGATGCATTTTTGTGCAATGTACTGGAAATCGTGTAAAACACAAGTTTCACATTGAAATACGAATGTTATGCTAGAAACCTGTGTATTTGCTGCTGAAATCGCATTTAACGTAAATATCACATTGAAATCCGAATGTGATGCAAGAAATGTCTACGCATTTGCTGCCATAACGCGAATTCAACGTATTTTACACACTGAATACGATATTTCGATGCGTTTTTGTGCAATGTACTGGAAATCGCGTTAAACACAAGTTTCAAACTGAAATATGAATGTTATGCTAGAAACCTGTGTATTTGCTGCTGAAATCGCAGTTAACGTAAAAATCACATTGAAATCCAAATGTGATGTTAGAAATGTTTACGCATTTGCTGCCAAAACGCGAATTCAACGTATTTTACACACTGAATACGATATTTAGATGCACTTTTGTGCAATGTACTGGAAATCGTGTTAAACACAAGTTTCACATTGAAATATGAATGTTATGCTAGAAACCTGTGTATTTCCTGCTGAAATCGCATTTAACGTAAATATCACATTGAAATACGAATGTGATGTTAGAAATTTCTACGCATTTGTTGCCAAAACGCGAATTCAACGTATTTTACACACTGAATACGATATTTAGATGCATTTTTGTGCAATGTACTGGAAATCGTGTAAAACACAAGTTTCACATTGAAATACGAATGTTATGCTAGAAACCTGTGTATTTGCTGCTGAAATCGCATTTAACGTAAATATCACATTGAAATCCGAATGTGATGCTAGAAATGTCTACGCATTTGCTGCCAAAACGCGAATTCAACGTAGTTTACACACTGAATACGATATTTCGATGCGTTTTTGTGCAATGTACTGGAAATCGCGTTAAACACAAGTTTCAAACTGAAATATAAATGTTATGCTAGAAACCTGTGTATTTGCTGCTGAAATCGCATTTAACGTAAATATCACATTGAAATCCAAATGTGATGTTAGAAATGTTTACGCATTTGCTGCCAAAACGCGAATTCAACGTATTTTACACACTGAATACGATATTTAGATGCACTTTTGTGCAATGTACTGAAAATCGTGTAAAACGCAAGTTTCACACTGAAATATGAATGTTATGCTAGAAACCTGTGTATTTGCTGCTGAAATCGCATTTAACGTAAATAACACATTGAAATCCGAATGTGGTGTTAGAAATATCTGTGCATTTGCTGCAGAAACGCGAATTCAACTTATTTTTCAAACTGAATACGATATTTCGAAGCATTTTTGTGCAATGTACTGGAAATTGTGTTAAACACAAGTTTCAAACTGAAATATGAATGTTATGCTGGAAACCTGTGTATTTGCTGCTGAAATGGCATATAACGTAAATATCACATTGAAATCCAAATGTGATGTTAGAAATGTCTACGCATTTGCTGCCAAAACGCGAATTCAACGTATTTTACCCACTGAATACGATATTTAGATGCATTTTTGTGCAATGTACTGAAAATCGTGTAAAACGCAAGTTTCACACTGAAATATGAATGTTATGCTAGAAACCTGTGTATTTGCTGCTGAAATCGCATTTAACGTAAATAACACATTGAAATCCGAATGTGGTGTTAGAAATATCTGTGCATTTGCTGCAGATACGTGAATTCAACATATTTTTCAAACTGAATACGATATTTCTATGCATTTTTGTGCAATGTACTGGAAATCGTGTAAAACACAAGTTTCACATTGAAATACGAATGTTATGCTAGAAACCTGTGTATTTGCTGCTTAAAAATCGCATTTAACGTAAATATCACATTGAAATGCGAATGTGATGCTAGAAATGTTTACGCATTTGCTGCCAAAACGCGAATTCAACGTATTTTACACACTGAATACGATATTTAGATGCACTTTTGTGCAATGTACTGGAAATCGTGTTAGACACAAGTTTCACATTGAAATATGAATGTTATGCTAGAAACCTGTGTATTTCCTGCTGAAATCGCATTTAACGTAAATATCACATTGAAATACGAATGTGATGTTAGAAATTTCTACGCATTTGCTGCCAAAACGCGAATTCAACGTATTTTACACACTGAATACGATATTTAGATGCATTTTTGTGCAATGTACTGGAAATCGTGTAAAACACAAGTTTCACATTGAAATACGAATGTTATGCTAGAAACCTGTGTATTTGCTGCTGAAATCGCATTTAACGTAAATATCACATTGAAATCCGAATGTGATGCTAGAAATGTCTACGCATTTGCTGCCAAAACGCGAATTCAACGTATTTTACACACTGAATACGATATTTCGATGCGTTTTTGTGCAATGTACTGGAAATCGCGTTAAACACAAGTTTCAAACTGAAATATAAATGTTATGCTAGAAACCTGTGTATTTGCTGCTGAAATCGCATTTAACGTAAATATCACATTGAAATCCAAATGTGATGTTAGAAATGTCTACGCATTTGCTGCCAAAACACGAATTCAACGTATTTTACCCACTGAATACGATATTTCGATGCATTTTGGTGCAATGTACTGGAAATCGTGTTAAACACAAGTTTCACATTGAAATATTAATGTTATGCTAGAAACCTGTGTATTTGCGGCTGAAATCGCATTTAACCTAAATATCACATTGAAATCCGAATGTGATGTTAGAAATGTCTACGCATTTGAGGCCAATACGCGAATTCTACGTATTTTACACACTGAATACGATATTTCGATGCATTTTTGTGCAATGTACTGAAAATCGTGTAAAACGCATGTTTCACACTGAAATATGAATGTTATGCTAGAAACCTGTGTATTTGCTGCTGATATCGCATTTAACGTAAATATCACATTGAAATCCAAATGTGATGTTAGAAATGTCTACGCATTTGCTGGCAAAACGCGAATTCAACGTATTTACACACTGAATACGATATTTAGATGCATTTTTGTGCAATGTACTGAAAATCGTGTTAAACGCAAGTTTTTAATTGAAATATGAATGTTATGCTAGAAACCTGTGTATTTGCTGCCGAAATCGCATTTAACGTAAATAACACATTGAAATCCGAATGTGGTGTTAGAAATATCTGTGCATTTGCTGCAGATACGCGAATTCAACATATTTTTCAAACTGAATACGATATTTCGATGCATTTTTGTGCAATGTACTGGAAATCGTGTTAAACACAAGTTTCACATTGAAATATTAATGTTATGCTAGAAACCTGTGTATTTGCGGCTGAAATCGCATTTAACCTAAATATCACATTGAAATCCGAATGTGATGTTAGAAATGTCTACGCATTTGAGGCCAATACGCGAATTCAACGTATGTACACACTGAATACGATATTTAGATGCATTTTTGTGCAATGTACTGAAAATCGTGTTAAACGCAAGTTTTTAATTGAAATATGAATGTTATGCTGGAAACCTGTGTATTTGCTGCTGAAATCGCATTTAACGTAAATAACACATTGAAATCCGAATGTGATGTTAGAAATGTCTACGCATTTGCTGCCAAAACGCGAATTCAACGTATTTTACCCACTGAATACGATATTTAGATGCATTTTTGTGCAATGTACTGAAAATCGTGTTAAACGCAAGTTTCACGCTGAAATATGAATGTTATGCTAGAAACCTGTGTATTTGCTGCTGAAATCGCATTTAACGTAAATAACACATTGAAATCCGTATGTGGTGTTAGAAATATCTGTGCATTTGCTGCAGATACGCGAATTCAACATATTTTTCAAACTGAATACGATATTTCGATGCATTTTTGTGCAATGTACTGGAAATCGTGTTAAACACAAGTTTCAAACTGAAATATGAATGTTATGTTAGAAACCTGTGTATTTGCTGCTGAAATCGCATTTAACGTAAATATCGCATTGAAATCCAAATGTGATGTTAGAAATGTCTACGCATTTGCTGCCAAAACGCGAATTCAACGTATTTTACCCACTGAATACGATATTTAGATGCATTTTTGTGCAATGTACTGAAAATCGTGTAAAACGCAAGTTTCACACTGAAATATGAATGTTATGCTAGAAACCTGTGTATTTGCTGCCGAAATCGCATTTAACGTAAATATCACATTGAAATCCGAATGTGGTGTTGGAAATATCTGTGCATTTGCTGCAGATACGCGAATTCAACATATTTTTCAAACTGAATACGATATTTCGATGCATTTTTGTGCAATGTACTGGAAATCGTGTTAAACACAAGTTTCACATTGAAATATGAATGTTATGCTAGAAACCTGTGTATTTCCTGCTGAAATCGCATTTAACGTAAATATCACATTGATATACGAATGTGATGTTAGAAATTTCTACGCATTTGCTGCCAAAACGCGAATTCAACGTATTTTACACACTGAATACGATATTTAGATGCATTTTTGTGCAATGTACTGGAAATCGTGTAAAACACAAGTTTCACATTGAAATACGAATGTTATGCTAGAAACCTGTGTATTTGCTGCTGAAATCGCATTTAACGTAAATATCACATTGAAATCCGAATGTGATGCTAGAAATGTCTACGCATTTGCTGCCAAAACGCGAATTCAACGTATTTTACACACTGAATACGATATTTCGATGCGTTTTTGTGCAATGTACTGGAAATCGCGTTAAACACAAGTTTCAAACTGAAATATAAATGTTATGCTAGAAACCTGTGTATTTGCTGCTGAAATCGCATTTAACGTAAATATCACATTGAAATCCAAATGTGATGTTAGAAATGTTTACGCATTTGTTGCCAAAACGCGAATTCAACGTATTTTACACACTGAATACGATATTTAGATGCACTTTTGTGCAATGTACTGAAAATCGTGTAAAACGTAAGTTTCACACTGAAATATGAATGTTATGCTAGAAACCTGTGTATTTGCTGCTGAAATCGCATTTAACGTAAATATCGCATTGAAATCCAAATGTGATGTTAGAAATGTCTACGCATTTGCTGCCAAAACGCGAATTCAACGTATTTTACCCACTGAATACGATATTTAGATGCATTTTTGTGCAATGTACTGAAAATCGTGTAAAACGCAAGTTTCACACTGAAATATGAATGTTATGCTAGAAACCTGTGTATTTGCTGCCGAAATCGCATTTAACGTAAATATCACATTGAAATCCGAATGTGGTGTTGGAAATATCTGTGCATTTGCTGCAGATACGCGAATTCAACATATTTTTCAAACTGAATACGATATTTCGATGCATTTTTGTGCAATGTACTGGAAATCGTGTTAAACACAAGTTTCACATTGAAATATGAATGTTATGCTAGAAACCTGTGTATTTCCTGCTGAAATCGCATTTAACGTAAATATCACATTGATATACGAATGTGATGTTAGAAATTTCTACGCATTTGCTGCCAAAACGCGAATTCAACGTATTTTACACACTGAATACGATATTTAGATGCATTTTTGTGCAATGTACTGGAAATCGTGTAAAACACAAGTTTCACATTGAAATACGAATGTTATGCTAGAAACCTGTGTATTTGCTGCTGAAATCGCATTTAACGTAAATATCACATTGAAATCCGAATGTGATGCTAGAAATGTCTACGCATTTGCTGCCAAAACGCGAATTCAACGTATTTTACACACTGAATACGATATTTCGATGCGTTTTTGTGCAATGTACTGGAAATCGCGTTAAACACAAGTTTCAAACTGAAATATAAATGTTATGCTAGAAACCTGTGTATTTGCTGCTGAAATCGCATTTAACGTAAATATCACATTGAAATCCAAATGTGATGTTAGAAATGTTTACGCATTTGTTGCCAAAACGCGAATTCAACGTATTTTACACACTGAATACGATATTTAGATGCACTTTTGTGCAATGTACTGAAAATCGTGTAAAACGTAAGTTTCACACTGAAATATGAATGTTATGCTAGAAACCTGTGTATTTGCTGCTGAAATCGCATTTAACGTAAATAACACATTGAAATCCGAATGTGGTGTTAGAAATATCTGTGCATTTGCTGCAGATACGTGAATTCAACATATTTTTCAAACTGAATACGATATTTCTATGCATTTTTGTGCAATGTACTGGAAATCGTGTTAAACACAAGTTTCAAACTGAAATATGAATGTTATGCTAGAAACCTGTGTATTTGCTGCTGAAATCGCATTTAACGTAAATATCACATTGAAATCCAAATGTGATGTTAGAAATGTCTACGCATTTGCTGCCAAAACGCGAATTCAACGTATTTTACCCACTGAATACGATATTTAGATGCATTTTTGTGCAATGTACTGAAAATCGTGTAAAACGCAAGTTTCACACTGAAATATGAATGTTATGCTAGAAACCTGTGTATTTGCTGCCGAAATCGCATTTAACGTAAATATCACATTGAAATCCGAATGTGGTGTTGGAAATATCTGTGCATTTGCTGCAGATACGCGAATTAAACATATTTTTCAAACTGAATACGATATTTCGATGCATTTTTGTGCAATGTACTGGAAATCGTGTTAAACACAAGTTTCACATTGAAATATGAATGTTATGCTTGAAACCTGTGTATTTCCTGCTGAAATCGCATTTAACGTAAATATCACATTGAAATACGAATGTGATGTTAGAAATTTCTACGCATTTGCTGCCAAAACGCGAATTCAACGTATTTTACACACTGAATACGACTTTGAGATGCATTTTTGTGCAATGTACTGGAAATCGTGTAAAACACAAGTTTCACATTGAAATACGAATGTTATGCTAGAAACCTGTGTATTTGCTGCTGAAATCGCATTTAACGTAAATATCACATTGAAATCCGAATGTGATGCTAGAAATGTCTACGCATTTGCTGCCAAAACGCGAATTCAACGTATTTTACACACTGAATACGATATTTCGATGCGCTTTTGTGCAATGTACTGGAAATCGCGTTAAACACAAGTTTCAAACTGAAATATGAATGTTATGCTAGAAACCTGTGTATTTGCTGCTGAAATCGCATTTAACGTAATATCACATTGAAATCCAAATGTGATGTTAGAAATGTTTACGCATTTGCTGCCAAAACGCGAATTCAACGTATTTTACACACTGAATACGATATTTAGATGTACTTTTGTGCAATGTACTGGAAATCGTGTTAAACACAAGTTTCACATTCAAATATGAATGTTATGCTAGAAACCTGTGTATTTCCTGCTGAAATCGCATTTAACGTAAATATCACATTGAAATACGAATGTGATGTTAGAAATTTCTACGCATTTGCTGCCAAAACGCGAATTCAACGTATTTTACACACTGAATACGATATTTAGATGCATTTTTGTGCAATGTACTGGAAATCGTGTAAAACACAAGTTTCACATTGAAATACGAATGTTATGCTAGAAACCTGTGTATTTGCTGCTGAAATCGCATTTAACGTAAATATCACATTGAAATCCGAATGTGATGCTAGAAATGTCTACGCATTTGCTGCCAAAACGCGAATTCAACGTATTTTACACACTGAATACGATATTTCGATGCGTTTTTGTGCAATGTACTGGAAATCGCGTTAAACACAAGTTTCAAACTGAAATATGAATGTTATGCTAGAAACCTGTGTATTTGCTGCTGAAATCGCATTTAACGTAAATATCACATTGAAATCCAAATGTGATGTTAGAAATGTCTACGCATTTGCTGTCAAAACGCGAATTCAACGTATTTTACCCACTGAATATTTAGATGCATTTTTGTGCAATGTACTGAAAATCATGTAAAACGCAAGTTTCACACTGAAATATGAATGTTATGCTAGAAACCTGTGTATTTGCTGCTGAAATCGCATTTAACGTAAATAACACATTGAAATCCGAATGTGGTGTTAGAAATATCTGTGCATTTGCTGCAGATACGCGAATTCAACATATTTTTCAAACTGAATACGATATTTCGATGCATTTTTGTGCAATGTACTGGAAATCGTGTTAAACACAAGTTTCACATTGAAATATGAATGTTATGCTAGAAACCTGTGTATTTCCTGCTGAAATCGCATTTAACGTAAATATCACATTGAAATACGAATGTGATGTTAGAAATTTCTACGCATTTGCTGCCAAAACGCGAATTCAACGTATTTTACACACTGAATACGATATTTAGATGCATTTTTGTGCAATGTACTGGAAATCGCGTTAAACACAAGTTTCAAACTGAAATATGAATGTTATGCTAGAAACCTGTGTATTTGCTGCTGAAATCGCATTTAACGTAAATATCACATTGAAATCCAAATGTGATGTTAGAAATGTTTACGCATTTGCTGCCAAAACGCGAATTCAACGTATTTTACACACTGAATACGATATTTAGATGTACTTTTGTGCAATGTACTGGAAATCGTGTTAAACACAAGTTTCACATTGAAATATGAATGTTATGCTAGAAACCTGTGTATTTCCTGCTGAAATCGCATTTAACGTAAATATCACATTGAAATACGAATGTGATGTTAGAAATTTCTACGCATTTGCTGCCAAAACGCGAATTCAACGTATTTTACTCACTGAATACGATATTTAGATGCATTTTTGTGCAATGTACTGGAAATCGTGTAAAACACAAGTTTCACATTGAAATACGAATGTTATGCTAGAAACCTGTGTATTTGCTGCTGAAATCGCATTTAACGTAAATATCACATTGAAATCCGAATGTGATGCTAGAAATGTCTACGCATTTGCTGCCAAAACGCGAATTCAACGTATTTTACACACTGAATACGATATTTCGATGCGTTTTTGTGCAATGTACTGGAAATCGCGTTAAACACAAGTTTCAAACTGAAATATGAATGTTATGCTAGAAACCTGTGTATTTGCTGCTGAAATCGCATTTAACGTAAATATCACATTGAAATCCAAATGTGATGTTAGAAATGTTTACGCATTTGCTGCCAAAACGCGAATTCAACGTATTTTACACACTGAATACGATATTTAGATGTACTTTTGTGCAATGTACTGGAAATCGTGTTAAACACAAGTTTCACATTGAAATATGAATGTTATGCTAGAAACCTGTGTATTTCCTGCTGAAATCGCATTTAACGTAAATATCACATTGAAATACGAATGTGATGTTAGAAATTTCTACGCATTTGCTGCCAAAACGCGAATTCAACGTATTTTACTCACTGAATACGATATTTAGATGCATTTTTGTGCAATGTACTGGAAATCGTGTAAAACACAAGTTTCACATTGAAATACGAATGTTATGCTAGAAACCTGTGTATTTGCTGCTGAAATCGCATTTAACGTAAATATCACATTGAAATCCGAATGTGATGCTAGAAATGTCTACGCATTTGCTGCCAAAACGCGAATTCAACGTATTTTACACACTGAATACGATATTTCGATGCGTTTTTGTGCAATGTACTGCAAATCGCGTTAAACACAAGTTTCAAACTGAAATATGAATGTTATGCTAGAAACCTGTGTATTTGCTGCTGAAATCGCATTTAACGTAAATATCACATTGAAATCCAAATGTGATGTTAGAAATGTTTACGCATTTGCTGCCAAAACGCGAATTCAACGTATTTTACACACTGAATACGATATTTAGATGTACTTTTGTGCAATGTACTGGAAATCGTGTTAAACACAAGTTTCACATTGAAATATGAATGTTATGCTAGAAACCTGTGTATTTCCTGCTGAAATCGCATTTAACGTAAATATCACATTGAAATACGAATGTGATGTTAGAAATTTCTACGCATTTGCTGCCAAAACGCGAATTCAACGTATTTTACTCACTGAATACGATATTTAGATGCATTTTTGTGCAATGTACTGGAAATCGTGTAAAACACAAGTTTCACATTGAAATACGAATGTTATGCTAGAAACCTGTGTATTTGCTGCTGAAATCGCATTTAACGTACATATCACATTGAAATCCGAATGTGATGCTAGAAATGTCTACGCATTTGCTGCCAAAACGCGAATTCAACGTATTTTACACACTGAATACGATATTTCGATGCGTTTTTGTGCAATGTACTGGAAATCGCGTTAAACACAAGTTTCAAACTGAAATATGAATGTTATGCTACAAACCTGTGTATTTGCTGCTGAAATCGCAGTTAACGTAAAAATCACATTGAAATCCAAATGTGATGTTAGAAATGTTTACGCATTTGCTGCCAAAACGCGAATTCAACGTATTTTACACACTGAATACGATATTTAGATGTACTTTTGTGCAATGTACTGGAAATCGTGTTAAACACAAGTTTCACATTGAAATATGAATGTTATGCTAGAAACCTGTGTATTTCCTGCTGAAATCGCATTTAACGTAAATATCACATTGAAATACGAATGTGATGTTAGAAATTTCTACGCATTTGCTGCCAAAACGCGAATTCAACGTATTTTACTCACTGAATACGATATTTAGATGCATTTTTGTGCAATGTACTGGAAATCGTGTAAAACACAAGTTTCACATTGAAATACGAATGTTATGCTAGAAACCTGTGTATTTGCTGCTGAAATCGCATTTAACGTAAATATCACATTGAAATCCGAATGTGATGCTAGAAATGTCTACGCATTTGCTGCCAAAACGCGAATTCAACGTATTTTACACACTGAATACGATATTTCGATGCGTTTTTGTGCAATGTACTGCAAATCGCGTTAAACACAAGTTTCAAACTGAAATATGAATGTTATGCTAGAAACCTGTGTATTTGCTGCTGAAATCGCATTTAACGTAAATATCACATTGAAATCCAAATGTGATGTTAGAAATGTTTACGCATTTGCTGCCAAAACGCGAATTCAACGTATTTTACACACTGAATACGATATTTAGATGTACTTTTGTGCAATGTACTGGAAATCGTGTTAAACACAAGTTTCACATTGAAATATGAATGTTATGCTAGAAACCTGTGTATTTCCTGCTGAAATCGCATTTAACGTAAATATCACATTGAAATACGAATGTGATGTTAGAAATTTCTACGCATTTGCTGCCAAAACGCGAATTCAACGTATTTTACTCACTGAATACGATATTTAGATGCATTTTTGTGCAATGTACTGGAAATCGTGTAAAACACAAGTTTCACATTGAAATACGAATGTTATGCTAGAAACCTGTGTATTTGCTGCTGAAATCGCATTTAACGTACATATCACATTGAAATCCGAATGTGATGCTAGAAATGTCTACGCATTTGCTGCCAAAACGCGAATTCAACGTATTTTACACACTGAATACGATATTTCGATGCGTTTTTGTGCAATGTACTGGAAATCGCGTTAAACAAAAGTTTCAAACTGAAATATGAATGTTATGCTACAAACCTGTGTATTTGCTGCTGAAATCGCAGTTAACGTAAAAATCACATTGAAATCCAAATGTGATGTTAGAAATGTTTACGCATTTGCTGCCAAAACGCGAATTCAACGTATTTTACACACTGAATACGATATTTAGATGCACTTTTGTGCAATGTACTGGAAATCGTGTTAAACACAAGTTTCACATTGAAATATGAATGTTATGCTAGAAACCTGTGTATTTCCTGCTGAAATCGCATTTAACGTAAATATCACATTGAAATACGAATGTGATGTTAGAAATTTCTACGCATTTGCTGCCAAAACGCGAATTCAACGTATTTTACTCACTGAATACGATATTTAGATGCATTTTTGTGCAATGTACTGGAAATCGTGTAAAACACAAGTTTCACATTGAAATACGAATGTTATGCTAGAAACCTGTGTATTTGCTGCTGAAATCGCATTTAACGTAAATATCACATTGAAATCCGAATGTGATGCTAGAAATGTCTACGCATTTGCTGCCAAAACGCGAATTCAACGTATTTTACACACTGAATACGATATTTCGATGCGTTTTTGTGCAATGTACTGGAAATCGCGTTAAACACAAGTTTCAAACTGAAATATGAATGTTATGCTAGAAACCTGTGTATTTGCTGCTGAAATCGCATTTAACGTAAATATCACATTGAAATCCAAATGTGATGTTAGAAATGTTTACGCATTTGCTGCCAAAACGCGAATTCAACGTATTTTACACACTGAATACGATATTTAGATGTACTTTTGTGCAATGTACTGGAAATCGTGTTAAACACAAGTTTCACATTGAAATATGAATGTTATGCTAGAAACCTGTGTATTTCCTGCTGAAATCGCATTTAACGTAAATATCACATTGAAATACGAATGTGATGTTAGAAATTTCTACGCATTTGCTGCCAAAACGCGAATTCAACGTATTTTACTCACTGAATACGATATTTAGATGCATTTTTGTGCAATGTACTGGAAATCGTGTAAAACACAAGTTTCACATTGAAATACGAATGTTATGCTAGAAACCTGTGTATTTGCTGCTGAAATCGCATTTAACGTAAATATCACATTGAAATCCGAATGTGATGCTAGAAATGTCTACGCATTTGCTGCCAAAACGCGAATTCAACGTATTTTACACACTGAATACGATATTTCGATGCGTTTTTGTGCAATGTACTGGAAATCGCGTTAAACACAAGTTTCAAACAGAAATATGAATGTTATGCTAGAAACCTGTGTATTTGCTGCTGAAATTGCATTTAACGTAAAAATCACATTGAAATCCAAATGTGATGTTAGAAATGTTTACGCATTTGCTGCCAAAACGCGAATTCAACGTATTTTACACACTGAATACGATATTTAGATGCACTTTTGTGCAATGTACTGGAAATCGTGTTAAACACAAGTTTCACATTGAAATATGAATGTTATGCTAGAAACCTGTGTATTTCCTGCTGAAATCGCATTTAACGTAAATATCACATTGAAATACGAATGTGATGTTAGAAATTTCTACGCATTTGCTGCCAAACGCGAATTCAACGTATTTTACTCACTGAATACGATATTTAGATGCATTTTTGTGCAATGTACTGGAAATCGTGTAAAACACAAGTTTCACATTGAAATACGAATGTTATGCTAGAAACCTGTGTATTTGCTGCTGAAATCGCATTTAACGTAAATATCACATTGAAATCCGAATGTGATGCTAGAAATGTCTACGCATTTGCTGCCAAAACGCGAATTCAACGTATTTTACACACTGAATACGATATTTCGATGCGTTTTTGTGCAATGTACTGGAAATCGCGTTAAACACAAGTTTCAAACTGAAATATAAATGTTATGCTAGAAACCTGTGTATTTGCTGCTGAAATCGCATTTAACGTAAATATCACATTGAAATCCAAATGTGATGTTAGAAATGTTTACGCATTTGCTGCCAAAACGCGAATTCAACGTATTTTACACACTGAATACGATATTTAGATGCACTTTTGTGCAATGTACTGAAAATCGTGTAAAACGCAAGTTTCACACTGAAATATGAATGTTATGCTAGAAACCTGTGTATTTGCTGCTGAAATCGCATTTAACGTAAATAACACATTGAAATCCGAATGTGGTGTTAGAAATATCTGTGCATTTGCTGCAGATACGCGAATTCAACATATTTTTCAAACTGAATACGATATTTCGATGCATTTTTGTGCAATGTACTGGAAATCGTGTTAAACACAAGTTTCAAACTGAAATATGAATGTTATGATAGAAACCTGTGTATTTGCGGCTGAAATCGCATTTAACCTAAATATCACATTGAAATCCGAATGTGATGTTAGATATGTCTACGCATTTGAGGCCAAAACGCGAATTTAACGTATTTTACCCACTGAATACGATATTTAGATGCATTTTTGTGCAATGTACTAAAAATCGTGTAAAACGCAAGTTTCACACTGAAATATGAATGTTATGCTAGAAACCTGTGTATTTGCTGCTGAAATCGCATTTAACGTGAATAACACATTGAAATCCGAATGTGGTGTTAGAAATATCTGTGCATTTGCTGCAGATACGCGAATTCAACATATTTTTCAAACTGAATACGATATTTCGATGCATTTTTGTGCAGTGTACTGGAAATCGTATTAAACACAAGTTTCACATTGAAATATTAATGTTATGCTAGAAACCTGTGTATTTGCGGCTGAAATCGCATTTAACCTAAATATCACATTGAAATCCGAATGTGATGTTAGAAATGTCTACGCATTTGAGGCCAATACGCGAATTCTACGTATTTTACACACTGAATACGATATTTCGATGCATTTTTGTGCAATGTACTGAAAATCGTGTAAAACGCAAGTTTCACACTGAAATATGAATGTTATGCTAGAAACCTGTGTATTTGCTGCTGATATCGCATTTAACGTAAATATCACATTGAAATCCAAATGTGATGTTAGAAATGTCTACGCATTTGCTGGCAAAACGCGAATTCAACGTATTTACACACTGAATACGATATTTAGATGCATTTTTGTGCAATGTACTGAAAATCGTGTTAAACGCAAGTTTTTAATTGAAATATGAATGTTATGCTGGAAACCTGTGTATTTGCTGCTGAAATCGCATTTAACGTAAATAACACATTGAAATCCGAATGTGATGTTAGAAATGTCTACGCATTTGCTGCCAAAACGCGAATTCAACGTATTTTACCCACTGAATACGATATTTAGATGCATTTTTGTGCAATGTACTGAAAATCGTGTTAAACGCAAGTTTAACGCTGAAATATGAATGTTATGCTAGAAACCTGTGTATTTGCTGCTGAAATCGCATTTAACGTAAATAACACATTGAAATCCGAATGTGGTGTTAGAAATATCTGTGCATTTGCTGCAGATACGCGAATTCAACATAGTTTTCAAACTGAATACGATATTTCGATGCATTTTTGTGCAATGTACTGGAAATCGTGTTAAACGCAAGTTTCACGCTGAAATATGAATGTAATGCTAGAAACCTGTGTATTTGCTGCTGAAATCGCATTCAACCTAAATATCACATTGAAATCCGAATGTGGTGTTTGAAATATCTGTGCATTTGCTGCAGATACGCGAATTCAACATATTTTTCAAACTGAATACGATATTTCGATGCATTTTTGTGCAATGTACTGGAAATCGTGTTAAACACAAGTTTCAAACTGAAATATGAATGTTATGCTAGAAGCCTGTGTATTTGCTGCTGAAATCGCATTTAACGTAAATATCACATTGAAATCCAAATGTGATGTTAGAAATGTCTACGCATTTGCTGTCAAAACGCGAATTCAACGTATTTTACCCACTGAATACGATATTTA
This sequence comes from Carabus problematicus, assembly GCA_963422195.1. Classification (NCBI taxonomy): domain Eukaryota; kingdom Metazoa; phylum Arthropoda; class Insecta; order Coleoptera; family Carabidae; genus Carabus; species Carabus problematicus. The sequence continues at coordinate 7,716,187 of OY728586.1, forward strand.
GATGCATTTTTGTGCAATGTACTGAAAATCATGTAAAACCCAAGTTTCCCACTGAAATATGAATGTTATGCTAGAAACCTGTGTATTTGCTGCTGAAATCGCATTTAACGTAAATAACACATTGAAATCCGAATGTGGTGTTTGAAATATCTGTGCATTTGCTGCAGATACGCGAATTCAACATATTTTTCAAACTGAATACGATATTTCGATGCATTTTTGTGCAATGTACTGGAAATCGTGTTAAACACAAGTTTCACATTGAAATATTAATGTTATGCTAGAAACCTGTGTATTTGCGGCTGAAATCGCATTTAACCTAAATATCACATTGAAATCCGAATGTGATGTTAGAAATGTCTACGCATTTGAGGCCAATACGCGAATTCTACGTATTTTACACACTGAATACGATATTTCGATGCATTTTTGTGCAATGTACTGAAAATCGTGTAAAACGCATGTTTCACACTGAAATATGAATGTTATGCTAGAAACCTGTGTATTTGCTGCTGATATCGCATTTAACGTAAATATCACATTGAAATCCAAATGTGATGTTAGAAATGTCTACGCATTTGCTGGCAAAACGCGAATTCAACGTATTTACACACTGAATACGATATTTAGATGCATTTTTGTGCAATGTACTGAAAATCGTGTTAAACGCAAGTTTTTAATTGAAATATGAATGTTATGCTGGAAACCTGTGTATTTGCTGCTGAAATCGCATTTAACGTAAATAACACATTGAAATCCGAATGTGATGTTAGAAATGTCTACGCATTTGCTGCCAAAACGCGAATTCAACGTATTTTACCCACTGAATACGATATTTAGATGCATTTTTGTGCAATGTACTGAAAATCGTGTTAAACGCAAGTTTCACGCTGAAATATGAATGTTATGCTAGAAACCTGTGTATTTGCTGCTGAAATCGCATTTAACGTAAATAACACATTGAAATCCGAATGTGGTGTTAGAAATATCTGTGCATTTGCTGCAGATACGCGAATTCAACATATTTTTCAAACTGAATACGATATTTAGATGCATTTTTGTGCAATGTACTGGAAATCGTGTTAAACACAAGTTTCAAACTGAAATATGAATGTTATGCTAGAAACCTGTGTATTTGCTGCTGAAATCGCATTTAACGTAAATATCGCATTGAAATCCAAATGTGATGTTAGAAATGTCTACGCATTTGCTGCCAAAACGCGAATTCAACGTATTTTACCCACTGAATACGATATTTAGATGCATTTTTGTGCAATGTACTGAAAATCGTGTAAAACGCAAGTTTCACACTGAAATATGAATGTTATGCTAGAAACCTGTGTATTTGCTGCCGAAATCGCATTTAACGTAAATAACACATTGAAATCCGAATGTGGTGTTAGAAATATCTGTGCATCTGCTGCAGATACGCGAATTCAACATATTTTTCAAACTGAATACGATATTTCGATGCATTTTTGTGCAATGTACTGGAAATCGTGTTAAACACAAGTTTCAAACTGAAATATGAATGTTATGCTAGAAACCTGTGTATTTCCTGCTGAAATCGCATTTAACGTAAATATCACATTGAAATACGAATGTGATGTTAGAAATTTCTACGTATTTGCTGCCAAAACGCGAATTCAACGTATTTTACACACTGAATACGATATTTAGATGCATTTTTGTGCAATGTACTGGAAATCGTGTAAAACACAAGTTTCACATTGAAATACGAATGTTATGCTAGAAACCTGTGTATTTGCTGCTTAAAAATCGCATTTAACGTAAATATCACATTGAAATGCGAATGTGATGCTAGAAATGTTTACGCATTTGCTGCCAAAACGCGAATTCAACGTATTTTACACACTGAATACGATATTTAGATGCACTTTTGTGCAATGTACAGGAAATCGTGTTAAACACAAGTTTCACATTGAAATATGAATGTTATGCTAGAAACCTGTGTATTTCCTGCTGAAATCGCATTTAACGTAAATATCACATTGAAATACGAATGTGATGTTAGAAATTTCTACGCATTTGCTGCCAAAACGCGAATTCAACGTATTTTACACACTGAATACGATATTTAGATGCATTTTTGTGCAATGTACTGGAAATCGTGTAAAACACAAGTTTCACATTGAAATACGAATGTTATGCTAGAAACCTGTGTATTTGCTGCTGAAATCGCATTTAACGTAAATATCACATTGAAATCCGAATGTGATGCTAGAAATGTCTACGCATTTGCTGCCAAAACGCGAATTCAACTTATTTTACACACTGAATACGATATTTCGATGCGTTTTTGTGCAATGTACTGGAAATCGCGTTAAACACAAGTTTCAAACTGAAATATAAATGTTATGCTAGAAACCTGTGTATTTGCTGCTGAAATCGCATTTAACGTAAATATCACATTGAAATCCAAATGTGATGTTAGAAATGTCTACGCATTTGCTGCCAAAACGCGAATTCAACGTATTTTACCCACTGAATACGATATTTCGATGCATTTTTGTGCAATGTACTGGAAATCGTGTTAAACACAAATTTCACATTGAAATATTAATGTTATGCTAGAAACCTGTGTATTTGCGGCTGAAATCGCATTTAACCTAAATATCACATTGAAATCCGAATGTGATGTTAGAAATGTCTACGCATTTGAGGCCAATACGCGAATTCTACGTATTTTACACACTGAATACGATATTTCGATGCATTTTTGTGCAATGTACTGAAAATCGTGTAAAACGCATGTTTCACACTGAAATATGAATGTTATGCTAGAAACCTGTGTATTTGCTGCTGATATCGCATTTAACGTAAATATCACATTGATATCCAAATGTGATGTTAGAAATGTCTACGCATTTGCTGGCAAAACGCGAATTCAACGTATTTTACCCACTGAATACGATATTTAGATGCATTTTTGTGCAATGTACTGAAAATCGTGTTAAACGCAAGTTTTTAATTGAAATATGAATGTTATGCTGGAAACCTGTGTATTTGCTGCTGAAATCGCATTTAACGTAAATAACACATTGAAATCCGAATGTGATGTTAGAAATGTCTACGCATTTGCTGCCAAAACGCGAATTCAACGTATTTTACCCACTGAATACGATATTTAGATGCATTTTTGTGCAATGTACTGAAAATCGTGTTAAACGCAAGTTTTTAATTGAAATATGAATGTTATGCTGGAAACCTGTGTATTTGCTGCTGAAATCGCATTTAACGTAAATAACACATTGAAATCCGAATGTGATGTTAGAAATGTCTACGCATTTGCTGCCAAAACGCGAATTCAACGTATTTTACCCACTGAATACGATATTTAGATGCATTTTTGTGCAATGTACTGAAAATCGTGTTAAACGCAAGTTTAACGCTGAAATATGAATGTTATGCTAGAAACCTGTGTATTTGCTGCTGAAATCGCATTTAACGTAAATAACACATTGAAATCCGAATGTGGTGTTAGAAATATCTGTGCATTTGCTGCAGATACGCGAATTCAACATAGTTTTCAAACTGAATACGATATTTCGATGCATTTTTGTGCAATGTACTGGAAATCGTGTTAAACGCAAGTTTCACGCTGAAATATGAATGTAATGCTAGAAACCTGTGTATTTGCTGCTGAAATCGCATTTAACCTAAATATCACATTGAAATCCGAATGTGGTGTTTGAAATATCTGTGCATTTGCTGCTGATACGCGAATTCAACATATTTTTCAAACTGAATACGATATTTCGATGCATTTTTGTGCAATGTACTGGAAATCGTGTTAAACACAAGTTTCAAACTGAAATATGAATGTTATGCTAGAAACCTGTGTATTTGCTGCTGAAATCGCATTTAACGTAAATATCACATTGAAATCCAAATGTGATGTTAGAAATGTCTACGCATTTGCTGTCAAAACGCGAATTCAACGTATTTTACCCACTGAATACGATATTTAGATGCATTTTTGTGCAATGTACTGAAAATCATGTAAAACCCAAGTTTTCCACTGAAATATGAATGTTATGCTAGAAACCTGTGTATTTGCTGCTGAAATCGCATTTAACGTAAATAACACATTGAAATCCGAATGTGGTGTTTGAAATATCTGTGCATTTGCTGCAGATACGCGAATTCAACATATTTTTCAAACTGAATACGATATTTCGATGCATTTTTGTGCAATGTACTGGAAATCGTGTTAAACACAAGTTTCACATTGAAATATTAATGTTATGCTAGAAACCTGTGTATTTGCGGCTGAAATCGCATTTAACCTAAATATCACATTGAAATCCGAATGTGATGTTAGAAATGTCTACGCATTTGAGGCCAATACGCGAATTCTACGTATTTTACACACTGAATACGATATTTCGATGCATTTTTGTGCAATGTACTGAAAATCGTGTAAAACGCATGTTTCACACTGAAATATGAATGTTATGCTAGAAACCTGTGTATTTGCTGCTGATATCGCATTTAACGTAAATATCACATTGAAATCCAAATGTGATGTTAGAAATGTCTACGCATTTGCTGGCAAAACGCGAATTCAACGTATTTACACACTGAATACGATATTTAGATGCATTTTTGTGCAATGTACTGAAAATCGTGTTAAACGCAAGTTTTTAATTGAAATATGAATGTTATGCTGGAAACCTGTGTATTTGCTGCTGAAATCGCATTTAACGTAAATAACACATTGAAATCCGAATGTGATGTTAGAAATGTCTACGCATTTGCTGCCAAAACGCGAATTCAACGTATTTTACCCACTGAATACGATATTTAGATGCATTTTTGTGCAATGTACTGAAAATCGTGTTAAACGCAAGTTTCACGCTGAAATATGAATGTTATGCTAGAAACCTGTGTATTTGCTGCTGAAATCGCATTTAACGTAAATAACACATTGAAATCCGAATGTGGTGTTATAAATATCTGTGCATTTGCTGCAGATACGCGAATTCAACATATTTTTCAAACTGAATACGATATTTAGATGCATTTTTGTGCAATGTACTGGAAATCGTGTTAAACACAAGTTTCAAACTGAAATATGAATGTTATGCTAGAAACCTGTGTATTTGCTGCTGAAATCGCATTTAACGTAAATATCGCATTGAAATCCAAATGTGATGTTAGAAATGTCTACGCATTTGCTGCCAAAACGCGAATTCAACGTATTTTACCCACTGAATACGATATTTAGATGCATTTTTGTGCAATGTACTGAAAATCGTGTAAAACGCAAGTTTCACACTGAAATATGAATGTTATGCTAGAAACCTGTGTATTTGCTGCCGAAATCGCATTTAACGTAAATAACACATTGAAATCCGAATGTGGTGTTAGAAATATCTGTGCATCTGCTGCAGATACGCGAATTCAACATATTTTTCAAACTGAATACGATATTTCGATGCATTTTTGTGCAATGTACTGGAAATCGTGTTAAACACAAGTTTCAAACTGAAATATGAATGTTATGCTAGAAACCTGTGTATTTCCTGCTGAAATCGCATTTAACGTAAATATCACATTGAAATACGAATGTGATGTTAGAAATTTCTACGTATTTGCTGCCAAAACGCGAATTCAACGTATTTTACACACTGAATACGATATTTAGATGCATTTTTGTGCAATGTACTGGAAATCGTGTAAAACACAAGTTTCACATTGAAATACGAATGTTATGCTAGAAACCTGTGTATTTGCTGCTTAAAAATCGCATTTAACGTAAATATCACATTGAAATGCGAATGTGATGCTAGAAATGTTTACGCATTTGCTGCCAAAACGCGAATTCAACGTATTTTACACACTGAATACGATATTTAGATGCACTTTTGTGCAATGTACAGGAAATCGTGTTAAACACAAGTTTCACATTGAAATATGAATGTTATGCTAGAAACCTGTGTATTTCCTGCTGAAATCGCATTTAACGTAAATATCACATTGAAATACGAATGTGATGTTAGAAATTTCTACGCATTTGCTGCCAAAACGCGAATTCAACGTATTTTACACACTGAATACGATATTTAGATGCATTTTTGTGCAATGTACTGGAAATCGTGTAAAACACAAGTTTCACATTGAAATACGAATGTTATGCTAGAAACCTGTGTATTTGCTGCTGAAATCGCATTTAACGTAAATATCACATTGAAATCCGAATGTGATGCTAGAAATGTCTACGCATTTGCTGCCAAAACGCGAATTCAACTTATTTTACACACTGAATACGATATTTCGATGCGTTTTTGTGCAATGTACTGGAAATCGCGTTAAACACAAGTTTCAAACTGAAATATAAATGTTATGCTAGAAACCTGTGTATTTGCTGCTGAAATCGCATTTAACGTAAATATCACATTGAAATCCAAATGTGATGTTAGAAATGTCTACGCATTTGCTGCCAAAACGCGAATTCAACGTATTTTACCCACTGAATACGATATTTCGATGCATTTTTGTGCAATGTACTGGAAATCGTGTTAAACACAAATTTCACATTGAAATATTAATGTTATGCTAGAAACCTGTGTATTTGCGGCTGAAATCGCATTTAACCTAAATATCACATTGAAATCCGAATGTGATGTTAGAAATGTCTACGCATTTGAGGCCAATACGCGAATTCTACGTATTTTACACACTGAATACGATATTTCGATGCATTTTTGTGCAATGTACTGAAAATCGTGTAAAACGCATGTTTCACACTGAAATATGAATGTTATGCTAGAAACCTGTGTATTTGCTGCTGATATCGCATTTAACGTAAATATCACATTGATATCCAAATGTGATGTTAGAAATGTCTACGCATTTGCTGGCAAAACGCGAATTCAACGTATTTTACCCACTGAATACGATATTTAGATGCATTTTTGTGCAATGTACTGAAAATCGTGTTAAACGCAAGTTTTTAATTGAAATATGAATGTTATGCTGGAAACCTGTGTATTTGCTGCTGAAATCGCATTTAACGTAAATAACACATTGAAATCCGAATGTGATGTTAGAAATGTCTACGCATTTGCTGCCAAAACGCGAATTCAACGTATTTTACCCACTGAATACGATATTTAGATGCATTTTTGTGCAATGTACTGAAAATCGTGTTAAACGCAAGTTTTTAATTGAAATATGAATGTTATGCTGGAAACCTGTGTATTTGCTGCTGAAATCGCATTTAACGTAAATAACACATTGAAATCCGAATGTGATGTTAGAAATGTCTACGCATTTGCTGCCAAAACGCGAATTCAACGTATTTTACCCACTGAATACGATATTTAGATGCATTTTTGTGCAATGTACTGAAAATCGTGTTAAACGCAAGTTTAACGCTGAAATATGAATGTTATGCTAGAAACCTGTGTATTTGCTGCTGAAATCGCATTTAACGTAAATAACACATTGAAATCCGAATGTGGTGTTAGAAATATCTGTGCATTTGCTGCAGATACGCGAATTCAACATAGTTTTCAAACTGAATACGATATTTCGATGCATTTTTGTGCAATGTACTGGAAATCGTGTTAAACGCAAGTTTCACGCTGAAATATGAATGTAATGCTAGAAACCTGTGTATTTGCTGCTGAAATCGCATTTAACCTAAATATCACATTGAAATCCGAATGTGGTGTTTGAAATATCTGTGCATTTGCTGCTGATACGCGAATTCAACATATTTTTCAAACTGAATACGATATTTCGATGCATTTTTGTGCAATGTACTGGAAATCGTGTTAAACACAAGTTTCAAACTGAAATATGAATGTTATGCTAGAAACCTGTGTATTTGCTGCTGAAATCGCATTTAACGTAAATATCACATTGAAATCCAAATGTGATGTTAGAAATGTCTACGCATTTGCTGTCAAAACGCGAATTCAACGTATTTTACCCACTGAATACGATATTTAGATGCATTTTTGTGCAATGTACTGAAAATCATGTAAAACCCAAGTTTTCCACTGAAATATGAATGTTATGCTAGAAACCTGTGTATTTGCTGCTGAAATCGCATTTAACGTAAATAACACATTGAAATCCGAATGTGGTGTTTGAAATATCTGTGCATTTGCTGCAGATACGCGAATTCAACATATTTTTCAAACTGAATACGATATTTCGATGCATTTTTGTGCAATGTACTGGAAATCGTGTTAAACACAAGTTTCACATTGAAATATTAATGTTATGCTAGAAACCTGTGTATTTGCGGCTGAAATCGCATTTAACCTAAATATCACATTGAAATCCGAATGTGATGTTAGAAATGTCTACGCATTTGAGGCCAATACGCGAATTCTACGTATTTTACACACTGAATACGATATTTCGATGCATTTTTGTGCAATGTACTGAAAATCGTGTAAAACGCATGTTTCACACTGAAATATGAATGTTATGCTAGAAACCTGTGTATTTGCTGCTGATATCGCATTTAACGTAAATATCACATTGAAATCCAAATGTGATGTTAGAAATGTCTACGCATTTGCTGGCAAAACGCGAATTCAACGTATTTACACACTGAATACGATATTTAGATGCATTTTTGTGCAATGTACTGAAAATCGTGTTAAACGCAAGTTTTTAATTGAAATATGAATGTTATGCTGGAAACCTGTGTATTTGCTGCTGAAATCGCATTTAACGTAAATAACACATTGAAATCCGAATGTGATGTTAGAAATGTCTACGCATTTGCTGCCAAAACGCGAATTCAACGTATTTTACCCACTGAATACGATATTTAGATGCATTTTTGTGCAATGTACTGAAAATCGTGTTAAACGCAAGTTTCACGCTGAAATATGAATGTTATGCTAGAAACCTGTGTATTTGCTGCTGAAATCGCATTTAACGTAAATAACACATTGAAATCCGAATGTGGTGTTATAAATATCTGTGCATTTGCTGCAGATACGCGAATTCAACATATTTTTCAAACTGAATACGATATTTAGATGCATTTTTGTGCAATGTACTGGAAATCGTGTTAAACACAAGTTTCAAACTGAACTATGAATGTTATGCTAGAAACCTGTGTATTTGCTGCTGAAATCGCATTTAACGTAAATATCGCATTGAAATCCAAATGTGATGTTAGAAATGTCTACGCATTTGCTGCCAAAACGCGAATTCAACGTATTTTACCCACTGAATACGATATTTAGATGCATTTTTGTGCAATGTACTGAAAATCGTGTAAAACGCAAGTTTCACACTGAAATATGAATGTTATGCTAGAAACCTGTGTATTTGCTGCCGAAATCGCATTTAACGTAAATAACACATTGAAATCCGAATGTGGTGTTAGAAATATCTGCGCATCTGCTGCAGATACGCGAATTCAAAATATTTTTCAAACTGAATACGATATTTCGATGCATTTTTGTGCAATGTACTGGAAATCGTGTTAAACACAAGTTTCACATTGAAATATGAATGTTATGCTAGAAACCTGTGTATTTCCTGCTGAAATCGCATTTAACGTAAATATCACATTGAAATACGAATGTGATGTTAGAAATTTCTACGTATTTGCTGCCAAAACGCGAATTCAACGTATTTTACACACTGAATACGATATTTAGATGCATTTTTGTGCAATGTACTGGAAATCGTGTAAAACACAAGTTTCACATTGAAATACGAATGTTATGCTAGAAACCTGTGTATTTGCTGCTTAAAAATCGCATTTAACGTAAATATCACATTGAAATGCGAATGTGATGCTAGAAATGTTTACGCATTTGCTGCCAAAACGCGAATTCAACGTATTTTACACACTGAATACGATATTTAGATGCACTTTTGTGCAATGTACAGGAAATCGTGTTAAACACAAGTTTCACATTGAAATATGAATGTTATGCTAGAAACCTGTGTATTTCCTGCTGAAATCGCATTTAACGTAAATATCACATTGAAATACGAATGTGATGTTAGAAATTTCTACGCATTTGCTGCCAAAACGCGAATTCAACGTATTTTACACACTGAATACGATATTTAGATGCATTTTTGTGCAATGTACTGGAAATCGTGTAAAACACAAGTTTCACATTGAAATACGAATGTTATGCTAGAAACCTGTGTATTTGCTGCTGAAATCGCATTTAACGTAAATATCACATTGAAATCCGAATGTGATGCTAGAAATGTCTACGCATTTGCTGCCAAAACGCGAATTCAACTTATTTTACACACTGAATACGATATTTCGATGCGTTTTTGTGCAATGTACTGGATATCGCGTTAAACACAAGTTTCAAACTGAAATATAAATGTTATGCTAGAAACCTGTGTATTTGCTGCTGAAATCGCATTTAACGTAATTATCACATTGAAATCCAAATGTGATGTTAGAAATGTCTACGCATTTGCTGCCAAAACGCGAATTCAACGTATTTTACCCACTGAATACGATATTTAGATGCATTTTTGTGCAATGTACTGAAAATCGTGTTAAACGCAAGTTTCACGCTGAAATATGAATGTTATGCTAGAAACCTGTGTATTTGCTGCTGAAATCGCATTTAACGTAAATAACACATTGAAATCCGAATGTGGCGTTAGAAATATCTGTGCATTTGCTGCAGATACGCGAATTCAACATATTTTTCAAACTGAATACGATATTTCGATGCATTTTTGTGCAATGTACTGGAAATCGTGTTAAACACAAGTTTCACATTGAAATATGAATGTTATGCTAGAAACCTGTGTATTTCCTGCTGAAATCGCATTTAACGTAAATATCACATTGAAATACGAATGTGATGTTAGAAATTTCTACGTATTTGCTGCCAAAACGCGAATTCAACGTATTTTACACACTGAATACGATATTTAGATGCATTTTTGTGCAATGTACTGGAAATCGTGTAAAACACAAGTTTCACATTGAAATACGAATGTTATGCTAGAAACCTGTGTATTTGCTGCTGAAATCGCATTTAACGTAAATAACACATTGAAATCCGAATTTGGTGTTAGAAATATCTGTGCATTTGCTGCAGATACGCGAATTCAACATAGTTTTCAAACTGAATACGATATTTCGATGCATTTTTGTGCAATGTACTGGAAATCGTGTTAAACACAAATTTCACATTGAAATATTAATGTTATGCTAGAAACCTGTGTATTTGCGGCTGAAATCGCATTTAACCTAAATATCACATTGAAATCCGAATGTGATGTTAGAAATGTCTACGCATTTGAGGCCAATACGCGAATTCTACGTATTTTACACACTGAATACGATATTTCGATGCATTTTTGTGCAATGTACTGAAAATCGTGTAAAACGCATGTTTCACACTGAAATATGAATGTTATGCTAGAAACCTGTGTATTTGCTGCTGATATCGCATTTAACGTAAATATCACATTGATATCCAAATGTGATGTTAGAAATGTCTACGCATTTGCTGGCAAAACGCGAATTCAACGTATTTTACCCACTGAATACGATATTTAGATGCATTTTTGTGCAATGTACTGAAAATCGTGTTAAACGCAAGTTTTTAATTGAAATATGAATGTTATGCTGGAAACCTGTGTATTTGCTGCTGAAATCGCATTTAACGTAAATAACACATTGAAATCCGAATGTGATGTTAGAAATGTCTACGCATTTGCTGCCAAAACGCGAATTCAACGTATTTTACCCACTGAATACGATATTTAGATGCATTTTTGTGCAATGTACTGAAAATCGTGTTAAACGCAAGTTTCACGCTGAAATATGAATGTTATGCTAGAAACCTGTGTATTTGCTGCTGAAATCGCATTTAACGTAAATAACACATTGAAATCCGAATGTGGCGTTAGAAATATCTGTGCATTTGCTGCAGATACGCGAATTCAACATATTTTTCAAACTGAATACGATATTTCGATGCATTTTTGTGCAATGTACTGGAAATCGTGTTAAACACAAGTTTCACATTGAAATATGAATGTTATGCTAGAAACCTGTGTATTTCCTGCTGAAATCGCATTTAACGTAAATATCACATTGAAATACGAATGTGATGTTAGAAATTTCTACGTATTTGCTGCCAAAACGCGAATTCAACGTATTTTACACACTGAATACGATATTTAGATGCATTTTTGTGCAATGTACTGGAAATCGTGTAAAACACAAGTTTCACATTGAAATACGAATGTTATGCTAGAAACCTGTGTATTTGCTGCTTAAAAATCGCATTTAACGTAAATATCACATTGAAATGCGAATGTGATGCTAGAAATGTTTACGCATTTGCTGCCAAAACGCGAATTCAACGTATTTTACACACTGAATACGATATTTAGATGTACTTTTGTGCAATGTACTGGAAATCGTGTTAAACACAAGTTTCACATTGAAATATGAATGTTATGCTAGAAACCTGTGTATTTCCTGCTGAAATCGCATTTAACGTAAATATCACATTGAAATACGAATGTGATGTTAGAAATTTCTACGCATTTGCTGCCAAAACGCGAATTCAACGTATTTTACTCACTGAATACGATATTTAGATGCATTTTTGTGCAATGTACTGGAAATCGTGTAAAACACAAGTTTCACATTGAAATACGAATGTTATGCTAGAAACCTGTGTATTTGCTGCTGAAATCGCATTTAACGTAAATATCACATTGAAATCCGAATGTGATGCTAGAAATGTCTACGCATTTGCTGCCAAAACGCGAATTCAACGTATTTTACACACTGAATACGATATTTCGATGCGTTTTTGTGCAATGTACTGGAAATCGCGTTAAACACAAGTTTCAAACTGAAATATGAATGTTATGCTAGAAACCTGTGTATTTGCTGCTGAAATCGCAGTTAACGTAAAAATCACATTGAAATCCAAATGTGATGTTAGAAATGTTTACGCATTTGCTGCCAAAACGCGAATTCAACGTATTTTACACACTGAATACGATATTTAGATGCACTTTTGTGCAATGTACTGGAAATCGTGTTAAACACAAGTTTCACATTGAAATATGAATGTTATGCTAGAAACCTGTGTATTTCCTGCTGAAATCGCATTTAACGTAAATATCACATTGAAATACGAATGTGATGTTAGAAATTTCTACGCATTTGTTGCCAAAACGCGAATTCAACGTATTTTACACACTGAATACGATATTTAGATGCATTTTTGTGCAATGTACTGGAAATCGTGTAAAACACAAGTTTCACGTTGAAATACGAATGTTATGCTAGAAACCTGTGTATTTGCTGCTGAAATCGCATTTAACGTAAATATCACATTGAAATCCGAATGTGATGCTAGAAATGTCTACGCATTTGCTGCCAAAACGCGAATTCAACGTATTTTACACACTGAATACGATATTTCGATGCGTTTTTGTGCAATGTACTGGAAATCGCGTTAAACACAAGTTTCAAACTGAAATATAAATGTTATGCTAGAAACCTGTGTATTTGCTGCTGAAATCGCATTTAACGTAAATATCACATTGAAATCCAAATGTGATGTTAGAAATGTCTACGCATTTGCTGCCAAAACGCGAATTCAACGTATTTTACCCACTGAATACGATATTTCGATGCATTTTTGTGCAATGTACTGAAAATCGTGTTAAACGCAAGTTTTTAATTGAAATATGAATGTTATGCTGGAAACCTGTGTATTTGCTGCTGAAATCGCATTTAACGTAAATAACACATTGAAATCCGAATGTGATGTTAGAAATGTCTACGCATTTGCTGCCAAAACGCGAATTCAACGTATTTTACCCACTGAATACGATATTTAGATGCATTTTTGTGCAATGTACTGAAAATCGTGTAAAACGCAAGTTTCACGCTGAAATATGAATGTTATGCTAGAAACCTGTGTATTTGTTGCTGAAATCGCATTTAACGTAAATAACACATTGAAATCCGAATGTGGTGTTAGAAATATCTGTGCATTTGCTGCAGATACGCGAATTCAACATATTTTTCAAACTGAATACGATATTTCGATGCGTTTTTGTGCAATGTACTGGAAATCGCGTTAAACACAAGTTTCAAACTGAAATATAAATGTTATGCTAGAAACCTGTGTATTTGCTGCTGAAATCGCATTTAACGTAAATATCACATTGAAATCCAAATGTGATGTTAGAAATGTCTACGCATTTGCTGCCAAAACGCGAATTCAACGTATTTTACCCACTGAATACGATATTTCGATGCATTTTTGTGCAATGTACTGAAAATCGTGTTAAACGCAAGTTTTTAATTGAAATATGAATGTTATGCTGGAAACCTGTGTATTTGCTGCTGAAATCGCATTTAACGTAAATATCGCATTGAAATCCAAATGTGATGTTAGAAATGTCTACGCATTTGCTGCCAAAACGCGAATTCAACGTATTTTACCCACTGAATACGATATTTAGATGCATTTTTGTGCAATGTACTGAAAATCGTGTAAAACGCAAGTTTCACACTGAAATATGAATGTTATGCTAGAAACCTGTGTATTTGCTGCCGAAATCGCATTTAACGTAAATATCACATTGAAATCCGAATGTGGTGTTAGAAATATCTGTGCATTTGCTGCAGATACGCGAATTCAACATATTTTTCAAACTGAATACGATATTTCGATGCATTTTTGTGCAATGTACTGGAAATCGTGTTAAACACAAGTTTCACATTGAAATATGAATGTTATGCTAGAAACCTGTGTATTTCCTGCTGAAATCGCATTTAACGTAAATATCACATTGAAATACGAATGTGATGTTAGAAATTTCTACGCATTTGCTGCCAAAACGCGAATTCAACGTATTTTACACACTGAATACGATATTTAGATGCATTTTTGTGCAATGTACTGGAAATCGTGTAAAACACAAGTTTCACATTGAAATACGAATGTTATGCTAGAAACCTGTGTATTTGCTGCTGAAATCGCATTTAACGTAAATATCACATTGAAATCCGAATGTGATGTTAGAAATGTCTACGCATTTGCTGCCAAAACGCGAATTCAACGTATTTTACACACTGAATACGATATTTCGATGCGCTTTTGTGCAATGTACTGGAAATCGCGTTAAACACAAGTTTCAAACTGAAATATGAATGTTATGCTAGAAACCTGTGTATTTGCTGCTGAAATCGCATTTAACGTAATATCACATTGAAATCCAAATGTGATGTTAGAAATGTTTACGCATTTGCTGCCAAAACGCGAATTCAACGTATTTTACACACTGAATACGATATTTAGATGTACTTTTGTGCAATGTACTGGAAATCGTGTTAAACACAAGTTTCACATTCAAATATGAATGTTATGCTAGAAACCTGTGTATTTCCTGCTGAAATCGCATTTAACGTAAATATCACATTGAAATACGAATGTGATGTTAGAAATTTCTACGCATTTGCTGCCAAAACGCGAATTCAACGTATTTTACTCACTGAATACGATATTTAGATGCATTTTTGTGCAATGTACTGGAAATCGTGTAAAACACAAGTTTCACATTGAAATACGAATGTTATGCTAGAAACCTGTGTATTTGCTGCTGAAATCGCATTTAACGTAAATATCACATTAAAATCCGAATGTGATGCTAGAAATGTCTACGCATTTGCTGCCAAAACGCGAATTCAACGTATTTTACACACTGAATACGATATTTCGATGCGTTTTTGTGCAATGTACTGGAAATCGCGTTAAACACAAGTTTCAAACTGAAATATGAATGTTATGCTAGAAACCTGTGTATTTGCTGCTGAAATCGCATTTAACGTAAAAATCACATTGAAATCCAAATGTGATGTTAGAAATGTTTACGCATTTGCTGCCAAAACGCGAATTCAACGTATTTTACACACTGAATACGATATTTAGATGCACTTTTGTGCAATGTACTGGAAATCGTGTTAAACACAAGTTTCACATTGAAATATGAATGTTATGCTAGAAACCTGTGTATTTCCTGCTGAAATCGCATTTAACGTAAATATCACATTGAAATACGAATGTGATGTTAGAAATTTCTACGCATTTGCTGCCAAAACGCGAATTCAACGTATTTTACCCACTGAATACGATATTTAGATGCATTTTTGTGCAATGTACTGGAAATCGTGTAAAACACAAGTTTCACATTGAAATACGAATGTTATGCTAGAAACCTGTGTATTTGCTGCTGAAATCGCATTTAACGTAAATATCACATTGAAATCCGAATGTGATGCTAGAAATGTCTACGCATTTGCTGCCAAAACGCGAATTCAACGTATTTTACACACTGAATACGATATTCCGATGCGTTTTTGTGCAATGTACTGGAAATCGCGTTAAACACAAGTTTCAAACTGAAATATGAATGTTATGCTAGAAACCTGTGTATTTGCTGCTAAAATCGCATTTAACGTAAATATCACATTGAAATCCAAATGTGATGTTAGAAATGTCTACGCATTTGCTGTCAAAACGCGAATTCAACGTATTTTACCCACTGAATATTTAGATGCATTTTTGTGCAATGTACTGAAAATCATGTAAAACGCAAGTTTCACACTGAAATATGAATGTTATGCTAGAAACCTGTGTATTTGCTGCTGAAATCGCATTTAACGTAAATAACACATTGAAATCCGAATGTGGTGTTAGAAATATCTGTGCATTTGCTGCAGATACGCGAATTCAACATATTTTTCAAACTGAATACGATATTTCGATGCATTTTTGTGCAATGTACTCGAAATCGTGTTAAACACAAGTTTCACATTGAAATATGAATGTTATGCTAGAAACCTGTGTATTTCCTGCTGAAATCGCATTTAACGTAAATATCACATTGAAATACCAATGTGATGTTAGAAATTTCTACGCATTTGCTGCCAAAACGCTAATTCAACGTATTTTACACACTGAATACGATATTTAGATGCATTTTTGTGCAATGTACTGGAAATCGTGTAAAACACAAGTTTCACATTGAAATACGAATGTTATGCTAGAAACCTGTGTATTTGCTGCTGAAATCGCATTTAACGTAAATATCACATTGAAATCCGAATGTGATGCTAGAAATGTCTACGCATTTGCTGCCAAAACGCGAATTCAACGTATTTTACACACTGAATACGATATTTCGATGCGTTTTTGTGCAATGTACTGGAAATCGCGTTAAACACAAGTTTCAAACTGAAATATGAATGTTATGCTAGAAACCTGTGTATTTGCTGCTGAAATCGCATTTAACGTAAATATCACATTGAAATCCAAATGTGATGTTAGAAATGTTTACGCATTTGCTGCCAAAACGCGAATTCAACGTATTTTACACACTGAATACGATATTTAGATGTACTTTTGTGCAATGTACTGGAAATCGTGTTAAACACAAGTTTAACATTGAAATATGAATGTTATGCTAGAAACCTGTGTATTTCCTGCTGAAATCGCATTTAACGTAAATATTACATTGAAATACGAATGTGATGTTAGAAATTTCTACGCATTTGCTGCCAAAACGCGAATTCAAAGTATTTAACTCACTGAATACGATATTTAGATGCATTTTTGTGCAATGTACTGGAAATCGTGTAAAACACAAGTTTCACATTGAAATACGAATGTTATGCTAGAAACCTGTGTATTTGCTGCTGAAATCGCATTTAACGTAAATATCACATTGAAATCCGAATGTGATGCTAGAAATGTCTACGCATTTGCTGCCAAAACGCGAATTCAACGTATTTTACACACTGAATACGATATTTCGATGCGTTTTTGTGCAATGTACTGGAAATCGCGTTAAACACAAGTTTCAAACAGAAATATGAATGTTATGCTAGAAACCTGTGTATTTGCTGCTGAAATTGCATTTAACGTAAAAATCACATTGAAATCCAAATGTGATGTTAGAAATGTTTACGCATTTGCTGCCAAAACGCGAATTCAACGTATTTTACACACTGAATACGATATTTAGATGCACTTTTGTGCAATGTACTGGAAATCGTGTTAAACACAAGTTTCACATTGAAATATGAATGTTATGCTAGAAACCTGTGTATTTCCTGCTGAAATCGCATTTAACGTAAATATCACATTGAAATACGAATGTGATGTTAGAAATTTCTACGCATTTGCTGCCAAAACGCGAATTCAACGTATTTTACTCACTGAATACGATATTTAGATGCATTTTTGTGCAATGTACTGGAAATCGTGTAAAACACAAGTTTCACATTGAAATACGAATGTTATGCTAGAAACCTGTGTATTTGCTGCTGAAATCGCATTTAACGTAAATATCACATTGAAATCCGAATGTGATGCTAGAAATGTCTACGCATTTGCTGCCAAATCGCGAATTCAACGTATTTTACACACTGAATACGATATTTCGATGCGTTTTTGTGCAATGTACTGGAAATCGCGTTAAACACAAGTTTCAAACTGAAATATAAATGTTATGCTAGAAACCTGTGTATTTGCTGCTGAAATCGCATTTAACGTAAATATCACATTGAAATCCGAATGTGATGCTAGAAATGTCTACGCATTTGCTGCCAAATCGCGAATTCAACGTATTTTACACACTGAATACGATATTTCGATGCGTTTTTGTGCAATGTACTGGAAATCGCGTTAAACACAAGTTTCAAACTGAGGAGGGAGAGGGGAGAGTCAAGGTTAGAGAAGGTTGCACGTTTTGAAGACAGTTTTTGAAAGAGAAATAAGATCCGAAAAAGAGAAAGAGAAAATAAGAAAAGAATCGAAGAAGAGAGAGAAACAAATTCTGATTGAAAGAGAGGAAAAAAATATACTAGAAAAAAAGTAAGTAAACAAGTACAACAGATTAAAAGAATAAAAATATTTGTAGGTTGGAAACGAATAATAGAAAACTAAACAAAGTCAGTGTCAGATAAAATTCAGAGACATCTGTGATTGAAAAGCAGAGACACGGACTACAGCGGCACCTGTGATGAGTGAAAACAACAGAAGCAGAACACAAAGTACTGGTGCACTACCAACAGAGGGTGTAACAAGCGCACAAATATTTATCAAAAGTAGGAAAACCAACAGATCACCAACACCAAAAAGAAAAGCCCCAGAACAGATGGAAGACGCAATAATAAAGATGCTGAAGGACATAAAGGTAGAAATACGGGAGATAAGAAGAGATAATGAACAACTGAAAGAAGAAATACGCGACAACAACAAGAAGATGACGACAATCATAGAAGAAATGCAGACAGAAGTGGCAGAGATGAGGCAAAGAGAAAAAGAATGGAAGACAGAAAGAGACGAAATTAAGAAGAAAATAGAAAAACTGGAAAGTAGAGAGGAAGATCGGGAAAGGAGGAACAGAAAAAACAACATCGTAATAACAGGAATAGAGGTGCCACAAGAAAATATGAGCGAGAACGTGAAGCATTTTATAAAAAAGGACCTAGGAGTCGAAATCGGAGTAACAGAGGCATACACAGTGGGAAAAGAAAAAGAAACAAGAATTATAATAGCGAAGATAACAAGTTGGGAAGACAAACAAAAAATAATGCATAATAAAGGGAAGTTAAAAGGCAGGAAAATATATATAAACCATGATTTAACGCTCAGAGAACGGAATATACAGAGGAAATTACGGGACATCGCTAAAGAAAATACAGAACAAGGGAAGCGGACGCAAGTTGCATACATGAAAATAAAAATAGAGGGCAAATGGTTTTCGTGGAACGAGTCGGAGGAGAAGTTAACAGAGAGAAAAGGTTTTTTATAGACAGAGAAAAAGCAGGGGAGGCCATAGAGCCGTTACCAAATAGGGAGCACAGGAATAGAATAAAAATCGGGTTTTGGAATGTAGCGGGAATAAAAAATAAAGATACAGAATTTTGGGAATTTATAAAAGAGTTCGACTTCATCGGACTAACAGAGACATGGTTGGAAGAAAAGGATTGGAATAAATGGGAGGGCAAGTAGCCACAAGAATTTTCATGGAAAAGTAAACATGCTACAAGAATACACAGGAAAGGAAGAGCGCGGGGAGGAATAATAACAGGAGTGAAAATAGGAATAAAAGAAGCAAATTCTGAAATTGAATTCAGAGAACAAATGCAAGAAAGGAAAATCAAATTAGATGATAAGGAATGGAGAATAGTAACGGTATACAGTGACGGCAAGCTAAAAGACATAACAGAAGAATTGAATGAGAAAATGGTAGAAACGGATGAAAGGAACCTGGTACTTGGAGGAGATTGGAACGCGAGAATTGGGGAAGAAGGAAACATTGAGGATAACGAAGAGGACACTAATATAAGGAAGTCAAAGGATAAGACAAAAAACAAAGAAGGGAAACTATTGTTAGAATTGACAGAGGAGAGAGGATGGAATATACTAAACGGAAACATAAAAGACGATGAAGAAGGGGAGTACACTTACCATGGCCCAAGAGGGGAGTCAACGGTAATTGATTACATAATGACAAACCAAGAAGGGTCGGAGAAAATACACAAGTTCAAAGTAGGCGAAAAAGTAGAATCGGATCATCAACCAATTTGGATAGAAATCGAGGTAGAAAGACAGAAGGCAACAGAAGATGAGAAAGACGAGAAAAGAACCATCGTAAATTGGACAGAAGAAGGAATAAGCCGCTAAGAAACCGAAATGAAATCGATGTTAAAAAGATTTGAGAAATATGCAGAAAGAAAAGATCTGATACTGAATACGGAAAAATCAAAAATAATGCGTTTCAGAAAAGGTGGAGGAAGAGAAAAAGAGCAAAATTGGAAATGGAAAGAACAAGAAATAGAAAAGGTCAAGACATACAAGTATCTAGGATACTACTTCCAACAAAACAACGGGACGGACACACATATGAGACACCTAACAAGAAAGGCAATGATTGCAATGGCCCAGGTATGGGGAATAGGAGAAAGGAAGTTTGGAGGAAAATATAAAACAAGAATTATGATGTTTGACTCCCTCATAAAAGGAATCATACTGTATGGTGCAGAAGTATGGGGGTGGAAAGAACAAGACGAGATAGAGAACATTCAAACAAAATATTTAAGGTGGATACTGGGACTAGACCGACAAACGCCAAAATATATAGTGATAGAGGAGACAAAAAGGAACAAGATGAAGATAGAAGCCGGAAATAGAGCCATGAAATACGAAGAGAAAATAAGGAGAGAACAAGATAAATCAATACTAGGACAATGCTGGAAAGAAATTAGAAAAAAAGAAGAAAGAGGACTAGACATGACAAAGTGGGAAGTCAAAAGAAAGAAATATTATGAAAGGAATGGATACTCGCCATTAGAAGTAGAAAGAAGAAGAACGCAAGGAGAAAATATTAAATACATAATAACGATAAGAGACAAGGATGTACAGAAACAAGAACAAGAAAGCAAAATAAGGAAGTCAACTTATAACAAAATATATAAAAACATAAAAACGGAAGGACTACCAAGATATTTAATAACTGACGAAAATAAAAAGGGAAAAATAAAAACAATAGCACGTTTTAGATGTGGAAATGAAGAAAAGGCGAACATATATTGGAAGGAAAATAAAAAATGCAGACTCTGTGGCAAGGCAGAAGAAACTCTATGGCATATGCTATACGAGTGTGAAGAAGGGGAGAAAGAAGAAAGGACAAGAGAGACCATACTCAGAGATGATGGAAGCGGATACGAGTGGATGATAAAACTGCTGAAGACAAGGGAAACAAAAACTAAAGACCACTAAAAAAAAAAAAAACAATGTAGAATTGTCAAGGCTGTAAATCTATTTCTAAGTATATGTATCTTTAAAATGTAATATTTAAGTGGGGAATGTCATAAATGGGAATGTGCAGACAAGAAATTTGTAAGATTCAAAGCCGAAAGGCAGGAATAAAATATCTATCTATCTATCTATCTATCTATCACAAGTTTCAAACTGAAATATAAATGTTATGCTAGAAACCTGTGTATTTGCTGCTGAAATCGCATTTAACGTAAATATCACATTGAAATCCAAATGTGATGTTAGAAATGTTTACGCATTTGCTGCCAAAACGCGAATTCAACGTATTTTACACACTGAATACGATATTTAGATGCACTTTTGTGCAATGTACTGAAAATCGTGTAAAACGCAAGTTTCACACTGAAATATGAATGTTATGCTAGAAACCTGTGTATTTGCTGCTGAAATCGCATTTAACGTAAATAACACATTGAAATCCGAATGTGGTGTTAGAAATATCTGTGCATTTGCTGCAGATACGCGAATTCAACATATTTTTCAAACTGAATACGATATTTCGATGCATTTTTGTGCAATGTACTGGAAATCGTGTTAAACACAAGTTTCAAACTGAAATATGAATGTTATGCTAGAAACCTGTGTATTTGCGGCTGAAATCGCATTTAACCTAAATATCACATTGAAATCCGAATGTGATGTTAGATATGTCTACGCATTTGAGGCCAAAACGCGAATTTAACGTATTTTACCCACTGAATACGATATTTAGATGCATTTTTGTGCAATGTACTGAAAATCGTGTAAAACGCAAGTTTCACACTGAAATATGAATGTTATGCTAGAAACCTGTGTATTTGCTGCTGAAATCGCATTTAACGTGAATAACACATTGAAATCCGAATGTGGTGTTAGAAATATCTGTGCATTTGCTGCAGATACGCGAATTCAACATATTTTTCAAACTGAATACGATATTTCGATGCATTTTTGTGCAGTGTACTGGAAATCGTGTTAAACACAAGTTTCACATTGAAATATTAATGTTATGCTAGAAACCTGTGTATTTGCGGCTGAAATCGCATTTAACCTAAATATCACATTGAAATCCGAATGTGATGTTAGAAATGTCTACGCATTTGAGGCCAATACGCGAATTCTACGTATTTTACACACTGAATACGATATTTCGATGCATTTTTGTGCAATGTACTGAAAATCGTGTAAAACGCAAGTTTCACACTGAAATATGAATGTTATGCTAGAAACCTGTGTATTTGCTGCTGATATCGCATTTAACGTAAATATCACATTGAAATCCAAATGTGATGTTAGAAATGTCTACGCATTTGCTGGCAAAACGCGAATTCAACGTATTTACACACTGAATACGATATTTAGATGCATTTTTGTGCAATGTACTGAAAATCGTGTTAAACGCAAGTTTTTAATTGAAATATGAATGTTATGCTGGAAACCTGTGTATTTGCTGCTGAAATCGCATTTAACGTAAATAACACATTGAAATCCGAATGTGATGTTAGAAATGTCTACGCATTTGCTGCCAAAACGCGAATTCAACGTATTTTACCCACTGAATACGATATTTAGATGCATTTTTGTGCAATGTACTGAAAATCGTGTTAAACGCAAGTTTAACGCTGAAATATGAATGTTATGCTAGAAACCTGTGTATTTGCTGCTGAAATCGCATTTAACGTAAATAACACATTGAAATCCGAATGTGGTGTTAGAAATATCTGTGCATTTGCTGCAGATACGCGAATTCAACATAGTTTTCAAACTGAATACGATATTTCGATGCATTTTTGTGCAATGTACTGGAAATCGTGTTAAACGCAAGTTTCACGCTGAAATATGAATGTAATGCTAGAAACCTGTGTATTTGCTGCTGAAATCGCATTTAACCTAAATATCACATTGAAATCCGAATGTGGTGTTTGAAATATCTGTGCATTTGCTGCAGATACGCGAATTCAACATATTTTTCAAACTGAATACGATATTTCGATGCATTTTTGTGCAATGTACTGGAAATCGTGTTAAACACAAGTTTCAAACTGAAATATGAATGTTATGCTAGAAACCTGTGTATTTGCTGCTGAAATCGCATTTAACGTAAATATCACATTGAAATCCAAATGTGATGTTAGAAATGTCTACGCATTTGCTGTCAAAACGCGAATTCAACGTATTTTACCCACTGAATACGATATTTAGATGCATTTTTGTGCAATGTACTGAAAATCATGTAAAACCCAAGTTTCCCACTGAAATATGAATGTTATGCTAGAAACCTGTGTATTTGCTGCTGAAATCGCATTTAACGTAAATAACACATTGAAATCCGAATGTGGTGTTTGAAATATCTGTGCATTTGCTGCAGATACGCGAATTCAACATATTTTTCAAACTGAATACGATATTTCGATGCATTTTTGTGCAATGTACTGGAAATCGTGTTAAACACAAGTTTCACATTGAAATATTAATGTTATGCTAGAAACCTGTGTATTTGCGGCTGAAATCGCATTTAACCTAAATATCACATTGAAATCCGAATGTGATGTTAGAAATGTCTACGCATTTGAGGCCAATACGCGAATTCTACGTATTTTACACACTGAATACGATATTTCGATGCATTTTTGTGCAATGTACTGAAAATCGTGTAAAACGCATGTTTCACACTGAAATATGAATGTTATGCTAGAAACCTGTGTATTTGCTGCTAAAATCGCATTTAACGTAAATATCACATTGAAATCCAAATGTGATGTTAGAAATGTCTACGCATTTGCTGGCAAAACGCGAATTCAACGTATTTACACACTGAATACGATATTTAGATGCATTTTTGTGCAATGTACTGAAAATCGTGTTAAACGCAAGTTTTTAATTGAAATATGAATGTTATGCTGGAAACCTGTGTATTTGCTGCTGAAATCGCATTTAACGTAAATAACACATTGAAATCCGAATGTGATGTTAGAAATGTCTACGCATTTGCTGCCAAAACGCGAATTCAACGTATTTTACCCACTGAATACGATATTTAGATGCATTTTTGTGCAATGTACTGAAAATCGTGTTAAACGCAAGTTTCACGCTGAAATATGAATGTTATGCTAGAAACCTGTGTATTTGCTGCTGAAATCGCATTTAACGTAAATAACACATTGAAATCCGAATGTGGTGTTAGAAATATCTGTGCATTTGCTGCAGATACGCGAATTCAACATATTTTTCAAACTGAATACGATATTTAGATGCATTTTTGTGCAATGTACTGGAAATCGTGTTAAACACAAGTTTCAAACTGAAATATGAATGTTATGCTAGAAACCTGTGTATTTGCTGCTGAAATCGCATTTAACGTAAATATCGCATTGAAATCCAAATGTGATGTTAGAAATGTCTACGCATTTGCTGCCAAAACGCGAATTCAACGTATTTTACCCACTGAATACGATATTTAGATGCATTTTTGTGCAATGTACTGAAAATCGTGTAAAACGCAAGTTTCACACTGAAATATGAATGTTATGCTAGAAACCTGTGTATTTGCTGCCGAAATCGCATTTAACGTAAATAACACATTGAAATCCGAATGTGGTGTTAGAAATATCTGTGCATCTGCTGCAGATACGCGAATTCAACATATTTTTCAAACTGAATACGATATTTCGATGCATTTTTGTGCAATGTACTGGAAATCGTGTTAAACACAAGTTTCACATTGAAATATGAATGTTATGCTAGAAACCTGTGTATTTCCTGCTGAAATCGCATTTAACGTAAATATCACATTGAAATACGAATGTGATGTTAGAAATTTCTACGTATTTGCTGCCAAAACGCGAATTCAACGTATTTTACACACTGAATACGATATTTAGATGCATTTTTGTGCAATGTACTGGAAATCGTGTAAAACACAAGTTTCACATTGAAATACGAATGTTATGCTAGAAACCTGTGTATTTGCTGCTTAAAAATCGCATTTAACGTAAATATCACATTGAAATGCGAATGTGATGCTAGAAATGTTTACGCATTTGCTGCCAAAACGCGAATTCAACGTATTTTACACACTGAATACGATATTTAGATGCACTTTTGTGCAATGTACAGGAAATCGTGTTAAACACAAGTTTCACATTGAAATATGAATGTTATGCTAGAAACCTGTGTATTTCCTGCTGAAATCGCATTTAACGTAAATATCACATTGAAATACGAATGTGATGTTAGAAATTTCTACGCATTTGCTGCCAAAACGCGAATTCAACGTATTTTACACACTGAATACGATATTTAGATGCATTTTTGTGCAATGTACTGGAAATCGTGTAAAACACAAGTTTCACATTGAAATACGAATGTTATGCTAGAAACCTGTGTATTTGCTGCTGAAATCGCATTTAACGTAAATATCACATTGAAATCCGAATGTGATGCTAGAAATGTCTACGCATTTGCTGCCAAAACGCGAATTCAACTTATTTTACACACTGAATACGATATTTCGATGCGTTTTTGTGCAATGTACTGGAAATCGCGTTAAACACAAGTTTCAAACTGAAATATAAATGTTATGCTAGAAACCTGTGTATTTGCTGCTGAAATCGCATTTAACGTAAATATCACATTGAAATCCAAATGTGATGTTAGAAATGTCTACGCATTTGCTGCCAAAACGCGAATTCAACGTATTTTACCCACTGAATACGATATTTCGATGCATTTTTGTGCAATGTACTGGAAATCGTGTTAAACACAAATTTCACATTGAAATATTAATGTTATGCTAGAAACCTGTGTATTTGCGGCTGAAATCGCATTTAACCTAAATATCACATTGAAATCCGAATGTGATGTTAGAAATGTCTACGCATTTGAGGCCAATACGCGAATTCTACGTATTTTACACACTGAATACGATATTTCGATGCATTTTTGTGCAATGTACTGAAAATCGTGTAAAACGCATGTTTCACACTGAAATATGAATGTTATGCTAGAAACCTGTGTATTTGCTGCTGATATCGCATTTAACGTAAATATCACATTGATATCCAAATGTGATGTTAGAAATGTCTACGCATTTGCTGGCAAAACGCGAATTCAACGTATTTTACCCACTGAATACGATATTTAGATGCATTTTTGTGCAATGTACTGAAAATCGTGTTAAACGCAAGTTTTTAATTGAAATATGAATGTTATGCTGGAAACCTGTGTATTTGCTGCTGAAATCGCATTTAACGTAAATAACACATTGAAATCCGAATGTGATGTTAGAAATGTCTACGCATTTGCTGCCAAAACGCGAATTCAACGTATTTTACCCACTGAATACGATATTTAGATGCATTTTTGTGCAATGTACTGAAAATCGTGTTAAACGCAAGTTTTTAATTGAAATATGAATGTTATGCTGGAAACCTGTGTATTTGCTGCTGAAATCGCATTTAACGTAAATAACACATTGAAATCCGAATGTGATGTTAGAAATGTCTACGCATTTGCTGCCAAAACGCGAATTCAACGTATTTTACCCACTGAATACGATATTTAGATGCATTTTTGTGCAATGTACTGAAAATCGTGTTAAACGCAAGTTTAACGCTGAAATATGAATGTTATGCTAGAAACCTGTGTATTTGCTGCTGAAATCGCATTTAACGTAAATAACACATTGAAATCCGAATGTGGTGTTAGAAATATCTGTGCATTTGCTGCAGATACGCGAATTCAACATAGTTTTCAAACTGAATACGATATTTCGATGCATTTTTGTGCAATGTACTGGAAATCGTGTTAAACGCAAGTTTCACGCTGAAATATGAATGTAATGCTAGAAACCTGTGTATTTGCTGCTGAAATCGCATTTAACCTAAATATCACATTGAAATCCGAATGTGGTGTTTGAAATATCTGTGCATTTGCTGCAGATACGCGAATTCAACATATTTTTCAAACTGAATACGATATTTCGATGCATTTTTGTGCAATGTACTGGAAATCGTGTTAAACACAAGTTTCAAACTGAAATATGAATGTTATGCTAGAAACCTGTGTATTTGCTGCTGAAATCGCATTTAACGTAAATATCACATTGAAATCCAAATGTGATGTTAGAAATGTCTACGCATTTGCTGTCAAAACGCGAATTCAACGTATTTTACCCACTGAATACGATATTTAGATGCATTTTTGTGCAATGTACTGAAAATCATGTAAAACCCAAGTTTCCCACTGAAATATGAATGTTATGCTAGAAACCTGTGTATTTGCTGCTGAAATCGCATTTAACGTAAATAACACATTGAAATCCGAATGTGGTGTTTGAAATATCTGTGCATTTGCTGCAGATACGCGAATTCAACATATTTTTCAAACTGAATACGATATTTCGATGCATTTTTGTGCAATGTACTGGAAATCGTGTTAAACACAAGTTTCACATTGAAATATTAATGTTATGCTAGAAACCTGTGTATTTGCGGCTGAAATCGCATTTAACCTAAATATCACATTGAAATCCGAATGTGATGTTAGAAATGTCTACGCATTTGAGGCCAATACGCGAATTCTACGTATTTTACACACTGAATACGATATTTCGATGCATTTTTGTGCAATGTACTGAAAATCGTGTAAAACGCATGTTTCACACTGAAATATGAATGTTATGCTAGAAACCTGTGTATTTGCTGCTGATATCGCATTTAACGTAAATATCACATTGAAATCCAAATGTGATGTTAGAAATGTCTACGCATTTGCTGGCAAAACGCGAATTCAACGTATTTACACACTGAATACGATATTTAGATGCATTTTTGTGCAATGTACTGAAAATCGTGTTAAACGCAAGTTTTTAATTGAAATATGAATGTTATGCTGGAAACCTGTGTATTTGCTGCTGAAATCGCATTTAACGTAAATAACACATTGAAATCCGAATGTGATGTTAGAAATGTCTACGCATTTGCTGCCAAAACGCGAATTCAACGTATTTTACCCACTGAATACGATATTTAGATGCATTTTTGTGCAATGTACTGAAAATCGTGTTAAACGCAAGTTTCACGCTGAAATATGAATGTTATGCTAGAAACCTGTGTATTTGCTGCTGAAATCGCATTTAACGTAAATAACACATTGAAATCCGAATGTGGTGTTAGAAATATCTGTGCATTTGCTGCAGATACGCGAATTCAACATATTTTTCAAACTGAATACGATATTTAGATGCATTTTTGTGCAATGTACTGGAAATCGTGTTAAACACAAGTTTCAAACTGAAATATGAATGTTATGCTAGAAACCTGTGTATTTGCTGCTGAAATCGCATTTAACGTAAATATCGCATTGAAATCCAAATGTGATGTTAGAAATGTCTACGCATTTGCTGCCAAAACGCGAATTCAACGTATTTTACCCACTGAATACGATATTTAGATGCATTTTTGTGCAATGTACTGAAAATCGTGTAAAACGCAAGTTTCACACTGAAATATGAATGTTATGCTAGAAACCTGTGTATTTGCTGCCGAAATCGCATTTAACGTAAATAACACATTGAAATCCGAATGTGGTGTTAGAAATATCTGTGCATCTGCTGCAGATACGCGAATTCAACATATTTTTCAAACTGAATACGATATTTCGATGCATTTTTGTGCAATGTACTGGAAATCGTGTTAAACACAAGTTTCACATTGAAATATGAATGTTATGCTAGAAACCTGTGTATTTCCTGCTGAAATCGCATTTAACGTAAATATCACATTGAAATACGAATGTGATGTTAGAAATTTCTACGTATTTGCTGCCAAAACGCGAATTCAACGTATTTTACACACTGAATACGATATTTAGATGCATTTTTGTGCAATGTACTGGAAATCGTGTAAAACACAAGTTTCACATTGAAATACGAATGTTATGCTAGAAACCTGTGTATTTGCTGCTTAAAAATCGCATTTAACGTAAATATCACATTGAAATGCGAATGTGATGCTAGAAATGTTTACGCATTTGCTGCCAAAACGCGAATTCAACGTATTTTACACACTGAATACGATATTTAGATGCACTTTTGTGCAATGTACAGGAAATCGTGTTAAACACAAGTTTCACATTGAAATATGAATGTTATGCTAGAAACCTGTGTATTTCCTGCTGAAATCGCATTTAACGTAAATATCACATTGAAATACGAATGTGATGTTAGAAATTTCTACGCATTTGCTGCCAAAACGCGAATTCAACGTATTTTACACACTGAATACGATATTTAGATGCATTTTTGTGCAATGTACTGGAAATCGTGTAAAACACAAGTTTCACATTGAAATACGAATGTTATGCTAGAAACCTGTGTATTTGCTGCTGAAATCGCATTTAACGTAAATATCACATTGAAATCCGAATGTGATGCTAGAAATGTCTACGCATTTGCTGCCAAAACGCGAATTCAACTTATTTTACACACTGAATACGATATTTCGATGCGTTTTTGTGCAATGTACTGGATATCGCGTTAAACACAAGTTTCAAACTGAAATATAAATGTTATGCTAGAAACCTGTGTATTTGCTGCTGAAATCGCATTTAACGTAAATATCACATTGAAATCCAAATGTGATGTTAGAAATGTCTACGCATTTGCTGCCAAAACGCGAATTCAACGTATTTTACCCACTGAATACGATATTTCGATGCATTTTTGTGCAATGTACTGGAAATCGTGTTAAACACAAATTTCACATTGAAATATTAATGTTATGCTAGAAACCTGTGTATTTGCGGCTGAAATCGCATTTAACCTAAATATCACATTGAAATCCGAATGTGATGTTAGAAATGTCTACGCATTTGAGGCCAATACGCGAATTCTACGTATTTTACACACTGAATACGATATTTCGATGCATTTTTGTGCAATGTACTGAAAATCGTGTAAAACGCATGTTTCACACTGAAATATGAATGTTATGCTAGAAACCTGTGTATTTGCTGCTGATATCGCATTTAACGTAAATATCACATTGATATCCAAATGTGATGTTAGAAATGTCTACGCATTTGCTGGCAAAACGCGAATTCAACGTATTTTACCCACTGAATACGATATTTAGATGCATTTTTGTGCAATGTACTGAAAATCGTGTTAAACGCAAGTTTTTAATTGAAATATGAATGTTATGCTGGAAACCTGTGTATTTGCTGCTGAAATCGCATTTAACGTAAATAACACATTGAAATCCGAATGTGATGTTAGAAATGTCTACGCATTTGCTGCCAAAACGCGAATTCAACGTATTTTACCCACTGAATACGATATTTAGATGCATTTTTGTGCAATGTACTGAAAATCGTGTTAAACGCAAGTTTCACGCTGAAATATGAATGTTATGCTAGAAACCTGTGTATTTGCTGCTGAAATCGCATTTAACGTAAATAACACATTGAAATCCGAATGTGGCGTTAGAAATATCTGTGCATTTGCTGCAGATACGCGATTTCAACATATTTTTCAAACTGAATACGATATTTCGATGCATTTTTGTGCAATGTACTGGAAATCGTGTTAAACACAAGTTTCACATTGAAATATGAATGTTATGCTAGAAACCTGTGTATTTCCTGCTGAAATCGCATTTAACGTAAATATCACATTGAAATACGAATGTGATGTTAGAAATTTCTACGTATTTGCTGCCAAAACGCGAATTCAACGTATTTTACACACTGAATACGATATTTAGATGCATTTTTGTGCAATGTACTGGAAATCGTGTAAAACACAAGTTTCACATTGAAATACGAATGTTATGCTAGAAACCTGTGTATTTGCTGCTTACAAATCGCATTTAACGTAAATATCACATTGAAATGCGAATGTGATGCTAGAAATGTTTACGCATTTGCTGCCAAAACGCGAATTCAACGTATTTTACACACTGAATACGATATTTAGATGTACTTTTGTGCAATGTACTGGAAATCGTGTTAAACACAAGTTTCACATTGAAATATGAATGTTATGCTAGAAACCTGTGTATTTCCTGCTGAAATCGCATTTAACGTAAATATCACATTGAAATACGAATGTGATGTTAGAAATTTCTACGCATTTGCTGCCAAAACGCGAATTCAACGTATTTTACTCACTGAATACGATATTTAGATGCATTTTTGTGCAATGTACTGGAAATCGTGTAAAACACAAGTTTCACATTGAAATACGAATGTTATGCTAGAAACCTGTGTATTTGCTGCTGAAATCGCATTTAACGTAAATATCACATTGAAATCCGAATGTGATGCTAGAAATGTCTACGCATTTGCTGCCAAAACGCGAATTCAACGTATTTTACACACTGAATACGATATTTCGATGCGTTTTTGTGCAATGTACTGGAAATCGCGTTAAACACAAGTTTCAAACTGAAATATGAATGTTATGCTAGAAACCTGTGTATTTGCTGCTGAAATCGCAGTTAACGTAAAAATCACATTGAAATCCAAATGTGATGTTAGAAATGTTTACGCATTTGCTGCCAAAACGCGAATTCAACGTATTTTACACACTGAATACGATATTTAGATGCACTTTTGTGCAATGTACTGGAAATCGTGTTAAACACAAGTTTCACATTGAAATATGAATGTTATGCTAGAAACCTGTGTATTTCCTGCTGAAATCGCATTTAACGTAAATATCACATTGAAATACGAATGTGATGTTAGAAATTTCTACGCATTTGTTGCCAAAACGCGAATTCAACGTATTTTACACACTGAATACGATATTTAGATGCATTTTTGTGCAATGTACTGGAAATCGTGTAAAACACAAGTTTCACATTGAAATACGAATGTTATGCTAGAAACCTGTGTATTTGCTGCTGAAATCGCATTTAACGTAAATATCACATTGAAATCCGAATGTGATGCTAGAAATGTCTACGCATTTGCTGCCAAAACGCGAATTCAACTTATTTTACACACTGAATACGATATTTCGATGCGTTTTTGTGCAATGTACTGGAAATCGCGTTAAACACAAGTTTCAAACTGAAATATAAATGTTATGCTAGAAACCTGTGTATTTGCTGCTGAAATCGCATTTAACGTAAATATCACATTGAAATCCAAATGTGATGTTAGAAATGTCTACGCATTTGCTGCCAAAACGCGAATTCAACGTATTTTACCCACTGAATACGATATTTCGATGCATTTTTGTGCAATGTACTGGAAATCGTGTTAAACACAAATTTCACATTGAAATATTAATGTTATGCTAGAAACCTGTGTATTTGCGGCTGAAATCGCATTTAACCTAAATATCACGTTGAAATCCGAATGTGATGTTAGAAATGTCTACGCATTTGAGGCCAATACGCGAATTCTACGTATTTTACACACTGAATACGATATTTCGATGCATTTTTGTGCAATGTACTGAAAATCGTGTAAAACGCATGTTTCACACTGAAATATGAATGTTATGCTAGAAACCTGCGTATTTGCTGCTGATATCGCATTTAACGTAAATATCACATTGATATCCAAATGTGATGTTAGAAATGTCTACGCATTTGCTGGCAAAACGCGAATTCAACGTATTTTACCCACTGAATACGATATTTAGATGCATTTTTGTGCAATGTACTGAAAATCGTGTTAAACGCAAGTTTTTAATTGAAATATGAATGTTATGCTGGAAACCTGTGTATTTGCTGCTGAAATCGCATTTAACGTAAATAACACATTGAAATCCGAATGTGATGTTAGAAATGTCTACGCATTTGCTGCCAAAACGCGAATTCAACGTATTTTACCCACTGAATACGATTTTTAGATGCATTTTTGTGCAATGTACTGAAAATCGTGTTAAACGCAAGTTTTTAATTGAAATATGAATGTTATGCTGGAAACCTGTGTATTTGCTGCTGAAATCGCATTTAACGTAAATAACACATTGAAATCCGAATGTGATGTTAGAAATGTCTACGCATTTGCTGCCAAAACGCGAATTCAACGTATTTTACCCACTGAATACGATATTTAGATGCATTTTTGTGCAATGTACTGAAAATCGTGTTAAACGCAAGTTTAACGCTGAAATATGAATGTTATGCTAGAAACCTGTGTATTTGCTGCTGAAATCGCATTTAACGTAAATAACACATTGAAATCCGAATGTGGTGTTAGAAATATCTGTGCATTTGCTGCAGATACGCGAATTCAACATAGTTTTCAAACTGAATACGATATTTCGATGCATTTTTGTGCAATGTACTGGAAATCGTGTTAAACGCAAGTTTCACGCTGAAATATGAATGTAATGCTAGAAACCTGTGTATTTGCTGCTGAAATCGCATTTAACCTAAATATCACATTGAAATCCGAATGTGGTGTTTGAAATATCTGTGCATTTGCTGCAGATACGCGAATTCAACATATTTTTCAAACTGAATACGATATTTCGATGCATTTTTGTGCAATGTACTGGAAATCGTGTTAAACACAAGTTTCAAACTGAAATATGAATGTTATGCTAGAAACCTGTGTATTTGCTGCTGAAATCGCATTTAACGTAAATATCACATTGAAATCCAAATGTGATGTTAGAAATGTCTACGCATTTGCTGTCAAAACGCGAATTCAACGTATTTTACCCACTGAATACGATATTTAGATGCATTTTTGTGCAATGTACTGAAAATCATGTAAAACCCAAGTTTCCCACTGAAATATGAATGTTATGCTAGAAACCTGTGTATTTGCTGCTGAAATCGCATTTAACGTAAATAACACATTGAAATCCGAATGTGGTGTTTGAAATATCTGTGCATTTGCTGCAGATACGCGAATTCAACATATTTTTCAAACTGAATACGATATTTCGATGCATTTTTGTGCAATGTACTGGAAATCGTGTTAAACACAAGTTTCACATTGAAATATTAATGTTATGCTAGAAACCTGTGTATTTGCGGCTGAAATCGCATTTAACCTAAATATCACATTGAAATCCGAATGTGATGTTAGAAATGTCTACGCATTTGAGGCCAATACGCGAATTCTACGTATTTTACACACTGAATACGATATTTCGATGCATTTTTGTGCAATGTACTGAAAATCGTGTAAAACGCATGTTTCACACTGAAATATGAATGTTATGCTAGAAACCTGTGTATTTGCTGCTGATATCGCATTTAACGTAAATATCACATTGAAATCCAAATGTGATGTTAGAAATGTCTACGCATTTGCTGGCAAAACGCGAATTCAACGTATTTACACACTGAATACGATATTTAGATGCATTTTTGTGCAATGTACTGAAAATCGTGTTAAACGCAAGTTTTTAATTGAAATATGAATGTTATGCTGGAAACCTGTGTATTTGCTGCTGAAATCGCATTTAACGTAAATAACACATTGAAATCCGAATGTGATGTTAGAAATGTCTACGCATTTGCTGCCAAAACGCGAATTCAACGTATTTTACCCACTGAATACGATATTTAGATGCATTTTTGTGCAATGTACTGAAAATCGTGTTAAACGCAAGTTTCACGCTGAAATATTAATGTTATGCTAGAAACCTGTGTATTTGCTGCTGAAATCGCATTTAACGTAAATAACACATTGAAATCCGAATGTGGTGTTAGAAATATCTGTGCATTTGCTGCAGATACGCGAATTCAACATATTTTTCAAACTGAATACGATATTTAGATGCATTTTTGTGCAATGTACTGGAAATC
The DNA here is from genome assembly GCA_963422195.1 of Carabus problematicus. Classification (NCBI taxonomy): domain Eukaryota; kingdom Metazoa; phylum Arthropoda; class Insecta; order Coleoptera; family Carabidae; genus Carabus; species Carabus problematicus. The sequence goes on from OY728586.1 coordinate 7,751,834, forward strand.
GTGTTAAACACAAGTTTCAAACTGAAATATGAATGTTATGCTAGAAACCTGTGTATTTGCTGCTGAAATCGCATTTAACGTAAATATCGCATTGAAATCCAAATGTGATGTTAGAAATGTCTACGCATTTGCTGCCAAAACGCGAATTCAACGTATTTTACCCACTGAATACGATATTTAGATGCATTTTTGTGCAATGTACTGAAAATCGTGTAAAACGCAAGTTTCACACTGAAATATGAATGTTATGCTAGAAACCTGTGTATTTGCTGCCGAAATCGCATTTAACGTAAATAACACATTGAAATCCGAATGTGGTGTTAGAAATATCTGTGCATCTGCTGCAGATACGCGAATTCAACATATTTTTCAAACTGAATACGATATTTCGATGCATTTTTGTGCAATGTACTGGAAATCGTGTTAAACACAAGTTTCACATTGAAATATGAATGTTATGCTAGAAACCTGTGTATTTCCTGCTGAAATCGCATTTAACGTAAATATCACATTGAAATACGAATGTGATGTTAGAAATTTCTACGTATTTGCTGCCAAAACGCGAATTCAACGTATTTTACACACTGAATACGATATTTAGATGCATTTTTGTGCAATGTACTGGAAATCGTGTAAAACACAAGTTTCACATTGAAATATGAATGTTATGCTAGAAACCTGTGTATTTGCTGCCGAAATCGCATTTAACGTAAATATCACATTGAAATGCGAATGTGATGCTAGAAATGTTTACGCATTTGCTGCCAAAACGCGAATTCAACGTATTTTACACACTGAATACGATATTTAGATGCACTTTTGTGCAATGTACAGGAAATCGTGTTAAACACAAGTTTCACATTGAAATATGAATGTTATGCTAGAAACCTGTGTATTTCCTGCTGAAATCGCATTTAACGTAAATATCACATTGAAATACGAATGTGATGTTAGAAATTTCTACGCATTTGCTGCCAAAACGCGAATTCAACGTATTTTACACACTGAATACGATATTTAGATGCATTTTTGTGCAATGTACTGGAAATCGTGTAAAACACAAGTTTCACATTGAAATACGAATGTTATGCTAGAAACCTGTGTATTTGCTGCTTAAAAATCGCATTTAACGTAAATATCACATTGAAATCCGAATGTGATGCTAGAAATGTCTACGCATTTGCTGCCAAAACGCGAATTCAACGTATTTTACACACTGAATACGATATTTCGATGCGTTTTTGTGCAATGTACTGGAAATCGCGTTAAACACAAGTTTCAAACTGAAATATAAATGTTATGCTAGAAACCTGTGTATTTGCTGCTGAAATCGCATTTAACGTAAATATCACATTGAAATCCAAATGTGATGTTAGAAATGTCTACGCATTTGCTGCCAAAACGCGAATTCAACGTATTTTACCCACTGAATACGATATTTCGATGCATTTTTGTGCAATGTACTGGAAATCGTGTTAAACACAAATTTCACATTGAAATATTAATGTTATGCTAGAAACCTGTGTATTTGCGGCTGAAATCGCATTTAACCTAAATATCACATTGAAATCCGAATGTGATGTTAGAAATGTCTACGCATTTGAGGCCAATACGCGAATTCTACGTATTTTACACACTGAATACGATATTTCGATGCATTTTTGTGCAATGTACTGAAAATCGTGTTAAACGCAAGTTTTTAATTGAAATATGAATGTTATGCTGGAAACCTGTGTATTTGCTGCTGAAATCGCATTTAACGTAAATAACACATTGAAATCCGAATGTGATGTTAGAAATGTCTACGCATTTGCTGCCAAAACGCGAATTCAACGTATTTTACCCACTGAATACGATATTTAGATGCATTTTTGTGCAATGTACTGAAAATCGTGTTAAACGCAAGTTTCACGCTGAAATATGAATGTTATGCTAGAAACATGTGTATTTGCTGCTGAAATCGCATTTAACGTAAATAACACATTGAAATCCGAATGTGGCGTTAGAAATATCTGTGCATTTGCTGCAGATACGCGAATTCAACATATTTTTCAAACTGAATACGATATTTCGATGCATTTTTGTGCAATGTACTGGAAATCGTGTTAAACACAAGTTTCACATTGAAATATGAATGTTATGCTAGAAACCTGTGTATTTCCTGCTGAAATCGCATTTAACGTAAATATCACATTGAAATACGAATGTGATGTTAGAAATTTCTACGTATTTGCTGCCAAAACGCGAATTCAACGTATTTTACACACTGAATACGATATTTAGATGCATTTTTGTGCAATGTACTGGAAATCGTGTAAAACACAAGTTTCACATTGAAATACGAATGTTATGCTAGAAACCTGTGTATTTGCTGCTTAAAAATCGCATTTAACGTAAATATCACATTGAAATGCGAATGTGATGCTAGAAATGTTTACGCATTTGCTGCCAAAACGCGAATTCAACGTATTATACACACTGAATACGATATTTAGATGTACTTTTGTGCAATGTACTGGAAATCGTGTTAAACACAAGTTTCACATTGAAATATGAATGTTATGCTAGAAACCTGTGTATTTCCTGCTGAAATCGCATTTAACGTAAATATCACATTGAAATACGAATGTGATGTTAGAAATTTCTACGCATTTGCTGCCAAAACGCGAATTCAACGTATTTTACTCACTGAATACGATATTTAGATGCATTTTTGTGCAATGTACTGGAAATCGTGTAAAACACAAGTTTCACATTGAAATACGAATGTTATGCTAGAAACCTGTGTATTTGCTGCTGAAATCGCATTTAACGTAAATATCACATTGAAATCCGAATGTGATGCTAGAAATGTCTACGCATTTGCTGCCAAAACGCGAATTCAACGTATTTTACACACTGAATACGATATTTCGATGCGTTTTTGTGCAATGTACTGGAAATCGCGTTAAACACAAGTTTCAAACTGAAATATGAATGTTATGCTAGAAACCTGTGTATTTGCTGCTGAAATCGCAGTTAACGTAAAAATCACATTGAAATCCAAATGTGATGTTAGAAATGTTTACGCATTTGCTGCCAAAACGCGAATTCAACGTATTTTACACACTGAATACGATATTTAGATGCACTTTTGTGCAATGTACTGGAAATCGTGTTAAACACAAGTTTCACATTGAAATATGAATGTTATGCTAGAAACCTGTGTATTTCCTGCTGAAATCGCATTTAACGTAAATATCACATTGAAATACGAATGTGATGTTAGAAATTTCTACGCATTTGTTGCCAAAACGCGAATTCAACGTATTTTACACACTGAATACGATATTTAGATGCATTTTTGTGCAATGTACTGGAAATCGTGTAAAACACAAGTTTCACGTTGAAATACGAATGTTATGCTAGAAACCTGTGTATTTGCTGCTGAAATCGCATTTAACGTAAATATCACATTGAAATCCGAATGTGATGCTAGAAATGTCTACGCATTTGCTGCCAAAACGCGAATTCAACGTATTTTACACACTGAATACGATATTTCGATGCGTTTTTGTGCAATGTACTGGAAATCGCGTTAAACACAAGTTTCAAACTGAAATATAAATGTTATGCTAGAAACCTGTGTATTTGCTGCTGAAATCGCATTTAACGTAAATATCACATTGAAATCCAAATGTGATGTTAGAAATGTCTACGCATTTGCTGCCAAAACGCGAATTCAACGTATTTTACCCACTGAATACGATATTTCGATGCATTTTTGTGCAATGTACTGAAAATCGTGTTAGACGCAAGTTTTTAATTGAAATATGAATGTTATGCTGGAAACCTGTGTATTTGCTGCTGAAATCGCATTTAACGTAAATAACACATTGAAATCCGAATGTGATGTTAGAAATGTCTACGCATTTGCTGCCAAAACGCGAATTCAACGTATTTTACCCACTGAATACGATATTTAGATACATTTTTGTGCAATGTACTGAAAATCGTGTAAAACGCAAGTTTCACGCTGAAATATGAATGTTATGCTAGAAACCTGTGTATTTGTTGCTGAAATCGCATTTAACGTAAATAACACATTGAAATCCGAATGTGGTGTTAGAAATATCTGTGCATTTGCTGCAGATCCGCGAATTCAACATATTTTTCAAACTGAATACGATATTTCGATGCATTTTTGTGCAATGTACTGGAAATCGTGTTAAACACAAGTTTCAAACTGAAATATGAATGTTATGCTAGAAACCTGTGTATTTGCTGCTGAAATCGCATTTAACGTAAATATCGCATTGAAATCCAAATGTGATGTTAGAAATGTCTACGCATTTGCTGCCAAAACGCGAATTCAACGTATTTTACCCACTGAATACGATATTTAGATGCATTTTTGTGCAATGTACTGAAAATCGTGTAAAACGCAAGTTTCACACTGAAATATGAATGTTATGCTAGAAACCTGTGTATTTGCTGCCGAAATCGCATTTAACGTAAATATCACATTGAAATCCGAATGTGGTGTTAGAAATATCTGTGCATTTGCTGCAGATACGCGAATTCAACATATTTTTCAAACTGAATACGATATTTCGATGCATTTTTGTGCAATGTACTGGAAATCGTGTTAAACACAAGTTTCACATTGAAATATGAATGTTATGCTAGAAACCTGTGTATTTCCTGCTGAAATCGCATTTAACGTAAATATCACATTGAAATACGAATGTGATGTTAGAAATTTCTACGCTTTTGCTGCCAAAACGCGAATTCAACGTATTTTACACACTGAATACGATATTTAGATGCATTTTTGTGCAATGTACTGGAAATCGTGTAAAACACAAGTTTCACATTGAAATACGAATGTTATGCTAGAAACCTGTGTATTTGCTGCTGAAATCGCATTTAACGTAAATATCACATTGAAATCCGAATGTGATGCTAGAAATGTCTACGCATTTGCTGCCAAAACGCGAATTCAACGTATTTTACACACTGAATACGATATTTCGATGCGCTTTTGTGCAATGTACTGGAAATCGCGTTAAACACAAGTTTCAAACTGAAATATGAATGTTATGCTAGAAACCTGTGTATTTGCTGCTGAAATCGCATTTAACGTAATATCACATTGAAATCCAAATGTGATGTTAGAAATGTTTACGCATTTGCTGCCAAAACGCGAATTCAACGTATTTTACACACTGAATACGATATTTAGATGTACTTTTGTGCAATGTACTGGAAATCGTGTTAAACACAAGTTTCACATTCAAATATGAATGTTATGCTAGAAACCTGTGTATTTCCTGCTGAAATCGCATTTAACGTAAATATCACATTGAAATACGAATGTGATGTTAGAAATTTCTACGCATTTGCTGCCAAAACGCGAATTCAACGTATTTTACACACTGAATACGATATTTAGATGCATTTTTGTGCAATGTACTGGAAATCGTGTAAAACACAAGTTTCACATTGAAATACGAATGTTATGCTAGAAACCTGCGTATTTGCTGCTGAAATCGCATTTAACGTAAATATCACATTGAAATCCGAATGTGGTGCTAGAAATGTCTACGCATTTGCTGCCAAAACGCGAATTCAACGTATTTTACACACTGAATACGATATTTCGATGCGTTTTTGTGCAATGTACTGGAAATCGCGTTAAACACAAGTTTCAAACTGAAATATGAATGTTATGCTAGAAACCTGTGTATTTGCTGCTGAAATCGCATTTAACGTAAATATCACATTGAAATCCAAATGTGATGTTAGAAATGTCTACGCATTTGCTGTCAAAACGCGAATTCAACGTATTTTACCCACTGAATATTTAGATGCATTTTTGTGCAATGTACTGAAAATCATGTAAAACGCAAGTTTCACACTGAAATATGAATGTTATGCTAGAAACCTGTGTATTTGCTGCTGAAATCGCATTTAACGTAAATAACGCATTGAAATCCGAATGTGGTGTTAGAAATATCTGTGCATTTGCTGCAGATACGCGAATTCAACATATTTTTCAAACTGAATACGATATTTCGATGCATTTTTGTGAAATGTACTGGAAATCGTGTTAAACACAAGTTTCACATTGAAATATGAATGTTATGCTAGAAACCTGTGTATTTCCTGCTGAAATCGCATTTAACGTAAATATCACATTGAAATACGAATGTGATGTCAGAAATTTCTACGCATTTGCTGCCAAAACGCGAATTCAACGTATTTTACACACTGAATACGATATTTAGATGCATTTTTGTGCAATGTACTGGAAATCGCGTTAAACACAAGTTTCAAACTGAAATATGAATGTTATGCTAGAAACCTGTGTATTTGCTGCTGAAATCGCATTTAACGTAAATATCACATTGAAATCCAAATGTGATGTTAGAAATGTCTACGCATTTGCTGCCAAAACGCGAATTCAACGTATTTTACCCACTGAATACGATATTTAGATGCATTTTTGTGCAATGTACTGGAAATCGTGTAAAACACAAGTTTCACATTGAAATACGAATGTTATGCTAGAAACCTGTGTATTTGCTGCTGAAATCGCATTTAACGTAAATATCACATTGAAATCCGAATGTGGTGCTAGAAATGTCTACGCATTTGCTGCCAAAACGCGAATTCAACGTATTTTACACACTGAATACGATATTTCGATGCGTTTTTGTGCAATGTACTGGAAATCGCGTTAAACACAAGTTTCAAACTGAAATATGAATGTTATGCTAGAAACCTGTGTATTTGCTGCTGAAATCGCATTTAACGTAAATATCACATTGAAATCCAAATGTGATGTTAGAAATGTCTACGCATTTGCTGTCAAAACGCGAATTCAACGTATTTTACCCACTGAATATTTAGATGCATTTTTGTGCAATGTACTGAAAATCATGTAAAACGCAAATTTCACACTGAAATATGAATGTTATGCTAGAAACCTGTGTATTTGCTGCTGAAATCGCATTTAACGTAAATAACGCATTGAAATCCGAATGTGGTGTTAGAAATATCTGTGCATTTGCTGCAGATACGCGAATTCAACATATTTTTCAAACTGAATACGATATTTCGATGCATTTTTGTGCAATGTACTGGAAATCGTGTTAAACACAAGTTTCACATTGAAATATGAATGTTATGCTAGAAACCTGTGTATTTCCTGCTGAAATCGCATTTAACGTAAATATCACATTGAAATACGAATGTGATGTCAGAAATTTCTACGCATTTGCTGCCAAAACGCGAATTCAACGTATTTTACACACTGAATACGATATTTAGATGCATTTTTGTGCAATGTACTGGAAATCGCGTTAAACACAAGTTTCAAACTGAAATATGAATGTTATGCTAGAAACCTGTGTATTTGCTGCTGAAATCGCATTTAACGTAAATATCACATTGAAATCCAAATGTGATGTTAGAAATGTTTACGCATTTGCTGCCAAAACGCGAATTCAACGTATTTTACACACTGAATACGATATTTAGATGTACTTTTGTGCAATGTACTGGAAATCGTGTTAAACACAAGTTTCACATTGAAATATGAATGTTATGCTAGAAACCTGTGTATTTCCTGCTGAAATCGCATTTAACGTAAATATCACATTGAAATACGAATGTGATGTTAGAAATTTCTACGCATTTGCTGCCAAAACGCGAATTCAACGTATTTTACTCACTGAATACGATATTTAGATGCATTTTTGTGCAATGTACTGGAAATCGTGTAAAACACAAGTTTCACATTGAAATACGAATGTTATGCTAGAAACCTGTGTATTTGCTGCTGAAATCGCATTTAACGTAAATATCACATTGAAATCCGAATGTGATGCTAGAAATGTCTACGCATTTGCTGCCAAAACGCGAATTCAACGTATTTTACACACTGAATACGATATTTCGATGCGTTTTTGTGCAATGTACTGGAAATCGCGTTAAACACAAGTTTCACATTGAAATATGAATGTTATGCTAGAAACCTGTGTATTTCCTGCTGAAATCGCATTTAACGTAAATATCACATTGAAATCCAAATGTGATGTTAGAAATGTTTACGCATTTGCTGCCAAAACGCGAATTCAACGTATTTTACACACTGAATACGATATTTAGATGTACTTTTGTGCAATGTACTGGAAATCGTGTTAAACACAAGTTTCACATTGAAATATGAATGTTATGCTAGAAACCTGTGTATTTCCTGCTGAAATCGCATTTAACGTAAATATCACATTGAAATACGAATGTGATGTTAGAAATTTCTACGCATTTGCTGCCAAAACGCGAATTCAACGTATTTTACTCACTGAATACGATATTTAGATGCATTTTTGTGCAATGTACTGGAAATCGTGTAAAACACAAGTTTCACATTGAAATACGAATGTTATGCTAGAAACCTGTGTATTTGCTGCTGAAATCGCATTTAACGTAAATATCACATTGAAATCCGAATGTGATGCTAGAAATGTCTACGCATTTGCTGCCAAAACGCGAATTCAACGTATTTTACACACTGAATACGATATTTCGATGCGTTTTTGTGCAACGTACTGGAAATCGCGTTAAACACAAGTTTCAAACTGAAATATAAATGTTATGCTAGAAACCTGTGTATTTGCTGCTGAAATCGCATTTAACGTAAATATCACATTGAAATCCAAATGTGATGTTAGAAATGTTTACGCATTTGCTGCCAAAACGCGAATTCAACGTATTTTACACACTGAATACGATATTTAGATGCACTTTTGTGCAATGTACTGAAAATCGTGTAAAACGCAAGTTTCACACTGAAATATGAATGTTATGCTAGAAACCTGTGTATTTGCTGCTGAAATCGCATTTAACGTAAATAACACATTGAAATCCGAATGTGGTGTTAGAAATATCTGTGCATTTGCTGCAGATACGTGAATTCAACATATTTTTCAAACTGAATACGATATTTCGATGCATTTTTGTGCAATGTACTGGAAATCGTGTTAAACACAAGTTTCAAACTGAAATATGAATGTTATGATAGAAACCTGTGTATTTGCGGCTGAAATCGCATTTAACCTAAATATCACATTGAAATCCGAATGTGATGTTAGATATGTCTACGCATTTGAGGCCAAAACGCGAATTTAACGTATTTTACCCACTGAATACGATATTTAGATGCATTTTTGTGCAATGTACTGAAAATCGTGTAAAACGCAAGTTTCACATTGAAATATGAATGTTATGCTAGAAACCTGTGTATTTGCTGCTGAAATCGCATTTAACGTAAATAACACATTGAAATCCGAATGTGGTGTTAGAAATATCTGTGCATTTGCTGCAGATACGCGAATTCAACATATTTTTCAAACTGAATACGATATTTCGATGCATTTTTGTGCAGTGTACTGGAAATCGTGTTAAACACAAGTTTCACATTGAAATATTAATGTTATGCTAGAAACCTGTGTATTTGCGGCTGAAATCGCATTTAACCTAAATATCACATTGAAATCCGAATGTGATGTTAGAAATGTCTACGCATTTGAGGCCAATACGCGAATTCTACGTATTTTACACACTGAATACGATATTTCGATGCATTTTTGTGCAATGTACGGAAAATCGTGTAAAACGCAAGTTTCACACTGAAATATGAATGTTATGCTAGAAACCTGTGTATTTGCTGCTGATATCGCAGTTAACGTAAATATCACATTGAAATCCAAATGTGATGTTAGAAATGTCTACGCATTTGCTGGCAAAACGCGAATTCAACGTATTTACACACTGAATACGATATTTAGATGCATTTTTGTGCAATGTACTGAAAATCGTGTTAAACGCAAGTTTTTAATTGAAATATGAATGTTATGCTGGAAACCTGTGTATTTGCTGCTGAAATCGCATTTAACGTAAATAACACATTGAAATCCGAATGTGATGTTAGAAATGTCTACGCATTTGCTGCCAAAACGCGAATTCAACGTATTTTACCCACTGAATACGATATTTAGATGCATTTTTGTGCAATGTACTGAAAATCGTGTTAAACGCAAGTTTAACGCTGAAATATGAATGTTATGCTAGAAACCTGTGTATTTGCTGCTGAAATCGCATTTAACGTAAATAACACATTGAAATCCGAATGTGGTGTTAGAAATATCTGTGCATTTGCTGCAGATACGCGAATTCAACATAGTTTTCAAACTGAATACGATATTTCGATGCATTTTTGTGCAATGTACTGGAAATCGTGTTAAACGCAAGTTTCACGCTGAAATATGAATGTAATGCTAGAAACCTGTGTATTTGCTGCTGAAATCGCATTTAACCTAAATATCACATTGAAATCCGAATGTGGTGTTTGAAATATCTGTGCATTTGCTGCAGATACGCGAATTCAACATATTTTTCAAACTGAATACGATATTTCGATGCATTTTTGTGCAATGTACTGGAAATCGTGTTAAACACAAGTTTCAAACTGAAATATGAATGTTATGCTAGAAACCTGTGTATTTGCTGCTGAAATCGCATTTAACGTAAATATCACATTGAAATCCAAATGTGATGTTAGAAATGTCTACGCATTTGCTGTCAAAACGCGAATTCAACGTATTTTACCCACTGAATACGATATTTAGATGCATTTTTGTGCAATGTACTGAAAATCATGTAAAACCCAAGTTTCCCACTGAAATATGAATGTTATGCTAGAAACCTGTGTATTTGCTGCTGAAATCGCATTTAACGTAAATAACACATTGAAATCCGAATGTGGTGTTTGAAATATCTGTGCATTTGCTGCAGATACGCGAATTCAACATATTTTTCAAACTGAATACGATATTTCGATGCATTTTTGTGCAATGTACTGAAAATCGTGTTAAACGCAAGTTTAACGCTGAAATATGAATGTTATGCTAGAAACCTGTGTATTTGCTGCTGAAATCGCATTTAACGTAAATATCGCATTGAAATCCAAATGTGATGTTAGAAATGTCTACGCATTTGCTGCCAAAACGCGAATTCAACGTATTTTACCCACTGAATACGATATTTAGATGCATTTTTCTGCAATGTACTGAAAATCGTGTTAAACGCAAGTTTAACGCTGAAATATGAATGTTATGCTAGAAACCTGTGTATTTGCTGCTGAAATCGCATTTATCGTAAATATCGCATTGAAATCCAAATGTGATGTTAGAAATGTCTACGCATTTGCTGCCAAAACGCGAATTCAACTTATTTTACACACTGAATACGATATTTCGATGCGTTTTTGTGCAATGTACTGGAAATCGCGTTAAACACAAGTTTCAAACTGAAATATAAATGTTATGCTAGAAACCTGTGTATTTGCTGCTGAAATCGCATTTAACGTAAATATCACATTGAAATCCAAATGTGATGTTAGAAATGTCTACGCATTTGCTGCCAAAACGCGAATTCAACGTATTTTACCCACTGAATACGATATTTCGATGCATTTTTGTGCAATGTACTGGAAATCGTGTTAAACACAAGTTTCACATTGAAATATTAATGTTATGCTAGAAACCTGTGTATTTGCGGCTGAAATCGCATTTAACCTAAATATCACATTGAAATCCGAATGTGATGTTAGAAATGTCTACGCATTTGAGGCCAATACGCGAATTCTACGTATTTTACACACTGAATACGATATTTCGATGCATTTTTGTGCAATGTACTGAAAATCGTGTAAAACGCATGTTTCACACTGAAATATGAATGTTATGCTAGAAACCTGTGTATTTGCTGCTGATATCGCATTTAACGTAAATATCACATTGAAATCCAAATGTGATGTTAGAAATGTCTACGCATTTGCTGCCAAAACGCGAATTCAACGTATTTTACCCACTGAATACGATATTTCGATGCATTTTTGTGCAATGTACTGGAAATCGTGTTAAACACAAGTTTCACATTGAAATATTAATGTTATGCTAGAAACCTGTGTATTTGCGGCTGAAATCGCATTTAACCTAAATATCACATTGAAATCCGAATGTGATGTTAGAAATGTCTACGCATTTGAGGCCAATACGCGAATTCTACGTATTTTACACACTGAATACGATATTTCGATGCATTTTTGTGCAATGTACTGAAAATCGTGTAAAACGCATGTTTCACACTGAAATATGAATGTTATGCTAGAAACCTGTGTATTTGCTGCTGATATCGCATTTAACGTAAATATCACATTGATATCCAAATTGTGATGTTAGAAATGTCTACGCATTTGCTGGCAAAACGCGAATTCAACGTATTTTACCCACTGAATACGATATTTAGATGCATTTTTGTGCAATGTACTGAAAATCGTGTTAAACGCAAGTTTTTAATTGAAATATGAATGTTATGCTGGAAACCTGTGTATTTGCTGCTGAAATCGCATTTAACGTAAATAACACATTGAAATCCGAATGTGATGTTAGAAATGTCTACGCATTTGCTGCCAAAACGCGAATTCAACGTATTTTACCCACTGAATACGATATTTAGATGCATTTTTGTGCAATGTACTGAAAATCGTGTTAAACGCAAGTTTCACGCTGAAATATGAATGTTATGCTAGAAACCTGTGTATTTGCTGCTGAAATCGCATTTAACGTAAATAACACATTGAAATCCGAATGTGGTGTTAGAAATATCTGTGCATTTGCTGCAGATACGCGAATTCAACATATTTTTCAAACTGAATACGATATTTCGATGCATTTTTGTGCAATGTACTGGAAATCGTGTTAAACACAAGTTTCAAACTGAAATATGAATGTTATGCTAGAAACCTGTGTATTTGCTGCTGAAATCGCATTTAACGTAAATATCGCATTGAAATCCAAATGTGATGTTAGAAATGTCTACGCATTTGCTGCCAAAACGCGAATTCAACGTATTTTACCCACTGAATACGATATTTAGATGCATTTTTGTGCAATGTACTGAAAATCGTGTAAAACGCAAGTTTCACACTGAAATATGAATGTTATGCTAGAAACCTGTGTATTTGCTGCCGAAATCGCATTTAATGTAAATATCACATTGAAATCCGAATGTGGTGTTAGAAATATCTGTGCATTTGCTGCAGATACGCGAATTCAACATATTTTTCAAACTGAATACGATATTTCGATGCATTTTTGTGCAATGTACTGGAAATCGTGTTAAACACAAGTTTCACATTGAAATATGAATGTTATGCTAGAAACCTGTGTATTTCCTGCTGAAATCGCATTTAACGTAAATATCACATTGAAATACGAATGTGATGTTAGAAATTTCTACGCATTTGCTGCCAAAACGCGAATTCAACGTATTTTACACACTGAATACGATATTTAGATGCATTTTTGTGCAATGTACTGGAAATCGTGTAAAACACAAGTTTCACATTGAAATACGAATGTTATGCTAGAAACCTGTGTATTTGCTGCTTAAAAATCGCATTTAACGTAAATATCACATTGAAATGCGAATGTGATGCTAGAAATGTTTACGCATTTGCTGCCAAAACGCGAATTCAACGTATTTTACACACTGAATACGATATTTAGATGCACTTTTGTGCAATGTACTGGAAATCGTGTTAAACACAAGTTTCACATTGAAATATGAATGTTATGCTAGAAACCTGTGTATTTCCTGCTGAAATCGCATTTAACGTAAATATCACATTGAAATACGAATGTGATGTTAGAAATTTCTACGCATTTGCTGCCAAAACGCGAATTCAACGTATTTTACACACTGAATACGATATTTAGATGCATTTTTGTGCAATGTACTGGAAATCGTGTAAAACACAAGTTTCACATTGAAATACGAATGTTATGCTAGAAACCTGTGTATTTGCTGCTGAAATCGCATTTAACGTAAATATCACATTGAAATCCGAATGTGATGCTAGAAATGTCTACGCATTTGCTGCCAAAACGCGAATTCAACGTATTTTACACACTGAATACGATATTTCGATGCGTTTTTGTCAAATGTACTGGAAATCGCGTTAAACACAAGTTTCACATTGAAATACGAATGTTATGCTAGAAACCTGTGTATTTGCTGCTTAAAAATCGCATTTAACGTAAATATCACATTGAAATGCGAATGTGATGCTAGAAATGTTTACGCATTTGCTGCCAAAACGCGAATTCAACGTATTTTACACACTGAATACGATATTTAGATGCACTTTTGTGCAATGTACAGGAAATCGTGTTAAACACAAGTTTCACATTGAAATATGAATGTTATGCTAGAAACCTGTGTATTTCCTGCTGAAATCGCATTTAACGTAAATATCACATTGAAATACGAATGTGATGTTAGAAATTTCTACGCATTTGCTGCCAAAACGCGAATTCAACGTATTTTACACACTGAATACGATATTTAGATGCATTTTTGTGCAATGTACTGGAAATCGTGTAAAACACAAGTTTCACATTGAAATACGAATGTTATGCTAGAAACCTGTGTATTTGCTGCTGAAATCGCATTTAACGTAAATATCACATTGAAATCCGAATGTGATGCTAGAAATGTCTACGCATTTGCTGCCAAAACGCGAATTCAACTTATTTTACACACTGAATACGATATTTCGATGCGTTTTTGTGCAATGTACTGGATATCGCGTTAAACACAAGTTTCAAACTGAAATATAAATGTTATGCTAGAAACCTGTGTATTTGCTGCTGAAATCGCATTTAACGTAAATATCACATTGAAATCCAAATGTGATGTTAGAAATGTCTACGCATTTGCTGCCAAAACGCGAATTCAACGTATTTTACCCACTGAATACGATATTTCGATGCATTTTTGTGCAATGTACTGGAAATCGTGTTAAACACAAATTTCACATTGAAATATTAATGTTATGCTAGAAACCTGTGTATTTGCGGCTGAAATCGCATTTAACCTAAATATCACATTGAAATCCGAATGTGATGTTAGAAATGTCTACGCATTTGAGGCCAATACGCGAATTCTACGTATTTTACACACTGAATACGATATTTCGATGCATTTTTGTGCAATGTACTGAAAATCGTGTAAAACGCATGTTTCACACTGAAATATGAATGTTATGCTAGAAACCTGTGTATTTGCTGCTGATATCGCATTTAACGTAAATATCACATTGATATCCAAATGTGATGTTAGAAATGTCTACGCATTTGCTGGCAAAACGCGAATTCAACGTATTTACACACTGAATACGATATTTAGATGCATTTTTGTGCAATGTACTGAAAATCGTGTTAAACGCAAGTTTTTAATTGAAATATGAATGTTATGCTGGAAACCTGTGTATTTGCTGCTGAAATCGCATTTAACGTAAATAACACATTGAAATCCGAATGTGATGTTAGAAATGTCTACGCATTTGCTGCCAAAACGCGAATTCAACGTATTTTACCCACTGAATACGATATTTAGATGCATTTTTGTGCAATGTACTGGAAATCGTGTTAAACACAAGTTTCACATTGAAATATGAATGTTATGCTAGAAACCTGTGTATTTGCTGCTGAAATCGCATTTAACGTAAATATCGCATTGAAATCCAAATGTGATGTTAGAAATGTCTACGCATTTGCTGCCAAAACGCGAATTCAACGTATTTTACCCACTGAATACGATATTTAGATGCATTTTTGTGCAATGTACTGAAAATCGTGTAAAACGCAAGTTTCACACTGAAATATGAATGTTATGCTAGAAACCTGTGTATTTGCTGCCGAAATCGCATTTAATGTAAATATCACATTGAAATCCGAATGTGGTGTTAGAAATATCTGTGCATTTGCTGCAGATACGCGAATTCAACATATTTTTCAAACTGAATACGATATTTCGATGCATTTTTGTGCAATGTACTGGAAATCGTGTTAAACACAAGTTTCACATTGAAATATGAATGTTATGCTAGAAACCTGTGTATTTGCTGCTGAAATCGCATTTAACGTAAATATCGCATTGAAATCCAAATGTGATGTTAGAAATGTCTACGCATTTGCTGCCAAAACGCGAATTCAACGTATTTTACCCACTGAATACGATATTTAGATGCATTTTTGTGCAATGTACTGAAAATCGTGTAAAACGCAAGTTTCACACTGAAATATGAATGTTATGCTAGAAACCTGTGTATTTGCTGCCGAAATCGCATTTAATGTAAATATCACATTGAAATCCGAATGTGGTGTTAGAAATATCTGTGCATTTGCTGCAGATACGCGAATTCAACATATTTTTCAAACTGAATACGATATTTCGATGCATTTTTGTGCAATGTACTGGAAATCGTGTTAAACACAAGTTTCACATTGAAATATGAATGTTATGCTAGAAACCTGTGTATTTCCTGCTGAAATCGCATTTAAAGTAAATATCACATTGAAATACGAATGTGATGTTAGAAATTTCTACGCATTTGCTGCCAAAACGCGAATTCAACGTATTTTACACACTGAATACGATATTTAGATGCATTTTTGTGCAATGTACTGGAAATCGTGTAAAACACAAGTTTCACATTGAAATACGAATGTTATGCTAGAAACCTGTGTATTTGCTGCTTAAAAATCGCATTTAACGTAAATATCACATTGAAATGCGAATGTGATGCTAGAAATGTTTACGCATTTGCTGCCAAAACGCGAATTCAACGTATTTTACACACTGAATACGATATTTAGATGCACTTTTGTGCAATGTACTGGAAATCGTGTTAAACACAAGTTTCACATTGAAATATGAATGTTATGCTAGAAACCTGTGTATTTCCTGCTGAAATCGCATTTAACGTAAATATCACATTGAAATACGAATGTGATGTTAGAAATTTCTACGCATTTGCTACCAAAACGCGAATTCAACGTATTTTACACACTGAATACGATATTTAGATGCATTTTTGTGCAATGTACTGGAAATCGTGTAAAACACAAGTTTCACATTGAAATACGAATGTTATGCTAGAAACCTGTGTATTTGCTGCTGAAATCGCATTTAACGTAAATATCACATTGAAATCCGAATGTGATGCTAGAAATGTCTACGCATTTGCTGCCAAAACGCGAATTCAACGTATTTTACACACTGAATACGATATTTCGATGCGTTTTTGTGCAATGTACTGGAAATCGCGTTAAACACAAGTTTCACATTGAAATGCGAATGTTATGCTAGTAACCTGTGTATTTGCGGCTGAAATCGCATTTAACGTAAATATCACATTGAAATCCGAATGTGATGTTAGAAATGTCTACGCATTTGCTGCCAAAACGCGAATTCAACGTATTTTACACACTGAATACGATATTTAGATGCATTTTTGTGCAATGTACTGGAAATCGTGTTAAACACAAGTTTCACATTGAAATATGAATGTTATGCTAGAAACCTGTGTATTTCCTGCTAAAATCGCATTTAACGTAAATATCACATTGAAATACGAATGTGATGTTAGAAATGTCTACGCATTTGCTGCCAAATTGCGAATTCAACGTATTTTACACACTGAATACGATATTTAGATGCATTTTTGTGCAATGTACTGAAAATCGTGTAAAACGCAAGTTTCACACTGAAATATGAATGTTATGCCAGTAACCTGTGTATTTGCGGCTGAAATCGCATTTAACGTAAATATCACATTGAAATACGAATGTGATGTTAGAAATGTCTACGCATTTGCTGCCAAAACGCGAATTCAACGTATTTTACACACTGAATACGATATTGAGATGCATTTTTGTGCAATGTACTGGAAGTCGTGTTAAACACAAGTTTCCCATTGAAATATGAATGTTATGCTAGAAACCTGTGTATTTGCTGCTGAAATCGCATTTAACGTAAATATCACATTGAAATACGAATGTGATGTTAGAAATGTCTACGCATTTGCTGCCAAATCGCGAATTCAACGTATTTTACACACTGAATACGATATTTAGATGCATTTTTGTGCAATGTACTGAAAATCGTGTGAAACACAAGTTTCACATTTAAATATGAATGTTATGCTAGAAACCTGTGTATTTGCTGCTGAAATCGCATTTAACGTAAATATCACATTGAAATACGAATGTGTTGTTAGAAATGTTTACGCATTTCCTGCCAAAACGCGAATTCAACGTATTTTACACACTGAATACGATATTTAGATGCACTTTTGTGCAATGTACTGAAAATCGTGTAAAACGCAAGTTTCACACTGAAATATAAATGTTATGCTAGAAACCTGTGTATTTGCTGCTGAAATCGCATTTAACGTAAATATCACATCGAAATACGAATGTGATGTTAGAAATGTCTTCGCATTTGCTGCCAGAACGCGAATTCAACGTATTTTACACACTGAATACGACATTGAGATGCATTCTTGTGCAATGTACTGAAAATCGTGTGAAACACAAGTTTCACATTTAAATATGAATGTTATGCTAGAAACCTGTGTATATGCTGCTGAAATCGCATTTAACGTAAATATCACATTGAAATCCGAATGTGATGTTAGAAATATCTGTGCATTTGCTGCAGAAACGCGAATTCAACATATTTTTCAAACTGAATACGATATTTAGATGCATTTTTGTGTAATGTACTGAAAATCGTGTGAAACAAAAGTTTCACATTAAAATATGGTTGTTATGCTAGAAACCTGTGTATTTGCGGCTGAAATCGCATTTAACGTAAATATCACATTGAAATCCGAATGTGATGTTAGAAATGTCTACGCATTTGAGGCCAATAAGCGAATTCAACGTATTTTACCCACTGAATACGATATTTAGATGCATTTTTGTGCAATGTACGGAAAATCGTGTTAAACGCAAATTTCACGCTGAAATATGAATGTTATGCTAGAAACCTGTGTATTTGCTGCTGAAATCGCATTTAACGTAAATAACACATTGAAATCCGAATGTGGTGTTAGAAATATCTGTGCATTTGCTGCAGATACGCGAATTCAACATATTTTTCAAACTGAATACGATATTTCGATGCATTTTTGTGCAATGTACTGGAAATCGTGTTAAACACAAGTTTCAAACTGAAATATGAATGTTATGCTAGAAACCTGTGTATTTGCGGCTGAAATCGCATTTAACGTAAATATCACATTGAAATCCGAATGTGATGTTAGAAATGTCTACGCATTTGAGGCCAATAAGCGAATTCAACGTATTTTACCCACTGAATACGATATTTAGATGCATTTTTGTGCAATGTACGGAAAATCGTGTTAAACGCAAATTTCACGCTGAAATATGAATGTTATGCTAGAAACCTGTGTATTTGCTGCTGAAATCGCATTTAACGTAAATAACACATTGAAATCCGAATGTGGTGTTAGAAATATCTGTGCATTTGCTGCAGATACGCGAATTCAACATATTTTTCAAACTGAATACGATATTTCGATGCATTTTTGTGCAATGTACTGGAAATCGTGTTAAACACAAGTTTCAAACTGAAATATGAATGTTATGCTAGAAACCTGTGTATTTGCGGCTGAAATAGCATTTAACGTAAATATCACATTGAAATCCGAATGTGATGTTAGAAATGTCTACGCATTTGAGGCCAATAAGCGAATTCAACGTATTTTACCCACTGAATACGATATTTAGATGCATTTTTGTGCAATGTACGGAAAATCGTGTTAAACGCAAGTTTCCCATTGAAATATGAATGTTATGCTAGAAACCTGTGTATTTGCTGCTGAAATCGCATTTAACGTAAATATCACATTGAAATACGAATGTGATGTTAGAAATGTCTACGCATTTGCTGCCAAATCGCGAATTCAACGTATTTTACACACTGAATACGATATTTAGATGCATTTTGTGCAATGTACTGAAAATCGTGTGAAACACAAGTTTCACATATAAATATGAATGTTATGCTAGAAACCTGTGTATTTGCTGCTGAAATCGCATTTAACGTAAATATCACATTGAAATACGAATGTGATGTTAGAAATGTCTACGCATTTGCTGCCAAAACGCGAATTCAACGTATTTTACACACTGAATACGATATTGAGATGCATTTTTGTGCAATGTACTGGAAGTCGTGTTAAACACAAGTTTCCCATTGAAATATGAATGTTATGCTAGAAACCTGTGTATTTGCTGCTGAAATCGCATTTAACTTAAATATCACATTGAAATACGAATGTGTTGTTAGAAATGTTTACGCATTTCCTGCCAAAACGCGAATTCAACGTATTTTACACACTGAATACGATATTTAGATGCACTTTTGTGCAATGTACTGAAAATCGTGTAAAACGCAAGTTTCACACTGAAATATAAATGTTATGCTAGAAACCTGTGTATTTGCTGCTGAAATCGCATTTAACGTAAATATCACATCGAAATACGAATGTGATGTTAGAAATGTCTTCGCATTTGCTGCCAAAACGCGAATTCAACGTATTTTACACACTGAATACGACATTGAGATGCATTCTTGTGCAATGTACTGAAAATCGTGTGAAACACAAGTTTCACATTTAAATATGAATGTTATGCTAGAAACCTGTGTATATGCTGCTGAAATCGCATTTAACGTAAATATCACATTGAAATCCGAATGTGATGTTAGAAATATCTGTGCATTTGCTGCAGAAACGCGAATTCAACATATTTTTCAAACTGAATACGATATTTAGATGCATTTTTGTGTAATGTACTGAAAATCGTGTGAAACAAAAGTTTCACATTAAAATATGGTTGTTATGCTAGAAACCTGTGTATTTGCGGCTGAAATCGCATTTAACGTAAATATCACATTGAAATCCGAATGTGATGTTAGAAATGTCTACGCATTTGAGGCCAATAAGCGAATTCAACGTATTTTACCCACTGAATACGATATTTAGATGCATTTTTGTGCAATGTACGGAAAATCGTGTTAAACGCAAATTTCACGCTGAAATATGAATGTTATGCTAGAAACCTGTGTATTTGCTGCTGAAATCGCATTTAACGTAAATAACACATTGAAATCCGAATGTGGTGTTAGAAATATCTGTGCATTTGCTGCAGATACGCGAATTCAACATATTTTTCAAACTGAATACGATATTTCGATGCATTTTTGTGCAATGTACTGGAAATCGTGTTAAACACAAGTTTCAAACTGAAATATGAATGTTATGCTAGAAACCTGTGTATTTGCGGCTGAAATCGCATTTAACGTAAATATCACATTGAAATCCGAATGTGATGTTAGAAATGTCTACGCATTTGAGGCCAATAAGCGAATTCAACGTATTTTACCCACTGAATACGATATTTAGATGCATTTTTGTGCAATGTACGGAAAATCGTGTTAAACGCAAGTTTCCCATTGAAATATGAATGTTATGCTAGAAACCTGTGTATTTGCTGCTGAAATCGCATTTAACGTAAATATCACATTGAAATACGAATGTGATGTTAGAAATGTCTACGCATTTGCTGCCAAATCGCGAATTCAACGTATTTTACACACTGAATACGATATTTAGATGCATTTTGTGCAATGTACTGAAAATCGTGTGAAACACAAGTTTCACATATAAATATGAATGTTATGCTAGAAACCTGTGTATTTGCTGCTGAAATCGCATTTAACGTAAATATCACATTGAAATACGAATGTGATGTTAGAAATGTCTACGCATTTGCTGCCAAAACGCGAATTCAACGTATTTTACACACTGAATACGATATTGAGATGCATTTTTGTGCAATGTACTGGAAGTCGTGTTAAACACAAGTTTCCCATTGAAATATGAATGTTATGCTAGAAACCTGTGTATTTGCTGCTGAAATCGCATTTAACTTAAATATCACATTGAAATACGAATGTGTTGTTAGAAATGTTTACGCATTTCCTGCCAAAACGCGAATTCAACGTATTTTACACACTGAATACGATATTTAGATGCACTTTTGTACAATGTACTAAAAATCGTGTAAAACGCAAGTTTCACACTGAAATATGAATGTTATGCTAAAAACCTGTGTATTTGCTGCTGAAATCGCATTTAACGTAAATATCACATTGAAATCCGAATGTGATGTTAGAAATATCTGTGCATTTGCTGCAGAAACGCGAATTCAACGTATTTTACACACTGAATACGACATTGAGATGCATTTTTGTGCAATGTACTGAAAATCGTGTGAAACACAAGTTTCACATTTAAATATGAATGTTATGCTAGAAACCTGTGTATATGCTGCTGAAATCGCATTTAACGTAAATATCACATTGAAATCCGAATGTGATGTTAGAAATATCTGTGCATTTGCTGCAGAAACGCGAATTCAACATATTTTTCAAACTGAATACGATATTTAGATGCATTTTTGTGTAATGTACTGAAAATCGTGTGAAACAAAATTTCACATTAAAATATGGTTGTTATGCTAGAAACCTGCGTATTTGCCGCTGAAATCGCATTTAAGGTAATTATCACATTGAAATCCGAATGTGACGTTAGAAATGTCTACGCATTTGCTGCCAAAACGCGAATTCAACGTATTTTACACACTGAATACGATATTTCGATGCATTTTTGTGCAATGTACTGAAAATCGTGTAAAACGCAAGTTTCACACTGAAATATGAATGTTATGCTAGTAACCTGTGTATTTGCGGCTGAAATCGCATTTAACGTAAATATCACATTGAAATCCGAATGTGATGTTAGAAATGTCTACGCATTTGCTGCCAAAACGCGAATTCAACGTATTTTACACACTGAATACGATATTTAGATGCATTTTTGTGCAATGTACTGGAAATCGTGTTAAACACAAGTTTCACATTGAAATATGAATGTTATGCTAGAAACCTGTGTATTTCCTGCTGAAATCGCATTTAACGTAAATATCACATTGAAATACGAATGTGATGTTAGAAATTTCTACGCATTTGCTGCCAAAACGCGAATTCAACGTATTTTACACACTGAATACGATATTTCGATGCATTTTTGTGCAATGTACTGAAAATCGTGTAAAACGCAAGTTTCACACTGAAATATGAATGTTATGCTAGTAACCTGTGTATTTGCGGCTGAAATCGCATTTAACGTAAATATCACATTGAAATCCGAATGTGATGTTAGAAATGTCTACGCATTTGCGCCCAAACGCGAATTCAACGTATTTTACACACTGAATACGATATTTAGATGCATTTTTGTGCAATGTACTGAAAATCGTGTTAAACGCAAGTTTCACGCTGAAATATGAATGTTATGCTAGAAACCTGTGTATTTTCTGCTGAAATCGCATTTAACGTAAATATCACATTGAAATCCGAATGTGATGTTAGAAATGTCTACGAATTTGCTGCCAAAACGCGAATTCAACGTATTTTACACACTGAATACGATATTTAGATGCACTTTTGTGCAATGTACTGGAAATCGTGTTAAACACAAGTTTCACATTGAAATATGAATGTTATGCTAGAAACCTGTGTATTTCCTGCTGAAATCGCATTTAACGTAAATATCACATTGAAATACGAATGTGATGTTAGAAATTTCTACGCATTTGCTGCCAAAACGCGAATTCAATGTATTTTACACACTGAATACGATATTTAGATGCATTTTTGTGCAATGTACTGGAAATCGTGTAAAACACAAGTTTCACATTGAAATACGAATGTTATGCTAGAAACCTGTGTATTTGCTGCTGAAATCACATTTAACGTAAATATCACATTGAAATCCGAATGTGATGTTAGAAATGTCTACGCATTTGCTGCCAAAACGCGAATTCAACGTATTTTACACACTGAATACGATATTTAGATGCACTTTTGTGCAATGTACTGAAAATCGTGTAAAACGCAAGTTTCACACTGAAATATGAATGTTATGCTAGAAACCTGTGTATTTGCTGCTGAAATCGCATTTAACGTAAATATCACATTGAAATACGAATGTGATGTTAGAAATTTCTACGCATTTGCTGCCAAAACGCGAATTCAACGTATTTTACACACTGAATACGATATTTAGATGCATTTTTGTGCAATGTACTGGAAATCGTGTAAAACACAAGTTTCACGCTGAAATATGAATGTTATGCTAGAAACCTGTGTATTTTCTGCTGAAATCGCATTTAACGTAAATATCACATTGAAATCCGAATGTGATGTTAGAAATGTCTACGAATTTGCTGCCAAAACGCGAATTCAACGTATTTTACACACTGAATACGATATTTAGATGCATTTTTGTGCAATGTACTGGAAATCGTGTTAAACACAAGTTTCACATTGAAATATGAATGTTATGCTAGAAACCTGTGTATTTCCTGCTGAAATCGCATTTAACGTAAATATCACATTGAAATACGAATGTGATGTTAGAAATTTCTACGCATTTGCTGCCAAAACGCGAATTCAACGTATTTTACACACTGAATACGATATTTAGATGCATTTTTGTGCAATGTACTGGAAATTGTGTAAAACACAAGTTTCACATAGAAATACGAATGTTATGCTAGAAACCTGTGTATTTGCTGCTGAAATCGCATTTAACGTAAATATCACATTGAAATCCGAATGTGATGTTAGAAATGTCTACGCATTTGCTGCCAAAACGCGAATTCAACGTATTTTACACACTGAATACGATATTTAGATGCACTTTTGTGCAATGTACTGAAAATCGTGTAAAACGCAAGTTTCACACTGAAATATGAATGTTATGCTAGAAACCTGTGTATTTGCTGCTGAAATCGCATTTAACGTAAATATCACATTGAAATCCGAATGTGATGTTAGAAATGTCTACGCATTTGCAGGCAAAACACGAATTCAACGTATTTACACACTGAATACGATAATTTGATGCATTTTTGTGCAATGTACTGGAAATCGTGTTAAACACAAGTTTCACACTGAAATATGAATGTTATGCTAGAAACCTTGTTACGTGCCTGATGGGCCACGAACAATTGTCCTCGCCAAAGGGAGAGGTTGCCGGCTTCTCGGTGGAGAAGGGTGGGTTAACGAATGTGTTCTGGGCGCCACGCAATTAATTGTTTACCTGCACCACGCCAAATTGCGATGAGAGTGAAGACAAATACTCGGCACTTCGACAACGCGTCCGAAAGCACAGCTGAAAAGGGGTACGGACACAGAAAAGGGGACAGTACTAAAGAAAACAATTAACTGTATGTAAAATGAATTTAATGTAAAAAAGCAAAATTTAATGTAAAATAAACAATATTAATGACTTCTATTTTGTTGTGAACAGACTAGAATACGCAAAACAAATATATATAACAATGAATAAAGTAAATGAACCAATGACAAGATATACTCGATAATCAAATATAAACATAAATAAATAAATAAATAAATAACGGGAAACGGGATGCTTCAAATTCTACAAAATCATACAAACGTCAAATCGGCAAACTATGTTAAATGACTTGCGCGTATTGAATTGCCCGTCATGCGCATGCGTCGATACCACGCGGTCATACAATGACTTATGGGGGGGGGGGTGTCCTCAGCTGATCAACGTCGGCTCACAGTTCTGGGTACGACACGAAACGCTAAGGAGGGGACAACGCAATCACACTGCGCCAAATACAAAATTTCGAATCGCAAACACCCGTAACCACGATTTAAATAATTGCGTTTCCTGAAGGGAGACGCGAAAATCTTAATATGAAAAATGTAATTATCTTAAAAACTAAATACATACAGCTATAAACACAAATAGCACAGATACGGGAATTAATTAGATTAACAGCACGAATGAATGTACTGACGATAATGACGCTCAGCAAATATATATATATATATATAAAAAACAAAACAAAGAACAAAGGAGTTGGGGGGTCCACTTAGCTGTGACCACGTGCTTCCACAGCTGGTCTCTGCGGGTCCGCGATGTCGAATGACCTTGGACACGGCAACGTGAATTGCGGGATTCAGCGAAGAAGAAAAACCTCTAACGGATATCCCTGGCCGTCGTAGTCATCCAAACGGGTACAGCGTCGATCCAATTTGTATAGCGGGCAAGGGTGCCTCGTGTTACCAAACAATATCCCTGAATACAACAGGTATCCTGCCGGGGAGGAAAACTCTCCAACCTCGTGCAGGAGTTCACGAAGAACATAGAAATCCCTCTAATAGAGGAGAATTAAATTTTCTCAAACATAAAATAAAACCAACGAAACTGCTCAATCGCGAATTTGACTTTGCACTCGGCCCTTGACCTCCACACACGTACAAGGTTGAACCAACTATCCTGTCTTTTTTTTCTTTTCCGGATTTTTTAAGTCAAGAAAAGAGAGGTAAAGATAAGTAATTGAAAACAAGGAAAGAAGATCATAATCGCGCCAAATGAAACAACGGTCGCCAAGGTCACAATAAGGAACAATTACACGGGAACAACAGAAGCGTAATCGGTAATACATGTTACGGCAAAAATACGATACTAGGGGCTAACAATTATTTTATACTTAAGAACAAGAATATTGATAATAAATAGTTTAAATGCTTAAATTATTCAAATGATTTATTTTTGTCTATACGGAACAATAGAAAATACGCTACACTATGCAATGGTTAGGTATAAACGGGTCTGATATTAAATACTAATTGCACGTACAAGCTAGGCAACTTCATTATTGTGCTTGTCAAATCGAAAGCTAACCTTTGATGAATATTGAAAGAAAAATATATATATTATACTGGAATTAAACGGGTAAGTGAACTAAATTTATTTCAAAATTGAATCTAAATCTTATATTTTAATCACGATATCT
The DNA here is from genome assembly GCA_963422195.1 of Carabus problematicus. Taxonomy (NCBI): domain Eukaryota; kingdom Metazoa; phylum Arthropoda; class Insecta; order Coleoptera; family Carabidae; genus Carabus; species Carabus problematicus. The sequence goes on from OY728586.1 coordinate 7,778,722, forward strand.
CTGATGGATTGGGAATAAAGAAACAACTATGCATTTCAGATTACACAACATACACATGGGTACAAATGAAGGACAGTGGGATCACAAAACATAGCAGAAGGGAAACAAGAAAATAAATCGTAACAACCTGTGTATTTGCGGCTGAAATCGCATTTAACGTAAATATCACATCGAAATACGAATGTGATGTTAGAAATGTCTTCGCATTTGCTGCCAAAACGCGAATTCAACGTATTTTACACACTGAATACGATATTGAGATGCATTCTTGTGCAATGTACTGAAAATCGTGTTAAACACAAGTTTCCCATTGAAATATGAATGTTATGCTAGAAACCTGTGTATTTGCTGCTGAAATCGCATTTAACGTAAATATCACATTGAAATACGAATGTGATGTTAGAAATGTCTACGCATTTGCTGCCAAATCGCGAATTCAACGTATTTTACACACTGAATACGATATTTAGATGCATTTTTGTGCAATGTACTGAAAATCGTGTAAAACGCAAGTTTCACACTGAAATATGAATGTTATGCTAGAAACCTGTGTATTTGCTGCTATAATCGCATTTAATGTAAATAACACATTGAAATCCGAATGTGGTGTTAGAAATATCTGTGCATTTGCTGCAGATACGCGAATTCAACATATTTTTCAAACTGAATACGATATTTCGATGCATTTTTGTGCAATGTACTGGAAATCGTGTTAAACACAAGTTTCAAACTGAAATATGAATGTTATGCTAGAAACCTGTGTATTTGCTGCTGAAATCGCATTTAACGTAAATATCACATTGAAATCCATATGTGATGTTAGAAATGTCTACGCATTTGCTGCCAAAACGCGAATTCAACGTATTTTACACACTGAATACGATATTTAGATGCATTTTTGTGCAATGTACTGAAAATCGTGTAAAACGCAAGTTTCACACTGAAATATGAATGTTATGCTAGTAACCTGTGTATTTGCGGCTGAAATCGCATTTAACGTAAATATCACATTGAAATACGAATGTGATGTTAGAAATGTCTACGCATTTGTTGCCAAAACGCGAATTCAACGTATTTCACACACTGAATACGATATTGAGATGCATTTTTGTGCAATGTACTGGAAGTCGTGTTAAACACAAGTTTCCCATTGAAATATGAATGTTATGCTAGAAACCTGTGTATTTGCTGCTGAAATCGCATTTAACGTAAATATCACATTGAAATACGAATGTGATGTTAGAAATGTCTACGCATTTGCTGCCAAATCGCGAATTCAACGTATTTTACACACTGAATACGATATTTAGATGCATTTTTGTGCACTGTACTGAAAATCGTGTGAAACACAAGTTTCACATTTAAATATGAATGTTATGCTAGAAACCTGTGTATTTGCTGCTGAAATCGCATTTAACGTAAATATCACATTGAAATACGAATGTGTTGTTAGATATGTTTACGCATTTCCTGCCAAAACGCGAATTCAACGTATTTTACACACTGAATACGATATTTAGATGCACTTTTGTGCAATGTACTGAAAATCGTGTAAAACGCAAGTTTCACACTGAAATATAAATGTTATGCTAGAAACCTGTGCATTTGCTGCTGAAATCGCATTTTACGTAAATATCACATCGTAATACGAATGTGATGTTAGAAATGTCTTCGCGTTTGCTGCCAAAACGCGAATTCAACGTATTTTACACACTGAATACGACATTGAGATGCATTCTTGTGCAATGTACTGAAAATCGTGTGAAACACAAGTTTCACATTTAAATATGAATGTTATGCTAGAAACCTGTGTATATGCTGCTGAAATCGCATTTAACGTAAATATCACATTGAAATCCGAATGTGATGTTAGAAATATCTGTGCATTTGCTGCAGAAACGCGAATTCAACATATTTTTCAAACTGAATACGATATTTCGATGCATTTTTGTGCAATGTACTGGAAATCGTGTTAAACACAAGTTTCAAACTGAAATATGAATGTTATGCTAGAAACCTGTGTATTTGCTGCTGAAATCGCATTTAACGTAAATATCACATTGAAATACGAATGTGATGTTAGAAATGTCTACGCATTTGCTGCCAAAACGCGAATTCAACGTATTTTACACACTGAATACGATATTGAGATGCATTTTTGTGCAATGTACTGGAAGTCGTGTTAAACACAAGTTTCCCATTGAAATATGAATGTTATGCTAGAAACCTGTGTATTTGCTGCTGAAATCGCATTTAACGTAAATATCACATTGAAATCAGTCGCCTAGATGCAAAACCCGACAAGTCCTCTTAAATCGAATTTGAGATATATGTTAAAAACCTCCCAAACCTTTATTTGGTTTAAAACATTTGTAGAATTTTTTACATACGCTTTAATTTGATAATAAATAGCAATCAACTACAATTTAGAAATCAGGGATACACAGTTTACCTGAAAATTTGAACTTTAATATGGACATGTCTGTTTTTGCACCCAAATTCTATATTTTTTACTAAAAAAACACGTTATATTTCAAAAAAATCTATTTATTTCTTATTATAATCTTACTATTCAATACAATTTGTGTAAGAATATCAACTATTTTCATATTCCAAATTCTATGCTTTCCTCTTCACAGTTACTTTCTTATCCAGATAATAATTGGCCAGTCTCAATTTATTAAAAGCAAATGACGTGGGACATACCTGAAAATGTAATTAGTGTAAAATCTCGTTCAATTTTTTTTTTCGGCAACAAACTGAGTTATTAATTAATTTAAATTTACCACCTTTGCTATAATGTAATATATAACATACCTTGCACGTTTTGCCTTCTCGCGTTTTATTTGTCCTTTAGTTCTCTTTCGAGCCAGTTTGCTATCACACTGCTGAATATTTGTCAATTGACCTGGGTTATTTAGTTTTTCCAGTAATTCCATTCCAAACGTTTTACTAAAGCAACTATTATATTAAAGGTTAATCCCCACAGGGTTGGAATAATGACTTGTAACTTCAGAAGTAAGGAAGTTTATTCGAAAGTTCATACAGAAACTTGCGCCGACGTTTCGACCTTGAGGTATGAGGTCATTTTCAAGGTTACAACAGTTGATAACAACACATGTTAAAAATAACAATTCAATAAAAGCAGTAAAAACATTACAAGCTTAACATTACCTTAATGGAAGATAAAGACGAACAATACCTCATACCTCAAGGTCGAAACGTCGGCGCAAGTTTCTGTATGAACTTTCGAATAAACTTCCTTACTTCTGAAGTTACAAGTCATTATTCCAACCCTGTGGGGATTAACCTTTAATATCAATTTTTGACTTAAATAAATCTACTATGAATAAAGCAACTATTAGCAACACTGTCTAGATAAACACAGACGAGACTGACAATAATTATTAATTCAAACATGGTCACATGATAAAAGTGCGTAGCCGTTATTGGCTCTGTGGAAATGTCGGATTTTGCACACAAAACCTCAAAGGACATGTAGGTTTTTGCATCTGAGGTGAATATTTACCGGCCAATTACATTGAACTAGTTGACATTTGACCCTTAAATTCAGTTTTAAAATGTTGGCCTTTGCATTCCGAATCCAATGACGTATCAAACTAATTTTCATCAAAAGTGTGATTTGTCGGGTTTTGCTTCTAGGCGATTGAAATACGAATGTGTTGTTAGAAATGTTTACGCATTTCCTGCCAAAACGCGAATTCAACGTATTTTACACACTGAATACGATATTTAGATGCACTTTTGTACAATGTACTGAAAATCGTGTAAAACGCAAGTTTCACACTGAAATATGAATGTTATGCTAAAAACCTGTGTATTTGCTGCTGAAATCGCATTTAACGTAAATATCACATTGAAATCCGAATGTGATGTTAGAAATATCTGTGCATTTGCTGCAGAAACGCGAATTCAACGTATTTTACACACTGAATACGACATTGAGATGCATCTTTGTGCAATGTACTGAAAATCGTGTGAAACACAAGTTTCACATTGAAATATGAATGTTATGCTAGAAACCTGTGTATATGCTGCTGAAATCGCATTTAACGTAAATATCACATTGAAATCCGAATGTGATGTTAGAAATATCTGTGCATTTGCTGCAGAAACGCGAATTCAACATATTTTTCAAACTGAATACGATATTTAGATGCATTTTTGTGTAATGTACTGAAAATCGTGTGAAACAAAATTTCACATTAAAATATGGTTGTTATGCTAGAAACCTGCGTATTTGCCGCTGAAATCGCATTTAAGGTAATTATCACATTGAAATCCGCATGTGACGTTAGCAATGTCTACGCATTTGCTGCCAAAACGCGAATTCAACGTATTTTACACACTGAATACGATATTTCGATGCATTTTTGTGCAATGTACTGAAAATCGTGTAAAACGCAAGTTTCACACTGAAATATGAATGTTATGCTAGTAACCTGTGTATTTGCGGCTGAAATCGCATTTAACGTAAATATCACATTGAAATCCGAATGTGATGTTAGAAATGTCTACGCATTTGCTGCCAAAACGCGAATTCAACGTATTTTACACACTGAATACGATATTTAGATGCATTTTTGTGCAATGTACTGGAAATCGTGTTAAACACAAGTTTCACATTGAAATATGAATGTTATGCTAGAAACCTGTGTATTTCCTGCTGAAATCGCATTTAGCGTAAATATCACATTGAAATACGAATGTGATGTTAGAAATTTCTACGCATTTGCTGCCAAAACGCGAATTCAACGTATTTTACACACTGAATACGATATTTAGATGCATTTTTGTGCAATGTACTGGAAATCGTGTAAAACACAAGTTTCACATTGAAATACGAATGTTATGCTAGAAACCTGTGTATTTGCTGCTGAAATCGCATTTAACGTAAATATCACATTGAAATCCGAATGTGATGTTAGAAATATCTGTGCATTTGCTGCAGAAACGCGAATTCAACGTATTTTACACACTGAATACGACATTGAGATGCATTTTTGTGCAATGTACTGAAAATCGTGTGAAACACAAGTTTCACATTTAAATATGAATGTTATGCTAGAAACCTGTGTATATGCTGCTGAAATCGCATTTAACGTAAATATCACATTGAAATCCGAATGTGATGTTAGAAATATCTGTGCATTTGCTGCAGAAACGCGAATTCAACATATTTTTCAAACTGAATACGATATTTAGATGCATTTTTGTGTAATGTACTGAAAATCGTGTGAAACAAAATTTCACATTAAAATATGGTTGTTATGCTAGAAACCTGCGTATTTGCCGCTGAAATCGCATTTAAGGTAATTATCACATTGAAATCCGAATGTGACGTTAGAAATGTCTACGCATTTGCTGCCAAAACGCGAATTCAACGTATTTTACACACTGAATACGATATTTCGATGCATTTTTGTGCAATGTACTGAAAATCGTGTAAAACGCAAGTTTCACACTGAAATATGAATGTTATGCTAGTAACCTGTGTATTTGCGGCTGAAATCGCATTTAACGTAAATATCACATTGAAATCCGAATGTGATGTTAGAAATGTCTACGCATTTGCTGCCAAAACGCGAATTCAACGTATTTTACACACTGAATACGATATTTAGATGCATTTTTGTGCAATGTACTGGAAATCGTGTTAAACACAAGTTTCACATTGAAATATGAATGTTATGCTAGAAACCTGTGTATTTCCTGCTAAAATCGCATTTAACGTAAATATCACATTGAAATACGAATGTGATGTTAGAAATTTCTACGCATTTGCTGCCAAAACGCGAATTCAACGTATTTTACACACTGAATACGATATTTAGATGCATTTTTGTGCAATGTACTGGAAATCGTGTAAAACACAAGTTTCACATTGAAATACGAATGTTATGCTAGAAACCTGTGTATTTGCTGCTGAAATCGCATTTAACGTAAATATCACATTGAAATCCGAATGTGATGTTAGAAATGTCAACTCATTTGCTGCCAAAACGCGAATTCAACGTATTTTACACACTGAATACGATATTTCGATGCATTTTTGTGCAATGTACTGAAAATCGTGTAAAACGCAAGTTTCACACTGAAATATGAATGTTATGCTAGTAACTTGTGTATTTGCGGCTGAAATCGCATTTAACGTAAATATCACATTGAAATCCGAATGTGATGTTAGAAATGTCTACGCATTTGCTGCCAAAACGCGAATTCAACGTATTTCACACACTGAATACGATATTTAGATGCATTTTTGTGCAATGTACTGGAAATCGTGTTAAACACAAGTTTCACATTGAAATATGAATGTTATGCTAGAAACCTGTGTATTTCCTGCTGAAATCGCATTTAACGTAAATATCACATTGAAATACGAATGTGATGTTAGAAATTTCTACGCATTTGCTGCCAAAACGCGAATTCAGCGTATTTTACACACTGAATACGATATTTAGATGCATTTTTGTGCAATGTACTGGAAATCGTGTAAAACACAAGTTTCACATTGAAATACGAATGTTATGCTAGAAACCTGTGTATTTCCTGCTGAAATCGCATTTAACGTAAATATCACATCGAAATACGAATGTGATGTTAGAAATGTCTCCGCATTTGCTGCCAAAACGCGAATTCAACGTATTTTACACACTGAATACGACATTGAGATGCATTTTTGTGCAATGTACTGAAAATCGTGTGAAACACAAGTTTCACATTTAAATATGAATGTTATGCTAGAAACCTGTGTATATGCTGCTGAAATCGCATTTAACGTAAATATCACATTGAAATCCGAATGTGATGTTAGAAATATCTGTGCATTTGCTGCAGAAACGCGAATTCAACATATTTTTCAAACTGAATACGATATTTAGATGCATTTTTGTGTAATGTACTGAAAATCGTGTGAAACAAAAGTTTCACATTAAAATATGGTTGTTATGCTAGAAACCTGTGTATTTGCGGCTGAAATCGCATTTAACGTAAATATCACATTGAAATCCGAATGTGATGTTAGAAATGTATACGCATTTGAGGCCAATACGCGAATTCAACGTATTTTACCCACTGAATACGATATTTAGATGCATTTTTGTGCAATGTACGGAAAATCGTGTTAAACGCAAGTTTCACGCTGAAATATGAATGTTATGCTAGAAACCTGTGTATTTGCTGCTGAAATCGCATTTAACGTAAATAACACATTGAAATCCGAATGTGGTGTTAGAAATATCTGTGCATTTGCTGCAGATACGCGAATTCAACATATTTTTCAAACTGAATACGATATTTCGATGCATTTTTGTGCAATGTACTGGAAATCGTGTTAAACACAAGTTTCAAACTGAAATATGAATGTTATGCTAGAAACCTGTGTATTTGCTGCTGAAATCGCATTTAACGTAAATATCACATTGAAATCCAAATGTGATGTTAGAAATGTCTACGCATTTGCTGCCAAAACGCGAATTCAACGTATTTTACACACTGAATACTATATTTCGATGCATTTTTGTGCAATGTACTGAAAATCGTGTGAAACACAAGTTTCACATTTAAATATGAATGTTATGCTAGAAACCTGTGTATATGCTGCTGAAATCGCATTTAACGTAAATATCACATTGAAATCCGAATGTGATGTTGGAAATATCTGTGCATTTGCTGCAGAAACGCGAATTCAACATATTTTTCAAACTGAATACGATATTTAGATGCATTTTTGTGTAATGTACTGAAAATCGTGTGAAACAAAATTTCACATTAAAATATGGTTGTTATGCTAGAAACCTGCGTATTTGCCGCTGAAATCGCATTTAAGGTAATTATCACATTGAAATCCGAATGTGACGTTAGAAATGTCTACGCATTTGCTGCCAAAACGGGAATTCAACGTATTTTACACACTGAATACGATATTTCGATGCATTTTTGTGCAATGTACTGAAAATCGTGTAAAACGCAAGTTTCACACTGAAATATGAATGTTATGCTAGTAACCTGTGTATTTGCGGCTGAAATCGCATTTAACGTAAATATCACATTGAAATCCGAATGTGATGTTAGAAATGTCTACGCATTTGCTGCCAAAACGCGAATTCAACGTATTTTACACACTGAATACGATATTTAGATGCATTTTTGTGCAATGTACTGGAAATCGTGTTAAACACAAGTTTCACATTGAAATATGAATGTTATGCTAGAAACCTGTGTATTTGCTGCTGAAATCGCATTTAACGTAAATATCACATTGAAATCCAAATGTGATGTTAGAAATGTCTACGCATTTGCTGCCAAAACGCGAATTCAACGTATTTTACCCACTGAATACGATATTTAGATGCATTTTTGTGCAATGTACTGAAAATCGTGTAAAACGCAAGTTTCACACTGAAATATGAATGTTATGCTAGAAACCTGTGTATTTGCTGCTGAAATCGCATTTAACGTAAATAACACATTGAAATCCGAATGTGGTGTTAGAAATATCTGTGCATTTGCTGCAGATACGCGAATTCAACATATTTTTCAAACTGAATACGATATTTCGATGCATTTTTGTGCAATGTACTGGAAATCGTGTTAAACACAAGTTTCAAACTGAAATATGAATGTTATGCTAGAAACCTGTGTATTTGCTGCTGAAATCGCATTTAACGTAAATATCACATTGAAATCCGAATGTGATGTTAGAAATGTCTACGAATTTGCTGCCAAAACGCGAATTCAACGTATTTTACACACTGAATACGATATTTAGATGCATTTTTGTGCAATGTACTGGAAATCGTGTTAAACACAAGTTTCACATTGAAATATGAATTTTATGCTAGAAACCTGTGTATTTCCTGCTGAAATCGCATTTAACGTAAATATCACATTGAAATACGAATGTGATGTTAGAAATGTCTACGCATTTGCTGCCAAAACGCGAATTCAACGTATTTTACACACTGAATACGATATTTAGATGCATTTTTGTGCAATGTACTGGAAATCGTGTAAAACACAAGTTTCACATTGAAATACGAATGTTATGCTAGAAACCTGTGTATTTGCTGCTGAAATCGCATTTAACGTAAATATCACATTGAAATACGAATGTGATGTTAGAAATGTCTACGCATTTGCTGCCAAAAGGCGAATTCAACGTATTTTACACACTGAATACGATATTTCGATGCATTTTTGTGCAATGTACTGAAAATCGTGTAAAACGCAAGTTTCACACTGAAATATGAATGTTATGCTAGTAACCTGTGTATTTGCGGCTGAAATCGCATTTAACGTAAATATGACATTGAAATACGAATGTGATGTTAGAAATGTCTACGCATTTGCTGCCAAAACGCGAATTCAACGTATTTTACACACTGAATACGATATTGAGATGCATTTTTGTGCAATGTACTGGAAGTCGTGTTAAACACAAGTTTCACACTGAAATATGAATGTTATGCTAGAAACCTGTGTATTTGCTGCTGAAATCGCATTTAACGTAAATAACACATTGAAATCCGAATGTGGTGTTAGAAATATCTGTGCATTTGCTGCAGATATGCGAATTCAACATATTTTTCAAACTGAATACGATATTTCGATGCATTTTTGTGCAATGTACTGGAAATCGTGTTAAACACAACTTTCAAACTGAAATATGAATGTTATGCTAGAAACCTGTGTATTTGCTGCTGAAATCGCATTTAACGTAAATATCACATTGAAATACGAATGTGATGTTAGAAATGTCTACGCATTTGCTGCCAAAACGCGAATTCAACGTATTTTACACACTGAATACGACTTTGAGATGCATTTTTGTGCAATGTACTGAAAATCGTGTAAAACACAAGTTTCACATTGAAATATTAATGTTATGCTAGAAACCTGTGTATTTGCGGCTGAAATCGCATTTAACGTAAATATCACATTGAAATCCGAATGTGATGTTAGAAATGGTTAAGTAGTAGTAGTGACGGTTTTGGCATGCCTCTTTATGGCGCCAGTCTGGATGATGGATGGCGGGGGCAGGGTTCACATGACCTTGGAATGTGTGAACACGTGTTCTCATGTCCCAATATAATGAGGAGGGTAAATCGTATTTATGTATAGTGTTCGTTTAGTGGTTGACCGCAAGACACCCCTTCGTTAAAACATCTGTGCTGCCTGCTCCTTGGGAAACGTCAACTCATCTTAAGTAAGTATTATATATTAGCTTTTTTTTTATTGAGGATCCTTTAAATAACTAAATATGTTTGTGTCTTTTATAGAAATGAATTTCGAGAAACTCAATAAAATTGGCCAGGGAAAAGACGTGAAGCCGATTAAAAAACTTGAGGAACTTGGGTTGAATACGAAGTACGAGATAGTATGCATAAAACCGGTTGTTACGAGGTTCGGTAGAAAAGTGCTCATCGAACTCCACGACAGCATAGTATTTTTACCTCAGCGCTTTTCGCAAGTCACGGACGCAGAATTAGAAGAATTAAATAATAAACAAGGCAAATGGGGTATCGTATATGAAGGAGAGCTCCAGGACAGTACCAGTAGCAGTAGAACAAAATATACAATGAAACGCATTAATTTTGTAGAAATGTAATAAAATCATATTTATGCTATATATTCTTTTCATTTAATATATATATACCTCTATCCATTTCCTATCAATAAGTGATTCTCGAGATTTTACAGTGATGTCGTAAAGATTCACTTGTATTGAATAATCTGTAAGCAAAAGCGAGTGATGTATTTTAACCCTAGTATACACTCTTCAGTTCAGTGGTGGCTGCTACTGTTGTGTAGGGGGCGGGGTAGCTCAAGGGTGGGGACGGATAGTATATATCCGTCTACCCTGTAGCATACGACCAATTCATTCTTATTCACAGGGTGTGTGTGTTTAGTATTTTTATTCTTTCTTAAAATGGCGTATAACGGTGAAATTGATAATTTGAACGATATTGCTCGCATGTGTGAAGATATCACAAATGCGATTGTGCGAGAAAGGGAAAATTTTGATAATTTCTTCCGCGTATGTGGTGACATTATTAACGCGGCTGTAGCCGAACCAGCGGCTGGAGACGACGTCGATGAGGCAGTACCCCGTGTCCAGAGAGGAGGCGGTCATAGACCCAGGTACACCATCTCCGCCGATATTCAAAACCGTGTCAGGAGGTTCAACGTCCTCGGTCGCCGGGTAACGTTCAACATCACGGAGCCCGACGCGGACAACGACAACCCCGTGGCATGGTTCAGAGGAGGGATGGCGGACGTACTACATCATGTCATGCAGACCGTACCACCTGCAGATATGGTAGGTATGGTGTTCCACACGCCGAGGTTCGAGCATGGTCCTGCATGGATGAGCTTCCGCTGAGCAGATCAGCTGGACATCGAGGTCGTTTGGGACGTATTTAACAGAATTTTGCAGAGCAACGCAGAGATTTTTAGTGACGGTCAGCTAGTGGTAGAATTGACGCAGGTGAGTTTACCAGTGGGACGCGGAAAACGTATGAACGGTAATGGACTGACATACGCTGAACTGTGTAGGAGAAAGTACGGTATAGTGGAGATTAATAATTCAGACAATTTGTGTTTACCGCGTGCACTGGTGGTCGCCGAAGCGTGGGCGAGAAGGGAGCAAACTTTTAAAGCCATCGTAAAAGATAAGGGTGGTGTACAAGGTGTTAAGGCGAGGGATCTGCTTCACAGAGCCGGTGTAACAATACCTGCTGAGGGCGCAGGTATACAAGAAATTATTGAATTTCAAAGATATTATGAGGATCAGTACAGTATTGTAGTATATGCGTATGGCGGGCGAGGGGAAGTAATTTTTGAGGGGACAAGGGGACAAAATTTACAGCGTCTTAATATTTTACATCATCAAAATCATTTCGCGGTTATTAAAAGTTTAACTGCCGCCTTTTCGTGTAAATATTTTTGCGAACCGTGTCACAAACCGTATAGTGTGTTAGCTCAACACCGATGCGAGAATGTATGTGCATTCTGTCATCATAACCCCGCCTGCCCTCCTGATGCATTATATATGTCTTGTGACCGGTGCAATAGGCGCTTCCGTGGTCAACAGTGCTTCGATAGACATGTGAACAGTATATGCGCTAAAGTGCACATGTGTAAAAACTGCCACAAAGTGCATAAAGTTATGGACAATAGACAGCATATGTGCGGCGAAGTGTTTTGCAAACTCTGCGATGCGTATAAAGTGCCGGATCATAAGTGTTATATGAGAAAAGACAAAAAACCCGCGAAGGATAAGAAACATTTGTTTGTATATTATGATCTGGAGACGCGCCAAGAAAAAATCGAGGGGGCGGATAAAGTGCACGAAGTTAATCTCTGCGTTGCTCAACAGACATGTGATGCGTGTAGAGACACGGAAAATGTGACAGTGCTGTGTGCCTCGTGCGGTATCCGGCAACATATATTTAAAGGCAACAACGTGATAAGAAACTTTATCGAGTATGTACTTTTACCGCGCAACTCGTTCTCCACCGTAACCTGTATTGCGCACAACGCGAAAAGTTTCGACTGTCAATTCATGCTTAAATATTTAACAGAGTCGATGAATATGAAACCTAAATTAATTTTAAACGGGAATAAAATTCTCCTTATGGAAATTAATTACAAGGTAAGATTTATCGACTCTCTTAATTATCTACCCATGTCTCTGGCCGCCTTGACAAAAGCTATGGACCTCCCGTCGGTAGTAAAGAAAGGTTATTTTCCCCATCTTTTTAACACCCTAGAAAATGAATTTTTTGTAGGCCCGCTACCTGCGGTCGATTTTTATGGTTGTGACAACATGTCAGCAGATGCCCGCGAAAAATTCCTGCAATGGCACACACAGCAAACAACTGCTAATATAATTTTTGATTTTCAGCGCGAAATTGTAGAATATTGTGTTGCCGATGTCGAAATATTGCGCCGCGCGTGTGATAAATTTAGAAGAAACTTTATTGATGAGTGTAACGTGTGTCCGTTCACGGAAGCTGTGACAATCGCTTCAGCGTGTAATCGCGTTTTTAGACGGGAATTTTTGAAGAAGGATACGATCGGTCTTATCCCGTTAGGCGGCTACCGCATGACAGATAACCAGTCTAAAATCGCGATTCAATGGTTGATAAACGAGGAAATTGTTCGCGGAATCCGGATCGAGCACGCGGGTCATGGTAAAGAGAGAGTCCTTGCAGGATCATTAAAAGTTGACGGCTTTCATGCCCCTAGTAATTATGTATTCGAGTTTTTAGGTTGTTTTTGGCACGGTTGTGAGTTGTGTTACCGTACAAATCGCGATGCGTCTCTCTATAGCACTACTACAGAGAGTCTAAACGCGCGTTTCCAAAGAACTATAGAAAAGCTCCGTAGGATCGGGGACGCGGGTTATAATCTGGAAGTGATGTGGGAATGTGCGTTTAGAAAAAAGTTAGATGCGGATAGAGTATTGAAAAAAATGTTGCAAGGCCACTCGCTTCTTTTAAATTTACCATTAAACCCGCGCGACGCGTTTTTCGGCGGGCGCACTGGAAATACAGTATTATATAAGAAAGCCGAGGGACTGGAAAAAATTAAATATGTAGATGTTTGTTCACTGTACCCCTATATCTGCAAATATGGTAAATTTCCGATGGGGCATCCGGATATTTATGTGGGTGCAGAGTGTGCCGCTGTAGTGGGTCCCGGTAACAATATAGACCAGGTAGAAGGCCTCATCAAATGTGTAATTCTTCCACCTACAAATCTGTATCATCCCGTACTGCCGCGGAAAGTTCATAACAAGTTAATGTTCGCATTGTGCCGTACTTGTTGCGACGAGTTAGCTCAGGTAGAGTGTGTACATACCGATGAACAGAGACAGTTCACTGGTACATGGGTGGTAGACGAGGTGCGCCGTGCGGTGCAACTCGGTTACAAAGTGATTAAAGTGCTGGAAGTGTGGCAGTACAAGGTCACGGTGTACAACCGAGCTGACCGCACGGGTGGACTCTTTGTTGACTACATCAACAGATTCTTAAAGATGAAGCAGGAGGCGTCAGGCTATCCCCAGGACTGCGTCGATCAAGCGTCGAAAGATCGCTATATCAACGAATATGCGGACGTGGAGGGAATTGATTTAAATCCGGGGGATATCGAGAAGAACGCTGGAAAACGGTCACAGGCTAAGCTGATGCTCAACTCGTTCTGGGGTACGTGTTTATATTGATAATAATAATAATAATTACTATTACTAAGTGTATATGTTTTATGTACCAGGCAAATTCGCACAAGCTGAAAACAGGCCGCGTACAACTGTCATTTCTACAGCTGAAGAGTTGTACGACCTGCTAGGGAACCCCGCTGTGACCGTTAACCGCCTGATACCTGCTGGGGATGAGATGATGTATGTCAACTGGGAGCTCCAAGCCGAAGCTACTGAGCAACTGCGCACCGTGAATGTCGTCATCGCTGCGTATACAACAGCCCAGGCGCGATTACGACTTCACGCGTATATGCAACCGCTAGGTGATAGAATACTCTATTATGACACAGATTCCATCATCTACGTGCATAAGCCCGGTGAGATCGAGCCCCCTGTCGGAAATTTCCTCGGTGATTTGACTGACGAATTAACTTGCTATGGCCCGGGTAGTTTTATCACCGAGTTTGTTTGCGGAGGGCCTAAGAACTACGCGTACAAAGTGTGTAATGCAGGTAGCGGTGTGTATACGCAGGTGTGCAAGGTGAAGGGATTCACCTTAAACTACAAAAATGCTCAGACGGTGAACTTTGACAAAATAAAAGACATGATTTTAAGTGATGATGATGATGAACAAGAATCACCAGTGATAGTGTCGGATAATATCCGGTGTACCATTGAACACAGTGTTGTGACGCGGACAGAAACAAAAACATTCAATATCAAATTTATGAAGAGACGTCTGGAAGACGATAAGTCCTACCCCTATGGGTTTAAAAAACAAAGACTTGTGTAAGTGTGTGTGTGTGTGTGTATGCTTATTTATTTTTTTTCGATATTTGTTATATGTATTTTTATTTATTTTGTAATTATCATTTATTTTGTATTTTTTTATTTACTTTTATACTAAATTTTAATATATTTTTTTTTTGTTAATTTTTCAAATATTTTTTTTTGATAATTTTTTAAATATTTTTTATTTGTTTAAAATATTTAATTTTTTTCTATATCATATAAATAGACAAAGTACGAAAAAACACATCATTTATTTCATACACCTCATAGGGTACATATGGATACCCGTTTCCACCATCCTTTTTCTGCTATCATAGCAGGTCCTTCCGGTTGTGGAAAATCTTATTTCGTTGTAGACTTTTTGAAGCAATTATCGCAAAAGTGTGATACACAGTTTTCACGAGTGCTATGGTACTATGGGGTGTGGCAGGACTTGTATAGTACAATCCCAAACGTACATTTCGAACAAGCTATTCCAGACATGGAAAATTTTGATGGGGCTACCCCACAACTCATTATTATAGACGATCTTATGCGCGAAGCTGATTCACGTGTAGTAGACATTTTTACAAAAGGAAGTCATCATAAAAATTTATCTGTATTTTTCCTAACTCAAAATATATTTCACCAAGGCAGAGGTCAAAGGGATATTTCCCTAAACTCCAATTACATAGTATACTTCAAGAATCCTCGCGACAAAACACAGATTCAACACCTAGCACGACAGGTTTGTCCGGAAAATATGAAATTTATCCAGGAAGCATACAATGATGCTACATCAGAGGCGCATGGTTATTTGATTTTCGATCTGAAGCAATCTACACCGGATTGGGCCCGATTTAGAACATCACGTGACGACCAAATATATGTCTATGTACCGCGAAAAAAGTATAAATACGGTGCGATGTCGATGCCAGAGGTTATTTCTTAAACATGTCTAAGACAGTGATTAGTAACTCTGAATATTTACGCGCGTTGCAAAAGCTAAAACCACGTCAACGTGCCGCACTATTAAAAGCTGCTAATAGCAGTACTGTACACTGTATTTGCGAGTGTGTTTATAATATTCTACAAGGTAAAATTCGCCTTAATAAAAATCAACATAGGTGCCTGGCCCGCCATAAAAAAATTTTGCGTAAGCTTGTTAAACGCGGAGAAAACTGGCAGAAAAAGAAACAGATTTTGGTTCAGTCGGGTGGCTCATTCCTACCCCTTCTATTGACACCCCTTCTTTCCGGCGTGCTTAGCAGTTTATTTAACAAAAATTAAAAACACAATGGAACATACTAAAAAAATGGCGCTCATAACGCCCGAAGCACTACAAAGACTGCGCCAGACGCCTGTTTATAATGATATTACCACGCAGCTTGATTCCGATATGAATAAAGTACTTCGTTCGAATCTTAGTGACCACGATAAGTGGGCCCGTTACCAAGAGACATTACAAAGATATTTACACTTTAAGAAACAGGATCGAGAACCGATAAATATTCCGATAATGCAGACTGTAGATATGAAAGAGAATCAAGATATCCTGGTGAATGATGATGGTGGTTTATTAAATAATATACCAAAGTCGTATCGCGGAAAAGCAGATATTTTGCTACAAAGACTTAAAGCTGATAAACGTATAACATGGGATAACGCCGGTGTCGTTTCTATTAATAATAATTTATTAGCTAATTCAAACATTACTGATTTAATCGGCGACGTTGTAAGACATCGCAAAAACTCTAGTCCGGTAGGGTGGCGAGAATTTACAGCGGTATTGAAATATCTAAATGTTCCCGACAGAGTAATTGGTAATAACCGAAGGCGCAAATATATTGTAAACTCTCATAATACCCCCACCACTTCACACGTGTCAAGTAGGACACCGTCCCGCAGGCGAGTATTAGAAAGTGAAGACGAAGAAAACACTTATGACGCCGATACAGAGGAAAAAGCATCAAAATTAACCGAATGGGAACGTTTCTCATTTTAAAACAATGAATAGGAAATTATCTAATATTTACTACAACCCCTCAGACCCCGCGGGCTTTGTGGGGGCTTCTACTCTTATTCAATCTGTACAAGGCAGATATACGGCGCGGGCGGTCCGTAAATGGTTAACCACTCAAGATGCATACACAATGCATAAGCCCCGTCGTAAAAAATTTCCCAGGAACAAATACAGAATTTCTAACATTGACGATCTACATCAGGCTGATCTCAAAGATATGAGATCGCTCAGCCGTTACAACGACGGCTACAAGTACATTTTAACAATAATCGATGTTTTTAGTAGGTACGCGTGGGCTGTACCTCTCATAGACAAAAAACCGTCAACAATTATCAGTGCATTTAATAAGGTATTCAATGAAAGCAAGCGAAAGCCTTTACATCTACAAACCGATAAAGGGTCAGAATTTATCGCAAATTCTGTGCGAAGATTTTTACGTGATAACGATATAAAATATTATGTATCACAGAACCCCGACGTAAAAGCATGTCTCGTTGAACGTTTAAATAGAACCCTGAAAACAAGAATGTACAGATATTTTACACATCGTAACACGTATCGGTATATTGACGTGCTGTCTAAACTTTTAACCGCATACAATAGCACAATACACTCAGCCACGAAATTCGCACCGAAAAATGTAAATGAAACTAATATTTTACTAGTATGGAGAAATCAGTATGGAAAAGAACTGCAACAGGAGAAGGAGGAGAGGGAAGAGGGGAAAACAAATATACCAACATTCAAGGTGGGCGATACAGTGCGGATCAGTAGAGAAAAAGACATATTCGAGAAGGGTTATGAAAACAACTGGTCCGAAGAGATATTTAAAATTAAGAAAGTGCTTAAAAGAAAACCGATCGTATATAGGCTGTACGATTTGAATAGCGAGGATATTGAGGGAGTGTTTTATGAACAGGAATTGCAAAAAGTCACCGTTAAACCAACCAAGACATTTAAAATAGATAAAGTAATAGCAACGCGGGGTAGCGGGGTCAGAAAGGAAGTATTAGTCAAATGGAAAGGTTATCCAAAAAGTTTCAATACGTGGATCTCGGTTAAAGATATAAGAAATATTTAACCATTATGGAACGAGACGAGTTTTTCATAACGCTACCTAGCAATAGTTCTATGGAGTATTTCCCCAATAACAAAACAACACATTTTATGACGCAGCTACCTGAAACTGTCAAGCTTTCCGGAGCCTGGGACATGGCTCTCGTAGAAATACAATACCCATGCTCGTTTTACACCATAAATGAACATAACAATATTATTTATTATAAGATAATATCGGCTACAGGTGTAAAAACACTTAATAAGACGCATATCCCAACTGGTAACTACGACCATATTCTGGAAGTTATAACTGTTTTAAATAACAATACAGACATAAATGAATACGTCAACTTCGTATATTCCCCTTCTACCAGACGAATAACAGTGAATATTATAAACACAAATATCTCCTCCTTAAAATTTGCCCCTAAACTCGCCCTGCAATTAGGATTTATACCTACGGTCGATTTACTTAAAACCAAAGTATCTGCAAATCCTGTTCATTTATTGCTCGGTGTACCCCACATGCTGTTTTTGTATTGTGACCTTGTAGAATCACAGCTGGTCGGCGATGTGAAAACGCCCCTTTTGCGAACGGTTCACGTGCATATGGAAAAATTTATATACGGCGGGTCTAGAATGATATCTTATTCAACCCCACATTATGTCCCCGTATTAATACGCGAATTTCAGACTATTGAAATAGATATAAGAACTGACAAGGGACATAATGTACCATTCCAATTTGGAACTTTAAGTGTTAAACTACATTTTAAAAGACGAAAACTATGAGTGGATGCCCTTATCAACGATATTACTGCCTGCAAGCCGGTAATGGTATAGGTAGCACCGTCTTCAGAGGAAGCCCTTATCAACGCGGACACGGGTTTTTTGGTAGTCTTTTTAGAAGCATTATGCCGTTGTTACGACGGGGTGTGAGTGCAGTCGGTAAAGAAGCCGTTCATACAGGAATGAATTTTTTGGGAGATCTGAGCGAAAACCGACCAATTAAAGAATCTTTCAAGAGACGTATTAACGAAGCGGGAAATAATTTGAAACGTAAAGCTGAAAATAAAATTGATTCATTACTGACGGGTTCTGGTTATAAAAAGAAACGTGCAAATAGTAATCGTAATCGGTCGCGTACAATACGCGGCTCCGCGAAGAACAAAAAATCAAAAAAATCTCGTGATATATTCAGTTAGAATGGCATTCCTTCATCCACAGTCATGTGAGTGCGTAAAGTCAGAGTTGGATTTATTCGCACTACCACCAACGCAGACAAGTATTGAGCACGGGCAATGGGTTAGCTACAAACCGTTATCATCCATTAGCGACGATGCACCCCTGGAATTCGTCGTAGCAGGACAGGGCGATGAATACACAGACTTATCCCAGACCATGCTATATGTAAATGCAAAAGTGATCAAAAACGATAATACCCCTTTAAAGACGGAGGACAATTTAGCACCTATAAATAACTGGTTACATTCACTCTTCAGTCAGATTGATGTTTATCTAAACCAAAAATTAATCTCCCCTCCTAATAATACTTATCCTTATCGGTCATACATTGAAACATTACTAAACTACGCTAGTGATGCTAAAACATCCCACCTGACATCGGCGCTGTGGTATGAGGATACCGCGGGCCACATGGATAGTAAGAACGGTGATGTAAATAAAGGATATGAGAAGAGAAAAAAACTCGCTGAAAATAGCAACAGTATAGATATGTTAGGCCATTTACACGTTGATTTATTTAATCAGGAAAAGTTTTTAATCAATGGCGTTGAAATGAGGTTAAGACTTGTACGATCGCGAGATAGTTTCAATATTATGGCGGATTCGAAAGAATATAAAGTACAAATTACCGAAGCCACTTTGATGGTTCGTAGAATGAAATTAAATCCCAGCGTACTTATAGCACATAATAAAGCGCTCGAGACGACAACCGCAAAATATCCAATTACGCGTGCTGAATGTAAAGCGATAACAATACCAGCCGGCGTGCAAAGTAAATCATTAGATAACGTTTTCTTAGGTCAACTACCTAAGCGTTGTGTCATCGGTTTCGTATCTAATAAATCTTTTAACGGATCCCATGAAGATAACCCGTTTAATTTCAAGCATTATAACATAAATTATCTGGCTCTCTGTGTCAACGGCCTGCAGGTGCCTTCAAAACCTTTGCAGCCGAGTTTTGTGAAAAAAAATTACATTGAAATGTACAACACCTTGTTCGCCGGTACCGGTATTCATTTCTCGAACACAGGTAACCGCGAATCTTATCCTAACGGTTACTGTCTAACCGCGTTCGATCTCACCCCCGATTTATCAGCAAACACGTTATCACACTGGAATCTAACACGTCACGGTTCTTTAAGACTCGAAGTCACCTTTGCAGACGTACTTCCACACACCGTAAACTGCGTAATTTATGCTGAATTTGATAACATTATAGAAATTGATAAAAATAGAAATGTTATAGTCGATTATAGTAGTTAAATTTACGTGTATATATATATATATATATATATATATATATATATATATATATATATATATATATATATATATATATATATATATCTGTACCTTGAAACAAGAACAACCAATGTCAATATTGTTAATTTGTAGATAAATGGCACGAAAGAATGGAGCAAACAATTGCTCCATATGACATTATTATTATTATTATTGCGGTAACTTAATATTCACAAGGATTTTGACATTGGTTGTTCTCGTAATACATAAAGTACAAGTACAAGTACCAAAGTACCATATAATCTCATTTTAGAGAAATATTGACATTGGTTGTACAGATCTGTACCTTGAAACAAGAACAACCAATGTCAATATTGTTAATTTGTAGATAAATGGCACGAAAGAATGGAGCAAACAATTGCTCCATATGACATTATTATTATTATTATTGCGGTAACTTAATATTCACAAGGATTTTGACATTGGTTGTTCTCGTAATACATAAAGTACAAGTACAAGTACCAAAGTACCATATAATCTCATTTTAGAGAAATATTGACATTGGTTGTTCTTGTTTCCAGGTACAGATATATATACATAACAAGACAGTGTTGGACTAGTCAGTGTGGTCTGAGCATTCAATCATAATGGGTTACATTATTGACGTGCAGGGATTTTACGGGTGTGCAAATGAGTTTATTGTAAAAGAACTTGCTATAACATCCTTGGACGGGGGATTATTTCATCATTTTCTCTTCAAACCGCCGTACGAGTTCGAACAGCTATCAATTAAATTGAAAGCGCAAGCAAATTGGTTGAAAACGCACCATCACGGATTCGACTGGGAACACGGTTTTACAGAATATTCAAACTTCATAACCATACTTCGAGACATCACCGTCGATGCTAAGGACTTATTTGTAAAAGGTCAAGAAAAGAAAGTATTTCTTCAAAAAGCTCTTAATCGCGACGATGTTATGGAACTAGCAGAGTTCGGATGTCCGTCACTAAAAGAATTACAAGATGTGAAGAACAGTGTCAGTAAATGCTGTATTCCGTATTCACACTCGCGAATGAACTGTGCGGCGGAAAACGTTGTTAACCTAAAACACTGGTACAACAGATCCTGTCGTGATGAATGCGACGTTTATAGAGACGCGACTCCGACACCGATTCCGCGGAGCAGGTCATTATGGAGTTTATGCTGCTAACAGGTTACCATTACGTGTGAACTACCCTTGCGCGGTAATTGTTAATACAGATGTGGATGGTCAGGCTGGAACGCACTGGTGTGCAATATACATCGATAGAAACGGAGTCGGTAGTTATTTCGACAGCTACGGTAGATCACCGCGGTATTACAATCACCACCATTTAAGTTTTATGCTACGTAACACACGAATCTGGACATACAATACTGTACAAGTGCAAGATTTATTCTCCAGTGTGTGCGGACATTATTGTTTAGCATATGTTCTATTTAGATATTACGGTTACACATGTCATGATTTTATTTGTATGTTTAATAAAAATAATTTATTAGAAAATTATAAGCTTGTAAAATCTTTGTTTTTCCAATATTTTATGTATAATGTTAAGTGAAACTTTCACGCCAGTTTTTAATAAACAATTATAATATATATATATATATATGAGTTTTTTTCTTTCACCATTTATTTTCAGTTTACATGAGAGAGAAGGAAAGGCTAAACAATTATTACATATTAATTTATATTTTCAAGTTGAATCTATAGTTTCAGACTGACAATAAATAATATTACAAGAAAATGTATTTATTTAGAGTTTATATGGAGAGGGAGATGGATTGGTAAATAAATAAAATACAATAAAACATATATTATATTACAAATTTATTATTTTTTTTCATGAAATCAAGAACATATGTACTATGATATACAAACATATTATTGTAATATACGAGTACATGTATTGAATTTATTAAGTTGCAACGTCGAGGCGTGCGCTCCTTCAATAATTTTTTGTAAATTGCCTCGGGTATATCGCACGCCTCACGACCATCAACAATCATCCTCACCGCCAGCTCCTGCATCCAGGTTAAATAATGAACATCAGCATATTCGTATTCTTCTCTAATATGTTGGCATCTAACCTGGACGAAAGAGCGGGCGGCGAGGATATTGTCAACCTCACCGGCTGTAAATGTAACAGAGCCCGTTTGACGGGCTATCGTGACCACGCCGCTCACATCACCTGTCCACGTCCGAAGCATCTCACGAGTTCGAAATCTCACTAGTTCACTTTCTCACCAGTTCACTTTCTCATTTGTTCACATTATCACTAGTGCGAAAGTCATCCCCACTCCATCTACTACTGTCGCAACAAATTCTTGTCTCGCGAGTTCCCATTCTCAGAAGTTCGAAAGCACCCCCCACCACTTTTCAATGATTCTCATTTGTTCAGTTTCTCACGAGTTCACTTTCTCATTTGTTCACCTACGCAGTGCAGTTATACACGAATGTTAATTTGATTGCCTATCGGCAGGCGAATTTTTTGTATTTTTAAATTATGTAATATAATTTTAAGACATGGAAATATTTAGTTAAATTACAAACAAAATTGCAAATTTATAGGCGTTTTTTTTTTTAAAGTAAGTTAATAATGTCAATAAATAATGAAATGTCTGCATTGTATTTACAATGAATGTAAATGAATTGTAAATGAACTCGATCTCGGCCGATTACGTTTTTGTTACAGTTTTAATATTAAGTCAAAATATCACTAAGAATCATATGAATATACAAATGGTAATGTCTGGTTTGTTTTTTGTTATTTTTTAAGGATTATAGAACAAATTAAATCAATTTAACTGATAAGATAGATGCATGTAGATATTAGGTATTTTTATCATAATATGTATTTAATTATATATTGACGAACATAACATGAACTCTTTTTTTGTTATGATTTTCCATCAGATTGAAGTTACGATTGAATTGAAAAGGATGTTTTCTCATTATTTTATTAACATAGCCTATCATTATGCCTTGTTATCTAGCATATAAAAGTGTAACAATAAACAATTTTGCGAAAATAGCCCCACACATTAATTTGATATATTAATGTTAAATTTAAATTTCCTACCCAAGTTGTAAAGCAAATCATAGAAATATAATTATAGCAGTCACTGATCAATGAATATTAACTAGTAACGTTAAAGTGAAATACAATGCAGACATTTCATTATTCATTGACATTATTAACTTACTTTCAAAAAAACGCCTATAA
Source organism: Carabus problematicus (assembly GCA_963422195.1). Classification (NCBI taxonomy): domain Eukaryota; kingdom Metazoa; phylum Arthropoda; class Insecta; order Coleoptera; family Carabidae; genus Carabus; species Carabus problematicus. Next base: position 7,802,556 of record OY728586.1, read on the forward strand.
ATTTGCAATTTTGTTTCTAATTTAACTAAATATTTCTATCTCTTAAAATTATATTACATAATTTAACAATACAAAAAATTCGCCTGCCGATAGGCAATCAAATTAACATTCATGTATAACTGCACTGCGTAGGTGAACAAATGAGAAAGTGAACTCGTGAGAAAGTGAACAAATGAGAATCATTGAAAAGTGGTGGGGGGTGCTTTCGAACTTCTGAGAATGGGAACTCGCGAGACAAGAATTTGTTGCGACAGTAGTAGATGGAGTGGGGATGACTTTCGCACTAGTGATAATGTGAACAAATGAGAAAGTGAACTGGTGAGAAAGTGAACTAGTGAGATTTCGAACTCGTGAGACGCACTCTCCACGTCACGCCCGCGAAACGGTACTTACCTGTCTTGCCCTTGTACCTCTCCGTCACCGTGAAAAGGTCCTCCACCTTCGCAAACCGACATGACTCGCGTGTACGAGTGTTTATCACCCGTAAACAGAGCGACAAATTTCGCAGCGGATCTAAACCAACCACTATGAATTTTATACGTTCCGTATCTAGGTTGATAAACTGATCGCATAGCAATCTATCATGTCGGTCGTTTCTGCTGCTGAACCCAGGAAGTTTGAAGTCCCTGTGTACATCAGCATAGCCGTTGACGATTTCACGGTTACGGAGAGGTGCAGGAGCGTCTTCTGCAAGTTTCACGGCGTTCCAGTCGCCGCTGTCATCGTCCCACCAGACATCCTGAGGCTCCGGCTGCACGGGAGACCGCTGCCCGCAAGGGATGGGTGACTGAGAAGCCTGAGTCTCCAGAGACGCTGATGGGGCCTCGTCTTCGGGATGCTCCGTGACGTAGAGCAACCGGAAGTTCCTGTCCCAGTCGCCGTTCTCGTCATCCCACCAGTTAGCCTGGGCGTCAGGCGACGTAGATGCGAGCTCGATGGGGGGAGACTGTCCTCTCGCCTCGACGGTGAAGGCTGCATCCACCTCCGTGGCATCCGAGTCGGCTGCCGATGCACTCGGAGACGGCGGCTCCACTGCCGCATCTGCAGTCCCCAGCACCGCCGCGATACCCTCGATGCTCACTGGGGAAGTTGTGGCGTACCGCAATAACTCCTCCATCGCCTCCTCCTCCATGGACAGAGGCTGCTGCTGCTGATGAGGCTCTGGGCTGGTGAATAGCCTTCGAGGCTGTAGCTGCTGCGCTGATGGCTCGGAGGTGGCGGATAGCCCCAGAGACTGCTGCTGTAGTGATGGTTCGGGATTGGTAAATAACCCTTCCATGGCTGCCTCCAGGATATCCCGCACCGGCTCGTCCTCCTCTTCTCCCGACGACGCTACGTAGATGACAGCCGGTCTGTGTACTTTTGCCGGTCTCACTAACTTGTTTTCTAAAATTGTTAGTTTTCTCCTCCTATTAGCACCTCGTGATGGTACTACCGCTGCTGCTGCTGCTGCTGACTTCGATGTTGCTACTTTGTTATTCATGATGAACTCAATACTCTATTCACGGATCGTTTCTCTTATATATACTAAAATATTAAAAAGAACCGCCCCCGTTACTGATTTTTACCACGGTACAAGCGTGAGAATCATTTAAAATTTTCAATTTAAACAGTTGCACTTAAAAGAAACCCTTGCACGCAAACTGTAATAAATATTGTCACCGTAGTAGACCAACATATCAAATCTTATGCGAAACACATTTCTATGAGATACCGGCATTTGACAAATTATGAAATTGAAAGATTTTTAGGATACATGTGTGTTGTGTGTGTGGGAATCTTTTTTAATTTCGGCTTTAAATGTATGCACTTAAAAACCCTTCCACACAGACCATAATATAGATGGCGGACACTGTACACGGCGAGATATATAGAATTTCACCGTTGTAGACCGATATATCAAATATTATGTGAAACACATTTCTGTGAGATACCAACGTTTAAAAAAAAAAAAGGATTCACAAATTATGAAATTGAAAGATTTTTAGGATACATGTGTGTTGTGTGTGTGGGAATCTTTTTTAATTTCGGCGTTAAACATGTGCACTTAAAAAAACCCTTCCACACAAACCATAATATAGATAGCGGACACTGTACACGGTGAGATAGAATTTTATACAAAACACGTTTCTGTGAGATATTTTTACCCCGTTTTAAAAAGAATTGATAAATTGAAAGATATTTAGGCGACATGCTTTAAACAGCTGCACTTAATTCAAACCGTGATAAAATAATAATGACCACAGTACACAGAGATAGCTATGAAATCTTATACGATACATATTTTTGTGAGATATTTTACCCCGATAAAAAAAGGATGAACAAATTGTGTCCAAGGTCATGTGGACAAGGTCATGTGAACACCTGCGTACATATCCCCTGTCCAGACGGGCGCCATAAAGAGACGTGCCAAAACCGTCACTACTACTACTTGTTTACGCATTTGAGGCCAATACGCGAATTCAACGTATTTTACCCACTGAATACGATATTTAGATGCATTTTTGTGCAATGTACGGAAAATCGTGTTAAACGCAAGTTTCACGCTGAAATATGAATGTTATGCTAGAAACTTGTGTATTTGCTGCTGAAATCGCATTTAACGTAAATAACACATTGAAATCCGAATGTGGTGTTAGAAATATCTGTGCATTTGCTGCAGATACGCGAATTCAACATATTTTTCAAACTGAATACGATATTTCGATGCATTTTTGTGCAATGTACTGGAAATCGTGTTAAACACAAGTTTCACATTGAAATATTAATGTTATGCTAGAAACCTGTGTATTTGCGGCTGAAAACGCATTAACCAAAATGTCACATTGAAATCCGAATGTGATGTTAGAAATGTCTACGCATTTGAGGCCAATACGCGAATTCTACGTATTTTACACACTGAATACGATATTTCGATGCATTTTTGTGTAATGTACTGAAAATCGTGTAAAACGCAAGTTTCACACTGAAATATGAATGTTATGCTAGAAACCTGTGTATTTGCTGCTGATATCGCATTTAACGTAAATATCACATTGAAATCCAAATGTGATGTTAGAAATGTCTACGCATTTGCTGGCAAAACGCGAATTCAACGTATTTACACACTGAATACGATATTTAGATGCATTTTTGTGCAATGTACTGAAAATCGTGTTAAACGCAAGTTTTTAATTGAAATATGAATGTTATGCTGGAAACCTGTGTATTTGCTGCTGAAATCGCATTTAACGTAAATAACACATTGAAATCCGAATGTGATGTTAGAAATGTCTACGCATTTGCTGCCAAAACGCGAATTCAACGTATTTTACCCACTGAATACGATATTTAGATGCATTTTTGTGCAATGTACTGAAAATCGTGTTAAACGCAAGTTTCACGCTGAAATATGAATGTTATGCTAGAAACCTGTGTATTTGCTGCTGAAATCGCATTTAACGTAAATAACACATTGAAATCCGAATGTGGTGTTAGAAATATCTGTGCATTTGCTGCAGGTACGCGAATTCAACATATTTTTAAAACTGAATACGATATTTCGATGCATTTTTGTGCAATGTACTGGAAATCGTGTTAAACACAAGTTTCAAACTGAAATATGAATTTTATGCTAGTAACCTGTGTATTTGCTGCTGAAATCTCATTTAACGTAAATATCACATTGAAATCCAAATGTGATGTTAGAAATGTCTACGCATTTGCTGCCAAAATGCGAATTCAACGTATTTTACCCACTGAATACGATATTTAGATGCATTTTTGTGCAATGTACTGAAAATCGTGTAAAACGCAAGTTTCACACTGAAATATGAATGTTATGCTAGAAACCTGTGTATTTGCTGCTGAAATCGCATTTAACGTAAATAACACATTGAAATCCGAATGTGGTGTTAGAAATATCTGTGCATTTGCTGCAGATACGCGAATTCAACATATTTTTCAAACTGAATACGATATTTCGATGCATTTTTGTGCAATGTACTGGAAATCGTGTTAAACACAAGTTTCACATTGAAATATTAATGTTATGCTAGAAACCTGTGTATTTGCTGCTGAAATCGCATTTAAAGTAAATAACACATTGAAATCCGAATGTGGTGTTAGAAATATCTGTGCATTTGCTGCAGATACGCGAATTCAACGTATTTTACACACTGAATACGATATTTCGATGCATTTTTGTGCAATGTACTGGAAATCGTGTTAATCACAAGTTTCAAACTGAAATATGAATGTTATGCTAGAAACCTGTGTATTTGCTGCTGAAATCGCATTTAACGTAAATATCACATTGAAATACGAATGTGATGTTAGAAATGTCTACGCATTTGCTGCCCAAACGCGAATTCAACGTATTTTACCCACTGAATACGATATTTAGATGCATTTTTGTGCAATGTACTGAAAATCGTGTAAAACGCAAGTTTCACACTGAAATATGAATGTTATGCTAGAAACCTGTATATTTGCTGCTGAAATCGCATTTAACGTAAATAACACATTGAAATCCGAATGTGGTGTTAGAAATATCTGTGCATTTGCTGCAGATACGCGAATTCAACATATTTTTCAAACTGAATACGATATTTCGATGCATTTTTGTGCAATGTACTGGAAATCGTGTTAAACACAAGTTTCAAACTGAAATATGAATGTTATGCTAGAAACCTGTGTATTTGCTGCTGAAATCGCATTTAACGTAAATATCACATTGAAATACGAATGTGATGTTAGAAATGTCTACGCATTTGCTGCCAAAACGCGAATTCAACGTATTTTACACACTGAATACGACTTTGAGATGCATTTTTGTGCAATGTACTGAAAATCGTGTAAAACACAAGTTTCACATTGAAATATTAATGTTATGCTAGAAACCTGTGTATTTGCGGCTGAAATCGCATTTAACGTAAATATCACATTGAAATCCGAATGTGATGTTAGAAATGTCTACGCATTTGAGGCCAATACGCGAATTCAACGTATTTTACCCACTGAATACGATATTTAGATGCATTTTTGTGCAATGTACGGAAAATCGTGTTAAACGCAAGTTTCACGCTGAAATATGAATGTTATGCTAGAAACCTGTGTATTTGCTGCTGAAATCGCATTTAAAGTAAATAACACATTGAAATTCGAATGTGGTGCTAGAAATATCTGTGCATTTGCTGCAGATACGCGAATTCAACGTATTTTACACACTGAATACGATATTTCGATGCATTTTTGTGCAATGTACTGGAAATCGTGTTAAACACAAATTTCAAACTGAAATATGAATGTTATGCTAGAAACCTGTGTATTTGCTGCTGAAATCTCATTTAACGTAAATATCACATTGAAATCCAAATGTGATGTTAGAAATGTCTACGCATTTGCTGCCAAAACGCGAATTCAACGTATTTTACCCACTGAATACGATATTTAGATGCATTTTTGTGCAATGTACTGAAAATCGTGTAAAACGCAAGTTTCACACTGAAATATGAATGTTATGCTAGAAACCTGTGTATTTGCTGCTGAAATCGCATTTAACGTAAATAACACATTGAAATCCGAATGTGGTGTTAGAAATATCTGTGCATTTGCTGCAGATACGCGAATTCAACATATTTTTCAAACTGAATACGATATTTCGATGCATTTTTGTGCAATGTACTGGAAATCGTGTTAAACACAAGTTTCAAACTGAAATATGAATGTTATGCTAGAAACCTGTGTATTTGCTGCTGAAATCGCATTTAACGTAAATATCACATTGAAATACGAATGTGTTGTTAGAAATGTTTACGCATTTCCTGCCAAAACGCGAATTCAACGTATTTTACACACTGAATACGATATTTAGATGCACTTTTGTGCAATGTACTGAAAATCGTGTAAAACGCAAGTTTCACACTGAAATATGAATGTTATGCTAGAAACCTGTGTATTTGCTGCTGAAATCGCATTTAACGTAAATATCACATTGAAATACGAATGTGATGTTAGAAATGTCTACGCATTTGCTGCCAAAACGCGAATTCAACGTATTTTACACACTGAATACGACTTTGAGATGCATTTTTGTGCAATGTACTGAAAATCGTGTAAAACACAAGTTTCACATTGAAATATTAATGTTATGCTAGAAACCTGTGTATTTGCCGCTGAAATCGCATTTAACGTAAATATCACATTGAAATCCGAATGTGATGTTAGAAATGTCTACGCATTTGAGGCCAATACGCGAATTCAACGTATTTTACCCACTGAATACGATATTTAGATGCATTTTTGTGCAATGTACGGAAAATCGTGTTAAACGCAAGTTTCACGCTGAAATATGAATGTTATGCTAGAAACCTGTGTATTTGCTGCTGAAATCGCATTTAAAGTAAATAACACATTGAAATCCGAATGTGGTGTTAGAAATATCTGTGCATTTGCTGCAGATACGCGAATTCAACGTATTTTACACACTGAATACGATATTTCGATGCATTTTTGTGCAATGTACTGAAAATCGTGTAAAACGCAAGTTTCACACTGAAATATGAATGTTATGCTAGAAACCTGTGTATTTGCTGCTGAAATCGCATTTAACGTAAATAACACATTGAAATCCGAATGTGGTGTTAGAAATATCTGTGCATTTGCTGCAGATACGCGAATTCAACATATTTTTCAAACTGAATACGATATTTCGATGCATTTTTGTGCAATGTACTGGAAATCATGTTAAACACAAGTTACAAACTGAAATATGAATGTTATACTAGAAACCTGTGTATTTGCTGCTGAAATCGCATTTAACGTAAATATCACATTGAAATACGAATGTGTTGTTAGAAATGTTTACGCATTTCCTGCCAAAACGCGAATTCAACGTATTTTACACACTGAATACGATATTTAGTTGCACTTTTGTGCAATGTACTGAAAATCGTGTAAAACGCAAGTTTCACACTGAAATATGAATGTTATGCTAGAAACCTGTGTATTTGCTGCTGAAATCGCATTTAACGTAAATATCACATCGAAATACGAATGTGATGTTAGAAATGTTTCCGCATTTGCTGCCAAAACGCGAATTCAACGTATTTTACACACTGAATACGACATTGAGATGCATTTTTGTGCAATGTACTGGAAATCGTGTTAAACACAAGTTTCAAACTGAAATATGAATGTTATGCTAGAAACCTGTGTATTTGCTGCTGAAATCGCATTTAACGTAAATATCACATTGAAATCCAAATGTGATGTTAGAAATGTCTACGCATTATCTGCCAAAACGCGAATTCAACGTATTTTACCCACTGAATACGATATTTAGATGCATTTTTGTGCAATGTACTGAAAATCGTGTAAAACGCAAGTTTCACACTGAAATATGAATGTTATGCTAGAAACCTGTGTATTTGCTGCTGAAATCGCATTTAACGTAAATAACACATTGAAATCCGAATGTGGTGTTAGAAATATCTGTGCATTTGCTGCAGATACGCGAATTCAACGTATTTTACACACTGAATACGATATTTCGATGCATTTTTGTGCAATGTACTGGAAATCGTGTTAAACACAAGTTTCAAACTGAAATATGAATATTATGAAATGCTGAAATCGCATTTAACGTAAATATCACATTGAAATCCAAATGTGATGTTAGAAATGTCTACGCATTTGCTGCCAAAACGCGAATTCAACGTATTTTACCCACTGAATACGATATTTAGATGCATTTTTGTGCAATGTACGGAAAATCGTGTTAAACGCAAGTTGTGTGTGTAATGCTTGAGATTTATGCAGTTGTGCATAATGCGAAGAATAAATACGTTTGTACTTAAGTGAATACTATATTTCGGATCAGGAGTAACAAAAACCAAACACAGTGAAATAATAACACATGTCTCTTGCAACCTTGACTCATCTCTCCCTGCACTCTCCCGTTCCGTCTTGCTTCTGCGCGCTAGTTACCACACAGTGGCATTAAAACAACAAAACTCAGCGCTTTCAAACATTTTCTACAACAATCGTAAAATATTCACAACATGCCGCCCGCCTTGAAAGGCGTTCCTTTCAATAAACTTAGCATCGACTATTACTAATCACAACACTTTGCTGGAAGCACTGCTGCAAACCTTAACACTGTTACACTGCACTAAATGGATTGTTCGTCTTGCTGCTTGTGAGGTATTGGTAGCGGACACAGCTTAGTAACTGCGCGCCGGATGATGCCTCGTTCGGTTCGTACAGATGCCACTCTGCATATGTTGTCGTTGCCTGGATGCAGTGCTACTACGCGCCCAAGTTGCCACTTCATAGGCGGCAGATTGTCGACCTTCACTAGCACTAAGGTATCCAGCTGAAGATTTGCGTGATTTTGCTTCCATTTGGAGCGCTGCTGGAGCTCGGAAATGTATTCCTTCGACCAGCGGGTCCAGAAGTGTTGGCTTAGCTGTTGGAGTCGTTGATAATGTGACAGTCTATTCTCAGGTACAGTGGTGACATCAATGTCACATAGTGACGTTAAAGTGCGACCCACCAAAAAGTGAGCAGGAGTTAATGGATTGAGGTCATTCGGGTGATCGGATAAAGGAGTCAGGGGCCTGGAATTCAAAACAGCCTCTATTTGCACTAACACAGTAAGAAAGTCCTCAAACACCAAAGACGCCTGTCCTAAAACCCTTTTTAAATGAAATTTGGTGCTTTTGACACCGGCCTCCCAAAGTCCTCCAAAATGAGGTGAATGCGCCGGTAAAGTGCCAATCTACTCCTTCGTTTGTTAGCATGTTAGTCAGAGCGGTATCATTCTCGCGGAGAAAGGTTTTGAGCTCGGCATTGGCTCCAATGAAATTTGTGCCGTTATCAGAATACACGGACACCGGTTTTCCTCGTCGCGATACGAATCTACGAAAAGCAGCCATGAACGCCTCTGACGTTAGACTTGACACCAGTTCTAAATGTATTGCCTTTATCGCGAAGCAGATAAATAATGCTATGTAGCACTTGGTGCTACGATTACCACGCCCCCTTTTGTCTTTTATTAAGAATGGACCCGCGTAATCAACACCTGTTACGTGAAAAGGCGGTGCTGGGCGAATTCGTGCCTTCGGTAAATTTCCCATCATAGGATATATAACTGTAGGATTTGCTCTAAAACATTTGACGCATTCACGCACGGTTTGTTTCGCGAGATTCCTACCTCCGATTGGCCAAAGTGCCTCGCGCACTGATGACAGCAATGCTTGCGGTCCAGCATGTAATAAACGTAAGTGCTCGCGCCTGAATATAAGCTTAGCCAACTTGTGTTTCGCGCTGATTATAAGCGGGTGTTTTTTCTCATACACAAAATCCGAATTGTGTAGTCTACCTCTCACTCTTAATAGACCATCTGTATCTATAAACGGATTTAATGCACTGAGGGGACCCCTTTTGATATGTTTTTTAAGAGCGATACTTTGTATATCCTCAGAGAAAGACTCAGCCTGTGCTATTTTTATTAAGCGAAAAATACCGCGCGTAATTCCGCGGGTGCTAGAGGCCCGCGTATGCTACCTCTTTTGAATCGTAAACAGTACGCGAGTATTCGTTCTAATTTGTTTAAATCCGAGTGCGAGTCAAATAAAAAACTGTGTGCGCTTGTTGACGTACAAGCCTTTATTTGCGATCTAATCTCTGGTATATCCGTGTTGTGTACCCTTAATTCCGGCCATGAAACTGATGGTTCCGCTAGCCAAGTAGGCCCGTGCCACCAATTCCTTAACTCTGCCAGTGCAGTCGGTTCAACACCGCGCGACAAGTGGTCAGCTGGATTGTCCGTGGTCGGAACGTGTCGCCAAGTGTGCGCTTGTGTAAGCGCTTGTATTTCGGCAACTCTATTGCCGACGAATAATTTCAGGAGATTTGGGGACGTTTTTATCCACCCCAACACGATGGTGGAATCAGACCAAAAAACACATTTCGCAAAATGTGAATTTAATGATCGTAGGACCTTGTCTGCCAATTTTGCTAAAAGAAGGGCTCCACATAACTCCAGTCGCGGTATGGTCATTGTTTTTAGAGGCGCAACCTTTGCCTTTGCGCAAAGTAACCTAGTGTGTATATTTCCTTCAGCATCCATGGAACGCATGTAAATGCAAGCACCATATGCTGAACTTGAAGCGTCAGAAAAACCGTGTAACTCTAAATTTCTGTATTGCTTGCATATTGCATGTCTCGGAATGCGAATATTATTGAGTTCTGTCAATGATTCCCTGAATCTTATCCATTTATCCTGTATTGCGGATGGCAACGGGTCGTCCCAATTAATGTTGCATTGCCATAATTCTTGTATCAAGATTTTTGCGATAATTATTACCGGAGCTAATAGACCTAATGGGTCAAAGATCTGCGCAATAGCCGATAATAGACCTCGTTTTGTGATGCCATGGGTTGGCTTATTTAATCGTATGCTGTAAGTTAAAATGTCTTGAGTTGGCGACCAAGCTATGCCTAGCGTTTTGCATGCGTTAGAGCTAATTTGCACGTTAACTTGATTTGCGCCTTTACCTAGTACGCGTTCGTCATTGGAGGACCACTTACGCAAGTCAAAATGTCCCCTTGCTACTATTTGTGTGATTTGTGCCTTTAGCGCGATAATTTCCTCGAAATCATCCGTGCCGGTTAGTAAATCGTCGACGTAAAAGTCAGACTTGATTGTTGCGGATGCCTTCGGATTGTCTACAGCTTGCTCGATACCTAGTTGATGTAAGCATCTTATGGCAAGAAAAGACGCGGAAGCGGTGCCGTATGTAACCGTCTTGAGTTCGTAACACTCAAGCGGATCTTGCGGGTTCTCGCGCCACAAAATTCGATGCAGAGGTCGATCGTTAGGAGCTATCGCGACCTGACGATACATTTTAGCAATGTCTGCGGACACCACAAATTGGTGCTTTCTGAACCGAAGCAGAATTGCTAATATGTCATCCTGTAGGTTAGGTCCTACCATTTGAATGTCGTTTAATGAATACTCAGAAGTAGTTTTTGCTGATGCGTCGAACACGACACGTAACTTGGTGGTCGTGCTGCTTTCCTTTAACACCGCGTGATGTGGGAGATAATAACAAACCGTATCGTCGTTTCGTTTGATTGCCTTACTCATGTGCCCTAAGGCTTCGTATTCGCGCATGAATGCAATGTATTCATCACGCAATGTGCTGCTGCATTGTAGTTTTCGCTCTAGCGACATGAAACGTCGTCGTGCTTGAATTTCCGATTCTCCCAAAACCTCACGATTTTCCTTAAGCGGAACCGATACAATAAATTGACCGTTGCTCGCACGTTTGTAATGTTTGAGAAAATGAACCTCGCACTCATTCTCCTCGTTGCTACGCGATCGCGTGGTGGGCTGATCCTCGATCTCCCAAAATCTCTGCAATTGTGCTTGAATGTCAATCGCTTTGCTAAAGTTACACCGTATTGTGGAATATGCATTTAAGTTACTTGGACCTGCGACAATCCATCCGAGTTGCGTCCTTTGCAACATTGGTTTGTTTTGGCCGAGTGTTATGCGACCGTCGCACAGTAAATTCCAAAAGCAATCAGCACCTAGTAATATGTCTACGTTTCCGGGCTCATAGAACGTTGGGTCCGCTAAACGGATATTAGACGGTATGTTTAAGTTCGATGTTTCAATTTTGACTGCTGGTGTTTGACCAGTTATTTCTGGCAAAAATAGAAACGAGACGCTTTGCTTAAAGCTGTCATGCTGCGAGCTAAGATTGGTTGTGCATTTGAACCGAATGTTCGAAATAGCTTGATTTATGCCCGTTACTGCTATATTGAACTTTGTCTGTTTGAGTTGCAACCGTTTGGCGAGAGCGTATGTCATAAAACTTGACTGAGAACCGCAATCTAGCAGCGCACGCGCAGTAACATAATTATTTCCGTTATCCGCGACTTGAACAGATAACAATATCTCACGTTTCATCGGGCTATGAGATGTAAGGGCAACTACGTCATTTGCCGCTAATGCTTTCTCATTTGAAGATTCCGCCTTAGTTGATTCAACATGCAACAAGGTATTATGCTTCGCGTTGCATTTCCGACAGTTTCCAGCCTTGCATACCTTCAATTGATGACCTTTCCTTAAGCAGTTCAAACAAAGGTTCTCTTTCTTAGCAAATTTGATTCTATCACTTGTTGTGAGTTTCACGAAATCGGTACAGCCATTGATATAATGATTACCTTTGCAAAATGAGCATTGCAACTCGGCAGCTACGAGTGATTTAGACGTATATTTGTCGCGATATTGTGTTTTGGGTTTGATATGGCCCTGCCGATCTGCTTGCGTTCTTTCTAATGTTTCTAGCAGGTTAGCCTTATTGCGCAGAAATTGTAAAAACGATTCTAGAGTCATGTTTTTATCCGCTTTATGCTCCTCCCACTCGCGTTGAGTAACAGGGTCGATTTTCTCGCTAATCATGTAGATTAGTAACGTGTCCCAGTGCTGCGTGGGCTCTTCTAATGACTTAAGAGTGAGTAAATGCTTTGCCACGTCGTCAATAAGTTTGCGTATTTTAACGGCAGACTCATTCGAAATTTGCTCTAAAGTGAAAAGAGCCTTCACGTGATTCCTAACCAATAACCGATTGTTATTGTAGCGCTTGCATAGGACGTTCCAGGCCGTGTCATAATCAGCTGCTGTAAACCCTATGCATTTTATGACTTGAGCCGCGTCTCCTTTGAGTGCCGCGCGCAAGTAATGATACTTTCTTATTGGCAATAACGAGTTATCATAATGAATAAGCGATTCGTATGTATCCCGGAATTCGAGCCAATTTTGGAATGTGCCGTCGAATGTCGGTAATGGAATAGTAGGTAATTTAACCGCCCTTGAATCTTGCGGCTGATTAACTGAATGAGCTAAGCCTACCGCGCTTTGACTGACTTCGTTTGCTTCGGCAGATACGTTCATGCTACTGTTCGCGATTCGAATCACCTCTTGCGCGTTTGAAAGTGTAGCGAAATATATGTCTTCGAATGTTACACGCGTTTCGGATTCAGCATCAATTTCCTCTAAAGATTCTATTTCGTTTTGAATTGATTCAAACTCATCGAGAATGCTCTCGCTTTTTACTAACCTTTTTTCAAGTTCAATTATTCGCACATTGCTAACGTTCTCCGAATTTTCTTGATTGAACTTATCAATGAACGATTGAAACGATGTCAACTTTGTTTTTAGGTTACCCCGTTTGCGACGTAGGGCCTTTAGTGTTTGTTCGTTAGCCATGTTTGTCAAACAATTAGATTGCTAATGATAGAGTATATAATGCAAATAGTTAAGCTGTCTTGTGAATGGAGCAGAATAACTAGGAAAGGAAACTCACGTTTGGTGCGAGACGAATCCCTTGTTGCTGTGATTTCCAATCGTGCAGTTAAATGTTGCGTTGATGCTCGTGCGTCCCCGTTGTGGGTTTTCACGTATGATTCGCCTGGGCCACTACACGTAGCTGTTGCTTGTAATGGCTGCTGGCCGTTGAACATACGTGTTATTTCACTGACTTAACGTATTTCACTCCTATCCGGCTCGAAGGACCAATTATGTGTGTGTAATGCTTGAGATTTATGCAGTTGTGCATAATGCGAAGAATAAATACGTTTGTACTTAAGTGAATACTATATTTCGGATCAGGAGTAACAAAAACCAAACACAGTGAAATAATAACACATGTCTCTTCAGGGGTAGGAAACGCAGATGAGAGTACTTGAAGCAAAGTTTGGAAGTTTACTTTCCCCGCTATAGATGGCCGTCTAGGTACTATTTGGCAAAACTCTCTGTCTATCTCTCTCTACATCTTTCTCTCTCTGGCAGAAAAAAGACGCTACCGGCTTGTTTCTGACTTCCATTTTGAAATTAGTAGTGATTAGTAGCTTATGTATCAGTAGAGTTTGGTTAGTACGTTGTGTTCAAATCTGTTTTTGCTGTTTTATGCTGTTTATTTCGTTTTTTACATTTACATTTTATCTTATTCATTGCGTATTACTGCTGCCTAGTGTGTATTAAATCTGTATTTTTCAATACAAGTAGTAATGCCATTAAAGAAAAACAATATTTTGTCGGGCAAAAGAACTGTTGTAAATAATGAATGTATATTAGAGAATAAGGCAAGAAAGAGATATTTGAAATATTGTACCTTTAAAAACAGAAACAAATAAATATTTAATACTAAATAACATTGTTTTAAAAATATATATTAATTGGTAGAAAATGTGTAAAAATGAATATAACATCTGGGGGAATCATGCTTCCAATAAATATGTAACAATATTTATAGCAACCATGATTTTCTCATGCTTATATTCATTTTCACATATTTTTCAATATGATTTGTATGTAAGAAAAATTAGTATATATGTAGGCAACCAAAATACATGTTAGTTTACTTTCCTGCCACCAGAAGGTTGCTTCAGCCGTTAACATTGGCGATACCAGTCTACAGTGTAGTTAGTCTGTGATGTCTCTTGCAACCTTGACTCATCTCTCCCTGCACTCTCCCGTTCCGTCTTGCTTCTGCGCGCTAGTTACCACACAGTGGCATTAAAACAACAAAACTCAGCGCTTTCAAACATTTTCTACAACAATCGTAAAATATTCACAACACAAGTTTCACGCTGAAATATGAATGTTATGCTAGAAACTTGTGTATTTGCTGCTGAAATCGCATTTAACGTAAATAACACATTGAAATCCGAATGTGGTGTTAGAAATATCTGTGCATTTGCTGCAGATACGCGAATTCAACATATTTTTCAAACTGAATACGATATTTCGATGCATTTTTGTGCAATGTACTGGAAATATCACATTGAAATCCAAATGTGATGTTAGAAATGTCTACGCATTTGCTGCCAAAACGCGAATTCAACGTATTTTACCCACTGAATACGATATTTAGATGCATTTTTGTGCAATGTACTGAAAATCGTGTAAAACGCAAGTTTCACACTGAAATATGAATGTTATGCTAGAAACCTGTGTATTTGCTGCTGAAATCGCATTTAACGTAAATAACACATTGAAATCCGAATGTGGTGTTAGAAATATCTGTGCATTTGCTGCAGATACGCGAATTCAACATATTTTTCAAACTGAATACGATATTTCGATGCATTTTTGTGCAATGTACTGGAAATCGTGTTAAACACAAGTTTCAAACTGAAATATGAATGTTATGCTAGAAACCTGTGTATTTGCTGCTGAAATCGCATTTAACGTAAATATCACATTGAAATACGAATGTGTTGTTAGAAATGTTTACGCATTTCCTGCCAAAACGCGAATTCAACGTATTTTACACACTGAATACGATATTTAGATGCACTTTTGTGCAATGTACTGAAAATCGTGTAAAACGCAAGTTTCACACTGAAATATGAATGTTATGCTAGAAACCTGTGTATTTGCTGCTGAAATCGCATTTAACGTAAATATCACATCGAAATACGAATGTGATGTTAGAAATGTTTCCGCATTTGCTGCCAAAACACGAATTCAACGTATTTTACACACTGAATACGACATTGAGATGCATTTTTGTGCAATGTACTGGAAATCGTGTTAAACACAAGTTTCAAACTGAAATATGAATGTTATGCTAGAAACCTGTGTATTTGCTGCTGAAATCGCATTTTACGTAAATATCACATTGAAATCCAAATGTGATGTTAGAAATGTCTACGCATTTGCTGCCAAAACGCGAATTCAACGTATTTTACCCACTGAATACGATATTTAGATGCATTTTTGTGCAATGTACTGAAAATCGTGTAAAACGCAAGTTTCACACTGAAATATGAATGTTATGCTAGAAACCTGTGTATTTGCTGCTGAAATTGCATTTAACGTAAATAACACATTGAAATCCGAATGTGGTGTTAGAAATATCTGTGCATTTGCTGCAGATACGCGAATTCAACATATTTTTCAAACTGAATACGATATTTCGATGCATTTTTGTGCAATGTACTGGAAATCGTGTTAAACACAAGTTTCAAACTGAAATATGACTGTTATGCTAGAAACCTGTGTATTTGCTGCTGAAATCGCATTTAACGTAAATATCACATTGAAATCCAAATGTGATGTTAGAAATGTCTACGCATTTGCTGCCAAAACGCGAATTCAACGTATTTTACCCACTGAATACGATATTTAGATGCATTTTTGTGCAATGTACTGAAAATCGTGTAAAACGCAAGTTTCACACTGAAATATGAATGTTATGCTAGAAACCTGTGTATTTGCTGCTGAAATTGCATTTAACGTAAATAACACATTGAAATCCGAATGTGGTGTTAGAAATATCTGTGCATTTGCTGCAGATACGCGAATTCAACATATTTTTCAAACTGAATACGATATTTCGATGCATTTTTGTGCAATGTACTGGAAATCGTGTTAAACACAAGTTTCAAACTGAAATATGAATGTTATTCTAGAAACCTGTGTATTTGCTGCTGAAATCGCATTTAACGTAAATATCACATTGAAATTCAAATGTGATGTTAGAAATGTCTACGCATTTGCTGCCAAAACGCGAATTCAACGTATTTTACCCACTGAATACGATATTTAGATGCATTTTTGTGCAATGTACTGAAAATCGTGTAAAACGCAAGTTTCACACTGAAATATGAGTGTTATGCTAGAAACCTGTGTATTTGCTGCTGAAATCGCATTTAACGTAAATAACACATTGAAATCCGAATGTGGTGTTAGAAATATCTGTGCATTTGCTGCAGATACGCGAATTCAACATATTTTTCAAACTGAATACGATATTTCGATGCATTTTTGTGCAATGTACTGGAAATCGTGTTAAACACAAGTTTCAAACTGAAATATGAATGTTATGCTAGAAACCTGTGTATTTGCTGCTGAAATCGCATTTAACGTAAATATCACATTGAAATACGAATGTGTTGTTAGAAATGTTTACGCATTTCCTGCCAAAACGCGAATTCAACGTATTTTACACACTGAATACGATATTTAGATGCACTTTTGTGCAATGTACTGAAAATCGTGTAAAACGCAAGTTTCACAATGAAATATGAATGTTATGCTAGAAACCTGTGTATTTGCTGCTGAAATCGCATTTAACGTAAATATCACATCGAAATACGAATGTGATGTTAGAAATGTTTCCGCATTTGCTGCCAAAACGCGAATTCAACGTATTTTACACACTGAATACGACATTGAGATGCATTTTTGTGCAATGTACTGAAAATGGTGTGAAACACAAGTTTCACATTTAAATATGAATGTTATGCTAGAAACCTGTGTATATGCTGCTGAAATCGCATTTAACGTAAATATCACATTGAAATCCGAATGTGATGTTAGAAATATCTGTGCATTTGCTGCAGAAACGCGAATTCAACATATTTTTCAAACTGAATACGATATTTAGATGCATTTTTGTGTAATGTACTGAAAATCGTGTGAAACAAAAGTTTCACATTAAAATATGGTTGTTATGCTAGAAACCTGTGTATTTGCGGCTGAAATCGCATTTAACGTAAATATCACATTGAAATCCGAATGTGATGTTAGAAATGTCTACGCATTTGAGGCCAATACGCGAATTCAACGTATTTTACCCACTGAATACGATATTTAGATGCATTTTTGTGCAATGTACGGAAAATCGTGTTAAACGCAAGTTTCACGCTGAAATATGAATGTTATGCTAGAAACTTGTGTATTTGCTGCTGAAATCGCATTTAACGTAAATAACACATTGAAATCCGAATGTGGTGTTAGAAATATCTGTGCATTTGCTGCAGATAAGCGAATTCAACATATTTTTCAAACTGAATACGATATTTCGATGCATTTTTGTGCAATGTACTGGAAATCGTGTTAAACACAAGTTTCAAACTGAAATATGAATGTTATGCTAGAAACCTGTGTATTTGCTGCTGAAATCGCATTTAACGTAAATATTACATTGAAATCCAAATGTGATGTTAGAAATGTCTACGCATTTGCTGCCAAAACGCGAATTCAACGTATTTTACCCACTGAATACGATATTTAGATGCATTTTTGTGCAATGTACTGAAAATCGTGTAAAACGCAAGTTTCACACTGAAATATGAATGTTATGCTAGAAACCTGTGTATTTGCTGCTGAAATCGCATTTAACGTAAATAACACATTGAAATCCGAATGTGGTGTTAGAAATATCTGTGCATTTGCTGCAGATACGCGAATTCAACATATTTTTCAAACTGAATACGATATTTCGATGCATTTTTGTGCAATGTACTGGAAATCGTGTTAAACACAAGTTTCAAACTGAAATATGAATGTTATGCTAGAAACCTGTGTATTTGCTGCTGAAATCGCATTTAAAGTAAATAACACATTGGAATCCGAATGTGGTGTTAGAAATATCTGTGCATTTGCTGCAGATACGCGAATTCAACGTATTTTACACACTGAATACGATATTTCGATGCATTTTTGTGCAATGTACTGGAAATCGTGTTAAACACAAGTTTCAAACTGAAATATGAATGTTATGCTAGAAACCTGTGTATTTGCTGCTGAAATCGCATTTAACGTAAATATCACATTGAAATCCAAATGTGATGTTAGAAATGTCTACGCATTTGCTGCCAAAACGCGAATTCAACGTATTTTACCCACTGAATACGATATTTAGATGCATTTTTGTGCAATGTACGGAAAATCGTGTAAAACGCAAGTTTCACACTGAAATATGAATGTTATGCTAGAAACCTGTGTATTTGCTGCTGAAATTGCATTTAACGTAAATAACACATTGAAATCCGAATGTGGTGTCAGAAATATCTGTGCATTTGCTGCAGATACGCGAATTCAACATATTTTTCAAACTGAATACGATATTTCGATGGATTTTTGTGCAATGTACTGGAAATCGTGTTAAACACAAGTTTCAAACTGAAATATGAATGTTATGCTAGAAACCTGTGTATTTGCTGCTGAAATCGCATTTAACGTAAATATCACGTTGAAATCCAAATGTGATGTTAGAAATGTCTACGCATTTGCTGCCAAAACGCGAATTCAACGTATTTTACACACTGAATACGATATTTAGATGCATTTTTGTGCAATGTACTGAAAATCGTGTTAAACGCAAGTTTTACGCTGAAATATGAATGTTATGCTAGAAACCTGTGTATTTTCTGCTGAAATCGCATTTAACGTAAATATCACATTGAAATCCGAATGTGATGTTAGAAATGTCTACGAATTTGCTGCCAAAACGCGAATTCAACGTATTTTACACACTGAATACGATATTTAGATGCACTTTTGTGCAATGTACTGAAAATCGTGTAAAACGCAAGTTTCACACTGAAATATGAATGTTATGCTAGAAACCTGTGTATTTGCTGCTGAAATCGCATTTAACGTAAATATCACATTGAAATCCGAATGTGATGTTAGAAATGTCTACGCATTTGCTGCCAAAACGCGAATTCAACGTATTTTACACACTGAATACGACTTTGAGATGCATTTTTGTGCAATGTACGGAAAATCGTGTTAAACGCAAGTTTCACGCTGAAATATGAATGTTATGCTAGAAACTTGTGTATTTGCTGCTGAAATCGCATTTAACGTAAATAACACATTGAAATCCGAATGTGGTGTTAGAAATATCTGTGCATTTGCTGCAGATACGCTAATTCAACATATTTTTCAAACTGAATACGATATTTCGATGCATTTTTGTGCAATGTACTGGAAATCGTGTTAAACACAAGTTTCAAACTGAAATATGAATGTTATGCTAGAAACCTGTGTATTTGCTGCTGAAATCGCATTTAACGTAAATATCACATTGAAATCCAAATGTGATGTTAGAAATGTCTACGCATTTGCTGCCAAAACGCGAATTCAACGTATTTTACCCACTGAATACGATATTTAGATGCATTTTTGTGCAATGTACTGAAAATCGTGTAAAACGCAAGTTTCACACTGAAATATGAATGTTTTGCTAGAAACCTGTGTATTTGCTGCTGAAATCGCATTTAACGTAAATAACACATTGAAATCCGAATGTGGTGTTAGAAATATCTGTGCATTTGCTGCAGATACGCGAATTCAACATATTTTTCAGACTGAATACGATATTTCGATGCATTTTTGTGCAATGTACTGGAAATCGTGTTAAACACAAGTTTCAAATTGAAATATGAATGTTATGCTAGAAACCTGTGTATTTGCTGCTGAAATCGCATTTAACGTAAATATCACATTGAAATCCAAATGTGATGTTAGAATTGTCTACGCATTTGCTGCCAAAACGCGAATTCAACGTATTTTACACACTGAATACGATATTTAGATGCATTTTTGTGCAATGTACTGAAAATCGTTTTAAACGCAAGTTTCACGCTGAAATATGAATGTTATGCTAGAAACCTGTGTATTTGCTGCTGAAATCGCATTTAACGTAAATATCACATTGAAATCCGAATGTGATGTTAGAAATGTCTACGAATTTGCTGCCAAAACGCGAATTCAACGTATTTTACACACTGAATACGATATTTAGATGCATTTTTGTGCAATGTACTGGAAATCGTGTAAAACACAAGTTTCACATTGAAATACGAATGTTATGCTAGAAACCTGTGTATTTGCTGCTGAAATCGCATTTAACGTAAATATCACATTGAAATCCGAATGTGATGTTAGAAATGTCTACGCATTTGCTGCCAAAACGCGAATTCAACGTATTTTACACACTGAATACGATATTTAGATGCACTTTTGTGCAATGTACTGAAAATCGTGTAAAACACAAGTTTCAAACTGAAATATGAATGTTATGCTAGAAACCTGTGTATTTGCTGCTGAAATCGCATTTAACGTAAATATCACATTGAAATCCAAATGTGATGTTAGAAATGTCTACGCATTTTCTGCCAAAACGCGAATTCAACGTATTTTACCCACTGAATACGATATTTAGATGCATTTTTGTGCAATGTACTGAAAATCGTGTAAAACGCAAGTTTCACACTGAAATATGAATGTTATGCTAGAAACCTGTGTATTTGCTGCTGAAATCGCATTTAACGTAAATAACACATTGAAATCCGAATGTGGTGTTAGAAATATCTGTGCATTTGCTGCAGATACGCGAATTCAACATATTTTTCAAACTGAATACGATATTTAGATGCACTTTTGTGCAATGTACTGAAAATCGTGTAAAACACAAGTTTCAAACTGAAATATGAATGTTATGCTAGAAACCTGTGTATTTGCTGCTGAAATCGCATTTAACGTAAATATCACATTGAAATACGAATGTGTTGTTAGAAATGTTTACGCATTTCCTGCCAAAACGCGAATTCAACGTATTTTACACACTGAATACGATATTTAGATGCACTTTTGTGCAATGTACTGAAAATCGTGTAAAACGCAAGTTTCACACTGAAATATGAATGTTATGCTAGAAACCTGTGTATTTGCTGCTGAAATCGCATTTAACGTAAATATCACATCGAAATACGAATGTGATGTTAGAAATGTTTCCGCATTTGCTGCCAAAACACGAATTCAACGTATTTTACACACTGAATACGACATTGAGATGCATTTTTGTGCAATGTACTGGAAATCGTGTTAAACACAAGTTTCAAACTGAAATATGAATGTTATGCTAGAAACCTGTGTATTTGCTGCTGAAATCGCATTTTACGTAAATATCACATTGAAATCCAAATGTGATGTTAGAAATGTCTACGCATTTGCTGCCAAAACGCGAATTCAACGTATTTTACCCACTGAATACGATATTTAGATGCATTTTTGTGCAATGTACTGAAAATCGTGTAAAACGCAAGTTTCACACTGAAATATGAATGTTATGCTAGAAACCTGTGTATTTGCTGCTGAAATTGCATTTAACGTAAATAACACATTGAAATCCGAATGTGGTGTTAGAAATATCTGTGCATTTGCTGCAGATACGCGAATTCAACATATTTTTCAAACTGAATACGATATTTCGATGCATTTTTGTGCAATGTACTGGAAATCGTGTTAAACACAAGTTTCAAACTGAAATATGACTGTTATGCTAGAAACCTGTGTATTTGCTGCTGAAATCGCATTTAACGTAAATATCACATTGAAATCCAAATGTGATGTTAGAAATGTCTACGCATTTGCTGCCAAAACGCGAATTCAACGTATTTTACCCACTGAATACGATATTTAGATGCATTTTTGTGCAATGTACTGAAAATCGTGTAAAACGCAAGTTTCACACTGAAATATGAATGTTATGCTAGAAACCTGTGTATTTGCTGCTGAAATTGCATTTAACGTAAATAACACATTGAAATCCGAATGTGGTGTTAGAAATATCTGTGCATTTGCTGCAGATACGCGAATTCAACATATTTTTCAAACTGAATACGATATTTCGATGCATTTTTGTGCAATGTACTGGAAATCGTGTTAAACACAAGTTTCAAACTGAAATATGAATGTTATTCTAGAAACCTGTGTATTTGCTGCTGAAATCGCATTTAACGTAAATATCACATTGAAATTCAAATGTGATGTTAGAAATGTCTACGCATTTGCTGCCAAAACGCGAATTCAACGTATTTTACCCACTGAATACGATATTTAGATGCATTTTTGTGCAATGTACTGAAAATCGTGTAAAACGCAAGTTTCACACTGAAATATGAGTGTTATGCTAGAAACCTGTGTATTTGCTGCTGAAATCGCATTTAACGTAAATAACACATTGAAATCCGAATGTGGTGTTAGAAATATCTGTGCATTTGCTGCAGATACGCGAATTCAACATATTTTTCAAACTGAATACGATATTTCGATGCATTTTTGTGCAATGTACTGGAAATCGTGTTAAACACAAGTTTCAAACTGAAATATGAATGTTATGCTAGAAACCTGTGTATTTGCTGCTGAAATCGCATTTAACGTAAATATCACATTGAAATACGAATGTGTTGTTAGAAATGTTTACGCATTTCCTGCCAAAACGCGAATTCAACGTATTTTACACACTGAATACGATATTTAGATGCACTTTTGTGCAATGTACTGAAAATCGTGTAAAACGCAAGTTTCACAATGAAATATGAATGTTATGCTAGAAACCTGTGTATTTGCTGCTGAAATCGCATTTAACGTAAATATCACATCGAAATACGAATGTGATGTTAGAAATGTTTCCGCATTTGCTGCCAAAACGCGAATTCAACGTATTTTACACACTGAATACGACATTGAGATGCATTTTTGTGCAATGTACTGAAAATGGTGTGAAACACAAGTTTCACATTTAAATATGAATGTTATGCTAGAAACCTGTGTATATGCTGCTGAAATCGCATTTAACGTAAATATCACATTGAAATCCGAATGTGATGTTAGAAATATCTGTGCATTTGCTGCAGAAACGCGAATTCAACATATTTTTCAAACTGAATACGATATTTAGATGCATTTTTGTGTAATGTACTGAAAATCGTGTGAAACAAAAGTTTCACATTAAAATATGGTTGTTATGCTAGAAACCTGTGTATTTGCGGCTGAAATCGCATTTAACGTAAATATCACATTGAAATCCGAATGTGATGTTAGAAATGTCTACGCATTTGAGGCCAATACGCGAATTCAACGTATTTTACCCACTGAATACGATATTTAGATGCATTTTTGTGCAATGTACGGAAAATCGTGTTAAACGCAAGTTTCACGCTGAAATATGAATGTTATGCTAGAAACTTGTGTATTTGCTGCTGAAATCGCATTTAACGTAAATAACACATTGAAATCCGAATGTGGTGTTAGAAATATCTGTGCATTTGCTGCAGATAAGCGAATTCAACATATTTTTCAAACTGAATACGATATTTCGATGCATTTTTGTGCAATGTACTGGAAATCGTGTTAAACACAAGTTTCAAACTGAAATATGAATGTTATGCTAGAAACCTGTGTATTTGCTGCTGAAATCGCATTTAACGTAAATATTACATTGAAATCCAAATGTGATGTTAGAAATGTCTACGCATTTGCTGCCAAAACGCGAATTCAACGTATTTTACCCACTGAATACGATATTTAGATGCATTTTTGTGCAATGTACTGAAAATCGTGTAAAACGCAAGTTTCACACTGAAATATGAATGTTATGCTAGAAACCTGTGTATTTGCTGCTGAAATCGCATTTAACGTAAATAACACATTGAAATCCGAATGTGGTGTTAGAAATATCTGTGCATTTGCTGCAGATACGCGAATTCAACGTATTTTACACACTGAATACGATATTTCGATGCATTTTTGTGCAATGTACTGGAAATCGTGTTAAACACAAGTTTCAAACTGAAATATGAATGTTATGCTAGAAACCTGTGTATTTGCTGCTGAAATCGCATTTAACGTAAATATCACATTGAAATCCAAATGTGATGTTAGAAATGTCTACGCATTTGCTGCCAAAACGCGAATTCAACGTATTTTACCCACTGAATACGATATTTAGATGCATTTTTGTGCAATGTACGGAAAATCGTGTAAAACGCAAGTTTCACACTGAAATATGAATGTTATGCTAGAAACCTGTGTATTTGCTGCTGAAATTGCATTTAACGTAAATAACACATTGAAATCCGAATGTGGTGTCAGAAATATCTGTGCATTTGCTGCAGATACGCGAATTCAACATATTTTTCAAACTGAATACGATATTTCGATGGATTTTTGTGCAATGTACTGGAAATCGTGTTAAACACAAGTTTCAAACTGAAATATGAATGTTATGCTAGAAACCTGTGTATTTGCTGCTGAAATCGCATTTAACGTAAATATCACGTTGAAATCCAAATGTGATGTTAGAAATGTCTACGCATTTGCTGCCAAAACGCGAATTCAACGTATTTTACACACTGAATACGATATTTAGATGCATTTTTGTGCAATGTACTGAAAATCGTGTTAAACGCAAGTTTTACGCTGAAATATGAATGTTATGCTAGAAACCTGTGTATTTTCTGCTGAAATCGCATTTAACGTAAATATCACATTGAAATCCGAATGTGATGTTAGAAATGTCTACGAATTTGCTGCCAAAACGCGAATTCAACGTATTTTACACACTGAATACGATATTTAGATGCACTTTTGTGCAATGTACTGAAAATCGTGTAAAACGCAAGTTTCACACTGAAATATGAATGTTATGCTAGAAACCTGTGTATTTGCTGCTGAAATCGCATTTAACGTAAATATCACATCGAAATACGAATGTGATGTTAGAAATGTTTCCGCATTTGCTGCCAAAACGCGAATTCAACGTATTTTACACACTGAATACGACATTGAGATGCATTTTTGTGCAATGTACTGGAAATCGTGTTAAACACAAGTTTCAAACTGAAATATGAATGTTATGCTAGAAACCTGTGTATTTGCTGCTGAAATCGCATTTAACGTAAATATCACATTGAAATCCAAATGTGATGTTAGAATTGTCTACGCATTTGCTGCCAAAACGCGAATTGAACGTATTTTACACACTGAATACGATATTTAGATGCATTTTTGTGCAATGTACTGAAAATCGTTTTAAACGCAAGTTTCACGCTGAAATATGAATGTTATGCTAGAAACCTGTGTATTTGCTGCTGAAATCGCATTTAACGTAAATATCACATTGAAATCCGAATGTGATGTTAGAAATGTCTACGAATTTGCTGCCAAAACGCGAATTCAACGTATTTTACACACTGAATACGATATTTAGATGCATTTTTGTGCAATGTACTGGAAATCGTGTAAAACACAAGTTTCACATTGAAATACGAATGTTATGCTAGAAACCTGTGTATTTGCTGCTGAAATCGCATTTAACGTAAATATCACATTGAAATCCGAATGTGATGTTAGAAATGTCTACGCATTTGCTGCCAAAACGCGAATTCAACGTATTTTACACACTGAATACGATATTTAGATGCACTTTTGTGCAATGTACTGAAAATCGTGTAAAACACAAGTTTCAAACTGAAATATGAATGTTATGCTAGAAACCTGTGTATTTGCTGCTGAAATCGCATTTAACGTAAATATCACATTGAAATCCAAATGTGATGTTAGAAATGTCTACGCATTTTCTGCCAAAACGCGAATTCAACGTATTTTACCCACTGAATACGATATTTAGATGCATTTTTGTGCAATGTACTGAAAATCGTGTAAAACGCAAGTTTCACACTGAAATATGAATGTTATGCTAGAAACCTGTGTATTTGCTGCTGAAATCGCATTTAACGTAAATATCACATCGAAATACGAATGTGATGTTAGAAATGTTTCCGCATTTGCTGCCAAAACGCGAATTCAACGTATTTTACACACTGAATACGACATTGAGATGCATTTTTGTGCAATGTACTGAAAATGGTGTGAAACACAAGTTTCACATTTAAATATGAATGTTATGCTAGAAACCTGTGTATTTGCTGCTGAAATCGCATTTAACGTAAATATCACATTGAAATACGAATGTGTTGTTAGAAATGTTTACGCATTTCCTGCCAAAACGCGAATTCAACGTATTTTACACACTGAATACGATATTTAGATGCACTTTTGTGCAATGTACTGAAAATCGTGTAAAACGCAAGTTTCACACTGAAATATGAATGTTATGCTAGAAACCTGTGTATTTGCTGCTGAAATCGCATTTAACGTAAATATCACATCGAAATACGAATGTGATGTTAGAAATGTTTCCGCATTTGCTGCCAAAACGCGAATTCAACGTATTTTACACACCGAATACGACATTGAGATGCATTTTTGTGCAATGTACTGAAAATGGTGTGAAACACAAGTTTCACATTTAAATATGAATGTTATGCTAGAAACCTGTGTATATGCTGCTGAAATCGCATTTAACGTAAATATCACATTGAAATCCGAATGTGATGTTAGAAATATCTGTGCATTTGCTGCAGAAACGCGAATTCAACTTATTTTTCAAACTGAATACGATATTTAGATGCATTTTTGTGTAATGTACTGAAAATCGTGTTAAACACAAGTTTCACACTGAAATATGAATGTTATGCTAGAAACCTGTGTATTTGCTGCTGAAATCGCATTTAACGTAAATAACACATTGAAATCCGAATGCGGTGTTAGAAATATCTGTGCATTTGCTGCAGATACGCGAATTCAACATATTTTTCAAACTGAATACGATATTTCGATGCATTTTTGTGCAATGTACTGGAAATCGTGTTAAACACAAGTTTCAAACTGAAATATGAATGTTATGCTAGAAACCTGTGTATTTGCTGCTGAAATCGCATTTAACGTAAATATCACATTGAAATACGAATGTGTTGTTAGAAATGTTTACGCATTTCCTGCCAAAACGCGAATTCAACGTATTTTACACACTGAATACGATATTTAGATGCACTTTTGTGCAATGTACTGAAAATCGTGTAAAACGCAAGTTTCACACTGAAATATTAATGTTATGCTAGAAACCTGTGTATTTGCTGCTGAAATCGCATTTAACGTAAATATCACATCGAAATACGAATGTGTTGTTAGAAATGTTTACGCATTTCCTGCCAAAACGCGAATTCAACGTATTTTACACACTGAATACGATATTTAGATGCACTTTTGTGCAATGTACTGAAAATGGTGTGAAACAAAAGTTTCACATTTAAATATGAATGTTATGCTAGAAACCTGTGTATTTGCTGCTGAAATCGCATTTAACGTAAATATCACATTGAAATACGAATGTGTTGTTAGAAATGTTTACGCATTTCCTGCCAAAACGCGAATTCAACGTATTTTACACACTGAATACGATATTTAGATGCATTTTTGTGCAATGTACTGAAAATCGTGTAAAACGCAAGTTTCACACTGAAATATGAATGTTATGCTAGAAACCTGTGTATTTGCTGCTGAAATCGCATTTAACGTAAATATCACATCGAAATACGAATGTGATGTTAGAAATGTTTCCGCATTTGCTGCCAAAACGCGAATTCAACGTATTTTACACACTGAATACGACATTGAGATGCATTTTTGTGCAATGTACTGAAAATGGTGTGAAACAAAAGTTTCACATTTAAATATGAATGTTATGCTAGAAACCTGTGTATATGCTGCTGAAATCGCATTTAACGTAAATATCACATTGAAATCCGAATGTGATGTTAGAAATATCTGTGCATTTGCTGCAGAAACGCGAATTCAACTTATTTTTCAAACTGAATACGATATTTAGATGCATTTTTGTGTAATGTACTGAAAATCGTGTTAAACACAAGTTTCACACTGAAATATGAATGTTATGCTAGAAACCTGTGTATTTGCTGCTGAAATCGCATTTAACGTAAATAACACATTGAAATCCGAAAGTGGTGTTAGAAATATCTCTGCATTTGCTGCAGATACGCGAATTCAACATATTTTTCAAACTGAATACGATATTTCGATGCATTTTTGTGCAATGTACTGGAAATCGTGTTAAACACAAGTTTCAAACTGAAATATGAATGTTATGCTAGAAACCTGTGTATTTGCTGCTGAAATCGCATTTAACGTAAATATCACATTGAAATACGAATGTGTTGTTAGAAATGTTTACGCATTTCCTGCCAAAACGCGAATTCAACGTATTTTACACACTGAATACGATATTTAGATGCACTTTTGTGCAATGTACTGAAAATCGTGTAAAACGCAAGTTTCACACTGAAATATGAATGTTATGCTAGAAACCTGTGTATTTGCTGCTGAAATCGCATTTAACGTAAATATCACATCGAAATACGAATGTGATGTTAGAAATGTTTCCGCATTTGCTGCCAAAACGCGAATTCAACGTATTTTACACACTGAATACGACATTGAGATGCATTTTTGTGCAATGTACTGAAAATGGTGTGAAACAAAAGTTTCACATTTAAATATGAATGTTATGCTAGAAACCTGTGTATATGCTGCTGAAATCGCATTTAACGTAAATATCACATTGAAATCCGAATGTGATGTTAGAAATATCTGTGCATTTGCTGCAGAAACGCGAATTCAACTTATTTTTCAAACTGAATACGATATTTAGATGCATTTTTGTGTAATGTACTGAAAATCGTGTTAAACACAAGTTTCACACTGAAATATGAATGTTATGCTAGAAACCTGTGTATTTGCTGCTGAAATCGCATTTAACGTAAATAACACATTGAAATCCGAATGTGGTGTTAGAAATATCTCTGCATTTGCTGCAGATACGCGAATTCAACATATTTTTCAAACTGAATACGATATTTCGATGCATTTTTGTGCAATGTACTGAAAATCGTGTAAAACGCAAGTTTCACACTGAAATATGAATGTTATGCTAGAAACCTGTGTATTTGCTGCTGAAATCGCATTTAACGTAAATAACACATTGAAATCCGAATGTGGTGTTAGAAATATCTGTGCATTTGCTGCAGATACGCGAATTCAACATATTTTTCAAACTGAATACGATATTTCGATGCATTTTTGTGCAATGTACTGGAAATCGTGTTAAACACAAGTTTCAAACTGAAATATGAATGTTATGCTAGAAACCTGTGTATTTGCTGCTGAAATCGCATTTAACGTAAATATCACATTGAAATCCAAATGTGATGTTAGAAATGTCTACGCATTTGCTGCCAAAACGCGAATTCAACGTATTTTACCCACTGAATACGATATTTAGATGCATTTTTGTGCAATGTACTGAAAATCGTGTAAAACGCAAGTTTCACACTGAAATATGAATGTTATGCTAGAAACCTGTGTATTTGCTGCTGAAATCGCATTTAACGTAAATAACACATTGAAATCCGAATGTGGTGTTAGAAATATCTGTGCGTTTGCTGCAGATACGCGAATTCAACATATTTTTCAAACTGAATACGATATTTCGATGCATTTTTGTGCAATGTACTGGAAATCGTGTTAAACACAAGTTTCAAACTGAAATATGAATGTTATGCTAGAAACCTGTGTATTTGCTGCTGAAATCGCATTTAACGTAAATATCACATTGAAATACGAATGTGATGTTAGAAATGTCTACGCATTTGCTGCCAAAACGCGAATTCAACGTATTTTACACACTGAATACGACTTTGAGATGCATTTTTGTGCAATGTACTGAAAATCGTGTAAAACATAAGTTTCACATTGAAATATTAATGTTATGCTAGAAACCTGTGTATTTGCGGCTGAAATCGCATTTAACGTAAATATCACATTGAAATCCGAATGTGATGTTAGAAATGTCTACGCATTTGAGGCCAATAAGCGAATTCAACGTATTTTACCCACTGAATACGATATTTAGATGCATTTTTGTGCAATGTACGGAAAATCGTGTTAAACGCAAGTTTCACGCTGAAATATGAATGTTATGCTAGAAACTTGTGTATTTGCTGCTGAAATCGCATTGAACGTAAATAACACATTGAAATCCGAATGTGGTGTTAGAAATATCTGTGCATTTGCTGCAGATACGCGAATTCAACATATTTTTCAAACTGAATACGATATTTCGATGCATTTTTGTGCAATGTACTGGAAATCGTGTTAAACACAAGTTTCAAACTGAAATATGAATGTTATGCTAGAAACCTGTGTATTTGCTGCTGAAATCGCATTTAACGTAAATATCACATTGAAATACGAATGTGATGTTAGAAATTTCTACGCATTTGCTGCCAAAACGCGAATTCAACTTATTTTACACACTGAATACGATATTTAGATGCATTTTTGTGCAATGTACTGGAAATCGTGTAAAACACAAGTTTCACATTGAAATACGAATGTTATGCTAGAAACCTGTGTATTTGCTGCTGAAATCGCATTTAACGTAAATATCACATTGAAATCCGAATGTGATGTTAGAAATGTCTACGCATTTGCTGCCAAAACGCGAATTCAACGTATTTTACACACTGAATACGATATTGAGATGCATTTTTGTGCAATGTACTGGAAGTCGTGTTAAACACAAGTTTCCCATTGAAATATGAATGTTATGCTAGAAACCTGTGTATTTGCTGCTGAAATCGCATTTAACGTAAATATCACATTGAAATACGAATGTGATGTTAGAAATGTCTACGCATTTGCTGCCAAAACGCGAATTCAACGTATTTTACACACTGAATACGACTTTGAGATGCATTTTTGTGCAATGTACTGAAAATCGTGTAAAACACAAGTTTCACATTGAAATATTAATGTTATGCTAGAAACCTGTGTATTTGCGGCTGAAATCGCATTTAACGTAAATATCACATTGAAATCCGAATGTGATGTTAGAAATGTATACGCATTTGAGGCCAATACGCGAATTCAACGTATTTTACCCACTGAATACGATATTTAGATGCATTTTTGTGCAATGTACGGAAAATCGTGTTAAACGCAAGTTTCACGCTGAAATATGAATGTTATGCTAGAAACTTGTGTATTTGCTGCTGAAATCGCATTTAACGTAAATATCACATTGAAATCCGAATGTGGTGTTAGAAATATCTGTGCATTTGCTGCAGATACGCGAATTCAACATATTTTTCAAACTGAATACGATATTTCGATGCATTTTTGTGCAATGTACTGGAAATCGTGTTAAACACAAGTTTCAAACTGAAATATGAATGTTATGCTAGAAACCTGTGTATTTGCTGCTGAAATCGCATTTAACGTAAATATCACATTGAAATCCAAATGTGATGTTAGAAATGTCTACGCATTTGCTGCCAAAACGCGAATTCAACGTATTTTACCCACTGAATACGATATTTAGATGCATTTTTGTGCAATGTACTGAAAATCGTGTAAAACGCAAGTTTCACACTGAAATATGAATGTTATGCTAGAAACCTGTGTATTTGCTGCTGAAATCGCATTTAACGTAAATAACACATTGAAATCCGAATGTGGTGTTAGAAATATCTGTGCATTTGCTGCAGATACGCGAATTCAACATATTTTTCAAACTGAATACGATATTTCGATGCATTTTTGTGCAATGTACTGGAAATCGTGTTAAACACAAGTTTCAAACTGAAATATGAATGTTATGCTAGAAACCTGTGTATTTGCTGCTGAAATCGCATTTAACGTAAATATCACATTGAAATCCAAATGTGATGTTAGAAATGTCTACGCATTTGCTGCCAAAACGCGAATTCAACGTATTTTACCCACTGAATACGATATTTAGATGCATTTTTGTGCAATGTACTGAAAATCGTGTAAAACGCAAGTTTCACACTGAAATATGAATGTTATGCTAGAAACCTGTGTATTTGCTGCTGAAATCGCATTTAACGTAAATAACACATTGAAATCCGAATGTGGTGTTAGAAATATCTGTGCGTTTGCTGCAGATACGCGAATTCAACATATTTTTCAAACTGAATACGATATTTCGATGCATTTTTGTGCAATGTACTGGAAATCGTGTTAAACACAAGTTTCAAACTGAAATATGAATGTTATGCTAGAAACCTGTGTATTTGCTGCTGAAATCGCATTTAACGTAAATATCACATTGAAATACGAATGTGATGTTAGAAATGTCTACGCATTTGCTGCCAAAACGCGAATTCAACGTATTTTACACACTGAATACGACTTTGAGATGCATTTTTGTGCAATGTACTGAAAATCGTGTAAAACATAAGTTTCACATTGAAATATTAATGTTATGCTAGAAACCTGTGTATTTGCGGCTGAAATCGCATTTAACGTAAATATCACATTGAAATCCGAATGTGATGTTAGAAATGTCTACGCATTTGAGGCCAATAAGCGAATTCAACGTATTTTACCCACTGAATACGATATTTAGATGCATTTTTGTGCAATGTACGGAAAATCGTGTTAAACGCAAGTTTCACGCTGAAATATGAATGTTATGCTAGAAACTTGTGTATTTGCTGCTGAAATCGCATTGAACGTAAATAACACATTGAAATCCGAATGTGGTGTTAGAAATATCTGTGCATTTGCTGCAGATACGCGAATTCAACATATTTTTCAAACTGAATACGATATTTCGATGCATTTTTGTGCAATGTACTGGAAATCGTGTTAAACACAAGTTTCAAACTGAAATATGAATGTTATGCTAGAAACCTGTGTATTTGCTGCTGAAATCGCATTTAACGTAAATATCACATTGAAATACGAATGTGATGTTAGAAATTTCTACGCATTTGCTGCCAAAACGCGAATTCAACTTATTTTACACACTGAATACGATATTTAGATGCATTTTTGTGCAATGTACTGGAAATCGTGTAAAACACAAGTTTCACATTGAAATACGAATGTTATGCTAGAAACCTGTGTATTTGCTGCTGAAATCGCATTTAACGTAAATATCACATTGAAATCCGAATGTGATGTTAGAAATGTCTACGCATTTGCTGCCAAAACGCGAATTCAACGTATTTTACACACTGAATACGATATTGAGATGCATTTTTGTGCAATGTACTGGAAGTCGTGTTAAACACAAGTTTCCCATTGAAATATGAATGTTATGCTAGAAACCTGTGTATTTGCTGCTGAAATCGCATTTAACGTAAATATCACATTGAAATACGAATGTGATGTTAGAAATGTCTACGCATTTGCTGCCAAATCGCGAATTCAACGTATTTTACACACTGAATACGATATTTAGATGCATTTTTGTGCAATGTACTGAAAATCGTGTGAAACACAAGTTTCACATATAAATATGAATGTTATGCTAGAAACCTGTGTATTTCCTGCTGAAATCGCATTTAACGTAAATATCACATTGAAATACGAATGTGTTGTTAGAAATGTTTACGCATTTCCTGCCAAAACGCGTATTCAACGTATTTTACACACTGAATACGATATTTCGATGCATTTTTGTGCAATGTACTGAAAATCGTGTTAAACGCAAGTTTCACGCTGAAATATGAATGTTATGCTAGAAACCTGTGTATTTTCTGCTGAAATCGCATTTAACGTAAATATCACATTGAAATCCGAATGTGATGTTAGAAATGTCTACGAATTTGCTGCCAAAACGCGAATTCAACGTATTTTACACACTGAATACGATATTTAGATGCACTTTTGTGCAATGTACTGAAAATCGTGTATAACGCAAGTTTCACACTGAAATATGAATGTTATGCTAGAAACCTGTGTATTTGCTGCTGAAATCGCATTTAACGTAAATATCACATTGAAATACGAATGTGATGTTAGAAATGTCTACGCATTTGCTGCCAAAACGCGAATTCAACGTATTTTACACACTGAATACGACTTTGAGATGCATTTTTGTGCAATGTACTGAAAATCGTGTGAAACACAAGTTTCACATTGAAATATTAATGTTATGCTAGAAACCTGTGTATTTGCGGCTGAAATCGCATTTAACGTAAATATCACATTGAAATCCGAATGTGATGTTAGAAATGTATACGCATTTGAGGCCAATACGCGAATTCAACGTATTTTACCCACTGAATACGATATTTAGATGCATTTTTGTGCAATGTACGGAAAATCGTGTTAAACGCAAGTTTCACGCTGAAATATGAATGTTATGCTAGAAACTTGTGTATTTGCTGCTGAAATCGCATTTAACGTAAATAACACATTGAAATCCGAATGTGGTGTTAGAAATATCTGTGCATTTGCTGCAGATACGCGAATTCAACATATTTTTCAAACTGAATACGATATTTCGATGCATTTTTGTGCAATGTACTGGAAATCGTGTTAAACACAAGTTTCAAACTGAAATATGAATGTTATGCTAGAAACCTGTGTATTTGCTGCTGAAATCGCATTTAACGTAAATATCACATTGAAATCCAAA
This sequence comes from Carabus problematicus, assembly GCA_963422195.1. Lineage (NCBI taxonomy): Eukaryota > Metazoa > Arthropoda > Insecta > Coleoptera > Carabidae > Carabus > Carabus problematicus. Next base: position 7,837,568 of record OY728586.1, read on the forward strand.
TGTGATGTTAGAAATGTCTACGCATTTGCTGCCAAAACGCGAATTCAACGTATTTTACCCACTGAATACGATATTTAGATGCATTTTTGTGCAATGTACTGAAAATCGTGTAAAACGCAAGTTTCACACTGAAATATGAATGTTATGCTAGAAACCTGTGTATTTATTGCTGAAATCGCATTTAACGTAAATAACACATTGATATCCGAATGTGGTGTTAGAAATATCTGTGCATTTGCTGCAGATACGCGAATTCAACATATTTTTCAAACTGAATACGATATTTCGATGCGTTTTTGTGCAATGTACTGGAAATCGTGTTAAACACAAGTTTCAAACTGAAATATGAATGTTATGCTAGAAACCTGTGTATTTGCTGCTGAAATCGCATTTAACGTAAATATCACATTGAAATACGAATGTGTTGTTAGAAATGTTTACGCATTTCCTGCCAAAACGCGAATTCAACGTATTTTACACACTGAATATGATATTTAGATGCACTTTTGTGCAATGTACTGAAAATCGTGTAAAACGCAAGTTTCACACTGAAACATGAATGTTATGCTAGAAACCTGTGTATTTCCTGGTGAAATCGCATTTAACGTAAATACCACATCGAAATACGAATGTGATGTTAGAAATGTCTCCGCATTTGCTGCCAAAACGCGAATTCAACGTATTTTACACACTGAATACGACATTGAGATGCATTTTTGTGCAATGTACTGAAAATCGTGTGAAACACAAGTTTCACATTTAAATATGAATGTTATGCTAGAAACCTGTGTATATGCTGCTGAAATCGCATTTAACGTAAATATCACATTGAAATCCGAATGTGATGTTAGAAATATCTGTGCATTTGCTGCAGAAACGCGAATTCAACATATTTTTCAAACTGAATACGATATTTAGATGCATTTTTGTGTAATGTACTGAAAATCGTGTGAAACAAAAGTTTCACATTAAAATATGGTTGTTATGCTAGAAACCTGTGTATTTGCGGCTGAAATCGCATTTAACGTAAATATCACATTGAAATCCGAATGTGGTGTTAGAAATATCTGTGCGTTTGCTGCAGATACGCGAATTCAACATATTTTTCAAACTGAATACGATATTTCGATGCATTTTTGTGCAATGTACTGGAAATCGTGTTAAACATAAGTTTCAAACTGAAATATGAATGTTATGCTAGAAACCTGTGTATTTGCTGCTGAAATCGCATTTAACGTAAATATCACATTGAAATCCAAATGTGATGTTAGAAATGTCTACGCATTTGCTGCCAAAACGCAAATTCAACGTATTTTACCCACTAAATACGATATTTAGATGCATTTTTGTGCAATGTACTGAAAATCGTGTAAAACGCAAGTTTCACACTGAAATATGAATGTTATGCTAGAAACCTGTGTATTTGCTGCTGAAATCGCATTTAACGTAAATAACACATTGAAATCCGAATGTGGTGTTAGAAATATCTGTGCATTTGCTGCAGATACGCGAATTCAACATATTTTTCAAACTGAATACGATTTTTCGATGAATTTTTGTGCAATGTACTGGAAATCGTGTTAAACACAAGTTTCAAACTGAAATATGAATGTTATGCTAGAAACCTGTGTATTTGCTGCTGAAATCGCATTTAACGTAAATATCACATTGAAATCCAAATGTGATGTTAGAAATGTCTACGCATTTGCTGCCAAAACGCAAATTCAACGTATTTTACCCACTGAATACGATATTTAGATGCATTTTTGTGCAATGTACTGAAAATCGTGTAAAACGCAAGTTTCACACTGAAATATGAATGTTATGCTAGAAACCTGTGTATTTGCTGCTGAAATCGCATTTAACGTAAATAACACATTGAAATCCGAATGTGGTGTTAGAAATATCTGTGCGTTTGCTGCAGATACGCGAATTCAACATATTTTTCAAACTGAATACGATATTTCGATGCATTTTTGTGCAATGTACTGGAAATCGTGTTAAACACAAGTTTCAAACTGAAATATGAATGTTATGCTAGAAACCTGTGTATTTGCTGCTGAAATCGCATTTAACGTAAATATCACATTGAAATACGAATGTGTTGTTAGAAATGTCTACGCATTTGCTGCCAAAACGCGAATTCAACGTATTTTACACACTGAATACGACTTTGAGATGCATTTTTGTGCAATGTACTGAAAATCGTGTAAAACATAAGTTTCACATTGAAATATTAATGTTGTGCTAGAAACCTGTGTATTTGCGGCTGAAATCGCATTTAACGTAAATATCACATTGAAATCCGAATGTGATGTTAGAAATGTCTACGCATTTGAGGCCAATAAGCGAATTCAACGTATTTTACCCACTGAATACGATATTTAGATACATTTTTGTGCAATGTACGGAAAATCGTGTTAAACGCAAGTTTCACGCTGAAATATGAATGTTATGCTAGAAACTTGTGTATTTGCTGCTGAAATCGCATTTAACGTAAATAACACATTGAAATCCGAATGTAGTGTTAGAAATATCTGTGCATTTGCTGCAGATACGCGAATTCAACATATTTTTCAAACTGAATACGATATTTCGATGCATTTTTGTGCAATGTACTGGAAATCGTGTGAAACAAAAGTTTCACATTAAAATATGGTTGTTATGCTAGAAACCTGCGTATTTGCCGCTGAAATCGCATTTAAGGTAATTATCACATTGAAATCCGAATGTGACGTTAGAAATGTCTACGCATTTGCTGCCAAAACGCGAATTCAACGTATTTTACACACTGAATACGACATTGAGATGCATTTTTGTGCAATGTACTGAAAATCGTGTGAAACACAAGTTTCACATTTAAATATGAATGTTATGCTAGAAACCTGTGTATATGCTGCTGAAATCGCATTTAACGTAAATATCACATTGAAATCCGAATGTGATGTTAGAAATATCTGTGCATTTGCTGCAGAAACGCGAATTCAACATATTTTTCAAACTGAATACGATATTTAGATGCATTTTTGTGTAATGTACTGAAAATCGTGTGAAACAAAAGTTTCACATTAAAATATGGTTGTTATGCTAGAAACCTGTGTATTTGCGGCTGAAATCGCATTTAACGTAAATATCACATTGAAATCCGAATGTGATGTTAGAAATGTCTACGCATTTGAGGCCAATACGCGAATTCAACGTATTTTACCCACTGAATACGATATTTAGATGCATTTTTGTGCAATGTACGGAAAATCGTGTTAAACGCAAGTTTCACGCTGAAATATGAATGTTATGCTAGAAACCTGTGTATTTGCTGCTGAAATCGCATTTAACGTAAATAACACATTGAAATCCGAATGTGGTGTTAGAAATATCTGTGCATTTGCTGCAGATACGCGAATTCAACATATTTTTCAAACTGAATACGATATTTCGATGCATTTTTGTGCAATGTACTGGAAATCGTGTTAAACACAAGTTTCAAACTGAAATATGAATGTTATGCTAGAAACCTGTGTATTTGCTGCTGAAATCGCATTTAACGTAAATATCACATTGAAATCCAAATGTGATGTTAGAAATGTCTACGCATTTGCTGCCAAAACGCGAATTCAACGTATTTTACCCACTGAATACGATATTTAGATGCATTTTTGTGCAATGTACTGAAAATCGTGTAAAACGCAAGTTTCACATTTAAATATGAATGTTATGCTAGAAACCTGTGTATTTGCTGCTGAAATCGCATTTAACGTAAATAACACATTGAAATCCGAATGTGGTGTTAGAAATATCTGTGCGTTTGCTGCAGATACGCGAATTCAACATATTTTTCAAACTGAATACGATATTTCGATGCATTTTTGTGCAATGTACTGGAAATCGTGTTAAACACAAGTTTCAAACTGAAATATGAATGTTATGCTAGAAACCTGTGTATTTGCTGCTGAAATCGCATTTAACGTAAATATCACATTGAAATACGAATGTGATGTTAGAAATGTCTACGCATTTGCTGCCAAAACGCGAATTCAACGTATTTTACACACTGAATACGACTTTGAGATGCATTTTTGTGCAATGTACTGAAAATCGTGTAAAACATAAGTTTCACATTGAAATATTAATGTTATGCTAGAAACCTGTGTATTTGCGGCTGAAATTGCATTTAACGTAAATATCACATTGAAATCCGAATGTGATGTTAGAAATGTCTACGCATTTGAGGCCAATAAGCGAATTCAACGTATTTTACCCACTGAATACGATATTTAGATGCATTTTTGTGCAATGTACGGAAAATCGTGTTAAACGCAAGTTTCACGCTGAAATATGAATGTTATGCTAGAAACTTGTGTATTTGCTGCTGAAATCGCATTGAACGTAAATAACACATTGAAATCCGAATGTGGTGTTAGAAATATCTGTGCATTTGCTGCAGATACGCGAATTCAACATATTTTTCAAACTGAATACGATATTTCGATGCATTTTTGTGCAATGTACTGGAAATCGTGTTAAACACAAGTTTCAAACTGAAATATGAATGTTATGCTAGAAACCTGTGTATTTGCTGCTGAAATCGCATTTAACGTAAATATCACATTGAAATACGAATGTGATGTTAGAAATTTCTACGCATTTGCTGCCAAAACGCGAATTCAACTTATTTTACACACTGAATACGATATTTAGATGCATTTTTGTGCAATGTACTGGAAATCGTGTAAAACACAAGTTTCACATTGAAATACGAATGTTATGCTAGAAACCTGTGTATTTGCTGCTGAAATCGCATTTAACGTAAATATCACATTGAAATCCGAATGTGATGTTAGAAATGTCTACGCATTTGCTGCCAAAACGCGAATTCAACGTATTTTACACACTGAATACGATATTGAGATGCATTTTTGTGCAATGTACTGGAAGTCGTGTTAAACACAAGTTTCCCATTGAAATATGAATGTTATGCTAGAAACCTGTGTATTTGCTGCTGAAATCGCATTTAACGTAAATATCACATTGAAATACGAATGTGATGTTAGAAATGTCTACGCATTTGCTGCCAAATCGCGAATTCAACGTATTTTACACACTGAATACGATATTTAGATGCATTTTTGTGCAATGTACTGAAAATCGTGTGAAACACAAGTTTCACATATAAATATGAATGTTATGCTAGAAACCTGTGTATTTGCTGCTGAAATCGCATTTAACGTAAATATCACATTGAAATACGAATGTGTTGTTAGAAATGTTTACGCATTTCCTGCCAAAACGCGTATTCAACGTATTTTACACACTGAATACGATATTTCGATGCATTTTTGTGCAATGTACTGAAAATCGTGTTAAACGCAAGTTTCACGCTGAAATATGAATGTTATGCTAGAAACCTGTGTATTTTCTGCTGAAATCGCATTTAACGTAAATATCACATTGAAATCCGAATGTGATGTTAGAAATGTCTACGAATTTGCTGCCAAAACGCGAATTCAACGTATTTTACACACTGAATACGATATTTAGATGCACTTTTGTGCAATGTACTGAAAATCGTGTAAAACGCAAGTTTCACACTGAAATATGAATGTTATGCTAGAAACCTGTGTATTTGCTGCTGAAATCGCATTTAACGTAAATATCACATTGAAATACGAATGTGATGTTAGAAATGTCTACGCATTTGCTGCCAAAACGCGAATTCAACGTATTTTACACACTGAATACGACTTTGAGATGCATTTTTGTGCAATGTACTGAAAATCGTGTAAAACACAAGTTTCACATTGAAATATTAATGTTATGCTAGAAACCTGTGTATTTGCGGCTGAAATCGCATTTAACGTAAATATCACATTGAAATCCGAATGTGATGTTAGAAATGTATACGCATTTGAGGCCAATACGCGAATTCAACGTATTTTACCCACTGAATACGATATTTAGATGCATTTTTGTGCAATGTACGGAAAATCGTGTTAAACGCAAGTTTCACACTGAAATATGAATGTTATGCTAGAAACCTGTGTATTTGCTGCTGAAATCGCATTTAACGTAAATAACACATTGATATCCGAATGTGGTGTTAGAAATATCTGTGCATTTGCTGCAGATACGCGAATTCAACATATTTTTCAAACTGAATACGATATTTCGATGCGTTTTTGTGCAATGTACTGGAAATCGTGTTAAACACAAGTTTCAAACTGAAATATGAATGTTATGCTAGAAACCTGTGTATTTGCTGCTGAAATCGCATTTAACGTAAATATCACATTGAAATCCAAATGTGATGTTAGAAATGTCTACGCATTTGCTGCCAAAACGCGAATTCAACGTATTTTACACACTGAATACGATATTTAGATGCATTTTTGTGCAATGTACTGAAAATCGTGTTAAACGCAAGTTTCACGCTGAAATATGAATGTTATGCTAGAAACCTGTGTATTTTCTGCTGAAATCGCATTTAACGTAAATATCACATTGAAATCCGAATGTGATGTTAGAAATGTCTACGAATTTGCTGCCAAAACGCGAATTCAACGTATTTTACACACTGAATACGATATTTAGATGCATTTTTGTGCAATGTACTGGAAATCGTGTAAAACACAAGTTTCACATTGAAATACGAATGTTATGCTAGAAACCTGTGTATTTGCTGCTGAAATCGCATTTAACGTAAATATCACATTGAAATCCGAATGTGATGTTAGAAATGTCTACGCATTTGCTGCCAAAACGCGAATTCAACGTATTTTACACACTGAATACGATATTTAGATGCACTTTTGTGCAATGTACAGAAAATCGTGTAAAACGCAAGTTTCACACTGAAATATGAATGTTATGCTAGAAACCTGTGTATTTGCTGCTGAAATCGCATTTAACGTAAATATCACATTGAAATCCGAATGTGATGTTAGAAATGTCTACGCATTTGCAGGCATAACGCGAATTCAACGTATTTACACACTGAATACGATATTTAGATGCATTTTTGTGCAATGTACTGGAAATCGTGTTAAACACAAGTTTCACACTGAAATATGAATGTTATGCTAGAAACCTTGTTACGTGCCTGATGGGCCACGAACAATTGTCCTCGCCAAAGGGGGAGGTTGCCGGCTTCTCGGTGGAGAAGGGTGAGTTAACGAATGCGTTCTGGGCGCCACTCAATTAATTGTTTACCTGCACCACGCCAAATTGCGATGAGAGTGAAGACAAATACTCGGCACTTCGACAACGCGTCCGAAAGCACAGCTGAAAAGGGGTACGGACACAGAAAAGGGGACAGTACTAAAGAAAACAATTAACTGTATGTAAAATGAATTTAATGTAAAAAAGCAAAATTTAATGTAAAATAAACAATATTAATGACTTCTATTTTGTTGTGAACAGACTAGAATACGCAAAACAAATATATATAACAATGAATAAAGTAAATGAACCAATGACAAGATATACTCGATAATCAAATATAAACATAAATAAATAAATAAATAACGGGAAACGGGATGCTTCAAATTCTACAAAATCATACAAACGTCAAATCGGCAAACTATGTTAAATGACTTGCGCGTATTGAATTGCCCGTCATGCGCATGCGTCGATACCACGTGGTCATACAATGACTGAAGGGGGGTGGGGGGGGTCCTCAGCTGATCAACGTCGGCTCACAGTTCTGGGTACGACACGAAACGCTAAGGAGGGGACAACGCAATCACACTGCGCCAAATACAAAATTTCGAATCGCAAACACCCGTAACCACGATTTAAATAATTGCGTTTCCTGAAGGGAGACGCGAAAATCTTAATATGAAAAATGTAATTATCTTAAAAACTAAATACATACAGCTATAAACACAAATAGCACAGATACGGGAATTAATTAGATTAACAGCACGAATGAATGTACTGACGATAATGACGCTCAGCAAATATATATATATATAAAAAAAAAAAACAAAGAACAAAGGAGTTGGGGGGTCCACTTAGCTGTGACCACGTGCTTCCACAGCTGGTCTCTGCGGGTCCGCGATGTCGAATGACCTTGGACACGGCAACGTGAATTGCGGGATTCAGCGAAGAAGAAAAACCTCTAACGGATATCCCTGGCCGTCGTAGTCATCCAAACGGGTACAGCGTCGATCCAATTTGTATAGCGGGCAAGGGTGCCTCGTGTTACCAAACAATATCCCTGAATACAACAGGTATCCTGCCGGGGAGGAAAACTCTCCAACCTCGTGCAGGAGTTCACGAAGAACATAGAAATCCCTCTAATAGAGGAGAATTAAATTTTCTCAAACATAAAATAAAACCAACGAAACTGCTCAATCGCGAATTTGACTTTGCACTCGGCCCTTGACCTCCACACACGTACAAGGTTGAACCAACTATCCTGTCTTTTTTTTCTTTTCCGGATTTTTTAAGTCAAGAAAAGAGAGGTAAAGATAAGTAATTGAAAACAAGGACAGAAGATCATAATCGCGCCAAATGAAACAACGGTCGCCAAGGTCACAATAAGGAACAATTACACGAGAACAACAGAAGCGTAATCGGTAATACATGTTACGGCAAAATTACGATACTAGGGGCTAACAATTATTTTATACTTAAGAACAAGAATATTGATAATAAATAGTTTAAATGCTTAAATTATTCAAATGATTTATTTTTGTCTATACGGAACAATAGAAAATACGCTACACTATGTAATGGTTAGGTATAAACGGGTCTGATATTAAATACTAATTGCACGTACAAGCTAGGCAACTTCATTATTGTGCTTGTCAAATCGAAAGCTAACCTTTGATGAATATTGAAAGAAAAATATATATATTATACTGGAATTAAACGGGTAAGTGAACTAAATTTATTTCAAAATTGAATCTAAATCGTATATTTTAATCACGATATCTCTGATGGATTGGGAATAAAGAAACAACTATGCATTTCAGATTACACAACATACACATGGGTACAAATGAAGGACAGTGGGATACACAAAACATAGCAGAAGGGAAACAAGAAAATAAATCGTAACAACCTGTGTATTTGCGGCTGAAATCGCATTTAACGTAAATATCACATTGAAATACGAATGTGATGTTAGAAATGTCTACGCATTTGCTGCCAAAACGCGAATTCAACGTATTTTACACACTGAATACGATATTGAGATGCATTTTTGTGCAATGTACTGGAAGTCGTGTTAAACACAAGTTTCCCATTGAAATATGAATGTTATGCTAGAAACCTGTGTATTTGCTGCTGAAATCGCATTTAACGTAAATATCACATTGAAATACGAATGTGATGTTAGAAATGTCTACGCATTTGCTGCCAAATCGCGAATTCAACGTATTTTACACACTGAATACGATATTTAGATGCATTTTTGTGCAATGTACTGAAAATCGTGTGAAACACAAGTTTCACATATAAATATGAATGTTATGCTAGAAACCTGTGTATTTGCTGCTGAAATCGCATTTAACGTAAATATCACATTGAAATACGAATGTGTTGTTAGAAATGTTTACGCATTTCCTGCCAAAACGCGAATTCAACGTATTTTACACACTGAATACGATATTTAGATGCACTTTTGTGCAATGTACTGAAAATCGTGTAAAACACAAGTTTCACACTGAAATATGAATGTTATGCTAGAAACCTGTGTATTTGCTGCTGAAATCGCATTTAACGTAAATATCACATTGAAATCCGAATGTGATGTTAGAAATATCTGTGCATTTGCTGCAGAAACGCGAATTCAACGTATTTTACACACTGAATACGACATTGAGATGCATTTTTGTGCAATGTACTGAAAATCGTGTGAAACACAAGTTTCACATTTAAATATTAATGTTATGCTAGAAACCTGTGTATATGCTGCTGAAATCGCATTTAACGTAAATATCACATTGAAATCCGAATGTGATGTTAGAAATATCTGTGCATTTGCTGCAGAAACGCGAATTCAACATATTTTTCAAACTGAATACGATATTTAGATGCATTTTTGTGTAATGTACTGAAAATTGTGTGAAACAAAAGTTTCACATTAAAATATGGTTGTTATGCTAGAAACCTGCGTATTTGCCGCTGAAATCGCATTTAAGGTAATTATCACATTGAAATCCGAATGTGACGTTAGAAATGTCTACGCATTTGCTGCCAAAACGCGAATTCAACGTATTTTACACACTGAATACGATATTTCGATGCATTTTTGTGCAATGTACTGAAAATCGTGTAAAACACAAGTTTCACACTGAAATATGAATGTTATGCTAGAAACCTGTGTATTTGCTGCTGAAATCGCATTTAACGTAAATATCACATTGAAATCCGAATGTGATGTTAGAAATATCTGTGCATTTGCTGCAGAAACGCGAATTCAACGTATTTTACACACTGAATACGACATTGAGATGCATTTTTGTGCAATGTACTGAAAATCGTGTGAAACACAAGTTTCACATTTAAATATTAATGTTATGCTAGAAACCTGTGTATATGCTGCTGAAATCGCATTTAACGTAAATATCACATTGAAATCCGAATGTGATGTTAGAAATATCTGTGCATTTGCTGCAGAAACGCGAATTCAACATATTTTTCAAACTGAATACGATATTTAGATGCATTTTTGTGTAATGTACTGAAAATTGTGTGAAACAAAAGTTTCACATTAAAATATGGTTGTTATGCTAGAAACCTGCGTATTTGCCGCTGAAATCGCATTTAAGGTAATTATCACATTGAAATCCGAATGTGACGTTAGAAATGTCTACGCATTTGCTGCCAAAACGCGAATTCAACGTATTTTACACACTGAATACGATATTTCGATGCATTTTTGTGCAATGTACTGAAAATCGTGTAAAACGCAAGTTTCACACTGAAATATGAATGTTATGCTAGTAACCTGTGTATTTGCGGCTGAAATCGCATTTAACGTAAATATCACATTGAAATACGAATGTGATGTTAGAAATGTCTACGCATTTGCTGCCAAAACGCGAATTCAACGTATTTTACACACTGAATACGATATTGAGATGCATTTTTGTGCAATGTACAGAAAATCGTGTTAAACGCAAGTTTCACGCTGAAATATGAATGTTATGCTAGAAACTTGTGTATTTGCTGCTGAAATCGCATTTAACGTAAATAACACATTGAAATCCGAATGTAGTGTTAGAAATATCTGTGCATTTGCTGCAGATACGCGAATTCAACATATTTTTCAAACTGAATACGATATTTAGATGCATTTTTGTGCAATGTACTGGAAATCGTGTGAAACAAAAGTTTCACATTAAAATATGGTTGTTATGCTAGAAACCTGTGTATTTGCGGCTGAAATCGCATTTAACGTAAATATCACATTGAAATCCGAATGTGATGTTAGAAATGTCTACGCATTTGAGGCCAATAAGCGAATTCAACGTATTTTACCCACTGAATACGATATTTAGATGCATTTTTGTGCAATGTACGGAAAATCGTGTTAAACGCAAGTTTCACGCTGAAATATGAATGTTATGCTAGAAACTTGTGTATTTGCTGCTGAAATCGCATTGAACGTAAATAACACATTGAAATCCGAATGTGGTGTTAGAAATATCTGTGCATTTGCTGCAGATACGCGAATTCAACATATTTTTCAAACTGAATACGATATTTCGATGCATTTTTGTGCAATGTACTGGAAATCGTGTTAAACACAAGTTTCAAACTGAAATATGAATGTTATGCTAGAAACCTGTGTATTTGCTGCTGAAATCGCATTTAACGTAAATATCACATTGAAATACGAATGTGATGTTAGAAATTTCTACGCATTTGCTGCCAAAACGCGAATTCAACTTATTTTACACACTGAATACGATATTTAGATGCATTTTTGTGCAATGTACTGGAAATCGTGTAAAACACAAGTTTCACATTGAAATACGAATGTTATGCTAGAAACCTGTGTATTTGCTGCTGAAATCGCATTTAACGTAAATATCACATTGAAATCCGAATGTGATGTTAGAAATGTCTACGCATTTGCTGCCAAAACGCGAATTCAACGTATTTTACACACTGAATACGATATTGAGATGCATTTTTGTGCAATGTACTGGAAGTCGTGTTAAACACAAGTTTCCCATTGAAATATGAATGTTATGCTAGAAACCTGTGTATTTGCTGCTGAAATCGCATTTAACGTAAATATCACATTGAAATACGAATGTGATGTTAGAAATGTCTACGCATTTGCTGCCAAATCGCGAATTCAACGTATTTTACACACTGAATACGATATTTAGATGCATTTTTGTGCAATGTACTGAAAATCGTGTGAAACACAAGTTTCACATATAAATATGAATGTTATGCTAGAAACCTGTGTATTTGCTGCTGAAATCGCATTTAACGTAAATATCACATTGAAATACGAATGTGTTGTTAGAAATGTTTACGCATTTCCTGCCAAAACGCGAATTCAACGTATTTTACACACTGAATACGATATTTAGATGCACTTTTGTGCAATGTACTGAAAATCGTGTAAAACACAAGTTTCACACTGAAATATGAATGTTATGCTAGAAACCTGTGTATTTGCTGCTGAAATCGCATTTAACGTAAATATCACATTGAAATCCGAATGTGATGTTAGAAATATCTGTGCATTTGCTGCAGAAACGCGAATTCAACGTATTTTACACACTGAATACGACATTGAGATGCATTTTTGTGCAATGTACTGAAAATCGTGTGAAACACAAGTTTCACATTTAAATATTAATCTTATGCTAGAAACCTGTGTATATGCTGCTGAAATCGCATTTAACGTAAATATCACATTGAAATCCGAATGTGATGTTAGAAATATCTGTGCATTTGCTGCAGAAACGCGAATTCAACATATTTTTCAAACTGAATACGATATTTAGATGCATTTTTGTGTAATGTACTGAAAATTGTGTGAAACAAAAGTTTCACATTAAAATATGGTTGTTATGCTAGAAACCTGCGTATTTGCCGCTGAAATCGCATTTAAGGTAATTATCACATTGAAATCCGAATGTGACGTTAGAAATGTCTACGCATTTGCTGCCAAAACGCGAATTCAACGTATTTTACACACTGAATACGATATTTCGATGCATTTTTGTGCAATGTACTGAAAATCGTGTAAAACGCAAGTTTCACACTGAAATATGAATGTTATGCTAGTAACCTGTGTATTTGCGGCTGAAATCGCATTTAACGTAAATATCACATTGAAATACGAATGTGATGTTAGAAATGTCTACGCATTTGCTGCCAAAACGCGAATTCAACGTATTTTACACACTGAATACGATATTGAGATGCATTTTTGTGCAATGTACTGGAAGTCGTGTTAAACACAAGTTTCACATTGAAATATTAATGTTATGGTAGAAACCTGTGTATTTGCTGCTGAAATCGCATTTAACGTAAATAACACATTGAAATCCGAATGTGGTGTTAGAAATATCTGTGCATTTGCTGCAGATACGCGAATTCAACATATTTTTCAAACTGAATACGATATTTCGATGCATTTTTGTGCAATGTACTGGAAATCGTGTTAAACACAAGTTTCAAACTGAAATATGAATGTTATGCTAGAAACCTGTGTATTTGCTGCTGAAATCGCATTTAACGTAAATATCACATTGAAATCCAAATGTGATGTAAGAAATGTCTACGCATTTGCTGCCAAATCGCGAATTCAACGTATTTTACACACTGAATACGATATTTAGATGCATTTTTGTGCAATGTACTGAAAATCGTGTAAAACGCAAGTTTCACGCTGAAATATGATTGTTATGCTAGAAACCTGTGTATTTGCTGCTGAAATTGCATTTAACGTAAATATCACATTGAAATCCGAATGTGATGTTAGAAATGTCTACGCATTTGAGGCCAATACGCGAATTCAACGTATTTTACACACTGAATACGATATTTAGATGCATTTTTGTGCAATGTACGGAAAATCGTGTTAAACGCAAGTTTCACGCTGAAATATGAATGTTATGCTAGAAACCTGTGTATTTGCTGCTGAAATCGCATTTAACGTAAATAACACATTGAAATCCGAATGTGGTGTTAGAAATATCTGTGCATTTGCTGCAGATACGCGAATTCAACATATTTTTCAAACTGAATACGATATTTCGATGCATTTTTGTGCAATGTACTGGAAATCGTGTTAAACACAAGTTTCAAACTGAAATATGAATGTTATGCTAGAAACCTGTGTATTTGCTGCTGAAATCGCATTTAACGTAAATATCACATTGAAATCCAAATGTGATGTTAGAAATGTCTACGCATTTGCTGCCAAAACGCGAATTCAACGTATTTTACCCACTGAATACGATATTTAGATGCATTTTTGTGCAATGTACTGAAAATCGTGTAAAACGCAAGTTTCACATTTAAATATGAATGTTATGCTAGAAACCTGTGTATTTGCTGCTGAAATCGCATTTAACGTAAATAACACATTGAAATCCGAATGTGGTGTTAGAAATATCTGTGCGTTTGCTTCAGATACGCGAATTCAACATATTTTTCAAACTGAATACGATATTTCGATGCATTTTTGTGCAATGTACTGGAAATCGTGTTAAACACAAGTTTCAAACTGAAATATGAATGTTATGCTAGAAACCTGTGTATTTGCTGCTGAAATCGCATTTAACGTAAATATCACATTGAAATACGAATGTGATGTTAGAAATGTCTACGCATTTGCTGCCAAAACGCGAATTCAACGTATTTTACACACTGAATACGACTTTGAGATGCATTTTTGTGCAATGTACTGAAAATCGTGTAAAACATAAGTTTCACATTGAAATATTAATGTTATGCTAGAAACCTGTGTATTTGCGGCTGAAATCGCATTTAACGTAAATATCACATTGAAATACGAATGTGATGTTAGAAATGTCTACGCATTTGAGGCCAATAAGCGAATTCAACGTATTTTACCCACTGAATACGATATTTAGATGCATTTTTGTGCAATGTACGGAAAATCGTGTTAAACGCAAGTTTCACGCTGAAATATGAATGTTATGCTAGAAACTTGTGTATTTGCTGCTGAAATCGCATTGAACGTAAATAACACATTGAAATCCGAATGTGGTGTTAGAAATATCTGTGCATTTGCTGCAGATACGCGAATTCAACATATTTTTCAAACTGAATACGATATTTCGATGCATTTTTGTGCAATGTACTGGAAATCGTGTTAAACACAAGTTTCAAACTGAAATATGAATGTTATGCTAGAAACCTGTGTATTTGCTGCTGAAATCGCATTTAACGTAAATATCACATTGAAATACGAATGTGATGTTAGAAATTTCTACGCATTTGCTGCCAAAACGCGAATTCAACTTATTTTACACACTGAATACGATATTTAGATGCATTTTTGTGCAATGTACTGGAAATCGTGTAAAACACAAGTTTCACATTGAAATACGAATGTTATGCTAGAAACCTGTGTATTTGCTGCTGAAATCGCATTTAACGTAAATATCACATTGAAATCCGAATGTGATGTTAGAAATGTCTACGCATTTGCTGCCAAAACGCGAATTCAACGTATTTTACACACTGAATACGATATTGAGATGCATTTTTGTGCAATGTACTGGAAGTCGTGTTAAACACAAGTTTCCCATTGAAATATGAATGTTATGCTAGAAACCTGTGTATTTGCTGCTGAAATCGCATTTAACGTAAATATCACATTGAAATACGAATGTGATGTTAGAAATGTCTATGCATTTGCTCCCAAATCGCGAATTCAACGTATTTTACACACTGAATACGATATTTAGATGCATTTTTGTGCAATGTACTGAAAATCGTGTGAAACACAAGTTTCACATATAAATATGAATGTTATGCTAGAAACCTGTGTATTTGCTGCTGAAATCGCATTTAACGTAAATATCACATTGAAATACGAATGTGTTGTTAGAAATGTTTACGCATTTCCTGCCAAAACGCGAATTCAACGTATTTTACACACTGAATACGATATTTAGATGCACTTTTGTGCAATGTACTGAAAATCGTGTAAAACACAAGTTTCACACTGAAATATGAATGTTATGCTAGAAACCTGTGTATTTGCTGCTGAAATCGCATTTAACGTAAATATCACATTGAAATCCGAATGTGATGTTAGAAATATCTGTGCATTTGCTGCAGAAACGCGAATTCAACGTATTTTACACACTGAATACGACATTGAGATGCATTTTTGTGCAATGTACTGAAAATCGTGTGAAACACAAGTTTCACATTTAAATATTAATGTTATGCTAGAAACCTGTGTATATGCTGCTGAAATCGCATTTAACGTAAATATCACATTGAAATCCGAATGTGATGTTAGAAATATCTGTGCATTTGCTGCAGAAACGCGAATTCAACATATTTTTCAAACTGAATACGATATTTAGATGCATTTTTGTGTAATGTACTGAAAATTGTGTGAAACAAAAGTTTCACATTAAAATATGGTTGTTATGCTAGAAACCTGCGTATTTGCCGCTGAAATCGCATTTAAGGTAATTATCACATTGAAATCCGAATGTGACGTTAGAAATGTCTACGCATTTGCTGCCAAAACGCGAATTCAACGTATTTTACACACTGAATACGATATTTCGATGCATTTTTGTGCAATGTACTGAAAATCGTGTAAAACGCAAGTTTCACACTGAAATATGAATGTTATGCTAGTAACCTGTGTATTTGCGGCTGAAATCGCATTTAACGTAAATATCACATTGAAATACGAATGTGATGTTAGAAATGTCTATGCATTTGCTGCCAAAACGCGAATTCAACGTATTTTACACACTGAATACGATATTGAGATGCATTTTTGTGCAATGTACTGGAAGTCGTGTTAAACACAAGTTTCACATTGAAATATTAATGTTATGGTAGAAACCTCTGTATTTGCTGCTGAAATCGCATTTAACGTAAATAACACATTGAAATCCGAATGTGGTGTTAGAAATATCTGTGCATTTGCTGCAGATACGCGAATTCAACATATTTTTCAAACTGAATACGATATTTCGATGCATTTTTGTGCAATGTACTGGAAATCGTGTTAAACACAAGTTTCAAACTGAAATATGAATGTTATGCTAGAAACCTGTGTATTTGCTGCTGAAATCGCATTTAACGTAAATATCACATTGAAATCCAAATGTGATGTAAGAAATGTCTACGCATTTGCTGCCAAATCGCGAATTCAACGTATTTTACACACTGAATACGATATTTAGATGCATTTTTGTGCAATGTACTGAAAATCGTGTAAAACGCAAGTTTCACGCTGAAATATGATTGTTATGCTAGAAACCTGTGTATTTGCTGCTGAAATTGCATTTAACGTAAATATCACATTGAAATCCGAATGTGATGTTAGAAATGTCTACGCATTTGAGGCCAATACGCGAATTCAACGTATTTTACACACTGAATACGATATTGAGATCCATTTTTGTGCAATGTACTGGAAATCGTGTTAAACTCAAGTTTCACATTGAAATATGAATGTTGTGCTAGAAACCTGTGTATTTGCTGCTGAAATCGCATTTAACGTAAATATCACATTGAAATACGAATGTGATGTTAGAAATGTCTAAGCATTTGCTGCCAAAACGCGAATTCAGCGTATTTTACACACTGAATACGATATTTCGATGCATTTTTGTGCAATGTACTGGAAATCGTGTTAAACTCAAGTTTCACATTGAAATATGAATGTTATGCTAAAAACCTGTGTATTTGCTGCTTAAATCGCATTTAACGTAAATATCACATTGAAATACGAATGTGATGTTAGAAATGTCTACGCATTTGCTGCCAAAACGCGAATTCAACGTATTTTACACACTGAATACGATATTTCGATGCATCTTTGTGCAATGTACTGGAAATCGTATTAAACACAAGTTTCACATTGAAATATGAACGTTATGCTAGAATCCTGTGTATTTGCTGCTGAAATCGCCTTTGACGTAAATATCACATTGAAATACGAATGTGATGTTCGAAATGTCTACGCATTTGCTGCCAATACGCGAATTCAACGTATTTTACACACTGAATACGATATTTCGATGCATTTATGTGCAATGTACTGAAAATCGTGTAAAACACAAGTTTTACACTGAAATATGAATGTTATGCTAGAAACCTGTGTATTTTCTGCTGAAATCGCATTTAACGTAAATATCACATTGAAATCCGAATGTGACGTTATAAATGTCTACGCATTTGCTGCCAAAACGCGAATTCAACGTATTTTACACACTGAATACGAAATTTAGATGCATTTTTGTGCAATGTACTGGAAATCGTGTTAAACACAAGTTTCACATTGAAATATGAATGTTATGCTAGAAACCTGTGTATTTCCTGCTGAAATCGCATTTAACGTAAATATCACATTGAAATACGAATGTGATGTTAGAAATTTCTACGCATTTGCTACCAAAACGCGAATTCAACGTATTTTACACACTGAATACGATCTTTAGATGCATTTTTGTGCAATGTACTGGAAATCGTGTAAAACACAAGTTTCACATTGAAATACGAATGTTATGCTAGAAACCTGTGTATTTGCTGCTGAAATCGCATTTAACGTAAATATCACATTGAAATCCGAATGTGATGTTAGAAATGTCTACGCATTTGCTGCCAAAACGCGAATTCAACGTATTTTACACACTGAATACGATATTTCGATGAATTTTTGTGCAATGTACTGGAAATCGTGTTAAACACAAGTTTCACATTAAAATATGAATGTTATGCTAGAAACCAGTGTATTTGCTGCTGAAATCGCATTTAACGTAATTATCACATTGAAATACGAATGTGATATTAGAAATGTCTACGCATTTGCTGCCAAAACGCGAATTCAACGTATTTTACACACTGAATACGATATTGAGATGCATTTTTGTGCAATGTACTGAAAATCGTGTAAAATGCAAGCTTCACATTGAAATATGAATGTTATGCTAGAAACCTGTGTATTTGCTGCTGAAATCGCATTTAACGTAAATATCACATCGAAATACGAATGTGATGTTAGAAATGTCTCCGCATTTGCTGCCAAAACGCGAATTCAACGTATTTTACACACTGAATACGATATTTCGATGCGTTTTTGTGCAATGTACTGGAAATCGCGTTAAACACAAGTTTCAAACTGAAATATGAATGTTATGCTAGAAACCTGTGTATTTGCTGCTGAAATCGCATTTAACGTAAATATCACATTGAAATCCGAATGTGATGTTAGAAATGTCTACGCATTTGCTGCCAAAACGCGAATTCAACGTATTTTACACACTGAATACGATATTTCGATGCATTTTTGTGCAATGTACTGAAAATCGTGTAAAACACAAGTTTTTAATTGAAATATGAATGTTATGCTAGAAACCTGTGTATTTGCTGCTGAAATCGCATTTAACGTAAATATCACATTGAAATACGAATGTGATGTTAGAAATGTCTACGCATTTGCTGCCAAATCGCGAATTCAACGTATTTTACACACTGAATACGATATTTAGATGCATTTTTGTGCAATGTACTGAAAATCGTGTGAAACACAAGTTTCACATATAAATATGAATGTTATGCTAGAAACCTGTGTATTTGCTGCTGAAATCGCATTTAACGTAAATATCACATTGAAATCCGAATGTGATGTTAGAAATATCTGTGCATTTGCTGCAGAAACGCGAATTCAACATATTTTTCAAACTGAATACGATATTTAGATGCATTTTTGTGTAATGTACTGAAAATTGTGTGAAACAAAAGTTTCACATTAAAATATGGTTGTTATGCTAGAAACCTGCGTATTTGCCGCTGAAATCGCATTTAAGGTAATTATCACATTGAAATCCGAATGTGACGTTAGAAATGTCTACGCATTTGCTGCCAGAACGCGAATTCAACGTATTTTACACACTGAATACGATATTTCGATGCATTTTTGTGCAATGTACTGAAAATCGTGTAAAACGCAAGTTTCACACTGAAATATGAATGTTATGCTAGTAACCTGTGTATTTGCGGCTGAAATCGCATTTAACGTAAATATCACATTGAAATACGAATGTGATGTTAGAAATGTCTACGCATTTGCTGCCAAAACGCGAATTCAACGTATTTTACACACTGAATACGATATTGAGATGCATTTTTGTGCAATGTACTGGAAGTCGTGTTAAACACAAGTTTCCCATTGAAATATGAATGTTATGCTAGAAACCTGTGTATTTGCTGCTGAAATCGCATTTAACGTAAATATCACATTGAAATACCAATGTGATGTTAGAAATGTCTACGCATTTGCTGCCAAAACGCGAATTCAACGTATTTTACACACTGAATACGACTTTGAGATGCATTTTTGTGCAATGTACTGAAAATCGTGTAAAACACAAGTTTCACATTGAAATATTAATGTTATGGTAGAAACCTGTGTATTTGCTGCTGAAATCGCATTTAACGTAAATAACACATTGAATTCCGAATGTGGTGTTAGAAATATCTGTGCATTTGCTGCAGATACGCGAATTCAACATATTTTTCAAACTGAATACGATATTTCGATGCATTTTTGTGCAATGTACTGGAAATCGTGTTAAACACAAGTTTCAAACTGAAATATGAATGTTATGCTAGAAACCTGTGTATTTGCTGCTGAAATCGCATTTAACGTAAATAACACATTGAAATCCAAATGTGATGTAAGAAATGTCTACGCATTTGCTGCCAAATCGCGAATTCAACGTATTTTACACACTGAATACGATATTTAGATGCATTTTTGTGCAATGTACTGAAAATCGTGTAAAACGCAAGTTTCACGCTGAAATATGATTGTTATGCTAGAAACCTGTGTATTTGCTGCTGAAATTGCATTTAACGTAAATATCACATTGAAATCCGAATGTGATGTTAGAAATGTCTACGCATTTGAGGCCAATACGCGAATTCAACGTATTTTACACACTGAATACGATATTGAGATGCATTTTTGTGCAATGTACTGGAAATCGTGTTAAACTCAAGTTTCACATTGAAATATGAATGTTGTGCTAGAAACCTGTGTATTTGCTGCTGAAATCGCATTTAACGTAAATATCACATTGAAATACGAATGTGATGTTAGAAATGTCTAAGCATTTGCTGCCAAAACGCGAATTCAGCGTATTTTACACACTGAATACGATATTTCGATGCATTTTTGTGCAATGTACTGGAAATCGTGTTAAACTCAAGTTTCACATTGAAATATGAATGTTATGCTAAAAACCTGTGTATTTGCTGCTGAAATCGCATTTAACGTAAATATCACATTGAAATACGAATGTGATGTTAGAAATGTCTACGCATTTGCTGCCAAAACGCGAATTCAACGTATTTTACACACTGAATACGATATTTCGATGCATCTTTGTGCAATGTACTGGAAATCGTATTAAACACAAGTTTCACATTGAAATATGAACGTTATGCTAGAATCCTGTGTATTTGCTGCTGAAATCGCCTTTAACATAAATATCACATTGAAATACGAATGTGATGTTCGAAATGTCTACGCATTTGCTGCCAATACGCGAATTCAACGTATTTTACACACTGAATACGATATTTCGATGCATTTATGTGCAATGTACTGAAAATCGTGTAAAACACAAGTTTTACACTGAAATATGAATGTTATGCTAGAAACCTGTGTATTTTCTGCTGAAATCGCATTTAACGTAAATATCACATTGAAATCCGAATGTGACGTTATAAATGTCTACGCATTTGCTGCCAAAACGCGAATTCAACGTATTTTACACACTGAATACGAAATTTAGATGCATTTTTGTGCAATGTACTGGAAATCGTGTTAAACACAAGTTTCACATTGAAATATGAATGTTATGCTAGAAACCTGTGTATTTCCTGCTGAAATCGCATTTAACGTAAATAGAAATTTCTACGCATTTGCTACCAAAACGCGAATTCAACGGATTTTACACACTGAATACGATCTTTAGATGCATTTTTGTGCAATGTACTGGAAATCGTGTAAAACACAAGTTTCACATTGAAATACGAATGTTATGCTAGAAACCTGTGTATTTGCTGCTGAAATCGCATTTAAAGTAAATATCACATTGAAATCCGAATGTGATGTTAGAAATGTCTACGCATTTGCTGCCAAAACGCGAATTCAACGTATTTTACACACTGAATACGATATTTCGATGAATTTTTGTGCAATGTACTGGAAATCGTGTTAAACACAAGTTTCACATTAAAATATGAATGTTATGCTAGAAACCTGTGTATTTGCTGCTGAAATCGCATTTAACGTAATTATCACATTGAAATACGAATGTGATATTAGAAATGTCTACGCATTTGCTGCCAAAACGCGAATTCAACGTATTTTACACACTGAATACGATATTGAGATGCATTTTTGTGCAATGTACTGAAAATCGTGTAAAATGCAAGCTTCACATTGAAATATGAATGTTATGCTAGAAACCTGTGTATTTGCTGCTGAAATCGCATTTAACGTAAATATCACATCGAAATACGAATGTGATGTTAGAAATGTCTCCGCATTTGCTGCCAAAACGCGAATTCAACGTATTTTACACACTGAATACGATATTTCGATGCGTTTTTGTGCAATGTACTGGAAATCGCGTTAAACACAAGTTTCAAACTGAAATATGAATGTTATGCTAGAAACCTGTGTATTTTCTGCTGAAATCGCATTTAACGTAATTATCACATTGAAATCCGAATGTGATGTTAGAAATGTCTACGCATTTGCTGCCAAAACGCGAATTCAACGTATTTTACACACTGAATACGATATTTCGATGCGTTTTTGTGCAATGTACTGGAAATCGCGTTAAACACAAGTTTCACACTGAAATATGAATGTTATGCTAGAAACCTGCGTATTTTCTGCTGAAATCGCATTTAACGTAATTATCACATTGAAATACGAATGTGATATTAGAAATGTCTACGCATTTGCTACCAAAACGCGAATTCAACGTATTTTACACACTGAATACGATATTTAGATGCATTTTTGTGCAATGTACTGAAAATCGTGTAAAACACAAGTTTTTAATTGAAATATGAATGTTATGCTAGAAACCTGTGTATTTGCTGCTGAAATCGCATTTAACGTAAATATCACATTGAAATACGAATGTGATGTTAGAAATGTCTACGCATTTGCTGCCAAATCGCGAATTCAAAGTATTTTACACACTGAATACGATATTTAGATGCATTTTTGTGCAATGTACTGAATATCGTGTGAAACACAAGTATCACATATAAATATGAATGTTATGCTAGAAACCTGTGTATTTGCTGCTGAAATCGCATTTAACGTAAATATCACATTGAAATACGAATGTGTTGTTAGAAATGTTTACGCATTTCCTGCCAAAACGCGAATTCAACGTATTTTACACACTGAATACGATATTTAGATGCACTTTTGTGCAATGTACTGAAAATCGTGTAAAACGCAAGTTTCACACTGAAATATGAATGTTATGCTAGAAACCTGTGTATTTGCTGCTGATATCGCATTTAACGTAAATATCACATCGAAATACGAATGTGATGTTAGAAATGTCTCCGCATTTGCTGCCAAAACGCGAATTCAACGTATTTTACACACTGAAAACGATATTTCGATGCATTTTTGTGCAATGTACTGGAAATCGTGTTAAACACAAGTTTCAAACTGAAATATTAATGTTATGCTAGAAACCTGTGTATTTGCTGCTGAAATCGCATTTAAAGTAAATATCACATTGAAATACGAATGTGATGTTAGAAATGTCCAAGCATTTGCTGCCAAAACGCAAATTCAACGTATTTTACACACTGAATACGATATTTCGATGCGTTTTTGTGGAATGCACTGGAAATCGTGTTAAACACAAGTTTCAAACTGAAATATGAATGTTATGCTAGAAACCTGTGTATTAGCCGCTGATATCGCATTTAACGTAAATATCACATTGAAATCCGAATGTGAAGTTAGAAATGTCTACGCATTTGCTGCCAAAACGCGAATTCAACGTATTTTACACACTGAATACGATATTGAGATGCATTTTTGTGCAATGTACTGGAAATCGTGTTAAACTCAAGTTTCACATTGAAATATGAATCTTATGCTAGAAACCTGTGTATTTGCTGCTGAAATCGCATTTAACGTAAATATCACATTGAAATACGAATGTGATGTTAGAAATGTCTACGCATTTGCTGCCAAAACGCGAATTCAACGTATTTTACACACTGAATACGATATTGAGATGCATTTTTGTGCAATGTACTGGAAATCGTGTTAAACTCAAGTTTCACATTGAAATATGAATGTTGTGCTAGAAACCTGTGTATTTGCTGCTGAAATCGCATTTAACGTAAATATCACATTGAAATACGAATGTGATGTTAGAAATGTCTAAGCATTTGCTGCCAAAACGCGAATTCAGCGTATTTTACACACTGAATACGATATTTCGATGCATTTTTGTGCAATGTACTGGTAATCGTGTTAAACTCAAGTTTCACATTGAAATATGAATGTTATGCTAGAAACCTGTGTATTTGCTGCTGAAATCGCATTTAACGTAAATATCACATTGAAATACGAATGTGATGTTAGAAATGTCTACGCATTTGCTGCCAAAACGCGAATTCAACGTATTTTACACACTGAATACGATATTTCGATGCATTTTTTTGCAATGTACTGGAAATAGTGTTAAACTCAAGTTTCACATTGAAATATGAATGTTATGCTAGAAACCTGTGTATTTGCTGCTGAAATCGCATGTAACGTAAATATCACATTGAAATCCGAATGTGATGCTAGAAATGTCTACGCATTTGCTGCCAAAACGATACGAATACGATATTGAGATGCATTTTTGTGCAATGTACTGGAATTCGTGTAAAACACAAGTTTCACATTGAAATACGAATGTTATGCTAGAAACCTGTGTATTTGCTGCTGAAATCGCATTTAACGTAAATATCACATTGAAATCCAAATGTGATGTTAGAAATGTCTACGCATTTGCTGCCAAAACGCGAATTCAACGTATTTTACACACTGAATACGACATTGAGATGCATTTTTGTGCAATGTTCTGAAAATCGTGTGAAACACAAGTTTCACATTTAAATATGAATGTTATGCTAGAAACCTGTGTATTTGCTGCTGAAATCGCATTTAACGTAAATAACACATTGAAATCCGAATGTGGTGTTAGAAATATCTGTGCATTTGCTGCAGATACACGAATTCAACATATTTTTCAAACTGAATACGATATTTCGATGCATTTTTGTGCAATGTACTGGAAATCGTGTTAAACACAAGTTTCAAACTGAAATATGAATGTTATGCTAGAAACCTGTGTATTTGCTGCTGAAATCGCATTTAACGTAAATATCACATTGAAATCCAAATGTGATGTTAGAAATGTCTACGCATTTGCTGCCAAAACGCGAATTCAACGTATTTTACCCACTGAATACGATATTTAGATGCATTT
Organism: Carabus problematicus; assembly: GCA_963422195.1. Taxonomy (NCBI): domain Eukaryota; kingdom Metazoa; phylum Arthropoda; class Insecta; order Coleoptera; family Carabidae; genus Carabus; species Carabus problematicus. Next base: position 7,863,316 of record OY728586.1, read on the forward strand.
TTGTGCAATGTACTGAAAATCGTGTAAAACGCAAGTTTCACACCGAAATATGAATGTTATGCTAGAAACCTGTGTATTTGCTGCTGAAATCGCATTTAACGTAAATAACACATTGAAATCCGAATGTGGTGTTAGAAATATCTACGCATTTGAGGCCAATACGCGAATTCAACGTATTTTACACACTGAATACGATATTTCGATGCATTTTTGTGCAATGTACTGAAAATCGTGTAAAACGCAAGTTTCACACTGAAATATGAATGTTATGCTAGAAACCTGTGTATTTTCTGCTGAAATCACATTTAACGTAATTATCACATTGAAATACGAATGTGATGTTATAAATGTCTACGCGTTTGCTGCCAAAACGCGAATTCAACGAATTTTACACACAGAAAACGATATTTCGATGCATTTTTGTGCAATGTACTGGAAATCGTGTTAAACACAAGTTTCAAACTGAAATATTAATGTTATGCTAGAAACCTGTGTATTTGCTGCTGAAATCGCATTTAAAGTAAATATCACATTGACATCCGAATGTGATGTTAGAAATGTCTACGCATTTGCTGCCAATACGCGAATTCAACGTATTTTACACACTGAATACGATATTTCTATGCATTTTTGTGCAATGTACTGGAAATCTTGTTAAACACAAGTTTCACATTGAAATATGAATGTTATGCTAGAAACCTGTGTATTTGCTGCTGAAATCGCATTTAACGTAAATATCACATTGAAATACGAATGTGATGTTAGAAATGTCTAAGCATTTGCTGCCAAAACGCGAATTCAACGTATTTTACACACTGAATACGATATTGAGATGCATTTTTGTGCAATGTACTGGAAATCGTGTTAAACTCAAGTTTTACATTGAAATATGAATGTTATGCTAGAAACCTGTGTATTTGCTGCTGAAATCGCATTTAACGTAAATATCACACTGAAATACGAATATGATGTTAGAAATGTCTACGCATTTGCTGCCAAAACGCGAATTCAACGTATTTTACACACTGAATACGATATTTCGATGCATCTTTGTGCAATGTACTGGAAATCGTATTAAACACAAGTTTCACATTGAAATATGAACGTTATGCTAGAATCCTGTGTATTTGCTGCTGAAATCGCCTTTAACGTAAATATCACATTGAAATACGAATGTGATGTTCGAAATGTCTACGCATTTGCTGCCAATACGCGAATTCAACGTATTTTACACACTGAATACGATATTTCGATGCATTTATGTGCAATGTACTGAAAATCGTGTAAAACACAAGTTTCACACTGAAATATGAATGTTATGCTAGAAACCTGTGTATTTTCTGCTGAAATCGCATTTAACGTAAATATCACATTGAAATCCGAATGTGACGTTATAAATGTCTACGCATTTGCTGCCAAAACGCGAATTCAACGTATTTTACACACTGAATACGATATTTAGATGCATTTTTGTGCAATGTACTGGAAATCGTGTTAAACACAAGTTTCACATTGAAATATGAATGTTATGCTAGAAACCTGTGTATTTCCTGCTGAAATCGCATTTAACGTAAATATCACATTGAAATACGAATGTGATGTTAGAAATTTCTACGCATTTGCTACCAAAACGCGAATTCAACGTATTTTACACACTGAATACGATATTTAGATGCATTTTTGTGCAATGTACTGGAAATCGTGTTAAACACAAGTTTCACATTGAAATATGAATGTTATGCTAGAAACCTGTGTATTTCCTGCTGAAATCGCATTTAACGTAAATATCACATTGAAATACGAATGTGATGTTAGAAATTTCTACGCATTTGCTACCAAAACGCGAATTCAACGTATTTTACACACTGAATACGATATTTAGATGCATTTTTGTGCAATGTACTGGAAATCGTGTAAAACACAAGTTTCACATTGAAATACGAATGTTATGCTAGAAACCTGTGTATTTGCTGCTGAAATCGCATTTAACGTAAATATCACATTGAAATCCGAATGTGATGTTAGAAATGTCTACGCATTTGCTGCCAAAACGCGAATTCAACGTATTTTACACACTGAATACGATATTTCGATGAATTTTTGTGCAATGTACTGGAAATCGTGTTAAACACAAGTTTCACATTAAAATATGAATGTTATGCTAGAAACCTGTGTATTTGCTGCTGAAATCGCATTTAACGTAATTATCACATTGAAATACGAATGTGATATTAGAAATGTCTACGCATTTGCTGCCAAAACGCGAATTCAACGTATTTTACACACTGAATACGATATTGAGATGCATTTTTGTGCAATGTACTGAAAATCGTGTAAAATGCAAGCTTCACATTGAAATATGAATGTTATGCTAGAAACCTGTGTATTTGCTGCTGAAATCGCATTTAACGTAAATATCACATCGAAATACGAATGTGATGTTAGAAATGTCTCCGCATTTGCTGCCAAAACGCGAATTCAACGTATTTTACACACTGAATACGACATTGAGATGCATTTTTGTGCAATGTACTGAAAATCGTGTGAAACACAAGTTTCACATTTAAATATGAATGTTATGCTAGAAACCTGTGTATTTGCTGCTGAAATCGCATTTAACGTAAATATCACATTGAAATACGAATGTGTTGTTAGAAATGTTTACGCATTTCCTGCCAAAACGCGAATTCAACGTATTTTACACACTGAATACGATATTTAGATGCACTTTTGTGCAATGTACTGAAAATCGTGTAAAACGCAAGTTTCACACTGAAATATGAATGTTATGCTAGAAACCTGTGTATTTGCTGCTGATATCGCATTTAACGTAAATATCACATCGAAATACGAATGTGATGTTAGAAATGTCTCCGCATTTGCTGCCAAAACGCGAATTCAACGTATTTTACACACTGAATACGACATTGAGATGCATTTTTGTGCAATGTACTGAAAATCGTGTGAAACACAAGTTTCACATTTAAATATGAATGTTATGCTAGAAACCTGTGTATATGCTGCTGAAATCGCATTTAACGTAAATATCACATTGAAATCCGAATGTGATGTTAGAAATATCTGTGCATTTGCTGCAGAAACGCGAATTCAACATATTTTTCAAACTGAATACAATATTTAGATGCATTTTTGTGAAATGTACTGAAAATCGTGTGAAACAAAAGTTTCACATTAAAATATGCTTGTTATGCTAGAAACCTGCGTATTTGTCGCTGAAATCGCATTTAAGGTAATTATCACATTGAAATCCGAATGTGACGTTAGAAATGTCTACGCATTTGCTGCCAAAACGCGAATTCAACGTATTTTACACACTGAATACGATATTTCGATGCATTTTTGTGCAATGTACTGAAAATCGTGTAAAACGCAAGTTTCACACTGAAATATGAATGTTATGCTAGTAACCTGTGTATTTGCGGCTGAAATCGCATTTAACGTAAATATGACATTGAAATACGAATGTGATGTTAGAAATGTCTACGCATTTGCTGCCAAAACGCGAATTCAACGTATTTTACACACTGAATACGATATTGAGATGCATTTTTGTGCAATGTACTGGAAGTCGTGTTAAACACAAGTTTCCCATTGAAATATGAATGTTATGCTAGAAACCTGTGTATTTGCTGCTGAAATCGCATTTAACGTAAATATCACATTGAAATACGAATGTGATGTTAGAAATGTCTACGCAATTGCTGCCAAAACGCGAATTCAACGTATTTTACACACTGAATACGATATTGAGATGCATTTTTGTGCAATGTACTGAAAATCGTGTAAAACACAAGATTCACATTGAAATATGAATGTTATGCTAGAAACCTGTGTATTTGCTGCTGAAATCGCATTTAACGTAAATATCACATTGAAATACGAATGTGATGTTAGAAATGTCTACGCATTTGCTGCCAAAACGCGAATTCAACGTATTTTACACACTGAAAACGATATTTCGATGCATTTTTGTGCAATGTACTGGAAATCGTGTTAAACATAAGTTTCCCATTGAAATATGAATGTTATGCTAGAAACCTGTGTATTTGCTGCTGAAATCGCATTTAACGTAAATATCACATTGAAATACGAATGTGATGTTAGAAATGTCCAAGCATTTGCTGCCAAAACGCGAATTCAACGTATTTTACACACTAAATACGACATTGAGATGCATTTTTGTGCAATGTTCTGAAAATCGTGTGAAACACAAGTTTCACATTTAAATATGAATGTTATGCTAGAAACCTGTGTATTTGCTGCTGAAATCGCATTTAACGTAAATAACACATTGAAATCCGAATGTGGTGTTAGAAATATCTGTGCATTTGCTGCAGATACGCGAATTCAACATATTTTTCAAACTGAATACGATATTTCGATGCATTTTTGTGCAATGTACTGGAAATCGTGTTAAACACAAGTTTCAAACTGAAATATGAATGTTATGCTAGAAACCTGTGTATTTGCTGCTGAAATCGCATTTAACGTAAATATCACATTGATATCCAAATGTGATGTTAGAAATGTCTACGCATTTGCTGCCAAAACGCGAATTCAACGTATTTTACCCACTGAATACGATATTTAGATGCATTTTTGTGCAATGTACTGAAAATCGTGTAAAACGCAAGTTTCACACTGAAATATGAATGTTATGCTAGAAACCTGTGTATTTGCTGCTGAAATCGCATTTAACGTAAATAACACATTGAAATCCGAATGTGGTGTTAGAAATATCTACGCATTTGAGGCCAATACGCGAATTCAACGTATTTTACACACTGAATACGATATTTCGATGCATTTTTGTGCAATGTACTGAAAATCGTGTAAAACGCAAGTTTCACACTGAAATATGAATGTTATGCTAGAAACCTGTGTATTTTCTGCTGAAATCGCATTTAACGTAATTATCACATTGAAATACGAATGTGATGTTATAAATGTCTACGCATTTGATGCCAAAACGCGAATTCAACGTATTTGACACACAGAAAACGATATTTCGATGCATTTTTGTGCAATGTACTGGAAATCGTGTTAAACACAAGTTTCAAACTGAAATATTAATGTTATGCTAGAAACCTGTGTATTTGCTGCTGAAATCGCATTTAAAGTAAATATCACATTGACATCCGAATGTGATGTTAGAAATGTCTACGCATTTGCTGCCAATACGCGAATTCAACGTATTTTACACACTGAATACGATATTTCTATGCATTTTTGTGCAATGTACTGGAAATCTTGTTAAACACAAGTTTCACATTGAAATATGAATGTTATGCTAGAAACCTGTGTATTTGCTGCTGAAATCGCATTTAACGTAAATATCACATTGAAATACGAATGTGATGTTAGAAATGTCCAAGCATTTGCTGCCAAAACGCGAATTCAACGTATTTTACACACTGAATACGATATTGAGATGCATTTTTGTGCAATGTACTGGAAATCGTGTTAAACTCAAGTTTTACATTGAAATATGAATGTTATGCTAGAAACCTGTGTATTTGCTGCTGAAATCGCATTTAACGTAAATATCACATTGAAATACGAATATGATGTTAGAAATGTCTACGCATTTGCTGCCAAAACGCGAATTCAACGTATTTTACCCACTGAATACGATATTTAGATGCATTTTTGTGCAATGTACTGAAAATCGTGTAAAACGCAAGTTTCACACTGAAATATGAATGTTATGCTAGAAACCTGTGTATTTGCTGCTGAAATCGCATTTAACGTAAATAACACATTGAAATCCGAATGTGGTGTTAGAAATATCTACGCATTTGAGGCCAATACGCGAATTCAACGTATTTTACACACTGAATACGATATTTCGATGCATCTTTGTGCAATGTACTGGAAATCGTATTAAACACAAGTTTCACATTGAAATATGAATGTTATGCTAGAAACCTGTGTATTTCCTGCTGAAATCGCATTTAACGTAAATATCGCATTGAAATACGAATGTGATGTTAGAAATTTCTACGCATTTGCTACCAAAACGCGAATTCAACGTATTTTACACACTGAATACGATATTTAGATGCATTTTTGTGCAATGTACTGGAAATCGTGTAAAACACAAGTTTCACATTGAAATACGAATGTTATGCTAGAAACCTGTGTATTTGCTGCTGAAATCGCATTTAACGTAAATATCACATTGAAATCCGAATGTGATGTTAGAAATGTCTACGCATTTGCTGCCAAAACGCGAATTCAACGTATTTTACACACTGAATACGATATTTCGATGAATTTTTGTGCAATGTACTGGAAATCGTGTTAAACACAAGTTTCACATTAAAATATGAATGTTATGCTAGAAACCTGTGTATTTGCTGCTGAAATCGCATTTAACGTAATTATCACATTGAAATACGAATGTGATATTAGAAATGTCTACGCATTTGCTGCCAAAACGCGAATTCAACGTATTTTACACACTGAATACGATATTGAGATGCATTTTTGTGCAATGTACTGAAAATCGTGTAAAATGCAAGCTTCACATTGAAATATGAATGTTATGCTAGAAACCTGTGTATTTGCTGCTGAAATCGCATTTAACGTAAATATCACATCGAAATACGAATGTGATGTTAGAAATGTCTCCGCATTTGCTGCCAAAACGCGAATTCAACGTATTTTACACACTGAATACGATATTTCGATGCGTTTTTGTGCAATGTACTGGAAATCGCGTTAAACACAAGTTTCAAACTGAAATATGAATGTTATGCTAGAAACCTGTGTATTTGCTGCTGAAATCGCATTTAACGTAAATATCACATTGAAATACGAATGTGATGTTAGAAATGTCTACGCATTTGCTGCCAAATCGCGAATTCAACGTATTTTACACACTGAATACGATATTTAGATGCATTTTTGTGCAATGTACTGAAAATCGTGTGAAACACAAGTTTCACATATAAATATGAATGTTATGCTAGAAACCTGTGTATTTGCTGCTGAATTCGCATTTAACGTAAATATCACATTGAAATACGAATGTGTTGTTAGAAATGTTTACGCATTTCCTGCCAAAACGCCAATTCAACGTATTTTACACACTGAATACGATATTTAGATGCACTTTTGTGCAATGTACTGAAAATCGTGTAAAACGCAAGTTTCACACTGAAATATGAATGTTATGCTAGAAACCTGTGTATTTGCTGCTGATATCGCATTTAACGTAAATATCACATCGAAATACGAATGTGATGTTAGAAATGTCTCCGCATTTGCTGCCAAAACGCGAATTCAACGTATTTTACACACTGAATACGACATTGAGATGCATTTTTGTGCAATGTACTGAAAATCGTGTGAAACACAAGTTTCACATTTAAACATGAATGTTATGCTAGAAACCTGTGTATATGCTGCTGAAATCGCATTTAACGTAAATATCACATTGAAATCCGAATGTGATGTTAGAAATATCTGTGCATTTGCTGCAGAAACGCGAATTCAACATATTTTTCAAACTGAATACAATATTTAGATGCATTTTTGTGTAATGTACTGAAAATCGTGTGAAACAAAAGTTTCACATTAAAATATGCTTGTTATGCTAGAAACCTGCGTATTTGTCGCTGAAATCGCATTTAAGGTAATTATCACATTGAAATCCGAATGTGACGTTAGAAATGTCTACGCATTTGCTGCCAAAACGCGAATTCAACGTATTTTACACACTGAATACGATATTTCGATGCATTTTTGTGCAATGTACTGAAAATCGTGTAAAACGCAAGTTTCACACTGAAATATGAATGTTATGCTAGTAACCTGTGTATTTGCGGCTGAAATCGCATTTAACGTAAATATGACATTGAAATACGAATGTGATGTTAGAAATGTCTACGCATTTGCTGCCAAAACGCGAATTCAACGTATTTTACACACTGAATACGATATTGAGAAGCATTTTTGTGCAATGTACTGGAAGTCGTGTTAAACATAAGTTTCCCATTGAAATATGAATGTTATGCTAGAAACCTGTGTATTTGCTGCTGAAATCGCATTTAACGTAAATATCACATTGAAATACGAATGTGATGTTAGAAATGTCCAAGCATTTGCTGCCAAAACGCGAATTCAACGTATTTTACACACTGAAAACGATATTTCGATGCATTTTTGTGCAATGTACTGGAAATCGTGTTAAACACAAGTTTCAAACTGAAATATTAATGTTATGCTAGAAACCTGTGTATTTGCTGCTGAAATCGCATTTAAAGTAAATATCACATTGAAATACGAATGTGATGTTAGAAATGTCCAAGCATTTGCTGCCAAAACGCAAATTCAACGTATTTTACACACTGAATACGATATTTCGATGCGTTTTTGTGGAATGCACTGGAAATCGTGTTAAACACAAGTTTCAAACTGAAATATGAATGTTATGCTAGAAACCTGTGTATTAGCCGCTGATATCGCATTTAACGTAAATATCACATTGAAATCCGAATGTGATGTTAGAAATGTCTACGCATTTGCTGCCAATACGCGAATTCAACGTATTTTACACACTGAATACGATATTTCGATGCATTTTTCTGCAATATACTGGAAATCGTGTTAAACACAAGTTTCACATTGAAATATGAATGTTATGCTAGAAACCTGTGTATTTGCTGCTGAAATCGCATTTAACGTAATTATCACATTGAAATACGAATGTGATATTAGAAATGTCTACGCATTTGCTGCCAAAACGCGAATTCAACGTATTTTACACACTGAATACGATATTGAGATGCATTTTTGTGCAATGTACTGAAAATCGTGTAAAATGCAAGTTTCACATTGAAATATGAATGTTATGCTAGAAACCTGTGTATTTGCTGCTGAAATCGCATTTAACGTAAATATCACATTGAAATCCAAATGTGATGTTAGAAATGTCTACGCATTTGCTGCCAAAACGCGAATTCAACGTATTTTACACACTGAATACGATATTTCGATGCGTTTTTGTGCAATGTACTGGAAATCGCGTTAAACACAAGTTTCAAACTGAAATATGAATGTTATGCTAGAAACCTGTGTATTTGCTGCTGAAATCGCATTTAACGTAAATATCACATTGAAATCCGAATGTGATGTTAGAAATGTCTACGCATTTGCTGCCAAAACGCGAATTCAACATATTTTTCAAACTGAATACGATATTTAGATGCATTTTTGTGAAATGTACTGAAAATCGTGTGAAACGCAAGTTTCACATTAAAATATGGTTGTTATGCTAGAAACCTGCGTATTTGCTGCTGAAATCGCATTTAACGTAAATATCACATTGAAATCCGAATGTGATGTTAGAAATGTCTACGCATTTGCTGCCAAAACGCGAATTCAACGTATTTTACACACTGAATACGATATTGAGATGCATTTTTGTGCAATGTACTGGAAATCGTGTTAAACTCAAGTTTCACATTGAAATATGAATGTTGTGCTAGAAACCTGTGTATTTGCTGCTGAAATCGCATTTAACGTAAATATCACATTGAAATACGAATGTGATGTTAGAAATGTCTAAGCATTTGCTGCCAAAACGCGAATTCAGCGTATTTTACACACTGAATACGTTATTTCGATGCATTTTTGTGCAATGTACTGGAAATCGTGTTAAACTCAAGTTTCAAACTGAAATATTAATGTTATGCTAGAAACCTGTGTATTTGCTGCTGAAATCGCATTTAACGTAAATATCACATTGACATACGAATGTGATGTTAGAAATGTCTACGCATTTGCTGCCAAAACGCGAATTCAACATATTTTTCAAACTGAATACGATATTTAGATGCATTTTTGTGAAATGTACTGAAAATCGTGTGAAACGCAAGTTTCACATTAAAATATGGTTGTTATGCTAGAAACCTGCGTATTTGCTGCTGAAATCGCATTTAACGTAAATATCACATTGAAATCCGAATGTGATGTTAGAAATGTCTACGCATTTGCTGCCAAAACGCGAATTCAACGTATTTTACACACTGAATACGATATTTCGATGCGTTTTTGTGCAATGTACTGGAAATCGCGTTAAACACAAGTTTCAAACTGAAATATGAATGTTATGCTAGAAACCTGTGTATTTGCTGCTGAAATCGCATTTAACGTAAATATCACATTGAAATCCGAATGTGATGTTAGAAATGTCTACGCATTTGCTGCCAAAACGCGAATTCAACATATTTTTCAAACTGAATACGATATTTAGATGCATTTTTGTGAAATGTACTGGAAATCGTGTAAAACACAAGTTTCACATTGAAATACGAATGTTATGCTAGAAACCTGTGTATTTGCTGCTGAAATCGCATTTAACGTAAATATCACATTGAAATCCGAATGTGATGTTAGAAATGTCTACGCATTTGCTGCCAAAACGCGAATTCAACGTATTTTACACACTGAATACGATATTGAGATGCATTTTTGTGCAATGTACTGGAAATCGTTTTAAACTCAAGTTTCACATTGAAATATGAATGTTGTGCTAGAAACCTGTGTATTTGCTGCTGAAATCGCATTTAACGTAAATATCACATTGAAATACGAATGTGATGTTAGAAATGTCTAAGCATTTGCTGCCAAAACGCGAATTCAGCGTATTTTACACACTGAATACGATATTTCGATGCATTTTTGTGCAATGTACTGGAAATCGTGTTAAGCTCAAGTTTCACATTGAAATATGAATGTTATGCTAGAAACCTGTGTATTTGCTGCTGAAATCGCATTTAACGTAAATATCACATTGAAATACGAATGTGATGTTAGAAATGTCTACGCATTTGCTGCCAAAACGCGAATTCAACGTATTTTACACACTGAATACGATATTTCGATGCATTTTTTTGCAATGTACTGGAAATAGTGTTAAACTCAAGTTTCACATTGAAATATGAATGTTATGCTAGAAACCTGTGTATTTGCTGCTGAAATCGCATGTAACGTAAATATCACATTGAAATCCGAATGTGATGCTAGAAATGTCTACGCATTTGCTGCCAAAACGATACGAATACGATATTGAGATGCATTTTTGTGCAATGTACTGGAAATCGTGTAAAACACAAGTTTCACATTGAAATACGAATGTTATGCTAGAAACCTGTGTATTTGCTGCTGAAATCGCATTTAACGTAAATATCACATTGAAATCTAAATGTGATGTTAGAAATGTCTACGCATTTGCTGCCAAAACGCTAATTCAACGTATTTTACACACTGAATACGACTTTGAGATGCATTTTTGTGCAATGTTCTGAAAATCGTGTAAAACGCAAGTTTCACACTGAAATATGAATGTTATGCTAGAAACCTGTGTATTTGCTGCTGAAATCGCATTTAACGTAAATATCACATTGAAATCCGAATGTGATGTTAGAAATATCGGTGCATTTGCTGCAGAAACGCGAATTCAACATATTTTTCAAACTGAATACGATATTTAGATGCATTTTTGTGAAATGTACTGAAAATCGTGTGAAACGCAAGTTTCACATTAAAATATGGTTGTTATGCTAGAAACCTGCGTATTTGCTGCTGAAATCGCATTTAACGTAAATATCACATTGAAATCCGAATGTAATGTTAGAAATGTCTACGCATTTGCTGCCAAAACGCGAATTCAACGTATTTTACACACTGAATACGATATTTCGATGCATCTTTGTGCAATGTACTGGAACACAAGTTTCACATTGAAATATGAACGTTATGCTAGAATCCTGTGTATTTGCTGCTGAAATCGCCTTTGACGTAAATATCACATTAAATACGAATGTGATGTTAGAAATGTCTACGCATTTGCTGGCAAAACCCGAATTCAACGTATTTACACACTGAATACGATATTTAGATGCATTTTTGTGCAATGTACTGAAAATCGTGTAAAATGCAAGCTTCACATTGAAATATGAATGTTATGCTAGAAACCTGTGTATTTGCTGCTGAAATCGCATTTAACGTAAATATCACATCGAAATACGAATGTGATGTTAGAAATGTCTCCGCATTTGCTGCCAAAACGCGAATTCAACGTATTTTACACACTGAATACGATATTTCGATGCGTTTTTGTGCAATGTACTGGAAATCGCGTTAAACACAAGTTTCAAACTGAAATATGAATGTTATGCTAGAAACCTGTGTATTTGCTGCTGAAATCGCATTTAACGTAAATATCACATTGAAATCCGAATGTGATGTTAGAAATGTCTACGCATTTGCTGCCAAAACGCGAATTCAACGTATTTTACACACTGAATACGATATTGAGATGCATTTTTGTGCAATGTACTGGAAATCGTGTTAAACTCAAGTTTTACATTGAAATATGAATGTTATGCTAGAAACCTGTGTATTTGCTGCTGAAATCGCATTTAACGTAAATATCACACTGAAATACGAATATGATGTTAGAAATGTCTACGCATTTGCTGCCAAAACGCGAATTCAACGTATTTTACACACTGAATACGATATTTCGATGCATCTTTGTGCAATGTACTGGAAATCGTATTAAACACAAGTTTCACATTGAAATATGAACGTTATGCTAGAATCCTGTGTATTTGCTGCTGAAATCGCCTTTAACGTAAATATCACATTGAAATACGAATGTGATGTTCGAAATGTCTACGCATTTGCTGCCAATACGCGAATTCAACGTATTTTACACACTGAATACGATATTTCGATGCATTTATGTGCAATGTACTGAAAATCGTGTAAAACACAAGTTTCACACTGAAATATGAATGTTATGCTAGAAACTTGTGTATTTTCTGCTGAAATCGCATTTAACGTAAATATCACATTGAAATCCGAATGTGACGTTATAAATGTCTACGCATTTGCTGCCAAAACGCGAATTCAACGTATTTTCACACTGAATACGATATTTAGATGCATTTTTGTGCAATGTACTGGAAATCGTGTTAAACACAAGTTTCACATTGAAATATGAATGTTATGCTAGAAACCTGTGTATTTCCTGCTGAAATCGCATTTAACGTAAATATCACATTGAAATACGAATGTGATGTTAGAAATTTCTACGCATTTGCTACCAAAACGCGAATTCAACGTATTTTACACACTGAATACGATATTTAGATGCATTTTTGTGCAATGTACTGGAAATCGTGTTAAACACAAGTTTCACATTGAAATATGAATGTTATGCTAGAAACCTGTGTATTTCCTGCTGAAATCGCATTTAACGTAAATATCACATTGAAATACGAATGTGATGTTAGAAATTTCTACGCATTTGCTACCAAAACGCGAATTCAACGTATTTTACACACTGAATACGATATTTAGATGCATTTTTGTGCAATGTACTGGAAATCGTGTAAAACACAAGTTTCACATTGAAATACGAATGTTATGCTAGAAACCTGTGTATTTGCTGCTGAAATCGCATTTAACGTAAATATCACATTGAAATCCGAATGTGATGTTAGAAATGTCTACGCATTTGCTGCCAAAACGCGAAATCAACGTATTTTACACACTGAATACGATATTTCGATGAATTTTTGTGCAATGTACTGGAAATCGTGTTAAACACAAGTTTCACATTAAAATATGAATGTTATGCTAGAAACCTGTGTATTTGCTGCTGAAATCGCATTTAACGTAATTATCACATTGAAATACGAATGTGATATTAGAAATGTCTACGCATTTGCTGCCAAAACGCGAATTCAACGTATTTTACACACTGAATACGATATTGAGATGCATTTTTGTGCAATGTACTGAAAATCGTGTAAAATGCAAGCTTCACATTGAAATATGAATGTTATGCTAGAAACCTGTGTATTTGCTGCTGAAATCGCATTTAACGTAAATATCACATCGAAATACGAATGTGATGTTAGAAATGTCTCTGCATTTGCTGCCAAAACGCGAATTCAACGTATTTTACACACTGAATACGATATTTAGATGCATTTTTGTGCAATGTACTGAAAATCGTGTGAAAAACAAGTTTCACATATAAATATGAATGTTATGCTAGAAACCTGTGTATTTGCTGCTGAAATCGCATTTAACGTAAATATCACATTGAAATACGAATGTGTTGTTAGAAATGTTTACGCATTTCCTGCCAAAACGCGAATTCAACGTATTTTACACACTGAATACGATATTTAGATGCACTTTTGTGCAATGTACTGAAAATCGTGTAAAACGCAAGTTTCACACTGAAATATGAATGTTATGCTAGAAACCTGTGTATTTGCTGCTGATATCGCATTTAACGTAAATATCACATCGAAATACGAATGTGATGTTAGAAATGTCTCCGCATTTGCTGCCAAAACGCGAATTCAACGTATTTTACACACTGAATACGACATTGAGATGCATTTTTGTGCAATGTACTGAAAATCGTGTGAAACACAAGTTTCACATTTAAATATGAATGTTATGCTAGAAACCTGTGTATATGCTGCTGAAATCGCATTTAACGTAAATATCACATTGAAATCCGAATGTGATGTTAGAAATATCTGTGCATTTGCTGCAGAAACGCGAATTCAACATATTTTTCAAACTGAATACAATATTTAGATGCATTTTTGTGAAATGTACTGAAAATCGTGTGAAACAAAAGTTTCACATTAAAATATGCTTGTTATGCTAGAAACCTGCGTATTTGTCGCTGAAATCGCATTTAAGGTAATTATCACATTGAAATCCGAATGTGACGTTAGAAATGTCTACGCATTTGCTGCCAAAACGCGAATTCAACGTATTTTACACACTGAATACGATATTTCGATGCATTTTTGTGCAATGTACTGAAAATCGTGTAAAACGCAAGTTTCACACTGAAATATGAATGTTATGCTAGTAACCTGTGTATTTGCGGCTGAAATCGCATTTAACGTAAATATGACATTGAAATACGAATGTGATGTTAGAAATGTCTACGCATTTGCTGCCAAAACGCGAATTCAACGTATTTTACACACTGAATACGATATTGAGATGCATTTTTGTGCAATGTACTGGAAGTCGTGTTAAACACAAGTTTCCCATTGAAATATGAATGTTATGCTAGAAACCTGTGTATTTGCTGCTGAAATCGCATTTAACGTAAATATCACATTGAAATACGAATGTGATGTTAGAAATGTCTACGCAATTGCTGCCAAAACGCGAATTCAACGTATTTTACACACTGAATACGATATTGAGATGCATTTTTGTGCAATGTACTGAAAATCGTGTAAAACACAAGATTCACATTGAAATATGAATGTTATGCTAGAAACCTGTGTATTTGCTGCTGAAATCGCATTTAACGTAAATATCACATTGAAATACGAATGTGATGTTAGAAATGTCTACGCATTTGCTGCCAAAACGAGAATTCAACGTATTTTACACACTGAAAACGATATTTCGATGCATTTTTGTGCAATGTACTGGAAATCGTGTTAAACATAAGTTTCCCATTGAAATATGAATGTTATGCTAGAAACCTGTGTATTTGCTGCTGAAATCGCATTTAACGTAAATATCACATTGAAATACGAATGTGATGTTAGAAATGTCCAAGCATTTGCTGCCAAAACGCGAATTCAACGTATTTTACACACTGAATACGACATTGAGATGCATTTTTGTGCAATGTTCTGAAAATCGTGTGAAACACAAGTTTCACATTTAAATATGAATGTTATGCTAGAAACCTGTGTATTTGCTGCTGAAATCGCATTTAACGTAAATAACACATTGAAATCCGAATGTGGTGTTAGAAATATCTGTGCATTTGCTGCAGATACGCGAATTCAACATATTTTTCAAACTGAATACGATATTTCGATGCATTTTTGTGCAATGTACTGGAAATCGTGTTAAACACAAGTTTCAAACTGAAATATGAATGTTATGCTAGAAACCTGTGTATTTGCTGCTGAAATCGCATTTAACGTAAATATCACATTGAAATCCAAATGTGATGTTAGAAATGTCTACGCATTTGCTGCCAAAACGCGAATTCAACGTATTTTACCCACTGAA
Source organism: Carabus problematicus (assembly GCA_963422195.1). NCBI lineage: Eukaryota > Metazoa > Arthropoda > Insecta > Coleoptera > Carabidae > Carabus > Carabus problematicus. The sequence continues at coordinate 7,879,432 of OY728586.1, forward strand.
TACGATATTTAGATGCATTTTTGTGCAATGTACTGAAAATCGTGTAAAACGCAAGTTTCACACTGAAATATGAATGTTATGCTAGAAACCTGTGTATTTGCTGCTGAAATCGCATTTAACGTAAATAACACATTGAAATCCGAATGTGGTGTTAGAAATATCTACGCATTTGAGGCCAATACGCGAATTCAACGTATTTTACACACTGAATACGATATTTCGATGCATTTTTGTGCAATGTACTGAAAATCGTGTAAAACGCAAGTTTCACACTGAAATATGAATGTTATGCTAGAAACCTGTGTATTTTCTGCTGAAATCGCATTTAACGTAATTATCACATTGAAATACGAATGTGATGTTATAAATGTCTACGCATTTGCTGCCAAAACGCGAATTCAACGTATTTGACACACAGAAAACGATATTTCGATGCATTTTTGTGCAATGTACTGGAAATCGTGTTAAACACAAGTTTCAAACTGAAATATTAATGTTATGCTAGAAACCTGTGTATTTGCTGCTGAAATCGCATTTAAAGTAAATATCACATTGACATCCGAATGTGATGTTAGAAATGTCTACGCATTTGCTGCCAATACGCGAATTCAACGTATTTTACACACTGAATACGATATTTCTATGCATTTTTGTGCAATGTACTGGAAATCTTGTTAAACACAAGTTTCACATTGAAATATGAATGTTATGCTAGAAACCTGTGTATTTGCTGCTGAAATCGCATTTAACGTAAATATCACATTGAAATACGAATGTGATGTTAGAAATGTCCAAGCATTTGCTGCCAAAACGCGAATTCAACGTATTTTACACACTGAATACGATATTGAGATGCATTTTTGTGCAATGTACTGGAAATCGTGTTAAACTCAAGTTTTACATTGAAATATGAATGTTATGCTAGAAACCTGTGTATTTGCTGCTGAAATCGCATTTAACGTAAATATCACATTGAAATACGAATATGATGTTAGAAATGTCTACGCATTTGCTGCCAAAACGCGAATTCAACGTATTTTACCCACTGAATACGATATTTAGATGCATTTTTGTGCAATGTACTGAAAATCGTGTAAAACGCAAGTTTCACACTGAAATATGAATGTTATGCTAGAAACCTGTGTATTTGCTGCTGAAATCGCATTTAACGTAAATAACACATTGAAATCCGAATGTGGTGTTAGAAATATCTACGCATTTGAGGCCAATACGCGAATTCAACGTATTTGACACACAGAAAACGATATTTCGATGCATTTTTGTGCAATGTACTGGAAATCGTGTTAAACACAAGTTTCAAACTGAAATATGAATGTTATGCTAGAAACCTGTGTATTAGCCGCTGATATCGCATTTAACGTAAATATCACATTGAAATCCGAATGTGATGTTAGAAATGTCTACGCATTTGCTGCCAATACGCGAATTCAACGTATTTTACACACTGAATACGATATTTCGATGCATTTTTCTGCAATATACTGGAAATCGTGTTAAACACAAGTTTCACATTGAAATATGAATGTTATGCTAGAAACCTGTGTATTTGCTGCTGAAATCGCATTTAACGTAATTATCACATTGAAATACGAATGTGATATTAGAAATGTCTACGCATTTGCTGCCAAAACGCGAATTCAACGTATTTTACACACTGAATACGATATTGAGATGCATTTTTGTGCAATGTACTGAAAATCGTGTAAAATGCAAGTTTCACATTGAAATATGAATGTTATGCTAGAAACCTGTGTATTTGCTGCTGAAATCGCATTTAACGTAAATATCACATTGAAATCCAAATGTGATGTTAGAAATGTCTACGCATTTGCTGCCAAAACGCGAATTCAACGTATTTTACACACTGAATACGATATTTCGATGCGTTTTTGTGCAATGTACTGGAAATCGCGTTAAACACAAGTTTCAAACTGAAATATGAATGTTATGCTAGAAACCTGTGTATTTGCTGCTGAAATCGCATTTAACGTAAATATCACATTGAAATCCGAATGTGATGTTAGAAATGTCTACGCATTTGCTGCCAAAACGCGAATTCAACATATTTTTCAAACTGAATACGATATTTAGATGCATTTTTGTGAAATGTACTGAAAATCGTGTGAAACGCAAGTTTCACATTAAAATATGGTTGTTATGCTAGAAACCTGCGTATTTGCTGCTGAAATCGCATTTAACGTAAATATCACATTGAAATCCGAATGTGATGTTAGAAATGTCTACGCATTTGCTGCCAAAACGCGAATTCAACGTATTTTACACACTGAATACGATATTGAGATGCATTTTTGTGCAATGTACTGGAAATCGTGTTAAACTCAAGTTTCACATTGAAATATGAATGTTGTGCTAGAAACCTGTGTATTTGCTGCTGAAATCGCATTTAACGTAAATATCACATTGAAATACGAATGTGATGTTAGAAATGTCTAAGCATTTGCTGCCAAAACGCGAATTCAGCGTATTTTACACACTGAATACGTTATTTCGATGCATTTTTGTGCAATGTACTGGAAATCGTGTTAAACTCAAGTTTCAAACTGAAATATTAATGTTATGCTAGAAACCTGTGTATTTGCTGCTGAAATCGCATTTAACGTAAATATCACATTGACATACGAATGTGATGTTAGAAATGTCTACGCATTTGCTGCCAAAACGCGAATTCAACATATTTTTCAAACTGAATACGATATTTAGATGCATTTTTGTGAAATGTACTGAAAATCGTGTGAAACGCAAGTTTCACATTAAAATATGGTTGTTATGCTAGAAACCTGCGCATTTGCTGCTGAAATCGCATTTAACGTAAATATCACATTGAAATCCGAATGTGATGTTAGAAATGTCTACGCATTTGCTGCCAAAACGCGAATTCAACGTATTTTACACACTGAATACGATATTGAGATGCATTTTTGTGCAATGTACTGGAAATCGTGTTAAACTCAAGTTTCACATTGAAATATGAATGTTGTGCTAGAAACCTGTGTATTTGCTGCTGAAATCGCATTTAACGTAAATATCACATTGAAATACGAATGTGATGTTAGAAATGTCTAAGCATTTGCTGCCAAAACGCGAATTCAGCGTATTTTACACACTGAATACGATATTTCGATGCATTTTTGTGCAATGTACTGGAAATCGTGTTAAGCTCAAGTTTCACATTGAAATATGAATGTTATGCTAGAAACCTGTGTATTTGCTGCTGAAATCGCATTTAACGTAAATATCACATTGAAATACGAATGTGATGTTAGAAATGTCTACGCATTTGCTGCCAAAACGCGAATTCAACGTATTTTACACACTGAATACGATATTTCGATGCATTTTTTTGCAATGTACTGGAAATAGTGTTAAACTCAAGTTTCACATTGAAATATGAATGTTATGCTAGAAACCTGTGTATTTGCTGCTGAAATCGCATGTAACGTAAATATCACATTGAAATCCGAATGTGATGCTAGAAATGTCTACGCATTTGCTGCCAAAACGATACGAATACGATATTGAGATGCATTTTTGTGCAATGTACTGGAAATCGTGTAAAACACAAGTTTCACATTGAAATACGAATGTTATGCTAGAAACCTGTGTATTTGCTGCTGAAATCGCATTTAACGTAAATATCACATTGAAATCTAAATGTGATGTTAGAAATGTCTACGCATTTGCTGCCAAAACGCTAATTCAACGTATTTTACACACTGAATACGACTTTGAGATGCATTTTTGTGCAATGTTCTGAAAATCGTGTAAAACGCAAGTTTCACACTGAAATATGAATGTTATGCTAGAAACCTGTGTATTTGCTGCTGAAATCGCATTTAACGTAAATATCACATTGAAATCCGAATGTGATGTTAGAAATATCGGTGCATTTGCTGCAGAAACGCGAATTCAACATATTTTTCAAACTGAATACGATATTTAGATGCATTTTTGTGAAATGTACTGAAAATCGTGTGAAACGCAAGTTTCACATTAAAATATGGTTGTTATGCTAGAAACCTGCGTATTTGCTGCTGAAATCGCATTTAACGTAAATATCACATTGAAATCCGAATGTAATGTTAGAAATGTCTACGCATTTGCTGCCAAAACGCGAATTCAACGTATTTTACACACTGAATACGATATTTCGATGCATCTTTGTGCAATGTACTGGAACACAAGTTTCACATTGAAATATGAACGTTATGCTAGAATCCTGTGTATTTGCTGCTGAAATCGCCTTTGACGTAAATATCACATTAAATACGAATGTGATGTTAGAAATGTCTACGCATTTGCTGGCAAAACCCGAATTCAACGTATTTACACACTGAATACGATATTTAGATGCATTTTTGTGCAATGTACTGAAAATCGTGTAAAACGCAAGTTTTTAATTGAAATATGAATGTTATGCTAGAAACCTGTGTATTTGCTGCTGAAATGGCAATTAACGTAAATATCACATTGAAATCCGAATGTGATGTTAGAAATGTCTACGCATTTGCTGCCAATACGCGAATTCAACGTATTTTACACACTGAATACGATATTTCGATGCATTTTTGTGCAATATACTGGAAATCGTGTTAAACACAAGTTTCACATTGAAATATGAATGTTATGCTAGAAACCTGTGTATTTGCTGCTGAAATCGCATTTAACGTAATTATCACATTGAAATACGAATGTGATATTAGAAATGTCTACGCATTTGCTGCCAAAACGCGAATTCAACGTATTTTACACACTGAATACGATATTGAGATGCATTTTTGTGCAATGTACTGAAAATCGTGTAAAATGCAAGTTTCACATTGAAATATGAATGTTATGCTAGAAACCTGTGTATTTGCTGCTGAAATCGCATTTAACGTAAATATCACATTGAAATCCAAATGTGATGTTAGAAATGTCTACGCATTTGCTGCCAAAACGCGAATTCAACGTATTTTACACACTGAATACGATATTTCGATGCGTTTTTGTGCAATGTACTGGAAATCGCGTTAAACACAAGTTTCAAACTGAAATATGAATGTTATGCTAGAAACCTGTGTATTTGCTGCTGAAATCGCATTTAACGTAAATATCACATTGAAATCCGAATGTGATGTTAGAAATGTCTACGCATTTGCTGCCAAAACGCGAATTCAACATATTTTTCAAACTGAATACGATATTTAGATGCATTTTTGTGAAATGTACTGAAAATCGTGTGAAACGCAAGTTTCACATTAAAATATGGTTGTTATGCTAGAAACCTGCGTATTTGCTGCTGAAATCGCATTTAACGTAATTATCACATTGAAATACGAAAGTGATGTTAGAAATGTCTACGCATTTGCTGCCAAAACGCGAATTCAACGTATTTTACACACTGAATACGATATTTAGATGCACTTTTGTGCAATGTACTGAAAATCGTGTAAAACGCAAGTTTCCCATTGAAATATGAACGTTATGCTAGAATCCTGTGTATTTGCTGCTGAAATCGCATTTAACGTAAATATCACATTGAAATACGAATGTGATGTTCGAAATGTCTACGCATTTGCTGCCAAAACGCGAATTCAACGTATTTTACACACTGAAAACGATATTTCGATGCATTTTTGTGCAATGTACTGGAAATCGTGTTAAACACAAGTTTCAAACTGAAATATTAATGTTATGCTAGAAACCTGTGTATTTGCTGCTGAAATCACATTTAAAGTAAATATCACACTGAAATACGAATGTGATGTTAGAAATGTCCAAGCATTTGCTGCCAAAACGCAAATTTAACGTATTTTACACACTGAATACGATATTTCGATGCGTTTTTGTGCAATGTACTGGAAATCGTGTTAAACACAAGTTTCAAACTGAAATATGAATGTTATGCTAGAAACCTGTGTATTAGCTGCTGATATCGCATTTAACGTAAATATCACATTGAAATCCGAATGTGATGTTAGAAATGTCTACGCATTTGCTGCCAAAACGCGAATTCAACGTATTTTACACACTGAATACGATATTGAGATGCATTTTTGTGCAATGTACTGGAAATCGTGTTAAACTCAAGTTTCACATTGAAATATGAATGTTGTGCTAGAAACCTGTGTATTTGCTGCTGAAATCGCATTTAACGTAAATATCACATTGAAATACGAATGTGATGTTAGAAATGTCTAAGCATTTGCTGCCAAAACGCGAATTCAGCGTATTTTACACACTGAATACGTTATTTCGATGCATTTTTGTGCAATGTACTGGAAATCGTGTTAAACTCAAGTTTCACATTGAAATATGAATGTTATGCTAGAAACCTGTGTATTTGCTGCTGAAATCGCATTTAACGTAAATATCACATTGACATACGAATGTGATGTTAGAAATGTCTACGCATTTGCTGCCAAAACGCGAATTCAACGTAATTTACACACTGAATACGATATTGAGATGCATTTTTGTGCAATGTACTGGAAATCGGGTTAAACGCAAATTTCACATTGAAATATGAATGTTAAGCTAGAAACCTGTGTATTTGCTGCTGAAATCGCATTTAACGTAAATATCACATTGAAATACGAATGTGATGTTAGAAATGTCTAAGCATTTGCTGCCAAAACGCGAATTCAGCGTATTTTACACACTGAATACGATATTTCGATGCATTTTTGTGCAATGTACTGGAAATCGTGTTAAGCTCAAGTTTCACATTGAAATATGAATGTTATGCTAGAAACCTGTGTATTTGCTGCTGAAATCGCATTTAACGTAAATATCACATTGAAATACGAATGTGATGTTAGAAATGTCTACGCATTTGCTGCCAAAACGCGAATTCAACGTATTTTACACACTGAATACGATATTTCGATGCATTTTTTTGCAATGTACTGGAAATAGTGTTAAACTCAAGTTTCACATTGAAATATGAATGTTATGCTAGAAACCTGTGTATTTGCTGCTGAAAACGCATGTAACGTATATATCACATTGAAATCCGAATGTGATGCTAGAAATGTCTACGCATTTGCTGCCAAAACGATACGAATACGATATTGAGATGCATTTTTGTGCAATGTACTGGAAATCGTGTAAAACACAAGTTTCACATTGAAATACGAATGTTATGCTAGAAACCTGTGTATTTGCTGCTGAAATCGCATTTAACGTAAATATCACATTGAAATCCAAATGTGATGTTAGAAATGTCTACGCATTTGCTGCCAAAACGCGAATTCAACGTATTTTACACACTGAATACGACATTGAGATGCATTTTTGTGCAATGTTCTGAAAATCGTGTGAAACACAAGTTTCACATTTAAATATGAATGTTATGCTAGAAACCTGTGTATTTGCTGCTGAAATCGCATTTAACGTAAATATCACATTGAAATCCGAATGTGATGTTAGAAATATCGGTGCATTTGCTGCAGAAACGCGAATTCAACATATTTTTCAAACTGAATACGATATTTCGATGCATCTTTGTGCAATGTACTGGAACACAAGTTTCACATTGAAATATGAACGTTATGCTAGAATCCTGTGTATTTGCTGCTGAAATCGCCTTTGACGTAAATATCACATTAAATACGAATGTGATGTTAGAAATGTCTACGCATTTGCTGGCAAAACCCGAATTCAACGTATTTACACACTGAATACGATATTTAGATGCATTTTTGTGCAATGTACTGAAAATCGTGTAAAACGCAAGTTTTTAATTGAAATATGAATGTTATGCTAGAAACCTGTGTATTTGCTGCTGAAATGGCAATTAACGTAAATATCACATTGAAATCCGAATGTGATGTTAGAAATGTCTACGCATTTGCTGCCAATACGCGAATTCAACGTATTTTACACACTGAATACGATATTTCGATGCATTTTTGTGCAATATACTGGAAATCGTGTTAAACACAAGTTTCACATTGAAATATGAATGTTATGCTACAAACCTGTGTATTTGCTGCTGAAATCGCATTTAACGTAATTATCACATTGAAATACGAATGTGATATTAGAAATGTCTACGCATTTGCTGCCAAAACGCGAATTCAACGTATTTTACACACTGAATACGATATTGAGATGCATTTTTGTGCAATGTACTGAAAATCGTGTAAAACACAAGATTCACATTGAAATATGAATGTTATGCTAGAAACCTCTGCATTGCCTGCTGAAATCGCATTTAACGTAAATATCACATTGAAATACGAATGTGATGTTAGAAATGTCTACGCATTTGCTGCCAAAACGCGAATTCAACGTATTTTACACACTGAATACGATATTTCGATGCGTTTTTGTGCAATGTACTGAAAATCGCGTTAAACACAAGTTTCAAACTGAAATATGAATGTTATGCTAGAAACCTCTGCATTGCCTGCTGAAATCGCATTTAACGTAATTATCACATTGAAATACGAAAGTGATGTTAGAAATGTCTACGCATTTGCTGCCAAAACGCGAATTCAACGTATTTTACACACTGAATACGATATTTAGATGCACTTTTGTGCAATGTACTGAAAATCGTGTAAAACGCAAGTTTCCCATTGAAATATGAACGTTATGCTAGAATCCTGTGTATTTGCTGCTGAAATCGCATTTAACGTAAATATCACATTGAAATACGAATGTGATGTTCGAAATGTCTACGCATTTGCTGCCAAAACGCGAATTCAACGTATTTTACACACTGAAAACGATATTTCGATGCATTTTTGTGCAATGTACTGGAAATCGTGTTAAACACAAGTTTCAAACTGAAATATTAATGTTATGCTAGAAACCTGTGTATTTGCTGCTGAAATCACATTTAAAGTAAATATCACACTGAAATACGAATGTGATGTTAGAAATGTCCAAGCATTTGCTGCCAAAACGCAAATTCAACGTATTTTACACACTGAATACGATATTTCGATGCGTTTTTGTGCAATGTACTGGAAATCGTGTTAAACACAAGTTTCAAACTGAAATATGAATGTTATGCTAGAAACCTGTGTATTAGCTGCTGATATCGCATTTAACGTAAATATCACATTGAAATCCGAATGTGATGTTAGAAATGTCTACGCATTTGCTGCCAAAACGCGAATTCAACGTATTTTACACACTGAATACGATATTGAGATGCATTTTTGTGCAATGTACTGGAAATCGTGTTAAACTCAAGTTTCACATTGAAATATGAATGTTGTGCTAGAAACCTGTGTATTTGCTGCTGAAATCGCATTTAACGTAAATATCACATTGAAATACGAATGTGATGTTAGAAATGTCTAAGCATTTGCTGCCAAAACGCGAATTCAGCGTATTTTACACACTGAATACGTTATTTCGATGCATTTTTGTGCAATGTACTGGAAATCGTGTTAAACTCAAGTTTCACATTGAAATATGAATGTTATGCTAGAAACCTGTGTATTTGCTGCTGAAATCGCATTTAACGTAAATATCACATTGACATACGAATGTGATGTTAGAAATGTCTACGCATTTGCTGCCAAAACGCGAATTCAACGTATTTTACACACTGAATACGATATTGAGATGCATGTTTGTGCAATGTACTGGAAGTCGTGTTAAACACAAGTTTCCCATTGAAATATGAATGTTATGCTAGAAACCTGTGTATTTGCTGCTGAAATCGCATTTAACGTAAATATCACATTGAAATACGAATGTGATGTTAGAAATGTCCAGGCATTTGCTGCCAAAACGCGAATTCAACGTATTTTACACACTGAAAACGATATTTCGATGCATTTTTGTGCAATGTACTGGAAATCGTGTTAAACACAAGTTTCAAACTGAAATATTAATGTTATGCTAGAAACCTGTGTATTTGCTGCTGAAATCGCATTTCAAGTAAATATCACATTGAAATACGAATGTGATGTTAGAAATGTCTCCGCATTTGCTGCCAAAACGCGAATTCAACGTATTTTACACACTGAATACGATATTTCGATGCGTTTTTGTGCAATGTACTGGAAATCGCGTTAAACACAAGTTTCAAACTGAAATATGAATGTTATGCTAGAAACCTGTGTATTTGCTGCTGAAATCGCATTTAACGTAAATATCACATTGAAATCCGAATGTGATGTTAGAAATGTCTACGCATTTGCTGCCAAAACGCGAATTCAACGTATTTTACACACTGAATACGATATTTCGATGCGTTTTTGTGCAATGTACTGGAAATCGCGTTAAACACAAGTTTCACACTGAAATATGAATGTTATGCTAGAAACCTGCGTATTTTCTGCTGAAATCGCATTTAACGTAATTATCACATTGAAATACGAATGTGATATTAGAAATGTCTACGCATTTGCTACCAAAACGCGAATTCAACGTATTTTACACACTGAATACGATATTTAGATGCATTTTTGTGCAATGTACTGAAAATCGTGTAAAACACAAGTTTTTAATTGAAATATGAATGTTATGCTAGAAACCTGTGTATTTGCTGCTGAAATCGCATTTAACGTAAATATCACATTGAAATACGAATGTGATGTTAGAAATGTCTACGCATTTGCTGCCAAATCGCGAATTCAACGTATTTTACACACTGAATACGATATTTAGATGCATTTTTGTGCAATGTACTGAAAATCGTGTGAAACACAAGTTTCACATATAAATATGAATGTTATGCTAGAAACCTGTGTATTTGCTGCTGAAATCGCATTTAACGTAAATATCACATTGAAATACGAATGTGTTGTTAGAAATGTTTACGCATTTCCTGCCAAAACGCGAATTCAACGTATTTTACACACTGAATACGATATCTAGATGCACTTTTGTGCAATGTACTGAAAATCGTGTAAAACGCAAGTTTCACACTGAAATATGAATGTTATGCTAGAAACCTGTGTATTTGCTGCTGATATCGCATATAACGTAAATATCACATCGAAATACGAATGTGATGTTAGAAATGTCTCCGCATTTGCTGCCAAAACGCGAATTCAACGTATTTTACACACTGAATACGACATTGAGATGCATTTTTGTGCAATGTACTGAAAATCGTGTGAAACACAAGTTTCACATTTAAATATGAATGTTATGCTAGAAACCTGTGTATATGCTGCTGAAATCGCATTTAACGTAAATATCACATTGAAATCCGAATGTGATGTTAGAAATATCTGTGCATTTGCTGCAGAAACGCGAATTCAACATATTTTTCAAACTGAATACAATATTTAGATGCATTTTTGTGAAATGTACTGAAAATCGTGTGAAACAAAAGTTTCACATTAAAATATGCTTGTTATGCTAGAAACCTGCGTATTTGTCGCTGAAATCGCATTTAAGGTAATTATCACATTGAAATCCGAATGTGACGTTAGAAATGTCTACGCATTTGCTGCCAAAACGCGAATTCAACGTATTTTACACACTGAATACGATATTTCGATGCATTTTTGTGCAATGTACTGAAAATCGTGTAAAACGCAAGTTTCACACTGAAATATGAATGTTATGCTAGTAACCTGTGTATTTGCGGCTGAAATCGCATTTAACGTAAATATGACATTGAAATACGAATGTGATGTTAGAAATGTCTACGCATTTGCTGCCAAAACGCGAATTCAACGTATTTTACACACTGAATACGATATTGAGATGCATTTTTGTGCAATGTACTGGAAGTCGTGTTAAACACAAGTTTCCCATTGAAATATGAATGTTATGCTAGAAACTTGTGTATTTGCTGCTGAAATCGCATTTAACGTAAATATCACATTAAAATACGAATGTGATGTTAGAAATGTCTACGCAATTGCTGCCAAAACGCGAATTCAACGTATTTTACACACTGAATACGATATTGAGATGCATTTTTGTGCAATGTACTGAAAATCGTGTAAAACACAAGATTCACATTGAAATATGAATGTTATGCTAGAAACCTGTGTATTTGCTGCTGAAATCGCATTTAACGTAAATATCACATTGAAATACGAATGTGATGTTAGAAATGTCTACGCATTTGCTGCCAAAACGCGAATTCAACGTATTTTACACACTGAAAACGATATTTCGATGCATTTTTGTGCAATGTACTGGAAATCGTGTTAAACACAAGTTTCAAACTGAAATATTAATGTTATGCTAGAAACCTGTGTATTTGCTGCTGAAATCGCATTTAAAGTAAATATCACATTGAAATACGAATGTGATGTTAGAAATGTCCAAGCATTTGCTGCCAAAACGCAAATTCAACTTATTTTACACACTGAATACGATATTTCGATGCGTTTTTGTGGAATGCACTGGAAATCGTGTTAAACACAAGTTTCAAACTGAAATATGAATGTTATGCTAGAAACCTGTGTATTAGCCGCTGATATCGCATTTAACGTAAATATCACATTGAAATCCGAATGTGATGTTAGAAATGTCTACGCATTTGCTGCCAAAACGCGAATTCAACGTATTTTACACACTGAATACGATATTGAGATGCATTTTTGTGCAATGTACTGGAAATCGTGTTAAACTCAAGTTTCACATTGAAATATGAATGTTGTGCTAGAAACCTGTGTATTTGCTGCTGAAATCGCATTTAACGTAAATATCACATTGAAATACGAATGTGATGTTAGAAATGTCTAAGCATTTGATGCCAAAACGCGAATTCAGCGTATTTTACACACTGAATACGATATTTCGATGCATTTTTGTGCAATGTACTGGAAATCGTGTTAAACTCAAGTTTCACATTGAAATATGAATGTTATGCTAGAAACCTGTGTATTTGCTGCTGAAATCGCATTTAACGTAAATATCACATTGAAATACGAATGTGATGTTAGAAATGTCTACGCATTTGCTGCCAAAACGCGAATTCTACGTATTTTACACACTGAATACGATATTTCGATGCATTTTTTTGCAATGTACTGGAAATAGTGTTAAACTCAAGTTTCACATTGAAATATGAATGTTATGCTAGAAACCTGTGTATTTGCTGCTGAAATCGCATGTAACGTAAATATCACATTGAAATCCGAATGTGATGCTAGAAATGTCTACGCATTTGCTGCCAAAACGATACGAATACGATATTGAGATGCATTTTTGTGCAATGTACTGGAAATCGTGTAAAACACAAGTTTCACATTGAAATACGAATGTTATGCTAGAAACCTGTGTATTTGCTGCTGAAATCGCATTTAACGTAAATATCACATTGAAATCCAAATGTGATGTTAGAAATGTCTACGCATTTGCTGCCAAAACGCGAATTCAACGTATTTTACACACTGAATACGACATTGAGATGCATTTTTGTGCAATGTTCTGAAAATCGTGTGAAACACAAGTTTCACATTTAAATATGAATGTTATGCTAGAAACCTGTGTATTTGCTGCTGAAATCGCATTTAACGTAAATAACACATTGAAATCCGAATGTGGTGTTAGAAATATCTGTGCATTTGCTGCAGATACGCGAATTCAACATATTTTTCAAACTGAATACGATATTTCGATGCATTTTTGTGCAATGTACTGGAAATCGTGTTAAACACAAGTTTCAAACTGAAATATGAATGTTATGCTAGAAACCTGTGTATTTGCTGCTGAAATCGCATTTAACGTAAATATCACATTGAAATCCAAATGTGATGTTAGAAATGTCTACGCATTTGCTGCCAAAACGCGAATTCAACGTATTTTACCCACTGAATACGATATTTAGATGCATTTTTGTGCAATGTACTGAAAATCGTGTAAAACGCAAGTTTCACACTGAAATATGAATGTTATGCTAGAAACCTGTGTATTTGCTGCTGAAATCGCATTTAACGTAAATAACACATTGAAATCCGAATGTGGTGTTAGAAATATCTACGCATTTGAGGCCAATACGCGAATTCAACGTATTTTACACACTGAATACGATATTTCGATGCATTTTTGTGCAATGTACTGAAAATCGTGTAAAACGCAAGTTTCACACTGAAATATGAATGTTATGCTAGAAACCTGTGTATTTTCTGCTGAAATCGCATTTAACGTAATTATCACATTGAAATACGAATGTGATGTTATAAATGTCTACGCATTTGCTGCCAAAACGCGAATTCAACGTATTTGACACACAGAAAACGATATTTCGATGCATTTTTGTGCAATGTACTGGAAATCGTGTTAAACACAAGTTTCAAACTGAAATATTAATGTTATGCTAGAAACCTGTGTATTTGCTGCTGAAATCGCATTTAAAGTAAATATCAGATTGACATCCGAATGTGATGTTAGAAATGTCTACGCATTTGCTGCCAATACGCGAATTCAACGTATTTTACACACTGAATACGATATTTCTATGCATTTTTGTGCAATGTACTGGAAATCTTGTTAAACACAAGTTTCACATTGAAATATGAATGTTATGCTAGAAACCTGTGTATTTGCTGCTGAAATCGCATTTAACGTAAATATCACATTGAAATACGAATGTGATGTTAGAAATGTCTAAGCATTTGCTGCCAAAACGCGAATTCAACGTATTTTACACACTGAATACGATATTGAGATGCATTTTTGTGCAATGTACTGGAAATCGTGTTAAACTCAAGTTTTACATTGAAATATGAATGTTATGCTAGAAACCTGTGTATTTGCTGCTGAAATCGCATTTAACGTAAATATCACATTGAAATACGAATATGATGTTAGAAATGTCTACGCATTTGCTGCCAAAACGCGAATTCAACGTATTTTACACACTGAATACGATATTTCGATGCATCTTTGTGCAATGTACTGGAAATCGTATTAAACACAAGTTTCACATTGAAATATGAACGTTATGCTAGAATCCTGTGTATTTGCTGCTGAAATCGCCTTTAAAGTAAATATCACATTGAAATACGAATGTGATGTTCGAAATGTCTACGCATTTGCTGCCAATACGCGAATTCAACGTATTTTACACACTGAATACGATATTTCGATGCATTTATGTGCAATGTACTGAAAATCGTGTAAAACACAAGTTTCACACTGAAATATGAATGTTATGCTAGAAACCTGTGTATTTTCTGCTGAAATCGCATTTAACGTAAATATCACATTGAAATCCGAATGTGACGTTATAAATGTCTACGCATTTGCTGCCAAAACGCGAATTCAACGTATTTTACACACTGAATACGATATTTAGATGCATTTTTGTGCAATGTACTGGAAATCGTGTTAAACACAAGTTTCACATTGAAATATGAATGTTATGCTAGAAACCTGTGTATTTCCTGCTGAAATCGCATTTAACGTAAATATCACATTGAAATACGAATGTGATGTTAGAAATTTCTACGCATTTGCTACCAAAACGCGAATTCAACGTATTTTACACACTGAATACGATATTTAGATGCATTTTTGTGCAATGTACTGGAAATCGTGTAAAACACAAGTTTCACATTGAAATACGAATGTTATGCTAGAAACCTGTGTATTTGCTGCTGAAATCGCATTTAACGTAAATATCACATTGAAATCCGAATGTGATGTTAGAAATGTCTACGCATTTGCTGCCAAAACGCGAATTCAACGTATTTTACACACTGAATACGATATTTCGATGAATTTTTGTGCAATGTACTGGAAATCGTGTTAAACACAAGTTTCACATTAAAATATGAATGTTATGCTAGAAACCTGTGTATTTGCTGCTGAAATCGCATTTAACGTAATTATCACATTGAAATACGAATGTGATATTAGAAATGTCTACGCATTTGCTGCCAAAACGCGAATTCAACGTATTTTACACACTGAATACGATATTGAGATGCATTTTTGTGCAATGTACTGAAAATCGTGTAAAATGCAAGCTTCACATTGAAATATGAATGTTATGCTAGAAACCTGTGTATTTGCTGCTGAAATCGCATTTAACGTAAATATCACATCGAAATACGAATGTGATGTTAGAAATGTCTCCGCATTTGCTGCCAAAACGCGAATTCAACGTATTTTACACACTGAATACGATATTTCGATGCGTTTTTGTGCAATGTACTGGAAATCGCGTTAAACACAAGTTTCAAACTGAAATATGAATGTTATGCTAGAAACCTGTGTATTTGCTGCTGAAATCGCATTTAACGTAAATATCACATTGAAATACGAATGTGATGTTAGAAATGTCTACGCATTTGCTGCCAAATCGCGAATTCAACGTATTTTACACACTGAATACGATATTTAGATGCATTTTTGTGCAATGTACTGAAAATCGTGTGAAACACAAGTTTCACATATAAATATGAATGTTATGCTAGAAACCTGTGTATTTGCTGCTGAAATCGCATTTAACGTAAATATCACATTGAAATACGAATGTGTTGTTAGAAATGTTTACGCATTTCCTGCCAAAACGCCAATTCAACGTATTTTACACACTGAATACGATATTTAGATGCACTTTTGTGCAATGTACTGAAAATCGTGTAAAACGCAAGTTTCACACTGAAATATGAATGTTATGCTAGAAACCTGTGTATTTGCTGCTGATATCGCATTTAACGTAAATATCACATCGAAATACGAATGTGATGTTAGAAATGTCTCCGCATTTGCTGCCAAAACGCGAATTCAACGTATTTTACACACTGAATACGACATTGAGATGCATTTTTGTGCAATGTACTGAAAATCGTGTGAAACACAAGTTTCACATTTAAATATGAATGTTATGCTAGAAACCTGTGTATATGCTGCTGAAATCGCATTTAACGTAAATATCACATTGAAATCCGAATGTGATGTTAGAAATATCTGTGCATTTGCTGCAGAAACGCGAATTCAACATATTTTTCAAACTGAATACAATATTTAGATGCATTTTTGTGTAATGTACTGAAAATCGTGTGAAACAAAAGTTTCACATTAAAATATGCTTGTTATGCTAGAAACCTGCGTATTTGTCGCTGAAATCGCATTTAAGGTAATTATCACATTGAAATCCGAATGTGACGTTAGAAATGTCTACGCATTTGCTGCCAAAACGCGAATTCAACGTATTTTACACACTGAATACGATATTTCGATGCATTTTTGTGCAATGTACTGAAAATCGTGTAAAACGCAAGTTTCACACTGAAATATGAATGTTATGCTAGTAACCTGTGTATTTGCGGCTGAAATCGCATTTAACGTAAATATGACATTGAAATACGAATGTGATGTTAGAAATGTCTACGCATTTGCTGCCAAAACGCGAATTCAACGTATTTTACACACTGAATACGATATTGAGATGCATTTTTGTGCAATGTACTGGAAGTCGTGTTAAACACAAGTTTCCCATTGAAATATGAATGTTATGCTAGAAACCTGTGTATTTGCTGCTGAAATCGCATTTAACGTAAATATCACATTGAAATACGAATGTGATGTTAGAAAAGTCCAAGCATTTGCTGCCAAAACGCGAATTCAACGTATTTTACACACTGAAAACGATATTTCGATGCATTTTTGTGCAATGTACTGGAAATCGTGTTAAACACAAGTTTCAAACTGAAATATTAATGTTATGCTAGAAACCTGTGTATTTGCTGCTGAAATCGCATTTAAAGTAAATATCACATTGAAATACGAATGTGATGTTAGAAATGTCCAAGCATTTGCTGCCAAAACGCAAATTCAACGTATTTTACACACTGAATACGATATTTCGATGCGTTTTTGTGGAATGCACTGGAAATCGTGTTAAACACAAGTTTCAAACTGAAATATGAATGTTATGCTAGAAACCTGTGTATTAGCCGCTGATATCGCATTTAACGTAAATATCACATTGAAATCCGAATGTGATGTTAGAAATGTCTACGCATTTGCTGCCAAAACGCGAATTCAACGTATTTTACACACTGAATACGATATTGAGATGCATTTTTGTGCAATGTACTGGAAATCGTGTTAAACTCAAGTTTCACATTGAAATATGAATGTTGTGCTAGAAACCTGTGTATTTGCTGCTGAAATCGCATTTAACGTAAATATCACATTGAAATACGAATGTGATATTAGATATGTCTACGCATTTGCTACCAAAACGCGAATTCAACGTATTTTACACACTGAATACGATATTTAGATGCATTTTTGTGCAATGTACTGAAAATCGTGTAAAACACAAGTTTTTAATTGAAATATGAATGTTATGCTAGAAACCTGTGTATTTGCTGCTGAAATCGCATTTAACGTAAATATCACATTGAAATACGAATGTGATGTTAGAAATGTCTACGCATTTGCTGCCAAATCGCGAATTCAACGTATTTTACACACTGAATACGATATTTAGATGCATTTTTGTGCAATGTACTGAAAATCGTGTGAAACACAAGTTTCACATATAAATATGAATGTTATGCTAGAAACCTGTGTATTTGCTGCTGAAATCGCATTTAACGTAAATATCACATTGAAATACGAATGTGTTGTTAGAAATGTTTACGCATTTCCTGCCAAAACGCGAATTCAACGTATTTTACACACTGAATACGATATTTAGATGCACTTTTGTGCAATGTACTGAAAATCGTGTAAAACGCAAGTTTCACACTGAAATATGAATGTTATGCTAGAAACCTGTGTATTTGCTGCTGATATCGCATTTAACGTAAATATCACATCGAAATACGAATGTGATGTTAGAAATGTCTCCGCATTTGCTGCCAAAACGCGAATTCAACGTATTTTACACACTGAATACGACATTGAGATGCATTTTTGTGCAATGTACTGAAAATCGTGTGAAACACAAGTTTCACATTTAAATATGAATGTTATGCTAGAAACCTGTGTATATGCTGCTGAAATCGCATTTAACGTAAATATCACATTGAAATCCGAATGTGATGTTAGAAATATCTGTGCATTTGCTGCAGAAACGCGAATGCAACATATTTTTCAAACTGAATACAATATTTAGATGCATTTTTGTGTAATGTACTGAAAATCGTGTGAAACAAAAGTTTCACATTAAAATATGCTTGTTATGCTAGAAACCTGCGTATTTGTCGCTGAAATCGCATTTAAGGTAATTATCACATTGAAATCCGAATGTGACGTTAGAAATGTCTACGCATTTGCTGCCAAAACGCGAATTCAACGTATTTTACACACTGAATACGATATTTTTTTGCAATGTACTGAAAATCGTGTAAAACGCAAGTTTCACACTGAAATATGAATGTTATGCTAGTAACCTGTGTATTTGCGGCTGAAATCGCATTTAACGTAAATATGACATTGAAATACGAATGTGATGTTAGAAATGTCTACGCATTTGCTGCCAAAACGCGAATTCAACGTATTTTACACACTGAATACGATATTGAGAAGCATTTTTGTGCAATGTACTGGAAGTCGTGTTAAACATAAGTTTCCCATTGAAATATGAATGTTATGCTAGAAACCTGTGTATTTGCTGCTGAAATCGCATTTAACGTAAATATCACATTGAAATACGAATGTGATGTTAGAAATGGCCAAGCATTTGCTGCCAAAACGCGAATTCAACGTATTTTACACACTGAATACGACATTGAGATGCATTTTTGTGCAATGTTCTGAAAATCGTGTGAAACACAAGTTTCACATTTAAATATGAATGTTATGCTAGAAACCTGTGTATTTGCTGCTGAAATCGCATTTAACGTAAATAACACATTGAAATCCGAATGTGGTGTTAGAAATATCTGTGCATTTGCTGCAGATACGCGAATTCAACATATTTTTCAAACTGAATACGATATTTCGATGCATTTTTGTGCAATGTACTGGAAATCGTGTTAAACACAAGTTTCAAACTGAAATATGAATGTTATGCTAGAAACCTGTGTATTTGCTGCTGAAATCGCATTTAACGTAAATATCACATTGAAATCCAAATGTGATGTTAGAAATGTCTACGCATTTGCTGCCAAAACGAGAATTCAACGTATTTTACCCACTGAATACGATATTTAGATGCATTTTTGTGCAATGTACTGAAAATCGTGTAAAACGCAAGTTTCACACTGAAATATGAATGTTATGCTAGAAACCTGTGTATTTGCTGCTGAAATCGCATTTAACGTAAATAACACATTGAAATCCGAATGTGGTGTTAGAAATATCTACGCATTTGAGGCCAATACGCGAATTCAACGTATTTTACACACTGAATACGATATTTCGATGCATTTTTGTGCAATGTACTGAAAATCGTGTAAAACGCAAGTTTCACACTGAAATATGAATGTTATGCTAGAAACCTGTGTATTTTCTGCTGAAATCGCATTTAACGTAATTATCACATTGAAATACGAATGTGATGTTATAAATGTCTACGCATTTGCTGCCAAAACGCGAATTCAACGTATTTGACACACAGAAAACGATATTTCGATGCATTTTTGTGCAATGTACTGGAAATCGTGTTAAACACAAGTTTCAAACTGAAATATTAATGTTATGCTAGAAACCTGTGTATTTGCTGCTGAAATCGCATTTAAAGTAAATATCACATTGACATCCGAATGTGATGTTAGAAATGTCTACGCATTTGCTGCCAATACGCGAATTCAACGTATTTTACACACTGAATACGATATTTCTATGCATTTTTGTGCAATGTACTGGAAATCTTGTTAAACACAAGTTTCACATTGAAATATGAATGTTATGCTAGAAACCTGTGTATTTGCTGCTGAAATCGCATTTAACGTAAATATCACATTGAAATACGAATGTGATGTTAGAAATGTCTAAGCATTTGCTGCCAAAACGCGAATTCAACGTATTTTACACACTGAATACGATATTGAGATGCATTTTTGTGCAATGTACTGGAAATCGTGTTAAACTCAAGTTTTACATTGAAATATGAATGTTATGCTAGAAACCTGTGTATTTGCTGCTGAAATCGCATTTAACGTAAATATCACATTGAAATACGAATATGATGTTAGAAATGTCTACGCATTTGCTGCCAAAACGCGAATTCAACGTATTTTACACACTGAATACGATATTTCGATGCATCTTTGTGCAATGTACTGGAAATCGTATTAAACACAAGTTTCACATTGAAATATGAACGTTATGCTAGAATCCTGTGTATTTGCTGCTGAAATCGCCTTTAAAGTAAATATCACATTGAAATACGAATGTGATGTTCGAAATGTCTACGCATTTGCTGCCAATACGCGAATTCAACGTATTTTACACACTGAATACGATATTTCGATGCATTTATGTGCAATGTACTGAAAATCGTGTAAAACACAAGTTTCACACTGAAATATGAATGTTATGCTAGAAACCTGTGTATTTTCTGCTGAAATCGCATTTAACGTAAATATCACATTGAAATCCGAATGTGACGTTATAAATGTCTACGCATTTGCTGCCAAAACGCGAATTCAACGTATTTTACACACTGAATACGATATTTCGATGAATTTTTGTGCAATGTACTGGAAATCGTGTTAAACACAAGTTTCACATTAAAATATGAATGTTATGCTAGAAACCTGTGTATTTGCTGCTGAAATCGCATTTAACGTAATTATCACATTGAAATACGAATGTGATATTAGAAATGTCTACGCATTTGCTGCCAAAACGCGAATTCAACGTATTTTACACACTGAATACGATATTGAGATGCATTTTTGTGCAATGTACTGAAAATCGTGTAAAATGCAAGCTTCACATTGAAATATGAATGTTATGCTAGAAACCTGTGTATTTGCTGCTGAAATCGCATTTAACGTAAATATCACATCGAAATACGAATGTGATGTTAGAAATGTCTCCGCATTTGCTGCCAAAACGCGAATTCAACGTATTTTACACACTGAATACGATATTTCGATGCGTTTTTGTGCAATGTACTGGAAATCGCGTTAAACACAAGTTTCAAACTGAAATATGAATGTTATGCTAGAAACCTGTGTATTTGCTGCTGAAATCGCATTTAACGTAAATATCACATTGAAATACGAATGTGATGTTAGAAATGTCTACGCATTTGCTGCCAAATCGCGAATTCAACGTATTTTACACACTGAATACGATATTTAGATGCATTTTTGTGCAATGTACTGAAAATCGTGTGAAACACAAGTTTCACATATAAATATGAATGTTATGCTAGAAACCTGTGTATTTGCTGCTGAAATCGCATTTAACGTAAATATCACATTGAAATACGAATGTGTTGTTAGAAATGTTTACGCATTTCCTGCCAAAACGCCAATTCAACGTATTTTACACACTGAATACGATATTTAGATGCACTTTTGTGCAATGTACTGAAAATCGTGTAAAACGCAAGTTTCACACTGAAATATGAATGTTATGCTAGAAACCTGTGTATTTGCTGCTGATATCGCATTTAACGTAAATATGACATCGAAATACGAATGTGATGTTAGAAATGTCTCCGCATTTGCTGCCAAAACGCGAATTCAACGTATTTTACACACTGAATACGACATTGAGATGCATTTTTGTGCAATGTACTGAAAATCGTGTGAAACACAAGTTTCACATTTAAATATGAATGTTATGCTAGAAACCTGTGTATATGCTGCTGAAATCGCATTTAACGTAAATATCACATTGAAATCCGAATGTGATGTTAGAAATATCTGTGCATTTGCTGCAGAAACGCGAATTCAACATATTTTTCAAACTGAATACAATATTTAGATGCATTTTTGTGTAATGTACTGAAAATCGTGTGAAACAAAAGTTTCACATTAAAATATGCTTGTTATGCTAGAAACCTGCGTATTTGTCGCTGAAATCGCATTTAAGGTAATTATCACATTGAAATCCGAATGTGACGTTAGAAATGTCTACGCATTTGCTGCCAAAACGCGAATTCAACGTATTTTACACACTGAATACGATATTTCGATGCATTTTTGTGCAATGTACTGAAAATCGTGTAAAACGCAAGTTTCACACTGAAATATGAATGTTATGCTAGTAACCTGTGTATTTGCGGCTGAAATCGCATTTAACGTAAATATGACATTGAAATACGAATGTGATGTTAGAAATGTCTACGCATTTGCTGCCAAAACGCGAATTCAACGTATTTTACACACTGAATACGATATTGAGATGCATTTTTGTGCAATGTACTGGAAGTCGTGTTAAACACAAGTTTCCCATTGAAATATGAATGTTATGCTAGAAACCTGTGTATTTGCTGCTGAAATCGCATTTAACGTAAATATCACATTGAAATACGAATGTGATGTTAGAAAAGTCCAAGCATTTGCTGCCAAAACGCGAATTCAACGTATTTTACACACTGAAAACGATATTTCGATGCATTTTTGTGCAATGTACTGGAAATCGTGTTAAACACAAGTTTCAAACTGAAATATTAATGTTATGCTAGAAACCTGTGTATTTGCTGCTGAAATCGCATTTAAAGTAAATATCACATTGAAATACGAATGTGATGTTAGAAATGTCCAAGCATTTGCTGCCAAAACGCAAATTCAACGTATTTTACACACTGAATACGATATTTCGATGCGTTTTTGTGGAATGCACTGGAAATCGTGTTAAACACAAGTTTCAAACTGAAATATGAATGTTATGCTAGAAACCTGTGTATTAGCCGCTGATATCGCATTTAACGTAAATATCACATTGAAATCCGAATGTGATGTTAGAAATGTCTACGCATTTGCTGCCAAAACGCGAATTCAACGTATTTTACACACTGAATACGATATTGAGATGCATTTTTGTGCAATGTACTGGAAATCGTGTTAAACTCAAGTTTCACATTGAAATATGAATGTTGTGCTAGAAACCTGTGTATTTGCTGCTGAAATCGCATTTAACGTAAATATCACATTGAAATACGAATGTGATATTAGAAATGTCTACGCATTTGCTACCAAAACGCGAATTCAACGTATTTTACACACTGAATACGATATTTAGATGCATTTTTGTGCAATGTACTGAAAATCGTGTAAAACACAAGTTTTTAATTGAAATATGAATGTTATGCTAGAAACCTGTGTATTTGCTGCTGAAATCGCATTTAACGTAAATATCACATTGAAATACGAATGTGATGTTAGAAATGTCTACGCATTTGCTGCCAAATCGCGAATTCAACGTATTTTACACACTGAATACGATATTTAGATGCATTTTTGTGCAATGTACTGAAAATCGTGTGAAACACAAGTTTCACATATAAATATGAATGTTATGCTAGAAACCTGTGTATTTGCTGCTGAAATCGCATTTAACGTAAATATCACATTGAAATACGAATGTGTTGTTAGAAATGTTTACGCATTTCCTGCCAAAACGCGAATTCAACGTATTTTACACACTGAATACGATATTTAGATGCACTTTTGTGCAATGTACTGAAAATCGTGTAAAACGCAAGTTTCACACTGAAATATGAATGTTATGCTAGAAACCTGTGTATTTGCTGCTGATATCGCATTTAACGTAAATATCACATCGAAATACGAATGTGATGTTAGAAATGTCTCCGCATTTGCTGCCAAAACGCGAATTCAACGTATTTTACACACTGAATACGACATTGAGATGCATTTTTGTGCAATGTACTGAAAATCGTGTGAAACACAAGTTTCACATTTAAATATGAATGTTATGCTAGAAACCTGTGTATATGCTGCTGAAATCGCATTTAACGTAAATATCACATTGAAATCCGAATGTGATGTTAGAAATATCTGTGCATTTGCTGCAGAAACGCGAATGCAACATATTTTTCAAACTGAATACAATATTTAGATGCATTTTTGTGTAATGTACTGAAAATCGTGTGAAACAAAAGTTTCACATTAAAATATGCTTGTTATGCTAGAAACCTGCGTATTTGTCGCTGAAATCGCATTTAAGGTAATTATCACATTGAAATCCGAATGTGACGTTAGAAATGTCTACGCATTTGCTGCCAAAACGCGAATTCAACGTATTTTACACACTGAATACGATATTTCGATGCATTTTTGTGCAATGTACTGAAAATCGTGTAAAACGCAAGTTTCACACTGAAATATGAATGTTATGCTAGAAACCTGTGTATTTTCTGCTGAAATCGCATTTAACGTAATTATCACATTGAAATACGAATGTGATGTTATAAATGTCTACGCATTTGCTGCCAAAACGCGAATTCAACGTATTTTACACACTGAATACGATATTTAGATGCATTTTTGTGCAATGTACTGGAAATCGTGTTAAACACAAGTTTCACATTGAAATATGAATGTTATGCTAGAAACCTGTGTATTTCCTGCTGAAATCGCATTTAACGTAAATATCACATTGAAATACGAATGTGATGTTAGAAATTTCTACGCATTTGCTACCAAAACGCGAATTCAACGTATTTTACACACTGAATACGATATTTAGATGCATTTTTGTGCAATGTACTGGAAATCGTGTAAAACACAAGTTTCACATTGAAATACGAATGTTATGCTAGAAACCTGTGTATTTGCTGCTGAAATCGCATTTAACGTAAATATCACATTGAAATCCGAATGTGATGTTAGAAATGTCTACGCATTTGCTGCCAAAACGCGAATTCAACGTATTTTACACACTGAATACGATATTTCGATGAATTTTTGTGCAATGTACTGGAAATCGTGTTAAACACAAGTTTCACATTAAAATATGAATGTTATGCTAGAAACCTGTGTATTTGCTGCTGAAATCGCATTTAACGTAATTATCACATTGAAATACGAATGTGATATTAGAAATGTCTACGCATTTGCTGCCAAAACGCGAATTCAACGTATTTTACACACTGAATACGATATTGAGATGCATTTTTGTGCAATGTACTGAAAATCGTGTAAAATGCAAGCTTCACATTGAAATATGAATGTTATGCTAGAAACCTGTGTATTTGCTGCTGAAATCGCATTTAACGTAAATATCACATCGAAATACGAATGTGATGTTAGAAATGTCTCCGCATTTGCTGCCAAAACGCGAATTCAACGTATTTTACACACTGAATACGATATTTCGATGCGTTTTTGTGCAATGTACTGGAAATCGCGTTAAACACAAGTTTCAAACTGAAATATGAATGTTATGCTAGAAACCTGTGTATTTGCTGCTGAAATCGCATTTAACGTAAATATCACATTGAAATACGAATGTGATGTTAGAAATGTCTACGCATTTGCTGCCAAATCGCGAATTCAACGTATTTTACACACTGAATACGATATTTCGATGCATTTATGTGCAATGTACTGAAAATCGTGTAAAACACAAGTTTCACACTGAAATATGAATGTTATGCTAGAAACCTGTGTATTTTCTGCTGAAATCGCATTTAACGTAAATATCACATTGAAATCCGAATGTGACGTTATAAATGTCTACGCATTTGCTGCCAAAACGCGAATTCAACGTATTTTACACACTGAATACGATATTTAGATGCATTTTTGTGCAATGTACTGGAAATCGTGTTAAACACAAGTTTCACATTGAAATATGAATGTTATGCTAGAAACCTGTGTATTTCCTGCTGAAATCGCATTTAACGTAAATATCACATTGAAATACGAATGTGATGTTAGAAATTTCTACGCATTTGCTACCAAAACGCGAATTCAACGTATTTTACACACTGAATACGATATTTAGATGCATTTTTGTGCAATGTACTGGAAATCGTGTAAAACACAAGTTTCACATTGAAATACGAATGTTATGCTAGAAACCTGTGCATTTGCTGCTGAAATCGCATTTAACGTAAATATCACATTGAAATCCGAATGTGATGTTAGAAATGTCTACGCATTTGCTGCCAAAACGCGAATTCAACGTATTTTACACACTGAATACGATATTTCGATGAATTTTTGTGCAATGTACTGGAAATCGTGTTAAACACAAGTTTCACATTAAAATATGAATGTTATGCTAGAAACCTGTGTATTTGCTGCTGAAATCGCATTTAACGTAATTATCACATTGAAATACGAATCTGATATTAGAAATGTCTACGCATTTGCTGCCAAAACGCGAATTCAACGTATTTTACACACTGAATACGATATTGAGATGCATTTTTGTGCAATGTACTGAAAATCGTGTAAAATGCAAGCTTCACATTGAAATATGAATGTTATGCTAGAAACCTGTGTATTTGCTGCTGAAATCGCATTTAACGTAAATATCACATCGAAATACGAATGTGATGTTAGAAATGTCTCCGCATTTGCTGCCAAAACGCGAATTCAACGTATTTTACACACTGAATACGATATTTCGATGCGTTTTTGTGCAATGTACTGGAAATCGCGTTAAACACAAGTTTCAAACTGAAATATGAATGTTATGCTAGAAACCTGTGTATTTGCTGCTGAAATCGCATTTAACGTAAATATCACATTGAAATACGAATGTGATGTTAGAAATGTCTACGCATTTGCTGCCAAATCGCGAATTCAACGTATTTTACACACTGAATACGATATTTAGATGCATTTTTGTGCAATGTACTGAAAATCGTGTGAAACACAAGTTTCACATATAAATATGAATGTTATGCTAGAAACCTGTGTATTTGCTGCTGAAATCGCATTTAACGTAAATATCACATTGAAATACGAATGTGTTGTTAGAAATGTTTACGCATTTCCTGCCAAAACGCCAATTCAACGTATTTTACACACTGAATACGATATTTAGATGCACTTTTGTGCAATGTACTGAAAATCGTGTAAAACGCAAGTTTCACACTGAAATATGAATGTTATGCTAGAAACCTGTGTATTTGCTGCTGATATCGCATTTAACGTAAATATCACATCGAAATACGAATGTGATGTTAGAAATGTCTCCGCATTTGCTGCCAAAACGCGAATTCAACGTATTTTACACACTGAATACGACATTGAGATGCATTTTTGTGCAATGTACTGAAAATCGTGTGAAACACAAGTTTCACATTTAAATATGAATGTTATGCTAGAAACCTGTGTATATGCTGCTGAAATCGCATTTAACGTAAATATCACATTGAAATCCGAATGTGATGTTAGAAATATCTGTGCATTTGCTGCAGAAACGCGAATTCAACATATTTTTCAAACTGAATACAATATTTAGATGCATTTTTGTGTAATGTACTGAAAATCGTGTGAAACAAAAGTTTCACATTAAAATATGCTTGTTATGCTAGAAACCTGCGTATTTGTCGCTGAAATCGCATTTAAGGTAATTATCACATTGAAATCCGAATGTGACGTTAGAAATGTCTACGCATTTGCTGCCAAAACGCGAATTCAACGTATTTTACACACTGAATACGATATTTCGATGCATTTTTGTGCAATGTACTGAAAATCGTGTAAAACGCAAGTTTCACACTGAAATATGAATGTTATGCTAGTAACCTGTGTATTTGCGGCTGAAATCGCATTTAACGTAAATATGACATTGAAATACGAATGTGATGTTAGAAATGTCTACGCATTTGCTGCCAAAACGCGAATTCAACGTATTTTACACACTGAATACGATATTGAGATGCATTTTTGTGCAATGTACTGGAAGTCGTGTTAAACACAAGTTTCCCATTGAAATATGAATGTTATGCTAGAAACCTGTGTATTTGCTGCTGAAATCGCATTTAACGTAAATATCACATTGAAATACGAATGTGATGTTAGAAAAGTCCAAGCATTTGCTGCCAAAACGCGAATTCAACGTATTTTACACACTGAAAACGATATTTCGATGCATTTTTGTGCAATGTACTGGAAATCGTGTTAAACACAAGTTTCAAACTGAAATATTAATGTTATGCTAGAAACCTGTGTATTTGCTGCTGAAATCGCATTTAAAGTAAATATCACATTGAAATACGAATGTGATGTTAGAAATGTCCAAGCATTTGCTGCCAAAACGCAAATTCAACGTATTTTACACACTGAATACGATATTTCGATGCGTTTTTGTGGAATGCACTGGAAATCGTGTTAAACACAAGTTTCAAACTGAAATATGAATGTTATGCTAGAAACCTGTGTATTAGCCGCTGATATCGCATTTAACGTAAATATCACATTGAAATCCGAATGTGATGTTAGAAATGTCTACGCATTTGCTGCCAAAACGCGAATTCAACGTATTTTACACACTGAATACGATATTGAGATGCATTTTTGTGCAATGTACTGGAAATCGTGTTAAACTCAAGTTTCACATTGAAATATGAATGTTGTGCTAGAAACCTGTGTATTTGCTGCTGAAATCGCATTTAACGTAAATATCACATTGAAATACGAATGTGATATTAGAAATGTCTACGCATTTGCTACCAAAACGCGAATTCAACGTATTTTACACACTGAATACGATATTTAGATGCATTTTTGTGCAATGTACTGAAAATCGTGTAAAACACAAGTTTTTAATTGAAATATGAATGTTATGCTAGAAACCTGTGTATTTGCTGCTGAAATCGCATTTAACGTAAATATCACATTGAAATACGAATGTGATGTTAGAAATGTCTACGCATTTGCTGCCAAATCGCGAATTCAACGTATTTTACACACTGAATACGATATTTAGATGCATTTTTGTGCAATGTACTGAAAATCGTGTGAAACACAAGTTTCACATATAAATATGAATGTTATGCTAGAAACCTGTGTATTTGCTGCTGAAATCGCATTTAACGTAAATATCACATTGAAATACGAATGTGTTGTTAGAAATGTTTACGCATTTCCTGCCAAAACGCGAATTCAACGTATTTTACACACTGAATACGATATTTAGATGCACTTTTGTGCAATGTACTGAAAATCGTGTAAAACGCAAGTTTCACACTGAAATATGAATGTTATGCTAGAAACCTGTGTATTTGCTGCTGATATCGCATTTAACGTAAATATCACATCGAAATACGAATGTGATGTTAGAAATGTCTCCGCATTTGCTGCCAAAACGCGAATTCAACGTATTTTACACACTGAATACGACATTGAGATGCATTTTTGTGCAATGTACTGAAAATCGTGTGAAACACAAGTTTCACATTTAAATATGAATGTTATGCTAGAAACCTGTGTATATGCTGCTGAAATCGCATTTAACGTAAATATCACATTGAAATCCGAATGTGATGTTAGAAATATCTGTGCATTTGCTGCAGAAACGCGAATGCAACATATTTTTCAAACTGAATACAATATTTAGATGCATTTTTGTGTAATGTACTGAAAATCGTGTGAAACAAAAGTTTCACATTAAAATATGCTTGTTATGCTAGAAACCTACGTATTTGTCGCTGAAATCGCATTTAAGGTAATTATCACATTGAAATCCGAATGTGACGTTAGAAATGTCTACGCATTTGCTGCCAAAACGCGAATTCAACGTATTTTACACACTGAATACGATATTTTTTTGCAATGTACTGAAAATCGTGTAAAACGCAAGTTTCACACTGAAATATGAATGTTATGCTAGTAACCTGTGTATTTGCGGCTGAAATCGCATTTAACGTAAATATGACATTGAAATACGAATGTGATGTTAGAAATGTCTACGCATTTGCTGCCAAAACGCGAATTCAACGTATTTTACACACTGAATACGATATTGAGAAGCATTTTTGTGCAATGTACTGGAAGTCATGTTAAACATAAGTTTCCCATTGAAATATGAATGTTATGCTAGAAACCTGTGTATTTGCTGCTGAAATCGCATTTAACGTAAATATCACATTGAAATACGAATGTGATGTTAGAAATGGCCAAGCATTTGCTGCCAAAACGCGAATTCAACGTATTTTACACACTGAATACGACATTGAGATGCATTTTTGTGCAATGTTCTGAAAATCGTGTGAAACACAAGTTTCACATTTAAATATGAATGTTATGCTAGAAACCTGTGTATTTGCTGCTGAAATCGCATTTAACGTAAATAACACATTGAAATCCGAATGTGGTGTTAGAAATATCTGTGCATTTGCTGCAGATACGCGAATTCAACATATTTTTCAAACTGAATACGATATTTCGATGCATTTTTGTGCAATGTACTGGAAATCGTGTTAAACACAAGTTTCAAACTGAAATATGAATGTTATGCTAGAAACCTGTGTATTTGCTGCTGAAATCGCATTTAACGTAAATATCACATTGAAATCCAAATGTGATGTTAGAAATGTCTACGCATTTGCTGCCAAAACGAGAATTCAACGTATTTTACCCACTGAATACGATATTTAGATGCATTTTTGTGCAATGTACTGAAAATCGTGTAAAACGCAAGTTTCACACTGAAATATGAATGTTATGCTAGAAACCTGTGTATTTGCTGCTGAAATCGCATTTAACGTAAATAACACATTGAAATCCGAATGTGGTGTTAGAAATATCTACGCATTTGAGGCCAATACGCGAATTCAACGTATTTTACACACTGAATACGATATTTCGATGCATTTTTGTGCAATGTACTGAAAATCGTGTAAAACGCAAGTTTCACACTGAAATATGAATGTTATGCTAGAAACCTGTGTATTTTCTGCTGAAATCGCATTTAACGTAATTATCACATTGAAATACGAATGTGATGTTATAAATGTCTACGCAATTGCTGCCAAAACGCGAATTCAACGTATTTGACACACAGAAAACGATATTTCGATGCATTTTTGTGCAATGTACTGGAAATCGTGTTAAACACAAGTTTCAAACTGAAATATTAATGTTATGCTAGAAACCTGTGTATTTGCTGCTGAAATCGCATTTAAAGTAAATATCACATTGACATCCGAATGTGATGTTAGAAATGTCTACGCATTTGCTGCCAATACGCGAATTCAACGTATTTTACACACTGAATACGATATTTCTATGCATTTTTGTGCAATGTACTGGAAATCTTGTTAAACACAAGTTTCACATTGAAATATGAATGTTATGCTAGAAACCTGTGTATTTGCTGCTGAAATCGCATTTAACGTAAATATCACATTGAAATACGAATGTGATGTTAGAAATGTCTAAGCATTTGCTGCCAAAACGCGAATTCAACGTATTTTACACACTGAATACGATATTGAGATGCATTTTTGTGCAATGTACTGGAAATCGTGTTAAACTCAAGTTTTACATTGAAATATGAATGTTATGCTAGAAACCTGTGTATTTGCTGCTGAAATCGCATTTAACGTAAATATCACATTGAAATACGAATATGATGTTAGAAATGTCTACGCATTTGCTGCCAAAACGCGAATTCAACGTATTTTACACACTGAATACGATATTTCGATGCATCTTTGTGCAATGTACTGGAAATCGTATTAAACACAAGTTTCACATTGAAATATGAACGTTATGCTAGAATCCTGTGTATTTGCTGCTGAAATCGCCTTTAAAGTAAATATCACATTGAAATACGAATGTGATGTTCGAAATGTCTACGCATTTGCTGCCAATACGCGAATTCAACGTATTTTACACACTGAATACGATATTTCGATGCATTTATGTGCAATGTACTGAAAATCGTGTAAAACACAAGTTTCACACTGAAATATGAATGTTATGCTAGAAACCTGTGTATTTTCTGCTGAAATCGCATTTAACGTAAATATCACATTGAAATCCGAATGTGACGTTATAAATGTCTACGCATTTGCTGCCAAAACGCGAATTCAACGTATTTTACACACTGAATACGATATTTCGATGAATTTTTGTGCAATGTACTGGAAATCGTGTTAAACACAAGTTTCACATTAAAATATGAATGTTATGCTAGAAACCTGTGTATTTGCTGCTGAAATCGCATTTAACGTAATTATCACATTGAAATACGAATGTGATATTAGAAATGTCTACGCATTTGCTGCCAAAACGCGAATTCAACGTATTTTACACACTGAATACGATATTGAGATGCATTTTTGTGCAATGTACTGAAAATCGTGTAAAATGCAAGCTTCACATTGAAATATGAATGTTATGCTAGAAACCTGTGTATTTGCTGCTGAAATCGCATTTAACGTAAATATCACATCGAAATACGAATGTGATGTTAGAAATGTCTCCGCATTTGCTGCCAAAACGCGAATTCAACGTATTTTACACACTGAATACGATATTTCGATGCGTTTTTGTGCAATGTACTGGAAATCGCGTTAAACACAAGTTTCAAACTGAAATATGAATGTTATGCTAGAAACCTGTGTATTTGCTGCTGAAATCGCATTTAACGTAAATATCACATTGAAATACGAATGTGATGTTAGAAATGTCTACGCATTTGCTGCCAAATCGCGAATTCAACGTATTTTACACACTGAATACGATATTTAGATGCATTTTTGTGCAATGTACTGAAAATCGTGTGAAACACAAGTTTCACATATAAATATGAATGTTATGCTAGAAACCTGTGTATTTGCTGCTGAAATCGCATTTAACGTAAATATCACATTGAAATACGAATGTGTTGTTAGAAATGTTTACGCATTTCCTGCCAAAACGCCAATTCAACGTATTTTACACACTGAATACGATATTTAGATGCACTTTTGTGCAATGTACTGAAAATCGTGTAAAACGCAAGTTTCACACTGAAATATGAATGTTATGCTAGAAACCTGTGTATTTGCTGCTGATATCGCATTTAACGTAAATATGACATCGAAATACGAATGTGATGTTAGAAATGTCTCCGCATTTGCTGCCAAAACGCGAATTCAACGTATTTTACACACTGAATACGACATTGAGATGCATTTTTGTGCAATGTACTGAAAATCGTGTGAAACACAAGTTTCACATTTAAATATGAATGTTATGCTAGAAACCTGTGTATATGCTGCTGAAATCGCATTTAACGTAAATATCACATTGAAATCCGAATGTGATGTTAGAAATATCTGTGCATTTGCTGCAGAAACGCGAATTCAACATATTTTTCAAACTGAATACAATATTTAGATGCATTTTTGTGTAATGTACTGAAAATCGTGTGAAACAAAAGTTTCACATTAAAATATGCTTGTTATGCTAGAAACCTGCGTATTTGTCGCTGAAATCGCATTTAAGGTAATTATCACATTGAAATCCGAATGTGACGTTAGAAATGTCTACGCATTTGCTGCCAAAACGCGAATTCAACGTATTTTACACACTGAATACGATATTTCGATGCATTTTTGTGCAATGTACTGAAAATCGTGTAAAACGCAAGTTTCACACTGAAATATGAATGTTATGCTAGTAACCTTGTTACGATTATTTTGTCACTTTTGTGTTTTGTATTCCTTTTGACGTTTTGTGTTCTTGTTATTGTTCGTGTGTGTCATTTTCGCCTTTTGTTATTGATCTGAAATACATTTTGTTTAGTTCCGATCCCTTTTTTTTTTATCTAGAAGTATTTATAAATAATTTAGAGTCACATTTTCATAGTTTTCATTCTACTTACCGTTTTATTTAATTCAGTATATATGTTTTTCAATTCCACATGATAAGGTTAGCATCACACGTTAATTTGACATTACAATGAAGTTGACTAGTTTGTTCAATTATGATTGTTTAATGACAGACCGGTTTACACCTAGTCACTAGCGTAACGTACCTTATTAATTGTTTAATATTGTCAATAGTAATTATACTAGAAGCATTCGTAAAGTTTTATTTCATTTAGTTGTGTAATTAATATCATTAATTTTTAGCGGACCCATATTTTGTCCCGTATTTCAGATTATTCTTCCGTTCTTTCGTGTAAACGTTCCTTATCTTCACCTTTGACTAGGTCATAGTTGGCGCGAATTTGTATCTATCTTTCCTCTTCTTTCTTACTTAAGTGCAATGTTCTCTCTTCACGAACGAGCTGAAGGGCGTCGTTTCTGGTTTTTGTTTTCGATTCTTTGGTTCAAAAAAAAAAAGAGAAGTCGAGTTCTGACCTTCATTAGTATCACATGTAAGGGCGTTGACCAAGTGTATTCGCGGATTTTGGAATATTGCTGTATCGCATATAGTTTTTGTGATTTACCCTTTTACGGGGATTATTAATTTCCATTTTCCTCCGTGCGGAGATTGTGTTTTTTTTCTCTTCCGACGGGCTACCCATTTTGGGGATTCGTGCACGACGGACAACCCTGACCACGTGTTGGCACAGGAAGTCGGAAACTCTATAACCCAGCCACTTGAGGACATTTTCCGTTCCTTTCGAGGTCCTGGGCAGGCAGTGAGCCGTTTTCAAGGACGAATTGGACATCTTACCGTCCCGGCAGAACCAGCGGCACGAGGGAGAGCTAAGTGCTAAAGTTGTTGTTACTATTCTTTTTCCGTGTTCTTCGTGTTTAGCCCCTACCCCTCTTCTACCGACGTAATTAGCTGTCGTTTACGAACTATCGACGCCACATTTATTTGCTGTACTATTTCCTTCTTTATTTCTTTTTATATATATATATATTTGGTGTACTCTATGTGCAGGTACGTGTATGTATGTATGCTTAAGTGTAGGCATGCATCCCTGTAGGCGCACATATTGTCATTCGCCTATTGTAATTTACTTATTTTGTTAAAGCCTGTTGTTTCCGAATAATAATTTTGTTATTTAAGTTAGTTAATATTTAGTTTTAATCCCGTGTGGATGAGCCACGTGCTTTTTCTTTTGTTTCATTTTCTCATTTTTGTCTCTTGCGCGTGTGCCGTGTCGCATTCGGTCCCCCACCAACTATTGTGAACCGAAACTGATC
Source organism: Carabus problematicus (assembly GCA_963422195.1). NCBI lineage: Eukaryota > Metazoa > Arthropoda > Insecta > Coleoptera > Carabidae > Carabus > Carabus problematicus. Next base: position 7,915,334 of record OY728586.1, read on the forward strand.
AGCGTAGGGCCCCCTACTGTTTGTACTACGTACTACGACGTGGCCGAGCGCGTGCGCCACGCACATTCGGCGCTTCTCGACAACTTTCGGACATCCACGCGTTTATGTTTACAATTTAGATTTGCCATTTGTATTTGGCCATATTTCCGTATTTATTTACTTATAACTGCTACATGTTGGTAGTGTTTGCGTTATACTCTATTTTGTTACTTAATTTTATTTTACTTATTTACTTATTACTTATGTTTCAATTTCAATAACCACTACTTGTTTTAATTATTTATCATCTTGTTTATTAACTTTCTCATTTTTCTTAAATCATACTTATCAATAAATTCAGTTTTCAAGTCTAATTATCATTGCCGTGTTTCTTTTAAGTTTTACCCTTCCCCACCTCCGTTGGGATTCCAGCTGCCGAACTGTTTTTGTTGTTGTCCCGTCTACCTTCGCAATTGGGCAAGGTGTAGGCACTGGAAATTGCGTGGCGCCCTTATTTTTATTAAGAACCACCCCGTCTCCACTGAGAGGCCGGCAACCTCACCTTTTTGGCGAGGACAATTGTTCGTGTCCCATCCGGGCACGTAACAAATTTGGCGCCCAACGTGGGGCCCGATCGTTCATTTTCCATTAAAGTAATTTCCCCCGATTAGTTGTATTCACGATTGATTAATTTCACTGTTTATTATTTTCCCAGCTTTTTTTTTCTCTCTCTCTTTTTGTGTTTCAGACTTTCTTGATTAGTTTTCGTTATCTTATTTATTGTTGTTTTATTCGTCGTACTCTAATTGTCGTAGTATATTGTTGTTAGCTGTACTTGTCTGTTGTACAAATCATGGCCATTAAGATGGATCCGTACAGGCTACTTTCGGATGAGTTGTCGTATGAATTGATGATCAGAGGAATCGTAGCCACAGGACTAGTAACGGAAAAGCGGTCGAGACTTCGTGACTGCCTCCGGGCCGGATCTGATGCAGCCTCCGTCATGGATATTCCTCTAGATCCTAAACAAGAATTGGATACATGTAACAAGAAATTAAAAGAACTAGCGAAGTTCTTGGAAGACTTTGACACTAGTAAATATCAACTTGAGTATGCACGTATTGGTTCCCGTTTGACTCACGTACATCAGCGTCTAGCACGTATTTCCGAACCCAAGTATAAAGAACAAGTAGAACGGTTGAATGTGAAATGTGAAGATTACCTCGGACAGCTGAGCATTAAGTTTACCTCGCAAGCATCAGCACATCTGTTAGCCGAACAAGAGAATCCCACTGATGACCCAGATGACGCGAGTGAAGAACCATCTACTGAAAAGGCCGAAACCGTTATCACTGCCTCGGAGAGTATAGAAGCACGTCTTGCTGCTGCACTGGAGAAAATCTCTGTCAGCTTAGGAGAACCATCAAGGCGACATACGGAAAAATCCTCACTCCCCGTGCACAAGTGGAATGTAAAGTATGATGGTGAATCAGGATTATCTAATTTTCTTGAACGTATTGACGAATTGAGCTCCTCACGCGGGATCACCAAGCAACAGTTGTTTACCTCTGCTGTCGAATTGTTCACCGGAAATGCCCTCACGTGGTTTCGGGCTAAACGGAGTACATTATCGACATGGGAACAGTTGACCACAGCTCTGCGTGAAACATTCCTACCATGTGATTATGAATTTAATCTTTGGGACGAGATAAGGAACAGGACACAAGGAAACGATGAGAAAGTGTCTGTATTTATTGCTAATATGGAAGGTTTATTCAACCGATTGCGTACTAGGCCCGTAGAAACTGAACGTCTGACACATATTCGTCGCAACCTACAACCTTATCTACAGCATCGCTTAGGATTACAAGACATCCGGACAGTCAATGAACTTGATCTACTGTGCAGTCAACTCGAAGATATTCAAGCTCGAACACAGCGTCTGAAGGCTCCGCCATCCGTCAGTCAGTCGCTTGAGCCAGATCTCGCTTACCATCGCCCACGCTCTTCGCCCCGGATCGCTGTAGCAGAATCTGATTCCAACCCTGATGTCGACGCGATAGCTTCACCGAATCGCCCAGGTATGAAATGTTGGAATTGTCAAGGTCAAGGACATCGATCAACAGATTGTTCGGAACCGCGGCGCAAACATTGCTACAAGTGCGGCAGGCCAAATTTCACAACCCGAGACTGTCCCAGATGTTCGGGAAACGTAAATGCAAGGCACTAGACGATCGCGCTGTGTCCTGCAAATACGATAAGTCGGCGATCAAGAATAACTTGCAACTAGAACACAATTTAGCTATCGTTAATTTCATAATCTCTCACCTAGATGGCGATCAACGACCTTACCTTCGTGTCTCGATACTGGGAGTAAATATCACTGGATTGCTCGATTCTGGAGCTACCCGGTCTATCTTAGGCAAAACTGGATGGGATGCATTACGGAGTCTACAACTGTGCCTCAATGAAACTGACAATGTCTCGTGTAAGGTTGCAGATGGGAAACGCTGTGCGAGTTTAGGATCGATCACTGTACCCGTTCTGTTAATGGGAAGGATAAAGCTGGTTACTCTCCTCGTTGTACCGGATATCGAGTGTGATCTCATTCTAGGAATGGACTTCTGGCGCGTGATGGAGATAGTGCCCGACTTAAAGCGTGACGAGTGGCAATTTTCTGAGATAGCCCCTATCTGTATAGAATCCGGAGTGATCTCTAAATCCAATCTGACGTCAACGCAACAGCAACTTCTTCAGAACTTGTTGGACATCCATTTCACACGAGATAAACCATCCTTAGGTTGCACCACGCTCGTACAACATAGTATCGTCACTGCATCACCTCCCGTAAAACAACGATACTATCCAGTGTCGCCGGCCATGCAGAAGCACATTGACTCTGAACTCGATTCGATGTTGAATAACGGAATCATAGAACCGTCACATAGTCCGTGGTCATCACCCATCTTGATGGTGCCAAAGAAAGATGGTACATTTCGCTTTTGCGTAGACTTTCGCAAACTAAATATGGTGACAAAGAAAGATGCGTACCCGATCCCGTTTGTCTCAGCTATCCTCGATCGCTTGCGCGGTGCCAAGTATTTGAGTTCTCTCGACATCAAGTCAGCCTACTGGCAGATCCCTATGAGCGAGTCCAGCAAAGAGTACACAGCCTTTACGATACCAGGGCGCGGATTGTATCATTTTCTGCGGATGCCATTTGGTCTAACCAACGCTCCAGCAACATGGCAAAGGTTAATTGATCAAGTTCTCGGCGCTGATTTGGAACCGTTTGTCTTCGTCTATCTAGACGATATAATTGTGATCTCGGATGACTTCCAACAACATCTAGAAATTTTAAAGAAAATCTTTCAGCGATTGCATAAGGCTGGCTTGACTCTAAGCCAAGACAAATGTCAATTTTGCCGCCCCGAGTTACATTACCTGGGATATATTGTTGACAAGCAGGGACTTAGGGTAGATCCTGAAAAAGTGACAGCGATTCTCAATATACCAACGCCCACTTGCGTCGGAGACGTACGTCGATTTTTGGGCATGGCATCGTGGTACCGTCGCTTTGTGAAGAACTTCTCAACGACAAGCTCACCACTTACGGACCTCTTGAGGAAGAACCGCAAATGGACTTGGTCAGAAGAGTGTGAACGTTCCTTCCAATCTCTAAAGGAATGTTTAGTATCAGCTCCAATATTATCATGTCCCGATTTCACTCGACCTTTCGTTGTCCAGACGGACGCCAGCGCCTTTGGGTTAGGAGCAGTACTAACTCAGGCTTTTGACGATGGTGAACGAGTAATATGCTATCTGAGTCGCTCATTGAATAAACAAGAGCGACATTATTCAACCACCGAACGCGAGTGTCTTGCTGTCCTATGGGCCTTGGAGAAACTACGTCCATACATAGAAGGAGCACACTTCACAGTGATAACCGACCACCATTCCCTTATCTGGCTCAATAACTTGAAGGACCCATCTGGTAGACTATGCAGATGGGCTGTGAGGATGCAACAGCATGATTTTAACATTATTCACCGAAAAGGCAAGGAACATCTGGTTCCCGACTGTTTATCACGCTCCGTCACCATAGTTGAACCAGTCATGATTGTCCCAGCCCATGACCAACCACCGACCACAGACAAATGGTACTCAGACCTGAAGCAGAAAATTACGAATAAACCGCGCCGTTACCCGAACTGGAGAGTAGACAACGGCGTTCTCTACAAGTACGTACATACTACGATTCCACAACTAACTGATGACGAAGACAACTGGAAGGAGGTCGTTCCCAAGGATAGGCGTCGTGACGTATTCCACCTCACCCATAACGCACCCACCTCCGGACATCCTGGGGTGACCAAGACGTACGCAAAACTGCGTCAGCGGTACTATTGGCCTAAAATGAAGTCCGATGTAGTGGCTTATATAAAGAATTGTGTTACCTGTACCGAGCAAAAGGTTGTACAGAATCGCCCATCAGGACTCATGGGATCCCGTCCTCGAGTTTATCGGCCGTTTCAACTTATCAGTACCGATCTTATCGGCCCTCTGCCTCGATCAAGTAAAGGATATAAGTACATTTTGGTTGTAGCGGACTATTATAGTAAATTTGTGTTGACGTTTCCATTAAAATCTGCTACTGCTCAAGCTGTTTGTAAACATATAGAAAACGATGTCTTCCTGCTCTTCGGTGTCCCACAATTCATCATTTGCGATAACGGTGTCCAGTATAAGAGCACGAATTTTCGTAACTTATGCGCCAAGTATAAGGTATCCATCTTGTTCAATGCACTGTACCACCCTCAAAACAACCCATCTGAAAGAGTGAACCGAGTAATTAAAACTATGTTATCATCCTACGTCAAGGATAATCATGGACGTTGGGATGCATTTCTACCTGCTATTACGTGTGCCATTCGTACGCTCACCCATGAAGCGACAGGATATACGCCATATTTTATTAATTTCGGCCGTGAGCATAGATTATCGGGCGACAGTTACCCAAAGACAGCTGCTGTGCCTGAAGAATATGATCGGGAAAACATATCAGAACGCCGAGTAGTAGGATTTGTTCACTTATATGATGATGTTCGGAAGCGACTTGATCTAGCTTACAAACAAGGTAAAACTCATTATAACCTGCGGAGAAGACCAATTGATTATTACCTGGGACAGGTCGTATGGCGTAGAAACTTTGCCTTGTCGAATGCGGCTGACAACTTTGCTAGCAAACTTGCCCCAAAATATGTTGGTCCTTTCACTATCCGGAAGAAAATCTCAAGCACTACTTATGAACTTGGAGACCATAATGGAAAAGAAAGAGGGATATGGCACGTAAAAGACTTAAAGACAGGACCAGATAGGAATGATGATGATTTTGACAATGTACAATGACAATGTGAATTAGTTTACTTACTTTGTGTTTCGTAATGAGGAAAAAATTTTAGGAATTTTCCCTCACGGAAGTAGAGGGGAAATGTTACGATTATTTTGTCACTTTTGTGTTTTGTATTCCTTTTGACGTTTTGTGTTCTTGTTATTGTTCGTGTGTGTCATTTTCGCCTTTTGTTATTGATCTGAAATACATTTTGTTTAGTTCCGATCCCTTTTTTTTTTTATCTAGAAGTATTTATAAATAATTTAGAGTCACATTTTCATAGTTTTCATTCTACTTACCGTTTTATTTAATTCAGTATATATGTTTTTCAATTCCACATGATAAGGTTAGCATCACACGTTAATTTGACATTACAATGAAGTTGACTAGTTTGTTCAATTATGATTGTTTAATGACAGACCGGTTTACACCTAGTCACTAGCGTAACGTACCTTATTAATTGTTTAATATTGTCAATAGTAATTATACTAGAAGCATTCGTAAAGTTTTATTTCATTTAGTTGTGTAATTAATATCATTAATTTTTAGCGGACCCATATTTTGTCCCGTATTTCAGATTATTCTTCCGTTCTTTCGTGTAAACGTTCCTTATCTTCACCTTTGACTAGGTCATAGTTGGCGCGAATTTGTATCTATCTTTCCTCTTCTTTCTTACTTAAGTGCAATGTTCTCTCTTCACGAACGAGCTGAAGGGCGTCGTTTCTGGTTTTTGTTTTCGATTCTTTGGTTCAAAAAAAAAAAGAGAAGTCGAGTTCTGACCTTCATTAGTATCACATGTAAGGGCGTTGACCAAGTGTATTCGCGGATTTTGGAATATTGCTGTATCGCATATAGTTTTTGTGATTTACCCTTTTACGGGGATTATTAATTTCCATTTTCCTCCGTGCGGAGATTGTGTTTTTTTTCTCTTCCGACGGGCTACCCATTTTGGGGATTCGTGCACGACGGACAACCCTGACCACGTGTTGGCACAGGAAGTCGGAAACTCTATAACCCAGCCACTTGAGGACATTTTCCGTTCCTTTCGAGGTCCTGGGCAGGCAGTGAGCCGTTTTCAAGGACGAATTGGACATCTTACCGTCCCGGCAGAACCAGCGGCACGAGGGAGAGCTAAGTGCTAAAGTTGTTGTTACTATTCTTTTTCCGTGTTCTTCGTGTTTAGCCCCTACCCCTCTTCTACCGACGTAATTAGCTGTCGTTTACGAACTATCGACGCCACATTTATTTGCTGTACTATTTCCTTCTTTATTTCTTTTTATATATATATATATTTGGTGTACTCTATGTGCAGGTACGTGTATGTATGTATGCTTAAGTGTAGGCATGCATCCCTGTAGGCGCACATATTGTCATTCGCCTATTGTAATTTACTTATTTTGTTAAAGCCTGTTGTTTCCGAATAATAATTTTGTTATTTAAGTTAGTTAATATTTAGTTTTAATCCCGTGTGGATGAGCCACGTGCTTTTTCTTTTGTTTCATTTTCTCATTTTTGTCTCTTGCGCGTGTGCCGTGTCGCATTCGGTCCCCCACCAACTATTGTGAACCGAAACTGATCAGCGTAGGGCCCCCTACTGTTTGTACTACGTACTACGACGTGGCCGAGCGCGTGCGCCACGCACATTCGGCGCTTCTCGACAACTTTCGGACATCCACGCGTTTATGTTTACAATTTAGATTTGCCATTTGTATTTGGCCATATTTCCGTATTTATTTACTTATAACTGCTACATGTTGGTAGTGTTTGCGTTATACTCTATTTTGTTACTTAATTTTATTTTACTTATTTACTTATTACTTATGTTTCAATTTCAATAACCACTACTTGTTTTAATTATTTATCATCTTGTTTATTAACTTTCTCATTTTTCTTAAATCATACTTATCAATAAATTCAGTTTTCAAGTCTAATTATCATTGCCGTGTTTCTTTTAAGTTTTACCCTTCCCCACCTCCGTTGGGATTCCAGCTGCCGAACTGTTTTTGTTGTTGTCCCGTCTACCTTCGCAATTGGGCAAGGTGTAGGCACTGGAAATTGCGTGGCGCCCTTATTTTTATTAAGAACCACCCCGTCTCCACTGAGAGGCCGGCAACCTCACCTTTTTGGCGAGGACAATTGTTCGTGTCCCATCCGGGCACGTAACAACCTGTGTATTTGCGGCTGAAATCGCATTTAACGTAAATATGACATTGAAATACGAATGTGATGTTAGAAATGTCTACGCATTTGCTGCCAAAACGCGAATTCAACGTATTTTACACACTGAATACGATATTGAGATGCATTTTTGTGCAATGTACTGGAAGTCGTGTTAAACACAAGTTTCCCATTGAAATATGAATGTTATGCTAGAAACCTGTGTATTTGCTGCTGAAATCGCATTTAACGTAAATATCACATTGAAATACGAATGTGATGTTAGAAAAGTCCAAGCATTTGCTGCCAAAACGCGAATTCAACGTATTTTACACACTGAAAACGATATTTCGATGCATTTTTGTGCAATGTACTGGAAATCGTGTTAAACACAAGTTTCAAACTGAAATATTAATGTTATGCTAGAAACCTGTGTATTTGCTGCTGAAATCGCATTTAAAGTAAATATCACATTGAAATACGAATGTGATGTTAGAAATGTCCAAGCATTTGCTGCCAAAACGCAAATTCAACGTATTTTACACACTGAATACGATATTTCGATGCGTTTTTGTGGAATGCACTGGAAATCGTGTTAAACACAAGTTTCAAACTGAAATATGAATGTTATGCTAGAAACCTGTGTATTAGCCGCTGATATCGCATTTAACGTAAATATCACATTGAAATCCGAATGTGATGTTAGAAATGTCTACGCATTTGCTGCCAAAACGCGAATTCAACGTATTTTACACACTGAATACGATATTGAGATGCATTTTTGTGCAATGTACTGGAAATCGTGTTAAACTCAAGTTTCACATTGAAATATGAATGTTGTGCTAGAAACCTGTGTATTTGCTGCTGAAATCGCATTTAACGTAAATATCACATTGAAATACGAATGTGATATTAGAAATGTCTACGCATTTGCTACCAAAACGCGAATTCAACGTATTTTACACACTGAATACGATATTTAGATGCATTTTTGTGCAATGTACTGAAAATCGTGTAAAACACAAGTTTTTAATTGAAATATGAATGTTATGCTAGAAACCTGTGTATTTGCTGCTGAAATCGCATTTAACGTAAATATCACATTGAAATACGAATGTGATGTTAGAAATGTCTACGCATTTGCTGCCAAATCGCGAATTCAACGTATTTTACACACTGAATACGATATTTAGATGCATTTTTGTGCAATGTACTGAAAATCGTGTGAAACACAAGTTTCACATATAAATATGAATGTTATGCTAGAAACCTGTGTATTTGCTGCTGAAATCGCATTTAACGTAAATATCACATTGAAATACGAATGTGATGTTAGAAATGTCTACGCATTTGCTGCCAAAACGCGAATTCAACGTATTTTACACACTGAATACGATATTGAGATGCATTTTTGTGCAATGTACTGGAAATCGTGTTAAACTCAAGTTTCACATTGAAATATGAATGTTGTGCTAGAAACCTGTGTATTTGCTGCTGAAATCGCATTTAACGTAAATATCACATTGAAATACGAATGTGATATTAGAAATGTCTACGCATTTGCTACCAAAACGCGAATTCAACGTATTTTACACACTGAATACGATATTTAGATGCACTTTTGTGCAATGTACTGAAAATCGTGTAAAACGCAAGTTTCACACTGAAATATGAATGTTATGCTAGAAACCTGTGTATTTGCTGCTGATATCGCATTTAACGTAAATATCACATCGAAATACGAATGTGATGTTAGAAATGTCTCCGCATTTGCTGCCAAAACGCGAATTCAACGTATTTTACACACTGAATACGACATTGAGATGCATTTTTGTGCAATGTACTGAAAATCGTGTGAAACACAAGTTTCACATTTAAATATGAATGTTATGCTAGAAACCTGTGTATATGCTGCTGAAATCGCATTTAACGTAAATATCACATTGAAATCCGAATGTGATGTTAGAAATATCTGTGCATTTGCTGCAGAAACGCGAATGCAACATATTTTTCAAACTGAATACAATATTTAGATGCATTTTTGTGTAATGTACTGAAAATCGTGTGAAACAAAAGTTTCACATTAAAATATGCTTGTTATGCTAGAAACCTGCGTATTTGTCGCTGAAATCGCATTTAAGGTAATTATCACATTGAAATCCGAATGTGACGTTAGAAATGTCTACGCATTTGCTGCCAAAACGCGAATTCAACGTATTTTACACACTGAATACGATATTTCGATGCATTTTTGTGCAATGTACTGAAAATCGTGTAAAACGCAAGTTTCACACTGAAATATGAATGTTATGCTAGTAACCTGTGTATTTGCGGCTGAAATCGCATTTAACGTAAATATGACATTGAAATACGAATGTGATGTTAGAAATGTCTACGCATTTGCTGCCAAAACGCGAATTCAACGTATTTTACACACTGAATACGATATTGAGAAGCATTTTTGTGCAATGTACTGGAAGTCGTGTTAAACATAAGTTTCCCATTGAAATATGAATGTTATGCTAGAAACCTGTGTATTTGCTGCTGAAATCGCGTTTAACGTAAATATCACATTGAAATACGAATGTGATGTTAGAAATGTCCAAGCATTTGCTGCCAAAACGCGAATTCAACGTATTTTACACACTGAAAACGATATTTCGATGCATTTTTGTGCAATGTACTGGAAATCGTGTTAAACACAAGTTTCAAACTGAAATATTAATGTTATGCTAGAAACCTGTGTATTTGCTGCTGAAATCGCATTTAAAGTAAATATCACATTGAAATACGAATGTGATGTTAGAAATGTCCAAGCATTTGCTGCCAAAACGCAAATTCAACGTATTTTACACACTGAATACGATATTTCGATGCGTTTTTGTGGAATGCACTGGAAATCGTGTTAAACACAAGTTTCAAACTGAAATATGAATGTTATGCTAGAAACCTGTGTATTAGCCGCTGATATCGCATTTAACGTAAATATCACATTGAAATCCGAATGTGATGTTAGAAATGTCTACGCATTTGCTGCCAAAACGCGAATTCAACGTATTTTACACACTGAATACGATATTGAGATGCATTTTTGTGCAATGTACTGGAAATCGTGTTAAACTCAAGTTTCACATTGAAATATGAATGTTGTGCTAGAAACCCGTGTATTTGCTGCTGAAATCGCATTTAACGTAAATATCACATTGAAATACGAATGTGATGTTAGAAATGTCTAAGCATTTGCTGCCAAAACGCGAATTCAGCGTATTTTACACACTGAATACGATATTTCGATGCATTTTTGTGCAATGTACTGGAAATCGTGTTAAACTCAAGTTTCACATTGAAATATGAATGTTATGCTAGAAACCTGTGTATTTGCTGCTGAAATCGCATTTAACGTAAATATCACATTGAAATACGAATGTGATGTTAGAAATGTCTACGCATTTGCTGCCAAAACGCGAATTCAACGTATTTTACACACTGAATACGATATTTCGATGCATTTTTTGCAATGTACTGGAAATAGTGTTAAACTCAAGTTTCACATTGAAATATGAATGTTATGCTAGAAACCTGTGTATTTGCTGCTGAAATCGCATGTAACGTAAATATCACATTGAAATCCGAATGTGATGCTAGAAATGTCTACGCATTTGCTGCCAAAACGATACGAATACGATATTGAGATGCATTTTTGTGCAATGTACTGGAAATCGTGTAAAACACAAGTTTCACATTGAAATACGAATGTTATGCTAGAAACCTGTGTATTTGCTGCTGAAATCGCATTTAACGTAAATATCACATTGAAATCCAAATGTGATGTTAGAAATGTCTACGCATTTGCTGCCAAAACGCGAATTCAACGTATTTTACACACTGAATACGACATTGAGATGCATTTTTGTGCAATGTTCTGAAAATCGTGTGAAACACAAGTTTCACATTTAAATATGAATGTTATGCTAGAAACCTGTGTATTTGCTGCTGAAATCGCATTTAACGTAAATATCACATTGATATCCGAATGTGATGTTAGAAATATCGGTGCATTTGCTGCAGAAACGCGAATTCAACATATTTTTCAAACTGAATACGATATTTAGATGCATTTTTGTGAAATGTACTGAAAATCGTGTGAAACGCAAGTTTCACATTAAAATATGGTTGTTATGCTAGAAACCTGCGTATTTGCTGCTGAAATCGCATTTAACGTAAATATCACATTGAAATCCGAATGTGATGTTAGAAATGTCTACGCATTTGCTGCCAAAACGCGAATTCAACGTATTTTACACACTGAATACGATATTTCGATGCATCTTTGTGCAATGTACTGGAACACAAGTTTCACATTGAAATATGAACGTTATGCTAGAATCCTGTGTATTTGCTGCTGAAATCGCCTTTGACGTAAATATCACATTAAATACGAATGTGATGTTAGAAATGTCTACGCATTTGCTGGCAAAACACGAATTTTAACGTATTTACACACTGAATACGATATTTAGATGCATTTTTGTGCAATGTACTGAAAATCGCGTAAAACGCAAGTTTTTAATTGAAATATGAATGTTATGCTAGAAACCTGTGTATTTGCTGCTGAAATGGCAATTAACGTAAATATCACATTGAAATCCGAATGTGATGTTAGAAATGTCTACGCATTTGCTGCCAATACGCGAATTCAACGTATTTTACACACTGAATACGATATTGAGATGCATTTTTGTGCAATATACTGGAAATCATGTTAAACACAAGTTTCACATTGAAATATGAATGTTATGCTAGAAACCTGTGTATTTGCTGCTGAAATCGCATTTAACGTAATTATCACATTGAAATACGAATGTGATATTAGAAATGTCTACGCATTTGCTGCCAAAACGCGAATTCAACGTATTTTACACACTGAATACGATATTGAGATGCATTTTTGTGCAATGTACTGAAAATCGTGTAAAACACAAGATTCACATTGAAATATGAATGTTATGCTAGAAACCTCTGCATTGCCTGCTGAAATCGCATTTAACGTAAATATCACATTGAAATACGAATGTGATGTTAGAAATGTCTACGCATTTGCTGCCAAAACGCGAATTCAACGTATTTTACACACTGAATACGATATTGAGATGCATTTTTGTGCAATGTACTGGAAATCGTGTAAAACACAAGTTTCACATTGAAATACGAATGTTATGCTAGAAACCTGTGTATTTGCTGCTGAAATCGCATTTAACGTAAATATCACATTGAAATCCAAATGTGATGTTAGAAATGTCTACGCATTTGCTGCCAAAACGCGAATTCAACGTATTTTACACACTGAATACGACATTGAGATGCATTTTTGTGCAATGTTCTGAAAATCGTGTGAAACACAAGTTTCACATTTAAATATGAATGTTATGCTAGAAACCTGTGTATTTGCTGCTGAAATCGCATTTAACGTAAATAACACATTGAAATCCGAATGTGGTGTTAGAAATATCTGTGCATTTGCTGCAGATACGCGAATTCAACATATTTTTCAAACTGAATACGATATTTCGATGCATTTTTGTGCAATGTACTGGAAATCGTGTTAAACACAAGTTTCAAACTGAAATATGAATGTTATGCTAGAAACCTGTGTATTTGCTGCTGAAATCGCATTTAACGTAAATATCACATTGAAATCCAAATGTGATGTTAGAAATGTCTACGCATTTGCTGCCAAAACGAGAATTCAACGTATTTTACCCACTGAATACGATATTTAGATGCATTTTTGTGCAATGTACTGAAAATCGTGTAAAACGCAAGTTTTATGTTATGCTAGAAACCTGTGTATTTGCTGCTGAAATCGCATTTAACGTAAATAACACATTGAAATCCGAATGTGGTGTTAGAAATATCTACGCATTTGAGGCCAATACGCGAATTCAACGTATTTTACACACTGAATACGATATTTCGATGCATTTTTGTGCAATGTACTGAAAATCGTGTAAAACGCAAGTTTCACACTGAAATATGAATGTTATGCTAGAAACCTGTGTATTTTCTGCTGAAATCGCATTTAACGTAATTATCACATTGAAATACGAATGTGATGTTATAAATGTCTACGCATTTGCTGCCAAAACGCGAATTCAACGTATTTGACACACAGAAAACGATATTTCGATGCATTTTTGTGCAATGTACTGGAAATCGTGTTAAACACAAGTTTCAAACTGAAATATTAATGTTATGCTAGAAACCTGTGTATTTGCTGCTGAAATCGCATTTAAAGTAAATATCACATTGACATCCGAATGTGATGTTAGAAATGTCTACGCATTTGCTGCCAATACGCGAATTCAACGTATTTTACACACTGAATACGATATTTCTATGCATTTTTGTGCAATGTACTGGAAATCTTGTTAAACACAAGTTTCACATTGAAATATGAATGTTATGCTAGAAACCTGTGTATTTGCTGCTGAAATCGCATTTAACGTAAATATCACATTGAAATACGAATGTGATGTTAGAAATGTCTAAGCATTTGCTGCCAAAACGCGAATTCAACGTATTTTACACACTGAATACGATATTGAGATGCATTTTTGTGCAATGTACTGGAAATCGTGTAAAATGCAAGCTTCACATTGAAATATGAATGTTATGCTAGAAACCTGTGTATTTGCTGCTGAAATCGCATTTAACGTAAATATCACATCGAAATACGAATGTGATGTTAGAAATGTCTCCGCATTTGCTGCCAAAACGCGAATTCAACGTATTTTACACACTGAATACGACATTGAGATGCATTTTTGTGCAATGTACTGAAAATCGTGTGAAACACAAGTTTCACATTTAAATATGAATGTTATGCTAGAAACCTGTGTATATGCTGCTGAAATCGCATTTAACGTAAATATCACATTGAAATCCGAATGTGATGTTAGAAATATCTGTGCATTTGCTGCAGAAACGCGAATTCAACATATTTTTCAAACTGAATACAATATTTAGATGCATTTTTGTGTAATGTACTGAAAATCGTGTGAAACAAAAGTTTCACATTAAAATATGCTTGTTATGCTAGAAACCTGCGTATTTGTCGCTGAAATCGCATTTAAGGTAATTATCACATTGAAATCCGAATGTGACGTTAGAAATGTCTACGCATTTGCTGCCAAAACGCGAATTCAACGTATTTTACACACTGAATACGATATTTCGATGCATTTTTGTGCAATGTACTGAAAATCGTGTAAAACGCAAGTTTCACACTGAAATATGAATGTTATGCTAGTAACCTGTGTATTTGCGGCTGAAATCGCATTTAACGTAAATATGACATTGAAATACGAATGTGATGTTAGAAATGTCTACGCATTTGCTGCCAAAACGCGAATTCAACGTATTTTACACACTGAATACGATATTGAGATGCATTTTTGTGCAATGTACTGAAAATCGTGTAAAATGCAAGCTTCACATTGAAATATGAATGTTATGCTAGAAACCTGTGTATTTGCTGCTGAAATCGCATTTAACGTAAATATCACATCGAAATACAAATGTGATGTTAGAAATGTCTCCGCATTTGCTGCCAAAACGCGAATTCAACGTATTTTACACACTGAATACGACATTGAGATGCATTTTTGTGCAATGTACTGAAAATCGTGTGAAACACAAGTTTCACATTTAAATATGAATGTTATGCTAGAAACCTGTGTATATGCTGCTGAAATCGCATTTAACGTAAATATCACATTGAAATCCGAATGTGATGTTAGAAATATCTGTGCATTTGCTGCAGAAACGCGAATTCAACATATTTTTCAAACTGAATACAATATTTAGATGCATTTTTGTGTAATGTACTGAAAATCGTGTGAAACAAAAGTTTCACATTAAAATATGCTTGTTATGCTAGAAACCTGCGTATTTGTCGCTGAAATCGCATTTAAGGTAATTATCACATTGAAATCCGAATGTGACGTTAGAAATGTCTACGCATTTGCTGCCAAAACGCGAAATCAACGTATTTTACACACTGAATACGATATTTCGATGCATTTTTGTGCAATGTACTGAAAATCGTGTAAAACGCAAGTTTCACACTGAAATATGAATGTTATGCTAGTAACCTGTGTATTTGCGGCTGAAATCGCATTTAACGTAAATATGACATTGAAATACGAATGTGATGTTAGAAATGTCTACGCATTTGCTGCCAAAACGCGAATTCAACGTATTTTACACACTGAATACGATATTGAGATGCATTTTTGTGCAATGTACTGGAAGTCGTGTTAAACACAAGTTTCCCATTGAAATATGAATGTTATGCTAGAAACCTGTGTATTTGCTGCTGAAATCGCATTTAACGTAAATATCACATTGAAATACAAATGTGATGTTAGAAAAGTCCATGCATTTGCTGCCAAAACGCGAATTCAACGTATTTTACACACTGAAAACGATATTTCGATGCATTTTTGTGCAATGTACTGGAAATCGTGTTAAACACAAGTTTCAAACTGAAATATTAATGTTATGCTAGAAACCTGTGTATTTGCTGCTGAAATCGCATTTAAAGTAAATATCACATTGAAATACGAATGTGATGTTAGAAATGTCCAAGCATTTGCTGCCAAAACGCAAATTCAACGTATTTTACACACTGAATACGATATTTCGATGCGTTTTTGTGGAATGCACTGGAAATCGTGTTAAACACAAGTTTCAAACTGAAATATGAATGTTATGCTAGAAACCTGTGTATTAGCCGCTGATATCGCATTTAACGTAAATATCACATTGAAATCCGAATGTGATGTTAGAAATGTCTACGCATTTGCTGCCAAAACGCGAATTCAACGTATTTTACACACTGAATACGATATTGAGATGCATTTTTGTGCAATGTACTGGAAATCGTGTTAAACTCAAGTTTCACATTGAAATATGAATGTTGTGCTAGAAACCTGTGTATTTGCTGCTGAAATCGCATTTAACGTAAATATCACATTGAAATACGAATGTGATATTAGAAATGTCTACGCATTTGCTACCAAAACGCGAATTCAACGTATTTTACACACTGAATACGATATTTAGATGCATTTTTGTGCAATGTACTGAAAATCGTGTAAAACACAAGTTTTTAATTGAAATATGAATGTTATGCTAGAAACCTGTGTATTTGCTGCTGAAATCGCATTTAACGTAAATATCACATTGAAATACGAATGTGATGTTAGAAATGTCTACGCATTTGCTGCCAAATCGCGAATTCAACGTATTTTACACACTGAATACGATATTTAGATGCATTTTTGTGCAATGTACTGAAAATCGTGTGAAACACAAGTTTCACATATAAATATGAATGTTATGCTAGAAACCTGTGTATTTGCTGCTGAAATCGCATTTAACGTAAATATCACATTGAAATACGAATGTGTTGTTAGAAATGTTTACGCATTTCCTGCCAAAACGCGAATTCAACGTATTTTACACACTGAATACGATATTTAGATGCACTTTTGTGCAATGTACTGAAAATCGTGTAAAACGCAAGTTTCACACTGAAATATGAATGTTATGCTAGAAACCTGTGTATTTGCTGCTGATATCGCATTTAACGTAAATATCACATCGAAATACGAATGTGATGTTAGAAATGTCTCCGCATTTGCTGCCAAAACGCGAATTCAACGTATTTTACACACTGAATACGACATTGAGATGCATTTTTGTGCAATGTACTGAAAATCGTGTGAAACACAAGTTTCACATTTAAATATGAATGTTATGCTAGAAACCTGTGTATATGCTGCTGAAATCGCATTTAACGTAAATATCACATTGAAATCCGAATGTGATGTTAGAAATATCTGTGCATTTGCTGCAGAAACGCGAATTCAACATATTTTTCAAACTGAATACAATATTTAGATGCATTTTTGTGTAATGTACTGAAAATCGTGTGAAACAAAAGTTTCACATTAAAATATGCTTGTTATGCTAGAAACCTGCGTATTTGTCGCTGAAATCGCATTTAAGGTAATTATCACATTGAAATCCGAATGTGACGTTAGAAATGTCTACGCATTTGCTGCCAAAACGCGAATTCAACGTATTTTACACACTGAATACGATATTTCGATGCATTTTTGTGCAATGTACTGAAAATCGTGTAAAACGCAAGTTTCACACTGAAATATGAATGTTATGCTAGTAACCTGTGTATTTGCGGCTGAAATCGCATTTAACGTAAATATGACATTGAAATACGAATGTGATGTTAGAAATGTCTACGCATTTGCTGCCAAAACGCGAATTCAACGTATTTTACACACTGAATACGATATTGAGATGCATTTTTGTGCAATGTACTGAAAATCGTGTAAAATGCAAGCTTCACATTGAAATATGAATGTTATGCTAGAAACCTGTGTATTTGCTGCTGAAATCGCATTTAACGTAAATATCACATCGAAATACGAATGTGATGTTAGAAATGTCTCCGCATTTGCTGCCAAAACGCGAATTCAACGTATTTTACACACTGAATACGACATTGAGATGCATTTTTGTGCAATGTACTGAAAATCGTGTGAAACACAAGTTTCACATTTAAATATGAATGTTATGCTAGAAACCTGTGTATATGCTGCTGAAATCGCATTTAACGTAAATATCACATTGAAATCCGAATGTGATGTTAGAAATATCTGTGCATTTGCTGCAGAAACGCGAATTCAACATATTTTTCAAACTGAATACAATATTTAGATGCATTTTTGTGTAATGTACTGAAAATCGTGTGAAACAAAAGTTTCACATTAAAATATGCTTGTTATGCTAGAAACCTGCGTATTTGTCGCTGAAATCGCATTTAAGGTAATTATCACATTGAAATCCGAATGTGACGTTAGAAATGTCTACGCATTTGCTGCCAAAACGCGAAATCAACGTATTTTACACACTGAATACGATATTTCGATGCATTTTTGTGCAATGTACTGAAAATCGTGTAAAACGCAAGTTTCACACTGAAATATGAATGTTATGCTAGTAACCTGTGTATTTGCGGCTGAAATCGCATTTAACGTAAATATGACATTGAAATACGAATGTGATGTTAGAAATGTCTACGCATTTGCTGCCAAAACGCGAATTCAACGTATTTTACACACTGAATACGATATTGAGATGCATTTTTGTGCAATGTACTGGAAGTCGTGTTAAACACAAGTTTCCCATTGAAATATGAATGTTATGCTAGAAACCTGTGTATTTGCTGCTGAAATCGCATTTAACGTAAATATCACATTGAAATACAAATGTGATGTTAGAAAAGTCCATGCATTTGCTGCCAAAACGCGAATTCAACGTATTTTACACACTGAAAACGATATTTCGATGCATTTTTGTGCAATGTACTGGAAATCGTGTTAAACACAAGTTTCAAACTGAAATATTAATGTTATGCTAGAAACCTGTGTATTTGCTGCTGAAATCGCATTTAAAGTAAATATCACATTGAAATACGAATGTGATGTTAGAAATGTCCAAGCATTTGCTGCCAAAACGCAAATTCAACGTATTTTACACACTGAATACGATATTTCGATGCGTTTTTGTGGAATGCACTGGAAATCGTGTTAAACACAAGTTTCAAACTGAAATATGAATGTTATGCTAGAAACCTGTGTATTAGCCGCTGATATCGCATTTAACGTAAATATCACATTGAAATCCGAATGTGATGTTAGAAATGTCTACGCATTTGCTGCCAAAACGCGAATTCAACGTATTTTACACACTGAATACGATATTGAGATGCATTTTTGTGCAATGTACTGGAAATCGTGTTAAACTCAAGTTTCACATTGAAATATGAATGTTGTGCTAGAAACCTGTGTATTTGCTGCTGAAATCGCATTTAACGTAAATATCACATTGAAATACGAATGTGATATTAGAAATGTCTACGCATTTGCTACCAAAACGCGAATTCAACGTATTTTACACACTGAATACGATATTTAGATGCATTTTTGTGCAATGTACTGAAAATCGTGTAAAACACAAGTTTTTAATTGAAATATGAATGTTATGCTAGAAACCTGTGTATTTGCTGCTGAAATCGCATTTAACGTAAATATCACATTGAAATACGAATGTGATGTTAGAAATGTCTACGCATTTGCTGCCAAATCGCGAATTCAACGTATTTTACACACTGAATACGATATTTAGATGCATTTTTGTGCAATGTACTGAAAATCGTGTGAAACACAAGTTTCACATATAAATATGAATGTTATGCTAGAAACCTGTGTATTTGCTGCTGAAATCGCATTTAACGTAAATATCACATTGAAATACGAATGTGTTGTTAGAAATGTTTACGCATTTCCTGCCAAAACGCGAATTCAACGTATTTTACACACTGAATACGATATTTAGATGCACTTTTGTGCAATGTACTGAAAATCGTGTAAAACGCAAGTTTCACACTGAAATATGAATGTTATGCTAGAAACCTGTGTATTTGCTGCTGATATCGCATTTAACGTAAATATCACATCGAAATACGAATGTGATGTTAGAAATGTCTCCGCATTTGCTGCCAAAACGCGAATTCAACGTATTTTACACACTGAATACGACATTGAGATGCATTTTTGTGCAATGTACTGAAAATCGTGTGAAACACAAGTTTCACATTTAAATATGAATGTTATGCTAGAAACCTGTGTATATGCTGCTGAAATCGCATTTAACGTAAATATCACATTGAAATCCGAATGTGATGTTAGAAATATCTGTGCATTTGCTGCAGAAACGCGAATTCAACATATTTTTCAAACTGAATACAATATTTAGATGCATTTTTGTGTAATGTACTGAAAATCGTGTGAAACAAAAGTTTCACATTAAAATATGCTTGTTATGCTAGAAACCTGCGTATTTGTCGCTGAAATCGCATTTAAGGTAATTATCACATTGAAATCCGAATGTGACGTTAGAAATGTCTACGCATTTGCTGCCAAAACGCGAATTCAACGTATTTTACACACTGAATACGATATTTCGATGCATTTTTGTGCAATGTACTGAAAATCGTGTAAAACGCAAGTTTCACACTGAAATATGAATGTTATGCTAGTAACCTGTGTATTTGCGGCTGAAATCGCATTTAACGTAAATATGACATTGAAATACGAATGTGATGTTAGAAATGTCTACGCATTTGCTGCCAAAACGCGAATTCAACGTATTTTACACACTGAATACGATATTGAGATGCATTTTTGTGCAATGTACTGGAAGTCGTGTTAAACACAAGTTTCCCATTGAAATATGAATGTTATGCTAGAAACCTGTGTATTTGCTGCTGAAATCGCATTTAACGTAAATATCACATTGAAATACGAATGTGATGTTAGAAAAGTCCAAGCATTTGCTGCCAAAACGCGAATTCAACGTATTTTACACACTGAAAACGATATTTCGATGCATTTTTGTGCAATGTACTGGAAATCGTGTTAAACACAAGTTTCAAACTGAAATATTAATGTTATGCTAGAAACCTGTGTATTTGCTGCTGAAATCGCATTTAAAGTAAATATCACATTGAAATACGAATGTGATGTTAGAAATGTCCAAGCATTTGCTGCCAAAACGCAAATTCAACGTATTTTACACACTGAATACGATATTTCGATGCGTTTTTGTGGAATGCACTGGAAATCGTGTTAAACACAAGTTTCAAACTGAAATATGAATGTTATGCTAGAAACCTGTGTATTAGCCGCTGATATCGCATTTAACGTAAATATCACATTGAAATCCGAATGTGATGTTAGAAATGTCTACGCATTTGCTGCCAAAACGCGAATTCAACGTATTTTACACACTGAATACGATATTGAGATGCATTTTTGTGCAATGTACTGGAAATCGTGTTAAACTCAAGTTTCACATTGAAATATGAATGTTGTGCTAGAAACCTGTGTATTTGCTGCTGAAATCGCATTTAACGTAAATATCACATTGAAATACGAATGTGATATTAGAAATGTCTACGCATTTGCTACCAAAACGCGAATTCAACGTATTTTACACACTGAATACGATATTTAGATGCATTTTTGTGCAATGTACTGAAAATCGTGTAAAACACAAGTTTTTAATTGAAATATGAATGTTATGCTAGAAACCTGTGTATTTGCTGCTGAAATCGCATTTAACGTAAATATCACATTGAAATACGAATGTGATGTTAGAAATGTCTACGCATTTGCTGCCAAATCGCGAATTCAACGTATTTTACACACTGAATACGATATTTAGATGCATTTTTGTGCAATGTACTGAAAATCGTGTGAAACACAAGTTTCACATATAAATATGAATGTTATGCTAGAAACCTGTGTATTTGCTGCTGAAATCGCATTTAACGTAAATATCACATTGAAATACGAATGTGTTGTTAGAAATGTTTACGCATTTCCTGCCAAAACGCGAATTCAACGTATTTTACACACTGAATACGATATTTAGATGCACTTTTGTGCAATGTACTGAAAATCGTGTAAAACGCAAGTTTCACACTGAAATATGAATGTTATGCTAGAAACCTGTGTATTTGCTGCTGATATCGCATTTAACGTAAATATCACATCGAAATACGAATGTGATGTTAGAAATGTCTCCGCATTTGCTGCCAAAACGCGAATTCAACGTATTTTACACACTGAATACGACATTGAGATGCATTTTTGTGCAATGTACTGAAAATCGTGTGAAACACAAGTTTCACATTTAAATATGAATGTTATGCTAGAAACCTGTGTATATGCTGCTGAAATCGCATTTAACGTAAATATCACATTGAAATCCGAATGTGATGTTAGAAATATCTGTGCATTTGCTGCAGAAACGCGAATGCAACATATTTTTCAAACTGAATACAATATTTAGATGCATTTTTGTGTAATGTACTGAAAATCGTGTGAAACAAAAGTTTCACATTAAAATATGCTTGTTATGCTAGAAACCTGCGTATTTGTCGCTGAAATCGCATTTAAGGTAATTATCACATTGAAATCCGAATGTGACGTTAGAAATGTCTACGCATTTGCTGCCAAAACGCGAATTCAACGTATTTTACACACTGAATACGATATTTCGATGCATTTTTGTGCAATGTACTGAAAATCGTGTAAAACGCAAGTTTCACACTGAAATATGAATGTTATGCTAGTAACCTGTGTATTTGCGGCTGAAATCGCATTTAACGTAAATATGACATTGAAATACGAATGTGATGTTAGAAATGTCTACGCATTTGCTGCCAAAACGCGAATTCAACGTATTTTACACACTGAATACGATATTGAGATGCATTTTTGTGCAATGTACTGGAAGTCGTGTTAAACACAAGTTTCCCATTGAAATATGAATGTTATGCTAGAAACCTGTGTATTTGCTGCTGAAATCGCATTTAACGTAAATATCACATTGAAATACGAATGTGATGTTAGAAAAGTCCAAGCATTTGCTGCCAAAACGCGAATTCAACGTATTTTACACACTGAAAACGATATTTCGATGCATTTTTGTGCAATGTACTGGAAATCGTGTTAAACACAAGTTTCAAACTGAAATATTAATGTTATGCTAGAAACCTGTGTATTTGCTGCTGAAATCGCATTTAAAGTAAATATCACATTGAAATACGAATGTGATGTTAGAAATGTCCAAGCATTTGCTGCCAAAACGCAAATTCAACGTATTTTACACACTGAATACGATATTTCGATGCGTTTTTGTGGAATGCACTGGAAATCGTGTTAAACACAAGTTTCAAACTGAAATATGAATGTTATGCTAGAAACCTGTGTATTAGCCGCTGATATCGCATTTAACGTAAATATCACATTGAAATCCGAATGTGATGTTAGAAATGTCTACGCATTTGCTGCCAAAACGCGAATTCAACGTATTTTACACACTGAATACGATATTGAGATGCATTTTTGTGCAATGTACTGGAAATCGTGTTAAACTCAAGTTTCACATTGAAATATGAATGTTGTGCTAGAAACCTGTGTATTTGCTGCTGAAATCGCATTTAACGTAAATATCACATTGAAATACGAATGTGATATTAGAAATGTCTACGCATTTGCTACCAAAACGCGAATTCAACGTATTTTACACACTGAATACGATATTTAGATGCATTTTTGTGCAATGTACTGAAAATCGTGTAAAACACAAGTTTTTAATTGAAATATGAATGTTATGCTAGAAACCTGTGTATTTGCTGCTGAAATCGCATTTAACGTAAATATCACATTGAAATACGAATGTGATGTTAGAAATGTCTACGCATTTGCTGCCAAATCGCGAATTCAACGTATTTTACACACTGAATACGATATTTAGATGCATTTTTGTGCAATGTACTGAAAATCGTGTGAAACACAAGTTTCACATATAAATATGAATGTTATGCTAGAAACCTGTGTATTTGCTGCTGAAATCGCATTTAACGTAAATATCACATTGAAATACGAATGTGTTGTTAGAAATGTTTACGCATTTCCTGCCAAAACGCGAATTCAACGTATTTTACACACTGAATACGATATTTAGATGCACTTTTGTGCAATGTACTGAAAATCGTGTAAAACGCAAGTTTCACACTGAAATATGAATGTTATGCTAGAAACCTGTGTATTTGCTGCTGATATCGCATTTAACGTAAATATCACATCGAAATACGAATGTGATGTTAGAAATGTCTCCGCATTTGCTGCCAAAACGCGAATTCAACGTATTTTACACACTGAATACGACATTGAGATGCATTTTTGTGCAATGTACTGAAAATCGTGTGAAACACAAGTTTCACATTTAAATATGAATGTTATGCTAGAAACCTGTGTATATGCTGCTGAAATCGCATTTAACGTAAATATCACATTGAAATCCGAATGTGATGTTAGAAATATCTGTGCATTTGCTGCAGAAACGCGAATGCAACATATTTTTCAAACTGAATACAATATTTAGATGCATTTTTGTGTAATGTACTGAAAATCGTGTGAAACAAAAGTTTCACATTAAAATATGCTTGTTATGCTAGAAACCTGCGTATTTGTCGCTGAAATCGCATTTAAGGTAATTATCACATTGAAATCCGAATGTGACGTTAGAAATGTCTACGCATTTGCTGCCAAAACGCGAATTCAACGTATTTTACACACTGAATACGATATTTCGATGCATTTTTGTGCAATGTACTGAAAATCGTGTAAAACGCAAGTTTCACACTGAAATATGAATGTTATGCTAGTAACCTGTGTATTTGCGGCTGAAATCGCATTTAACGTAAATATGACATTGAAATACGAATGTGATGTTAGAAATGTCTACGCATTTGCTGCCAAAACGCGAATTCAACGTATTTTACACACTGAATACGATATTGAGAAGCATTTTTGTGCAATGTACTGGAAGTCGTGTTAAACATAAGTTTCCCATTGAAATATGAATGTTATGCTAGAAACCTGTGTATTTGCTGCTGAAATCGCGTTTAACGTAAATATCACATTGAAATACGAATGTGATGTTAGAAATGTTCAAGCATTTGCTGCCAAAACGCGAATTCAACGTATTTTACACACTGAAAACGATATTTCGATGCATTTTTGTGCAATGTACTGGAAATCGTGTTAAACACAAGTTTCAAACTGAAATATTAATGTTATGCTAGAAACCTGTGTATTTGCTGCTGAAATCGCATTTAAAGTAAATATCACATTGAAATACGAATGTGATGTTAGAAATGTCCAAGCATTTGCTGCCAAAACGCAAATTCAACGTATTTTACACACTGAATACGATATTTCGATGCGTTTTTGTGGAATGCACTGGAAATCGTGTTAAACACAAGTTTCAAACTGAAATATGAATGTTATGCTAGAAACCTGTGTATTAGCCGCTGATATCGCATTTAACGTAAATATCACATTGAAATCCGAATGTGATGTTAGAAATGTCTACGCATTTGCTGCCAAAACGCGAATTCAACGTATTTTACACACTGAATACGATATTGCGATGCATTTTTGTGCAATGTACTGGAAATCGTGTTAAACTCAAGTTTCACATTGAAATATGAATGTTGTGCTAGAAACCCGTGTATTTGCTGCTGAAATCGCATTTAACGTAAATATCACATTGAAATACGAATGTGATGTTAGAAATGTCTAAGCATTTGCTGCCAAAACGCGAATTCAGCGTATTTTACACACTGAATACGATATTTCGATGCATTTTTGTGCAATGTACTGGAAATCGTGTTAAACTCAAGTTTCACATTGAAATATGAATGTTATGCTAGAAACCTGTGTATTTGCTGCTGAAATCGCATTTAACGTAAATATCACATTGAAATACGAATGTGATGTTAGAAATGTCTACGCATTTGCTGCCAAAACGCGAATTCAACGTATTTTACACACTGAATACGATATTTCGATGCATTTTTTGCAATGTACTGGAAATAGTGTTAAACTCAAGTTTCACATTGAAATATGAATGTTATGCTAGAAACCTGTGTATTTGCTGCTGAAATCGCATGTAACGTAAATATCACATTGAAATCCGAATGTGATGCTAGAAATGTCTACGCATTTGCTGCCAAAACGATACGAATACGATATTGAGATGCATTTTTGTGCAATGTACTGGAAATCGTGTAAAACACAAGTTTCACATTGAAATACGAATGTTATGCTAGAAACCTGTGTATTTGCTGCTGAAATCGCATTTAACGTAAATATCACATTGAAATCCAAATGTGATGTTAGAAATGTCTACGCATTTGCTGCCAAAACGCGAATTCAACGTATTTTACACACTGAATACGACATTGAGATGCATTTTTGTGCAATGTTCTGAAAATCGTGTGAAACACAAGTTTCACATTTAAATATGAATGTTATGCTAGAAACCTGTGTATTTGCTGCTGAAATCGCATTTAACGTAAATAACACATTGAAATCCGAATGTGGTGTTAGAAATATCTGTGCATTTGCTGCAGATACGCGAATTCAACATATTTTTCAAACTGAATACGATATTTCGATGCATTTTTGTGCAATGTACTGGAAATCGTGTTAAACACAAGTTTCAAACTGAAATATGAATGTTATGCTAGAAACCTGTGTATTTGCTGCTGAAATCGCATTTAACGTAAATATCACATTGAAATCCAAATGTGATGTTAGAAATGTCTACGCATTTGCTGCCAAAACGAGAATTCAACGTATTTTACCCACTGAATACGATATTTAGATGCATTTTTGTGCAATATACTGAAAATCGTGTAAAACGCAAGTTTTATGTTATGCTAGAAACCTGTGTATTTGCTGCTGAAATCGCATTTAACGTAAATAACACATTGAAATCCGAATGTGGTGTTAGAAATATCTACGCATTTGAGGCCAATACGCGAATTCAACGTATTTTACACACTGAATACGATATTTCGATGCATTTTTGTGCAATGTACTGAAAATCGTGTAAAACGCAAGTTTCACACTGAAATATGAATGTTATGCTAGAAACCTGTGTATTTTCTGCTGAAATCGCATTTAACGTAATTATCACATTGAAATACGAATGTGATGTTATAAATGTCTACGCATTTGCTGCCAAAACGCGAATTCAACGTATTTGACACACAGAAAACGATATTTCGATGCATTTTTGTGCAATGTACTGGAAATCGTGTTAAACACAAGTTTCAAACTGAAATATTAATGTTATGCTAGAAACCTGTGTATTTGCTGCTGAAATCGCATTTAAAGTAAATATCACATTGACATCCGAATGTGATGTTAGAAATGTCTACGCATTTGCTGCCAATACGCGAATTCAACGTATTTTACACACTGAATACGATATTTCTATGCATTTTTGTGCAATGTACTGGAAATCTTGTTAAACACAAGTTTCACATTGAAATATGAATGTTATGCTAGAAACCTGTGTATTTGCTGCTGAAATCGCATTTAACGTAAATATCACATTGAAATACGAATGTGATGTTAGAAATGTCTAAGCATTTGCTGCCAAAACGCGAATTCAACGTATTTTACACACTGAATACGATATTGAGATGCATTTTTGTGCAATGTACTGGAAATCGTGTTAAACTCAAGTTTTACATTGAAATATGAATGTTATGCTAGAAACCTGTGTATTTGCTGCTGAAATCGCATTTAACGTAAATATCACATTGAAATACGAATATGATGTTAGAAATGTCTACGCATTTGCTGCCAAAACGCGAATTCAACGTATTTTACACACTGAATACGATATTTCGATGCATCTTTGTGCAATGTACTGGAAATCGTATTAAACACAAGTTTCACATTGAAATATGAACGTTATGCTAGAATCCTGTGTATTTGCTGCTGAAATCGCCTTTAAAGTAAATATCACATTGAAATACGAATGTGATGTTCGAAATGTCTACGCATTTGCTGCCAATACGCGAATTCAACGTATTTTACACACTGAATACGATATTTCGATGCATTTATGTGCAATGTACTGAAAATCGTGTAAAACACAAGTTTCACACTGAAATATGAATGTTATGCTAGAAACCTGTGTATTTGCTGCTGAAATCGCATTTAACGTAATTATCACATTGAAATACGAATGTGATATTAGAAATGTCTACGCATTTGCTGCCAAAACGCGAATTCAACGTATTTTACACACTGAATACGATATTGAGATGCATTTTTGTGCAATGTACTGAAAATCGTGTAAAATGCAAGCTTCACATTGAAATATGAATGTTATGCTAGAAACCTGTGTATTTGCTGCTGAAATCGCATTTAACGTAAATATCACATCGAAATACGAATGTGATGTTAGAAATGTCTCCGCATTTGCTGCCAAAACGCGAATTCAACGTATTTTACACACTGAATACGATATTTCGATGCGTTTTTGTGCAATGTACTGGAAATCGCGTTAAACACAAGTTTCAAACTGAAATATGAATGTTATGCTAGAAACCTGTGTATTTGCTGCTGAAATCGCATTTACCGTAAATATCACATTGAAATACGAATGTGATGTTAGAAATGTCTACGCATTTGCTGCCAAATCGCGAATTCAACGTATTTTACACACTGAATACGATATTTAGATGCATTTTTGTGCAATGTACTGAAAATCGTGTGAAACACAAGTTTCACATATAAATATGAATGTTATGCTAGAAACCTGTGTATTTGCTGCTGAAATCGCATTTAACGTAAATATCACATTGAAATACGAATGTGTTGTTAGAAATGTTTACGCATTTCCTGCCAAAACGCCAATTCAACGTATTTTACACACTGAATACGATATTTAGATGCACTTTTGTGCAATGTACTGAAAATCGTGTAAAACGCAAGTTTCACACTGAAATATGAATGTTATGCTAGAAACCTGTGTATTTGCTGCTGATATCGCATTTAACGTAAATATCACATCGAAATACGAATGTGATGTTAGAAATGTCTCCGCATTTGCTGCCAAAACGCGAATTCAACGTATTTTACACACTGAATACGACATTGAGATGCATTTTTGTGCAATGTACTGAAAATCTTGTGAAACACAAGTTTCACATTTAAATATGAATGTTATGCTAGAAACCTGTGTATATGCTGCTGAAATCGCATTTAACGTAAATATCACATTGAAATCCGAATGTGATGTTAGAAATATCTGTGCATTTGCTGCAGAAACGCGAATTCAACATATTTTTCAAACTGAATACAATATTTAGATGCATTTTTGTGTAATGTACTGAAAATCGTGTGAAACAAAAGTTTCACATTAAAATATGCTTGTTATGCTAGAAACCTGCGTATTTGTCGCTGAAATCGCATTTAAGGTAATTATCACATTGAAATCCGAATGTGACGTTAGAAATGTCTACGCATTTGCTGCCAAAACGCGAATTCAACGTATTTTACACACTGAATACGATATTGAGATGCATTTTTGTGCAATGTACTGGAAGTCGTGTTAAACACAAGTTTCCCATTGAAATATGAATGTTATGCTAGAAACCTGTGTATTTGCTGCTGAAATCGCATTTAACGTAAATATCACATTGAAATACGAATGTGATGTTAGAAAAGTCCAAGCATTTGCTGCCAAAACGCGAATTCAACGTATTTTACACACTGAAAACGATATTTCGATGCATTTTTGTGCAATGTACTGGAAATCGTGTTAAACACAAGTTTCAAACTGAAATATTAATGTTATGCTAGAAACCTGTGTATTTGCTGCTGAAATCGCATTTAAAGTAAATATCACATTGAAATACGAATGTGATGTTAGAAATGTCCAAGCATTTGCTGCCAAAACGCAAATTCAACGTATTTTACACACTGAATACGATATTTCGATGCGTTTTTGTGGAATGCACTGGAAATCGTGTTAAACACAAGTTTCAAACTGAAATATGAATGTTATGCTAGAAACCTGTGTATTAGCCGCTGATATCGCATTTAACGTAAATATCACATTGAAATCCGAATGTGATGTTAGAAATGTCTACGCATTTGCTGCCAAAACGCGAATTCAACGTATTTTACACACTGAATACGATATTGAGATGCATTTTTGTGCAATGTACTGGAAATCGTGTTAAACTCAAGTTTCACATTGAAATATGAATGTTGTGCTAGAAACCTGTGTATTTGCTGCTGAAATCGCATTTAACGTAAATATCACATTGAAATACGAATGTGATATTAGAAATGTCTACGCATTTGCTACCAAAACGCGAATTCAACGTATTTTACACACTGAATACGATATTTAGATGCATTTTTGTGCAATGTACTGAAAATCGTGTAAAACACAAGTTTTTAATTGAAATATGAATGTTATGCTAGAAACCTGTGTATTTGCTGCTGAAATCGCATTTAACGTAAATATCACATTGAAATACGAATGTGATGTTAGAAATGTCTACGCATTTGCTGCCAAATCGCGAATTCAACGTATTTTACACACTGAATACGATATTTAGATGCATTTTTGTGCAATGTACTGAAAATCGTGTGAAACACAAGTTTCACATATAAATATGAATGTTATGCTAGAAACCTGTGTATTTGCTGCTGAAATCTCATTTAACGTAAATATCACATTGAAATACGAATGTGTTGTTAGAAATGTTTACGCATTTCCTGCCAAAACGCGAATTCAACGTATTTTACACACTGAATACGATATTTAGATGCACTTTTGTGCAATGTACTGAAAATCGTGTAAAACGCAAGTTTCACACTGAAATATGAATGTTATGCTAGAAACCTGTGTATTTGCTGCTGATATCGCATTTAACGTAAATATCACATCGAAATACGAATGTGATGTTAGAAATGTCTCCGCATTTGCTGCCAAAACGCGAATTCAACGTATTTTACACACTGAATACGACATTGAGATGCATTTTTGTGCAATGTACTGAAAATCGTGTGAAACACAAGTTTCACATTTAAATATGAATGTTATGCTAGAAACCTGTGTATATGCTGCTGAAACCGCATTTAACGTAAATATCACATTGAAATCCGAATGTGATGTTAGAAATATCTGTGCATTTGCTGCAGAAACGCGAATGCAACATATTTTTCAAACTGAATACAATATTTAGATGCATTTTTGTGTAATGTACTGAAAATCGTGTGAAACAAAAGTTTCACATTAAAATATGCTTGTTATGCTAGAAACCTGCGTATTTGTCGCTGAAATCGCATTTAAGGTAATTATCACATTGAAATCCGAATGTGACGTTAGAAATGTCTACGCATTTGCTGCCAAAACGCGAATTCAACGTATTTTACACACTGAATACGATATTTCGATGCATTTTTGTGCAATGTACTGAAAATCGTGTAAAACGCAAGTTTCACACTGAAATATGAATGTTATGCTAGTAACCTGTGTATTTGCGGCTGAAATCGCATTTAACGTAAATATGACATTGAAATACGAATGTGATGTTAGAAATGTCTACGCATTTGCTGCCAAAACGCGAATTCAACGTATTTTACACACTGAATACGATATTGAGAAGCATTTTTGTGCAATGTACTGGAAGTCGTGTTAAACATAAGTTTCCCATTGAAATATGAATGTTATGCTAGAAACCTGTGTATTTGCTGCTGAAATCGCATTTAACGTAAATATCACATTGAAATACGAATGTGATGTTAGAAATGTCCAAGCATTTGCTGCCAAAACGCGAATTCAACGTATTTTACACACTGAAAACGATATTTCGATGCATTTTTGTGCAATGTACTGGAAATCGTGTTAAACACAAGTTTCAAACTGAAATATTAATGTTATGCTAGAAACCTGTGTATTTGCTGCTGAAATCGCATTTAAAGTAAATATCACATTGAAATACGAATGTGATGTTAGAAATGTCCAAGCATTTGCTGCCAAAACGCAAATTCAACGTATTTTACACACTGAATACGATATTTCGATGCGTTTTTGTGGAATGCACTGGAAATCGTGTTAAACACAAGTTTCAAACTGAAATATGAATGTTATGCTAGAAACCTGTGTATTAGCCGCTGATATCGCATTTAACGTAAATATCACATTGAAATCCGAATGTGATGTTAGAAATGTCTACGCATTTGCTGCCAAAACGCGAATTCAACGTATTTTACACACTGAATACGATATTGAGATGCATTTTTGTGCAATGTACTGGAAATCGTGTTAAACTCAAGTTTCACATTGAAATATGAATGTTGTGCTAGAAACCTGTGTATTTGCTGCTGAAATCGCATTTAACGTAAATATCACATTGAAATACGAATGTGATATTAGAAATGTCTACGCATTTGCTACCAAAACGCGAATTCAACGTATTTTACACACTGAATACGATATTTAGATGCATTTTTGTGCAATGTACTGAAAATCGTGTAAAACACAAGTTTTTAATTGAAATATGAATGTTATGCTAGAAACCTGTGTATTTGCTGCTGAAATCGCATTTAACGTAAATATCACATTGAAATACGAATGTGATGTTAGAAATGTCTACGCATTTGCTGCCAAATCGCGAATTCAACGTATTTTACACACTGAATACGATATTTAGATGCATTTTTGTGCAATGTACTGAAAATCGTGTGAAACACAAGTTTCACATATAAATATGAATGTTATGCTAGAAACCTGTGTATTTGCTGCTGAAATCTCATTTAACGTAAATATCACATTGAAATACGAATGTGTTGTTAGAAATGTTTACGCATTTCCTGCCAAAACGCGAATTCAACGTATTTTACACACTGAATACGATATTTAGATGCACTTTTGTGCAATGTACTGAAAATCGTGTAAAACGCAAGTTTCACACTGAAATATGAATGTTATGCTAGAAACCTGTGTATTTGCTGCTGATATCGCATTTAACGTAAATATCACATCGAAATACGAATGTGATGTTAGAAATGTCTCCGCATTTGCTGCCAAAACGCGAATTCAACGTATTTTACACACTGAATACGACATTGAGATGCATTTTTGTGCAATGTACTGAAAATCGTGTGAAACACAAGTTTCACATTTAAATATGAATGTTATGCTAGAAACCTGTGTATATGCTGCTGAAACCGCATTTAACGTAAATATCACATTGAAATCCGAATGTGATGTTAGAAATATCTGTGCATTTGCTGCAGAAACGCGAATGCAACATATTTTTCAAACTGAATACAATATTTAGATGCATTTTTGTGTAATGTACTGAAAATCGTGTGAAACAAAAGTTTCACATTAAAATATGCTTGTTATGCTAGAAACCTGCGTATTTGTCGCTGAAATCGCATTTAAGGTAATTATCACATTGAAATCCGAATGTGACGTTAGAAATGTCTACGCATTTGCTGCCAAAACGCGAATTCAACGTATTTTACACACTGAATACGATATTTCGATGCATTTTTGTGCAATGTACTGAAAATCGTGTAAAACGCAAGTTTCACACTGAAATATGAATGTTATGCTAGTAACCTGTGTATTTGCGGCTGAAATCGCATTTAACGTAAATATGACATTGAAATACGAATGTGATGTTAGAAATGTCTACGCATTTGCTGCCAAAACGCGAATTCAACGTATTTTACACACTGAATACGATATTGAGAAGCATTTTTGTGCAATGTACTGGAAGTCGTGTTAAACATAAGTTTCCCATTGAAATATGAATGTTATGCTAGAAACCTGTGTATTTGCTGCTGAAATCGCATTTAACGTAAATATCACATTGAAATACGAATGTGATGTTAGAAATGTCCAAGCATTTGCTGCCAAAACGCGAATTCAACGTATTTTACACACTGAAAACGATATTTCGATGCATTTTTGTGCAATGTACTGGAAATCGTGTTAAACACAAGTTTCAAACTGAAATATTAATGTTATGCTAGAAACCTGTGTATTTGCTGCTGAAATCGCATTTAAAGTAAATATCACATTGAAATACGAATGTGATGTTAGAAATGTCCAAGCATTTGCTGCCAAAACGCAAATTCAACGTATTTTACACACTGAATACGATATTTCGATGCGTTTTTGTGGAATGCACTGGAAATCGTGTTAAACACAAGTTTCAAACTGAAATATGAATGTTATGCTAGAAACCTGTGTATTAGCCGCTGATATCGCATTTAACGTAAATATCACATTGAAATCCGAATGTGATGTTAGAAATGTCTACGCATTTGCTGCCAAAACGCGAATTCAACGTATTTTACACACTGAATACGATATTGAGATGCATTTTTGTGCAATGTACTGGAAATCGTGTTAAACTCAAGTTTCACATTGAAATATGAATGTTGTGCTAGAAACCCGTGTATTTGCTGCTGAAATCGCATTTAACGTAAATATCACATTGAAATACGAATGTGATGTTAGAAATGTCTAAGCATTTGCTGCCAAAACGCGAATTCAGCGTATTTTACACACTGAATACGATATTTCGATGCATTTTTGTGCAATGTACTGGAAATCGTGTTAAACTCAAGTTTCACATTGAAATATGAATGTTATGCTAGAAACCTGTGTATTTGCTGCTGAAATCGCATTTAACGTAAATATCACATTGAAATACGAATGTGATGTTAGAAATGTCTACGCATTTGCTGCCAAAACGCGAATTCAACGTATTTTACACACTGAATACGATATTTCGATGCATTTTTTTGCAATGTACTGGAAATAGTGTTAAACTCAAGTTTCACATTGAAATATGAATGTTATGCTAGAAACCTGTGTATTTGCTGCTGAAATCGCATGTAACGTAAATATCACATTGAAATCCGAATGTGATGCTAGAAATGTCTACGCATTTGCTGCCAAAACGATACGAATACGATATTGAGATGCATTTTTGTGCAATGTACTGGAAATCGTGTAAAACACAAGTTTCACATTGAAATACGAATCTTATGCTAGAAACCTGTGTATTTGCTGCTGAAATCGCATTTAACGTAAATATCACATTGAAATCCAAATGTGATGTTAGAAATGTCTACGCATTTGCTGCCAAAACGCGAATTCAACGTATTTTACACACTGAATACGACATTGAGATGCATTTTTGTGCAATGTTCTGAAAATCGTGTGAAACACAAGTTTCACATTTAAATATGAATGTTATGCTAGAAACCTGTGTATTTGCTGCTGAAATCGCATTTAACGTAAATATCACATTGAAATCCGAATGTGATGTTAGAAATATCGGTGCATTTGCTGCAGAAACGCGAATTCAACATATTTTTCAAACTGAATACGATATTTAGATGCATTTTTGTGAAATGTACTGAAAATCGTGTGAAACGCAAGTTTCACATTAAAATATGGTTGTTATGCTAGAAACCTGCGTATTTGCTGCTGAAATCGCATTTAACGTAAATATCACATTGAAATCCGAATGTGATGTTAGAAATGTCTACGCATTTGCTGCCAAAACGCGAATTCAACGTATTTTACACACTGAATACGATATTTCGATGCATCTTTGTGCAATGTACTGGAACACAAGTTTCACATTGAAATATGAACGTTATGCTAGAATCCTGTGTATTTGCTGCTAAAATCGCCTTTGACGTAAATATCACATTAAATACGAATGTGATGTTAGAAATGTCTACGCATTTGCTGGCAAAACACGAATTTTAACGTATTTACACACTGAATACGATATTTAGATGCATTTTTGTGCAATGTACTGAAAATCGCGTAAAACGCAAGTTTTTAATTGAAATATGAATGTTATGCTAGAAACCTGTGTATTTGCTGCTGAAATGGCAATTAACGTAAATATCACATTGAAATCCGAATGTGATGTTAGAAATGTCTACGCATTTGCTGCCAATACGCGAATTCAACGTATTTTACACACTGAATACGATATTGAGATGCATTTTTGTGCAATATACTGGAAATCGTGTTAAACACAAGTTTCACATTGAAATATGAATGTTATGCTAGAAACCTGTGTATTTGCTGCTGAAATCGCATTTAACGTAATTATCACATTGAAATACGAATGTGATATTAGAAATGTCTACGCATTTGCTGCCAAAACGCGAATTCAACGTATTTTACACACTGAATACGATATTGAGATGCATTTTTGTGCAATGTACTGAAAATCGTGTAAAACACAAGATTCACATTGAAATATGAATGTTATGCTAGAAACCTCTGCATTGCCTGCTGAAATCGCATTTAACGTAAATATCACATTGAAATACGAATGTGATGTTAGAAATGTCTACGCATTTGCTGCCAAAACGCGAATTCAACGTATTTTACACACTGAATACGATATTGAGATGCATTTTTGTGCAATGTACTGGAAATCGTGTAAAACACAAGTTTCACATTGAAATACGAATGTTATGCTAGAAACCTGTGTATTTGCTGCTGAAATCGCATTTAACGTAAATATCACATTGAAATCCAAATGTGATGTTAGAAATGTCTACGCATTTGCTGCCAAAACGCGAATTCAACGTATTTTACACACTGAATACGACATTGAGATGCATTTTTGTGCAATGTTCTGAAAATCGTGTGAAACACAAGTTTCACATTTAAATATGAATGTTATGCTAGAAACCTGTGTATTTGCTGCTGAAATCGCATTTAACGTAAATATCACATTGAAATCCGAATGTGATGTTAGAAATATCGGTGCATTTGCTGCAGAAACGCGAATTCAACATATTTTTCAAACTGAATACGATATTTAGATGCATTTTTGTGAAATGTACTGAAAATCGTGTGAAACGCAAGTTTCACATTAAAATATGGTTGTTATGCTAGAAACCTGCGTATTTGCTGCTGAAATCGCATTTAACGTAAATATCACATTGAAATCCGAATGTGATGTTAGAAATGTCTACGCATTTGCTGCCAAAACGCGAATTCAACGTATTTTACACACTGAATACGATATTTCGATGCATCTTTGTGCAATGTACTGGAACACAAGTTTCACATTGAAATATGAACGTTATGCTAGAATCCTGTGTATTTGCTGCTGAAATCGCCTTTGACGTAAATATCACATTAAATACGAATGTGATGTTAGAAATGTCTACGCATTTGCTGCCAAAACGCGAATTCAACGTATTTTACACACTGAATACGATATTGAGATGCATTTTTGTGCAATGTACTGAAAATCGTGTAAAATGCAAGTTTCACATTGAAATATGAATGTTATGCTAGAAACCTGTGTATTTGCTGCTGAAATCGCATTTAACGTAAATATCACATTGAAATCCAAATGTGATGTTAGAAATGTCTACGCATTTGCTGCCAAAACGCGAATTCAACGTATTTTACACACTGAATACGATATTTCGATGCGTTTTTGTGCAATGTACTGGAAATCGCGTTAAACACAAGTTTCAAACTGAAATATGAATGTTATGCTAGAAACCTGTGTATTTGCTGCTGAAATCGCATTTAACGTAAATATCACATTGAAATCCGAATGTGATGTTAGAAATGTCTACGCATTTGCTGCCAAAACGCGAATTCAACGTATTTTACACACTGAATACGATATTGAGATGCTTTTTTGTGCAATGTACTGGAAATCGTGTTAAACTCAAGTTTCACATTGAAATATGAATGTTGTGCTAGAAACCTGTGTATTTGCTGCTGAAATGGCAATTAACGTAAATATCACATTGAAATCCGAATGTGATGTTAGAAATGTCTACGCATTTGCTGCCAATACGCGAATTCAACGTATTTTACACACTGAATACGATATTTCGATGCATTTTTGTGCAATATACTGGAAATCGTGTTAAACACAAGTTTCACATTGAAATATGAATGTTATGCTAGAAACCTGTGTATTTGCTGCTGAAATCGCATTTAACGTAATTATCACATTGAAATACGAATGTGATATTAGAAATGTCTACGCATTTGCTGCCAAAACGCGAATTCAACGTATTTTACACACTGAATACGATATTGAGATGCATTTTTGTGCAATGTACTGAAAATCGTGTAAAATGCAAGTTTCACATTGAAATATGAATGTTATGCTAGAAACCTGTGTATTTGCTGCTGAAATCGCATTTAACGTAAATATCACATTGAAATCCAAATGTGATGTTAGAAATGTCTACGCATTTGCTGCCAAAACACGAATTCAACGTATTTTACACACTGAATACGATATTTCGATGCGTTTTTGTGCAATGTACTGGAAATCGCGTTAAACACAAGTTTCAAACTGAAATATGAATGTTATGCTAGAAACCTGTGTATTTGCTGCTGAAATCGCATTTAACGTAAATATCACATTGAAATCCGAATGTGATGTTAGAAATGTCTACGCATTTGCTGCCAAAACGCGAATTCAACATATTTTTCAAACTGAATACGATATTTAGATGCATTTTTGTGA
Organism: Carabus problematicus; assembly: GCA_963422195.1. Taxonomy (NCBI): domain Eukaryota; kingdom Metazoa; phylum Arthropoda; class Insecta; order Coleoptera; family Carabidae; genus Carabus; species Carabus problematicus. Next base: position 7,953,973 of record OY728586.1, read on the forward strand.
AATGTACTGAAAATCGTGTGAAACGCAAGTTTCACATTAAAATATGGTTGTTATGCTAGAAACCTGCGTATTTGCTGCTGAAATCGCATTTAACGTAATTATCACATTGAAATACGAAAGTGATGTTAGAAATGTCTACGCATTTGCTGCCAAAACGCGAATTCAACGTATTTTACACACTGAATACGATATTTAGATGCACTTTTGTGCAATGTACTGAAAATCGTGTAAAACGCAAGTTTCCCATTGAAATATGAACGTTATGCTAGAATCCTGTGTATTTGCTGCTGAAATCGCATTTAACGTAAATATCACATTGAAATACGAATGTGATGTTCGAAATGTCTACGCATTTGCTGCCAAAACGCGAATTCAACGTATTTTACACACTGAAAACGATATTTCGATGCATTTTTGTGCAATGTACTGGAAATCGTGTTAAACACAAGTTTCAAACTGAAATATTAATGTTATGCTAGAAACCTGTGTATTTGCTGCTGAAATCACATTTAAAGTAAATATCACACAGAAATACGAATGTGATGTTAGAAATGTCCAAGCATTTGCTGCCAAAACGCAAATTCAACGTATTTTACACACTGAATACGATATTTCGATGCGTTTTTGTGCAATGTACTGGAAATCGTGTTAAACACAAGTTTCAAACTGAAATATGAATGTTATGCTAGAAACCTGTGTATTAGCTGCTGATATCGCATTTAACGTAAATATCACATTGAAATCCGAATGTGATGTTAGATATGTCTACGCATTTGCTGCCAAAACGCGAATTCAACGTATTTTACACACTGAATACGATATTGAGATGCATTTTTGTGCAATGTACTGGAAATCGTGTTAAACTCAAGTTTTACATTGAAATATGAATGTTATGCTAGAAACCTGTGTATTTGCTGCTGAAATCGCATTTAACGTAAATATCACATTGAAATACGAATATGATGTTAGAAATGTCTACGCATTTGCTGCCAAAACGCGAATTCAACGTATTTTACACACTGAATACGATATTTCGATGCATCTTTGTGCAATGTACTGGAAATCGTATTAAACACAAGTTTCACATTGAAATATGAACGTTATGCTAGAATCCTGTGTATTTGCTGCTGAAATCGCCTTTAAAGTAAATATCACATTGAAATACGAATGTGATGTTCGAAATGTCTACGCATTTGCTGCCAATACGCGAATTCAACGTATTTTACACACTGAATACGATATTGAGATGCATTTTTGTGCAATGTACTGGAAATCGTGTTAAACTCAAGTTTCACATTGAAATATGAATGTTGTGCTAGAAACCTGTGTATTTGCTGCTGAAATCGCATTTAACGTAAATATCACATTGAAATACGAATGTGATGTTAGAAATGTCTAAGCATTTGCTGCCAAAACGCGAATTCAGCGTATTTTACACACTGAATACGTTATTTCGATGCATTTTTGTGCAATGTACTGGAAATCGTGTTAAACTCAAGTTTCACATTGAAATATGAATGTTATGCTAGAAACCTGTGTATTTGCTGCTGAAATCGCATTTAACGTAAATATCACATTGACAAACGAATGTGATGTTAGAAATGTCTACGCATTTGCTGCCAAAACGCGAATTCAACGTATTTTACACACTGAATACGATATTTCGATGCATTTTTTTGCAATGTACTGGAAATAGTGTTAAACTCAAGTTTCACATTGAAATATGAATGTTATGCTAGAAACCTGTGTATTTGCTGCTGAAATCGCATTTAACGTAAATATCACATTGAAATACGAATGTGATGTTAGAAATGTCTAAGCATTTGCTGCCAAAACGCGAATTCAGCGTATTTTACACACTGAATACGATATTTCGATGCATTTTTGTGCAATGTACTGGAAATCGTGTTAAGCTCAAGTTACACATTGAAATATGAATGTTATGCTAGAAACCTGTGTATTTGCTGCTGAAATCGCATTTAACGTAAATATCACATTGAAATACGAATGTGATGTTAGAAATGTCTACGCATTTGCTGCCAAAACGCGAATTCAACGTATTTTACACACTGAATACGATATTTCGATGCATTTTTTTGCAATGTACTGGAAATAGTGTTAAACTCAAGTTTCACATTGAAATATGAATGTTATGCTAGAAACCTGTGTATTTGCTGCTGAAATCGCATGTAACGTAAATATCACATTGAAATCCGAATGTGATGCTAGAAATGTCTACGCATTTGCTGCCAAAACGATACGAATACGATATTGAGATGCATTTTTGTGCAATGTACTGGAAATCGTGTAAAACACAAGTTTCACATTGAAATACGAATGTTATGCTAGAAACCTGTGTATTTGCTGCTGAAATCGCATTTAACGTAAATATCACATTGAAATCTAAATGTGATGTTAGAATTGTCTACGCATTTGCTGCCAAAACGCTAATTCAACGTATTTTACACACTGAATACGACATTGAGATGCATTTTTGTGCAATGTTCTGAAAATCGTGTGAAACACAAGTTTCACATTTAAATATGAATGTTATGCTAGAAACCTGTGTATTTGCTGCTGAAATCGCATTTAACGTAAATATCACATTGAAATCCGAATGTGATGTTAGAAATATCGGTGCATTTGCTGCAGAAACGCGAATTCAACATATTTTTCAAACTGAATACGATATTTAGATGCATTTTTGTGAAATGTACTGAAAATCGTGTGAAACGCAAGTTTCACATTAAAATATGGTTGTTATGCTAGAAACCTGCGTATTTGCTGCTGAAATCGCATTTAACGTAAATATCACATTGAAATCCGAATGTGATGTTAGAAATGTCTACGCATTTGCTGCCAAAACGCGAATTCAACGTATTTTACACACTGAATACGATATTTCGATGCATCTTTGTGCAATGTACTGGAACACAAGTTTCACATTGAAATATGAACGTTATGCTAGAATCCTGTGTATTTGCTGCTGAAATCGCCTTTGACGTAAATATCACATTAAATACGAATGTGATGTTAGAAATGTCTACGCATTTGCTGGCAAAACCCGAATTCAACGTATTTACACACTGAATACGATATTTAGATGCATTTTTGTGCAATGTACTGAAAATCGTGTAAAACGCAAGTTTTTAATTGAAATATGAATGTTATGCTAGAAACCTGTGTATTTGCTGCTGAAATGGCAATTAACGTAAATATCACATTGAAATCCGAATGTGATGTTAGAAATGTCTACGCATTTGCTGCCAATACGCGAATTCAACGTATTTTACACACTGAATACGATATTTCGATGCATTTTTGTGCAATATACTGGAAATCGTGTTAAACACAAGTTTCACATTGAAATATGAATGTTATGCTATAAACCTGTGTATTTGCTGCTGAAATCGCATTTAACGTAATTATCACATTGAAATACGAATGTGATATTAGAAATGTCTACGCATTTGCTGCCAAAACGCGAATTCAACGTATTTTACACACTGAATACGATATTGAGATGCATTTTTGTGCAATGTACTGAAAATCGTGTAAAACACAAGATTCACATTGAAATATGAATGTTATGCTAGAAACCTCTGCATTGCCTGCTGAAATCGCATTTAACGTAAATATCACATTGAAATACGAATGTGATGTTAGAAATGTCTACGCATTTGCTGCCAAAACGCGAATTCAACGTATTTTACACACTGAATACGATATTTCGATGCGTTTTTGTGCAATGTACTGGAAATCGCGTTAAACACAAGTTTCAAACTGAAATATGAATGTTATGCTAGAAACCTGTGTATTTGCTGCTGAAATCGCATTTAACGTAAATATCACATTGAAATCCGAATGTGATGTTAGAAATGTCTACGCATTTGCTGCCAAAACGCGAATTCAACATATTTTTCAAACTGAATACGATATTTAGATGCATTTTTGTGAAATGTACTGAAAATCGTGTGAAACGCAAGTTTCACATTAAAATATGGTTGTTATGCTAGAAACCTGCGTATTTGCTGCTGAAATCGCATTTAACGTAATTATCACATTGAAATACGAAAGTGATGTTAGAAATGTCTACGCATTTGCTGCCAAAACGCGAATTCAACGTATTTTACACACTGAATACGATATTTAGATGCACTTTTGTGCAATGTACTGAAAATCGTGTAAAACGCAAGTTTCCCATTGAAATATGAACGTTATGCTAGAATCCTGTGTATTTGCTGCTGAAATCGCATTTAACGTAAATATCACATTGAAATACGAATGTGATGTTCGAAATGTCTACGCATTTGCTGCCAAAACGCGAATTCAACGTATTTTACACACTGAAAACGATATTTCGATGCATTTTTGTGCAATGTACTGGAAATCGTGTTAAACACAAGTTTCAAACTGAAATATTAATGTTATGCTAGAAACCTGTGTATTTGCTGCTGAAATCACATTTAAAGTAAATATCACACTGAAATACGAATGTGATGTTAGAAATGTGCAAGCATTTGCTGCCAAAACGCGAATTCAACGTATTTTACACACTGAATACGATATTTCGATGCGTTTTTGTGCAATGTACTGGAAATCGTGTTAAACACAAGTTTCAAACTGAAATATGAATGTTATGCTAGACACCTGTGTATTAGCTGCTGATATCGCATTTAACGTAAATATCACATTGAAATCCGAATGTGATGTTAGAAATGTCTACGCATTTGCTGCCAAAACGCGAATTCAACGTATTTTACACACTGAATACGATATTGAGATGCATTTTTGTGCAATGTACTGGAAATCGTGTTAAACTCAAGTTTCACATTGAAATATGAATGTTGTGCTAGAAACCTGTGTATTTGCTGCTGAAATCGCATTTAACGTAAATATCACATTGAAATACGAATGTGATGTTAGAAATGTCTAAGCATTTGCTGCCAAAACGCGAATTCAGCGTATTTTACACACTGAATACGTTATTTCGATGCATTTTTGTGCAATGTACTGGAAATCGTGTTAAACTCAAGTTTCACATTGAAATATGAATGTTATGCTAGAAACCTGTGTATTTGCTGCTGAAATCGCATTTAACGTAAATATCACATTGACATACGAATGTGATGTTAGAAATGTCTACGCATTTGCTGCCAAAACGCGAATTCAACGTATTTTACACACTGAATACGATATTGAGATGCATTTTTGTGCAATGTACTGGAAATCGGGTTAAACGCAAATTTCACATTGAAATATGAATGTTAAGCTAGAAACCTGTGTATTTGCTGCTGAAATCGCATTTAACGTAAATATCACATTGAAATACGAATGTGATGTTAGAAATGTCTAAGCATTTGCTGCCAAAACGCGAATTCAGCGTATTTTACACACTGAATACGATATTTCGATGCATTTTTGTGCAATGTACTGGAAATCGTGTTAAGCTCAAGTTTCACATTGAAATATGAATGTTATGCTAGAAACCTGTGTATTTGCTGCTGAAATCGCATTTAACGTAAATATCACATTGAAATACGAATGTGATGTTAGAAATGTCTACGCATTTGCTGCCAAAACGCGAATTCAACGTATTTTACACACTGAATACGATATTTCGATGCATTTTTTTGCAATGTACTGGAAATAGTGTTAAACTCAAGTTTCACATTGAAATATGAATGTTATGCTAGAAACCTGTGTATTTGCTGCTGAAATCGCATTTAACGTAAATATCACATTGAAATACGAATGTGATGTTAGAAATGTCTAAGCATTTGCTGCCAAAACGCGAATTCAGCGTATTTTACACACTGAATACGATATTTCGATGCATTTTTGTGCAATGTACTGGAAATCGTGTTAAGCTCAAGTTTCACATTGAAATATGAATGTTATGCTAGAAACCTGTGTATTTGCTGCTGAAATCGCATTTAACGTAAATATCACATTGAAATACGAATGTGATGTTAGAAATGTCTACGCATTTGCTGCCAAAACGCGAATTCAACGTATTTTACACACTGAATACGATATTTCGATGCATTTTTTTGCAATGTACTGGAAATAGTGTTAAACTCAAGTTTCACATTGAAATATGAATGTTATGCTAGAAACCTGTGTATTTGCTGCTGAAATCGCATGTAACGTAAATATCACATTGAAATCCGAATGTGATGCTAGAAATGTCTACGCATTTGCTGCCAAAACGATACGAATACGATATTGAGATGCATTTTTGTGCAATGTACTGGAAATCGTGTAAAACACAAGTTTCACATTGAAATACGAATGTTATGCTAGAAACCTGTGTATTTGCTGCTGAAATCGCATTTAACGTAAATATCACATTGAAATCTAAATGTGATGTTAGAATTGTCTACGCATTTGCTGCCAAAACGCTAATTCAACGTATTTTACACACTGAATACGACATTGAGATGCATTTTTGTGCAATGTTCTGAAAATCGTGTGAAACACAAGTTTCACATTTAAATATGAATGTTATGCTAGAAACCTGTGTATTTGCTGCTGAAATCGCATTTAACGTAAATATCACATTGAAATCCGAATGTGATGTTAGAAATATCGGTGCATTTGCTGCAGAAACGCGAATTCAACATATTTTTCAAACTGAATACGATATTTAGATGCATTTTTGTGAAATGTACTGAAAATCGTGTGAAACGCAAGTTTCACATTAAAATATGGTTGTTATGCTAGAAACCTGCGTATTTGCTGCTGAAATCGCATTTAACGTAAATATCACATTGAAATCCGAATGTGATGTTAGAAATGTCTACGCATTTGCTGCCAAAACGCGAATTCAACGTATTTTACACACTGAATACGATATTTCGATGCATCTTTGTGCAATGTACTGGAACACAAGTTTCACATTGAAATATGAACGTTATGCTAGAATCCTGTGTATTTGCTGCTGAAATCGCCTTTGACGTAAATATCACATTAAATACGAATGTGATGTTAGAAATGTCTACGCATTTGCTGGCAAAACCCGAATTCAACGTATTTACACACTGAATACGATATTTAGATGCATTTTTGTGCAATGTACTGAAAATCGTGTAAAACGCAAGTTTTTAATTGAAATATGAATGTTATGCTAGAAACCTGTGTATTTGCTGCTGAAATGGCAATTAACGTAAATATCACATTGAAATCCGAATGTGATGTTAGAAATGTCTACGCATTTGCTGCCAATACGCGAATTCAACGTATTTTACACACTGAATACGATATTTCGATGCATTTTTGTGCAATATACTGGAAATCGTGTTAAACACAAGTTTCACATTGAAATATGAATGTTATGCTATAAACCTGTGTATTTGCTGCTGAAATCGCATTTAACGTAATTATCACATTGAAATACGAATGTGATATTAGAAATGTCTACGCATTTGCTGCCAAAACGCGAATTCAACGTATTTTACACACTGAATACGATATTGAGATGCATTTTTGTGCAATGTACTGAAAATCGTGTAAAACACAAGATTCACATTGAAATATGAATGTTATGCTAGAAACCTCTGCATTGCCTGCTGAAATCGCATTTAACGTAAATATCACATTGAAATACGAATGTGATGTTAGAAATGTCTACGCATTTGCTGCCAAAACGCGAATTCAACGTATTTTACACACTGAATACGATATTTCGATGCGTTTTTGTGCAATGTACTGGAAATCGCGTTAAACACAAGTTTCAAACTGAAATATGAATGTTATGCTAGAAACCTGTGTATTTGCTGCTGAAATCGCATTTAACGTAAATATCACATTGAAATCCGAATGTGATGTTAGAAATGTCTACGCATTTGCTGCCAAAACGCGAATTCAACATATTTTTCAAACTGAATACGATATTTAGATGCATTTTTGTGAAATGTACTGAAAATCGTGTGAAACGCAAGTTTCACATTAAAATATGGTTGTTATGCTAGAAACCTGCGTATTTGCTGCTGAAATCGCATTTAACGTAATTATCACATTGAAATACGAAAGTGATGTTAGAAATGTCTACGCATTTGCTGCCAAAACGCGAATTCAACGTATTTTACACACTGAATACGATATTTAGATGCACTTTTGTGCAATGTACTGAAAATCGTGTAAAACGCAAGTTTCCCATTGAAATATGAACGTTATGCTAGAATCCTGTGTATTTGCTGCTGAAATCGCATTTAACGTAAATATCACATTGAAATACGAATGTGATGTTCGAAATGTCTACGCATTTGCTGCCAAAACGCGAATTCAACGTATTTTACACACTGAAAACGATATTTCGATGCATTTTTGTGCAATGTACTGGAAATCGTGTTAAACACAAGTTTCAAACTGAAATATTAATGTTATGCTAGAAACCTGTGTATTTGCTGCTGAAATCACATTTAAAGTAAATATCACACTGAAATACGAATGTGATGTTAGAAATGTGCAAGCATTTGCTGCCAAAACGCGAATTCAACGTATTTTACACACTGAATACGATATTTCGATGCGTTTTTGTGCAATGTACTGGAAATCGTGTTAAACACAAGTTTCAAACTGAAATATGAATGTTATGCTAGAAACCTGTGTATTAGCTGCTGATATCGCATTTAACGTAAATATCACATTGAAATCCGAATGTGATGTTAGAAATGTCTACGCATTTGCTGCCAAAACGCGAATTCAACGTATTTTACACACTGAATACGATATTGAGATGCATTTTTGTGCAATGTACTGGAAATCGTGTTAAACTCAAGTTTCACATTGAAATATGAATGTTGTGCTAGAAACCTGTGTATTTGCTGCTGAAATCGCATTTAACGTAAATATCACATTGAAATACGAATGTGATGTTAGAAATGTCTAAGCATTTGCTGCCAAAACGCGAATTCAGCGTATTTTACACACTGAATACGTTATTTCGATGCATTTTTGTGCAATGTACTGGAAATCGTGTTAAACTCAAGTTTCACATTGAAATATGAATGTTATGCTAGAAACCTGTGTATTTGCTGCTGAAATCGCATTTAACGTAAATATCACATTGACATACGAATGTGATGTTAGAAATGTCTACGCATTTGCTGCCAAAACGCGAATTCAACGTATTTTACACACTGAATACGATATTGAGATGCATTTTTGTGCAATGTACTGGAAATCGGGTTAAACGCAAATTTCACATTGAAATATGAATGTTAAGCTAGAAACCTGTGTATTTGCTGCTGAAATCGCATTTAACGTAAATATCACATTGAAATACGAATGTGATGTTAGAAATGTCTAAGCATTTGCTGCCAAAACGCGAATTCAGCGTATTTTACACACTGAATACGATATTTCGATGCATTTTTGTGCAATGTACTGGAAATCGTGTTAAGCTCAAGTTTCACATTGAAATATGAATGTTATGCTAGAAACCTGTGTATTTGCTGCTGAAATCGCATTTAACGTAAATATCACATTGAAATACGAATGTGATGTTAGAAATGTCTACGCATTTGCTGCCAAAACGCGAATTCAACGTATTTTACACACTGAATACGATATTTCGATGCATTTTTTTGCAATGTACTGGAAATAGTGTTAAACTCAAGTTTCACATTGAAATATGAATGTTATGCTAGAAACCTGTGTATTTGCTGCTGAAATCGCATGTAACGTAAATATCACATTGAAATCCGAATGTGATGTTAGAAATGTCTACGCATTTGCTGCCAAAACGCGAATTCAACGTATTTTACACACTGAATACGATATTGAGATGCATTTTTGTGCAATGTACTGGAAATCGTGTTAAACTCAAGTTTCACATTGAAATATGAATGTTGTGCTAGAAACCTGTGTATTTGCTGCTGAAATCGCATTTAACGTAAATATCACATTGAAATACGAATGTGATGTTAGAAATGTCTAAGCATTTGCTGCCAAAACGCGAATTCAGCGTATTTTACACACTGAATACGTTATTTCGATGCATTTTTGTGCAATGTACTGGAAATCGTGTTAAACTCAAGTTTCACATTGAAATATGAATGTTATGCTAGAAACCTGTGTATTTGCTGCTGAAATCGCATTTAACGTAAATATCACATTGACATACGAATGTGATGTTAGAAATGTCTACGCATTTGCTGCCAAAACGCGAATTCAACGTATTTTACACACTGAATACGATATTGAGATGCATTTTTGTGCAATGTACTGGAAATCGGGTTAAACGCAAATTTCACATTGAAATATGAATGTTAAGCTAGAAACCTGTGTATTTGCTGCTGAAATCGCATTTAACGTAAATATCACATTGAAATACGAATGTGATGTTAGAAATGTCTAAGCATTTGCTGCCAAAACGCGAATTCAGCGTATTTTACACACTGAATACGTTATTTCGATGCATTTTTGTGCAATGTACTGGAAATCGTGTTAAACTCAAGTTTCACATTGAAATATGAATGTTATGCTAGAAACCTGTGTATTTGCTGCTGAAATCGCATTTAACGTAAATATCACATTGACATACGAATGTGATGTTAGAAATGTCTACGCATTTGCTGCCAAAACGCGAATTCAACGTATTTTACACACTGAATACGATATTTCGATGCATTTTTTTGCAATGTACTGGAAATAGTGTTAAACTCAAGTTTCACATTGAAATATGAATGTTATGCTAGAAACCTGTGTATTTGCTGCTGAAATCGCATGTAACGTAAATATCACATTGAAATCCGAATGTGATGCTAGAAATGTCTACGCATTTGCTGCCAAAACGATACGAATACGATATTGAGATGCATTTTTGTGCAATGTACTGGAAATCGTGTAAAACACAAGTTTCACATTGAAATACGAATGTTATGCTAGAAACCTGTGTATTTGCTGCTGAAATCGCATTTAACGTAAATATCACATTGAAATCTAAATGTGATGTTAGAAATGTCTACGCATTTGCTGCCAAAACGCTAATTCAACGTATTTTACACACTGAATACGACATTGAGATGCATTTTTGTGCAATGTTCTGAAAATCGTGTGAAACACAAGTTTCACATTTAAATATGAATGTTATGTTAGAAACCTGTGTATTTGCTGCTGAAATCGCATTTAACGTAAATATCACATTGAAATCCGAATGTGATGTTAGAAATATCGGTGCATTTGCTGCAGAAACGCGAATTCAACATATTTTTCAAACTGAATACGATATTTAGATGCATTTTTGTGAAATGTACTGAAAATCGTGTGAAACGCAAGTTTCACATTAAAATATGGTTGTTATGCTAGAAACCTGCGTATTTGCTGCTGAAATCGCATTTAACGTAAATATCACATTGAAATCCGAATGTGATGTTAGAAATGTCTACGCATTTGCTGCCAAAACGCGAATTCAACGTATTTTACACACTGAATACGATATTTCGATGCATCTTTGTGCAATGTACTGGAACACAAGTTTCACATTGAAATATGAACGTTATTCTAGAATCCTGTGTATTTGCTGCTGAAATCGCCTTTGACGTAAATATCACATTAAATACGAATGTGATGTTAGAAATGTCTACGCATTTGCTGGCAAAACCCGAATTCAACGTATTTACACACTGAATACGATATTTAGATGCATTTTTGTGCAATGTACTGAAAATCGTGTAAAACGCAAGTTTTTAATTGAAATATGAATGTTATGCTAGAAACCTGTGTATTTGCTGCTGAAATGGCAATTAACGTAAATATCACATTGAAATCCGAATGTGATGTTAGAAATGTCTACGCATTTGCTGCCAATACGCGAATTCAACGTATTTTACACACTGAATACGATATTTCGATGCATTTTTGTGCAATATACTGGAAATCGTGTTAAACACAAGTTTCACATTGAAATATGAATGTTATGCTATAAACCTGTGTATTTGCTGCTGAAATCGCATTTAACGTAATTATCACATTGAAATACGAATGTGATATTAGAAATGTCTACGCATTTGCTGCCAAAACGCGAATTCAACGTATTTTACACACTGAATACGATATTGAGATGCATTTTTGTGCAATGTACTGAAAATCGTGTAAAACACAAGATTCACATTGAAATATGAATGTTATGCTAGAAACCTCTGCATTGCCTGCTGAAATCGCATTTAACGTAAATATCACATTGAAATACGAATGTGATGTTAGAAATGTCTACGCATTTGCTGCCAAAACGCGAATTCAACGTATTTTACACACTGAATACGATATTTAGATGCGTTTTTGTGCAATGTACTGAAAATCGCGTTAAACACAAGTTTCAAACTGAAATATGAATGTTATGCTAGAAACCTGTGTATTTGCTGCTGAAATCGCATTTAACGTAAATATCACATTGAAAATCGAATGTGATGTTAGAAATGTCTACGCATTTGCTGCCAAAACGCGAATTCAACGTATTTTACACACTGAATACGATATTGAGATGCATTTTTGTGCAATGTACTGAAAATCGTGTAAAATGCAAGTTTCACATTGAAATATGAATGTTATGCTAGAAACCTGTGTATTTGCTGCTGAAATCGCATTTAACGTAAATATCACATTGAAATCCAAATGTGATGTTAGAAATGTCTACGCATTTGCTGCCAAAACGCGAATTCAACGTATTTTACACACTGAATACGATATTTCGATGCATCTTTTTGCAATGTACTGGAACACAAGTTTCACATTGAAATATGAACGTTATGCTAGAATCCTGTGTATTTGCTGCTGAAATCGCCTTTGACGTAAATATCACATTAAATACGAATGTGATGTTAGAAATGTCTACGCATTTGCTGGCAAAACCCGAATTCAACGTATTTACACACTGAATACGATATTTAGATGCATTTTTGTGCAATGTACTGAAAATCGTGTAAAACGCAAGTTTTTAATTGAAATATGAATGTTATGCTAGAAACCTGTGTATTTGCTGCTGAAATGGCAATTAACGTAAATATCACATGGAAATCCGAATGTGATGTTAGAAATGTCTACGCATTTGCTGCCAATACGCGAATTCAACGTATTTTACACACTGAATACGATATTTCGATGCATTTTTGTGCAATATACTGGAAATCGTGTTAAACACAAGTTTCACATTGAAATATGAATGTTATGCTAGAAACCTGTGTATTTGCTGCTGAAATCGCATTTAACGTAATTATCACATTGAAATACGAATGTGATATTAGAAATGTCTACGCATTTGCTGCCAAAACGCGAATTCAACGTATTTTACACACTGAATACGATATTGAGATGCATTTTTGTGCAATGTACTGAAAATCGTGTAAAATGCAAGTTTCACATTGAAATATGAATGTTATGCTAGAAACCTGTGTATTTGCTGCTGAAATCGCATTTAACGTAAATATCACATTGAAATCCAAATGTGATGTTAGAAATGTCTACGCATTTGCTGCCAAAACGCGAATTCAACGTATTTTACACACTGAATACGATATTTCGATGCGTTTTTGTGCAATGTACTGGAAATCGCGTTAAACACAAGTTTCAAACTGAAATATGAATGTTATGCTAGAAACCTGTGTATTTGCTGCTGAAATCGCATTTAACGTAAATATCACATTGAAATCCGAATGTGATGTTAGAAATGTCTACGCATTTGCTGCCAAAACGCGAATTCAACATATTTTTCAAACTGAATACGATATTTAGATGCATTTTTGTGAAATGTACTGAAAATCGTGTGAAACGCAAGTTTCACATTAAAATATGGTTGTTATGCTAGAAACCTGCGTATTTGCTGCTGAAATCGCATTTAACGTAATTATCACATTGAAATACGAAAGTGATGTTAGAAATGTCTACGCATTTGCTGCCAAAACGCGAATTCAACGTATTTTACACACTGAATACGATATTTAGATGCACTTTTGGGCAATGTACTGAAAATCGTGTAAAACGCAAGTTTCCCATTGAAATATGAACGTTATGCTAGAATCCTGTGTATTTGCTGCTGAAATCGCATTTAACGTAAATATCACATTGAAATACGAATGTGATGTTCGAAATGTCTACGCATTTGCTGCCAAAACGCGAATTCAACGTATTTTACACACTGAAAACGATATTTCGATGCATTTTTGTGCAATGTACTGGAAATCGTGTTAAACACAAGTTTCAAACTGAAATATTAATGTTATGCTAGAAACCTGTGTATTTGCTGCTGAAATCACATTTAAAGTAAATATCACACTGAAATACGAATGTGATGTTAGAAATGTCCAAGCATTTGCTGCCAAAACGCAAATTCAACGTATTTTACACACTGAATACGATATTTCGATGCGTTTTTGTGCAATGTACTGGAAATCGTGTTAAACACAAGTTTCAAACTGAAATATGAATGTTATGCTAGAAACCTGTGTATTAGCTGCTGATATCGCATTTAACGTAAATATCACATTGAAATCCGAATGTGATGTTAGAAATGTCTACGCATTTGCTGCCAAAACGCGAATTCAACGTATTTTACACACTGAATACGATATTGAGATGCATTTTTGTGCAATGTACTGGAAATCGTGTTAAACTCAAGTTTCACATTGAAATATGAATGTTGTGCTAGAAACCTGTGTATTTGCTGCTGAAATCGCATTTAACGTAAATATCACATTGAAATACGAATGTGATGTTAGAAATGTCTAAGCATTTGCTGCCAAAACGCGAATTCAGCGTATTTTACACACTGAATACGATATTTCGATGCATTTTTGTGCAATGTACTGGAAATCGTGTTAAGCTCAAGTTTCACATTGAAATATGAATGTTATGCTAGAAACCTGTGTATTTGCTGCTGAAATCGCATTTAACGTAAATATCACATTGAAATACGAATGTGATGTTAGAAATGTCTACGCATTTGCTGCCAAAACGCGAATTCAACGTATTTTACACACTGAATACGATATTGAGATGCATTTTTGTGCAATGTACTGGAAATCGGTTTAAACGCAAATTTCACATTAAAATATGAATGTTAAGCTAGAAACCTGTGTATTTGCTGCTGAAATCGCATTTAACGTAAATATCACATTGAAATACGAATGTGATGTTAGAAATGTCTAAGCATTTGCTGCCAAAACGCGAATTCAGCGTATTTTACACACTGAATACGATATTTCGATGCATTTTTGTGCAATGTACTGGAAATCGTGTTAAGCTCAAGTTTCACATTGAAATATGAATGTTATGCTAGAAACCTGTGTATTTGCTGCTGAAATCGCATTTAACGTAAATATCACATTGAAATACGAATGTGATGTTAGAAATGTCTACGCATTTGCTGCCAAAACGCGAATTCAACGTATTTTACACACTGAATACGATATTTCGATGCATTTTTTTGCAATGTACTGGAAATAGTGTTAAACTCAAGTTTCACATTGAAATATGAATTTTATGCTAGAAACCTGTGTATTTGCTGCTGAAATCGCATGTAACGTAAATATCACATTGAAATCCGAATGTGATGCTAGAAATGTCTACGCATTTGCTGCCAAAACGATACGAATACGATATTGAGATGCATTTTTGTGCAATGTACTGGAAATCGTGTAAAACACAAGTTTCACATTGAAATACGAATGTTATGCTAGAAACCTGTGTATTTGCTGCTGATATCGCATTTAACGTAAATATCACATTGAAATCCAAATGTGATGTTAGCAATGTCTACGCATTTGCTGCCAAAACGCTAATTCAACGTATTTTACACACTGAATACGACATTGAGATGCATTTTTGTGCAATGTTCTGAAAATCGTGTGAAACACAAGTTTCACATTTAAATATGAATGTTATGCTAGAAACCTGTGTATTTGCTGCTGAAATCGCCTTTGACGTAAATATCACATTGAAATCCGAATGTGATGTTAGAAATATCGGTGCATTTGCTGCAGAAACGCGAATTCAACATATTTTTCAAACTGAATACGATATTTAGATGCATTTTTGTGAAATGTACTGAAAATCGTGTGAAACGCAAGTTTCACATTAAAATATGGTTGTTATGCTAGAAACCTGCGTATTTGCTGCTGAAATCGCATTTAACGTAAATATCACATTGAAATCCGAATGTGATGTTAGAAATGTCTACGCATTTGCTGCCAAAACGCGAATTCAACGTATTTTACACACTGAATACGATATTTCGATGCATCTTTGTGCAATGTACTGGAACACAAGTTTCACATTGAAATATGAACGTTATGCTAGAATCCTGTGTATTTGCTGCTGAAATCGCCTTTGACGTAAATATCACATTAAATACGAATGTGATGTTAGAAATGTCTACGCATTTGCTGGCAAAACCCGAATTCAACGTATTTACACACTGAATACGATATTTAGATGCATTTTTGTGCAATGTACTGAAAATCGTGTAAAACGCAAGTTTTTAATTGAAATATGAATGTTATGCTAGAAACCTGTGTATTTGCTGCTGAAATGGCAATTAACGTAAATATCACATTGAAATCCGAATGTGATGTTAGAAATGTCTACGCATTTGCTGCCAATACGCGAATTCAACGTATTTTACACACTGAATACGATATTTCGATGCATTTTTGTGCAATATACTGGAAATCGTGTTAAACACAAGTTTCACATTTAAATATGAATGTTATGCTAGAAACCTGTGTATTTGCTGCTGAAATCGCATTTAACGTAATTATCACATTGAAATACGAATGTGATATTAGAAATGTCTACGCATTTGCTGCCAAAACGCGAATTCAACGTATTTTACACACTGAATACGATATTGAGATGCATTTTTGTGCAATGTACTGAAAATCGTGGAAAACACAAGATTCACATTGAAATATGAATGTTATGCTAGAAACCTCTGCATTTCCTGCTGAAATCGCATTTAACGTAAATATCACATTGAAATCCAAATGTGATGTTAGAAATGTCTACGCATTTGCTGCCAAAACGCGAATTCAACGTATTTTACACACTGAATACGATATTTCGATGCGTTTTTGTGCAATGTACTGGAAATCGCGTTAAACACAAGTTTCAAACTGAAATATGAATGTTATGCTAGAAACCTGTGTATTTGCTGCTGAAATCGCATTTAACGTAAATACCACATTGAAATCCGAATGTGATGTTAGAAATGTCTACGCATTTGCTGCCAAAACGCGAATTCAACATATTTTTCAAACTGAATACGATATTTAGATGCATTTTTGTGAAATGTACTGAAAATCGTGTGAAACGCAAGTTTCACATTAAAATATGGTTGTTATGCTAGAAACCTGCGTATTTGCTGCTGAAATCGCATTTAACGTAATTATCACATTGAAATACGAAAGTGATGTTAGAAATGTCTACGCATTTGCTGCCAAAACGCGAATTCAACGTATTTTACACACTGAATACGATATTTAGATGCACTTTTGTGCAATGTACTGAAAATCGTGTAAAACGCAAGTTTCCCATTGAAATATGAACGTTATGCTAGAATCCTGTGTATTTGCTGCTGAAATCGCATTTAACGTAAATATCACATTGAAATACGAATGTGATGTTCGAAATGTCTACGCATTTGCTGCCAAAACGCGAATTCAACGTATTTTACACACTGAAAACGATATTTCGATGCATTTTTGTGCAATGTACTGGAAATCGTGTTAAACACAAGTTTCAAACTGAAATATTAATGTTATGCTAGAAACCTGTGTATTTGCTGCTGAAATCGCATTTAACGTAAATATCACATTGAAATCCGAATGTGATGTTAGAAATGTCTACGCATTTGCTGCCAAAACGCGAATTCAACGTATTTTACACACTGAATACGATATTGAGATGCATTTTTGTGCAATGTACTGGAAATCGTGTTAAACTCAAGTTTCACATTGAAATATGAATGTTGTGCTAGAAACCTGTGTATTTGCTGCTGAAATCGCATTTAACGTAAATATCAAATTGAAATACGAATGTGATGTTAGAAATGTCTAAGCATTTGCTGCCAAAACGCGAATTCAGCGTATTTTACACACTGAATACGTTATTTCGATGCATTTTTGTGCAATGTACTGGAAATCGTGTTAAACTCAAGTTTCACATTGAAATATGAATGTTATGCTAGAAACCTGTGTATTTGCTGCTGAAATCGCATTTAACGTAAATATCACATTGACATACGAATGTGATGTTAGAAATGTCTACGCATTTGCTGCCAAAACGCGAATTCAACGTATTTTACACACTGAATACGATATTGAGATGCATTTTTGTGCAATGTACTGGAAATCGGGTTAAACGCAAATTTCACATTGAAATATGAATGTTAAGCTAGAAACCTGTGTATTTGCTGCTGAAATCGCATTTAACGTAAATAACACATTGAAATACGAATGTGATGTTAGAAATGTCTAAGCATTTGCTGCCAAAACGCGAATTCAGCGTATTTTACACACTGAATACGATATTTCGATGCATTTTTGTGCAATGTACTGGAAATCGTGTTAAGCTCAAGTTTCACATTGAAATATGAATGTTATGCTAGAAACCTGTGTATTTGCTGCTGAAATCGCATTTAACGTAAATATCACATTGAAATACGAATGTGATGTTAGAAATGTCTACGCATTTGCTGCCAAAACGCGAATTCAACGTATTTTACACACTGAATACGATATTTCGATGCATTTTTTTGCAATGTACTGGAAATAGTGTTAAACTCAAGTTTCACATTGAAATATGAATGTTATGCTAGAAACCTGTGTATTTGCTGCTGAAATCGCATGTAACGTAAATATCACATTGAAATCCGAATGTGATGCTAGAAATGTCTACGCATTTGCTGCCAAAACGATACGAATACGATATTGAGATGCATTTTTGTGCAATGTACTGGAAATCGTGTAAAACACAAGTTTCACATTGAAATACGAATGTTATGCTAGAAACCTGTGTATTTGCTGCTGAAATGGCAATTAACGTAAATATCACATTGAAATCCGAATGTGATGTTAGAAATGTCTACGCATTTGCTGCCAATACGCGAATTCAACGTATTTTACACACTGAATACGATATTTCGATGCATTTTTGTGCAATATACTGGAAATCGTGTTAAACACAAGTTTCACATTGAAATATGAATGTTATGCTATAAACCTGTGTATTTGCTGCTGAAATCGCATTTAACGTAATTATCACATTGAAATACGAATGTGATATTAGAAATGTCTACGCATTTGCTGCCAAAACGCGAATTCAACGTATTTTACACACTGAATACGATATTGAGATGCATTTTTGTGCAATGTACTGAAAATCGTGTAAAACACAAGATTCACATTGAAATATGAATGTTATGCTAGAAACCTCTGCATTGCCTGCTGAAATCGCATTTAACGTAAATATCACATTGAAATACGAATGTGATGTTAGAAATGTCTACGCATTTGCTGCCAAAACGCGAATTCAACGTATTTTACACACTGAATACGATATTTCGATGCGTTTTTGTGCAATGTACTGAAAATCGCGTTAAACACAAGTTTCAAACTGAAATATGAATGTTATGCTAGAAACCTGTGTATTTGCTGCTGAAATCGCATTTAACGTAAATATCACATTGAAAATCGAATGTGATGTTAGAAATGTCTACGCATTTGCTGCCAAAACGCGAATTCAACGTATTTTACACACTGAATACGATATTGAGATGCATTTTTGTGCAATGTACTGAAAATCGTGTAAAATGCAAGTTTCACATTGAAATATGAATGTTATGCTAGAAACCTGTGTATTTGCTGCTGAAATCGCATTTAACGTAAATATCACATTGAAATCCAAATGTGATGTTAGAAATGTCTACGCATTTGCTGCCAAAACGCGAATTCAACGTATTTTACACACTGAATACGATATTTCGATGCGTTTTTGTGCAATGTACTGGAAATCGCGTTAAACACAAGTTTCAAACTGAAATATGAATGTTATGCTAGAAACCTGTGTATTTGCTGCTGAAATCGCATTTAACGTAAATATCACATTGAAATCCGAATGTGATGTTAGAAATGTCTATGCATTTGCTGCCAAAATGCGAATTCAACATATTTTTCAAACTGAATACGATATTTAGATGCATTTTTGTGAAATGTACTGAAAATCGTGTAAAACGCAAGTTTCCCATTGAAATATGAACGTTATGCTAGAATCCTGTGTATTTGCTGCTGAAATCGCATTTAACGTAAATATCACATTGAAATACGAATGTGATGTTCGAAATGTCTACGCATTTGCTGCCAAAACGCGAATTCAACGTATTTTACACACTGAAAACGATATTTCGATGCATTTTTGTGCAATGTACTGGAAATCGTGTTAAACACAAGTTTCAAACTGAAATATTAATGTTATGCTAGAAACCTGTGCATTTGCTGCTGAAATCACATTTAAAGTAAATATCACACTGAAATACGAATGTGATGTTAGAAATGTCCAAGCATTTGCTGCCAAAACGCAAATTCAACGTATTTTACACACTGAATACGATATTTCGATGCGTTTTTGTGCAATGTACTGGAAATCGTGTTAAACACAAGTTTCAAACTGAAATATGAATGTTATGCTAGAAACCTGTGTATTAGCTGCTGATATCGCATTTAACGTAAATATCACATTGAAATCCGAATGTGATGTTAGAAATGTCTACGCATTTGCTGCCAAAACGCGAATTCAACGTATTTTACACACTGAATACGATATTGAGATGCATTTTTGTGCAATGTACTGGAAATCGTGTTAAACTCAAGTTTCACATTGAAATATGAATGTTGTGCTAGAAACCTGTGTATTTGCTGCTGAAATCGCATTTAACGTAAATATCACATTGAAATCCGAATGTGATGTTAGAAATGTCTACGCATTTGCTGCCAAGACGCGAATTCAACGTATTTTACACACTGAATACGATATTTAGATGCACTTTTGTGCAATGTACTGAAAATCGTGTAAAACGCAAGTTTCACACTGAAATATGAATGTTATGCTAGAAACCTGTGTATTTGCTGCTGAAATCGCATTTAACGTAAATATCACATTGAAATCCGAATGTGATGTTAGAAATGTCTACGCATTTGCAGGCAAAACGCGAATTCAACGTATTTACACACTGAATACGATATTTAGATGCATTTTTGTGCAATGTACTGGAAATCGTGTTAAACACAAGTTTCACATTGAAATATTAATGTTATGGTAGAAACCTGTGTATTTGCTGCTGAAATCGCATTTAACGTAAATAACACATTGAAATCCGAATGTGGTGTTAGAAATATCTGTGCATTTGCTGCAGATACGCGAATTCAACATATTTTTCAAACTGAATACGATATTTCGATGCATTTTTGTGCAATGTACTGGAAATCGTGTTAAACACAAGTTTCAAACTGAAATATGAATGTTATGCTAGAAACCTGTGTATTTGCTGCTGAAATCGCATTTAACGTAAATATCACATTGAAATCCAAATGTGATGTAAGAAATGTCTACGCATTTGCTGCCAAATCGCGAATTCAACGTATTTTACACACTGAATACGATATTTAGATGCATTTTTGTGCAATGTACTGAAAATCGTGTAAAACGCAAGTTTCACGCTGAAATATGATTGTTATGCTAGAAACCTGTGTATTTTCTGCTGAAATCGCATTTAACGTAATTATCACATTGAAATCCGAATGTGATGTTAGAAATGTCTACACATTTGAGGCCAATACGCGAATTCAACGTATTTTACACACTGAATACGATATTTCGATGCATTTTTGTGCAATGTACTGGAAATAGTGTTAAACTCAAGTTTCACATTGAAATATGAATGTTATGCTAGAAACCTGTGTATTTGCTGCTGAAATCGCATGTAACGTAAATATCACATTGAAATCCGAATGTGATGCTAGAAATGTCTACGCATTTGCTGCCAAAACGATACGAATACGATATTGAGATGCATTTTTGTGCAATGTACTGGAAATCGTGTAAAACACATGTTTCACATTGAAATACGAATGTTATGCTAGAAACCTGTGTATTTGCTGCTGAAATCGCATTTAACGTAAATATCACATTGAAATCCAAATGTGATGTTAGAAATGTCTACGCATTTGCTGCCAAAACGCGAATTCAACGTATTTTACACACTGAATACTATTTCGATGCATTTTTTTGCAATGTACTGGAAATAGTGTTAAACTCAAGTTTCACATTGAAATATGAATGTTATGCTAGAAACCTGTGTATTTGCTGCTGAAATCGCATGTAACGTAAATATCACATTGAAATCCGAATGTGATGCTAGAAATGTCTACGCATTTGCTGCCAAAACGATACGAATACGATATTGAGATGCATTTTTGTGCAATGTACTGGAAATCGTGTAAAACACATGTTTCACATTGAAATACGAATGTTATGCTAGAAACCTGTGTATTTGCTGCTGAAATCGCATTTAACGTAAATATCACATTGAAATCCAAATGTGATGTTAGAAATGTCTACGCATTTGCTGCCAAAACGCGAATTCAACGTATTTTTCAAACTGAATACGATATTTAGATGCATTTTTGTGAAATGTACTGAAAATCGTGTGAAACGCAAGTTTCACATTAAAATATGGTTGTTATGCTAGAAACCTGCGTATTTGCTGCTGAAATCACATTTAACGTAAATATCACATTGAAATCCGAATGTGATGTTAGAAATGTCTACGCATTTGCTGCCAAAACGCGAATTCAACGTATTTTACACACTGAATACGATATTTCGATGCATCTTTGTGCAATGTACTGGAACACAAGTTTCACATTGAAATATGAACGTTATGCTAGAATCCTGTGTATTTGCTGCTGAAATCGCCTTTGACGTAAATATCACATTAAATACGAATGTGATGTTAGAAATGTCTACGCATTTGCTGGCAAAACCCGAATTCAACGTATTTACACACTGAATACGATATTTAGATGCATTTTTGTGCAATGTACTGAAAATCGTGTAAAACGCAAGTTTTTAATTGAAATATGAATGTTATGCTAGAAACCTGTGTATTTGCTGCTGAAATGGCAATTAACGTAAATATCACATTGAAATCCGAATGTGATGTTAGAAATGTCTACGCATTTGCTGCCAATACGCGAATTCAACGTATTTTACACACTGAATACGATATTTCGATGCATTTTTGTGCAATATACTGGAAATCGTGTTAAACACAAGTTTCACATTTAAATATGAATGTTATGCTAGAAACCTGTGTATTTGCTGCTGAAATCGCATTTAACGTAATTATCACATTGAAATACGAATGTGATATTAGAAATGTCTACGCATTTGCTGCCAAAACGCGAATTCAACGTATTTTACACACTGAATACGATATTGAGATGCATTTTTGTGCAATGTACTGAAAATCGTGGAAAACACAAGATTCACATTGAAATATGAATGTTATGCTAGAAACCTCTGCATTGCCTGCTGAAATCGCATTTAACGTAAATATCACATTGAAATCCAAATGTGATGTTAGAAATGTCTACGCATTTGCTGCCAAAACGCGAATTCAACGTATTTTACACACTGAATACGATATTTCGATGCGTTTTTGTGCAATGTACTGGAAATCGCGTTAAACACAAGTTTCAAACTGAAATATGAATGTTATGCTAGAAACCTGTGTATTTGCTGCTGAAATCGCATTTAACGTAAATACCACATTGAAATCCGAATGTGATGTTAGAAATGTCTACGCATTTGCTGCCAAAACGCGAATTCAACATATTTTTCAAACTGAATACGATATTTAGATGCATTTTTGTGAAATGTACTGAAAATCGTGTGAAACGCAAGTTTCACATTAAAATATGGTTGTTATGCTAGAAACCTGCGTATTTGCTGCTGAAATCGCATTTAACGTAATTATCACATTATAATACGAAAGTGATGTTAGAAATGTCTACGCATTTGCTGCCAAAACGCGAATTCAACGTATTTTACACACTGAATACGATATTTAGATGCACTTTTGTGCAATGTACTGAAAATCGTGTAAAACGCAAGTTTCCCATTGAAATATGAACGTTATGCTAGAATCCTGTGTATTTGCTGCTGAAATCGCATTTAACGTAAATATCACATTGAAATACGAATGTGATGTTCGAAATGTCTACGCATTTGCTGCCAAATCGCGAATTCAACGTATTTTACACACTGAATACGATATTTAGATGCATTTTTGTGCAATGTACTGAAAATCGTGTAAAACGCAAGTTTCACGCTGAAATATGATTGTTATGCTAGAAACCTGTGTATTTTCTGCTGAAATCGCATTTAACGTAATTATCACATTGAAATCCGAATGTGATGTTAGAAATGTCTACACATTTGAGGCCAATACGCGAATTCAACGTATTTTACACACTGAATACGATATTTCGATGCATTTTTGTGCAATGTACTGGAAATAGTGTTAAACTCAAGTTTCACATTGAAATATGAATGTTATGCTAGAAACCTGTGTATTTGCTGCTGAAATCGCATGTAACGTAAATATCACATTGAAATCCGAATGTGATGCTAGAAATGTCTACGCATTTGCTGCCAAAACGATACGAATACGATATTGAGATGCATTTTTGTGCAATGTACTGGAAATCGTGTAAAACACATGTTTCACATTGAAATACGAATGTTATGCTAGAAACCTGTGTATTTGCTGCTGAAATCGCATTTAACGTAAATATCACATTGAAATCCAAATGTGATGTTAGAAATGTCTACGCATTTGCTGCCAAAACGCGAATTCAACGTATTTTACACACTGAATACTATTTCGATGCATTTTTTTGCAATGTACTGGAAATAGTGTTAAACTCAAGTTTCACATTGAAATATGAATGTTATGCTAGAAACCTGTGTATTTGCTGCTGAAATCGCATGTAACGTAAATATCACATTGAAATCCGAATGTGATGCTAGAAATGTCTACGCATTTGCTGCCAAAACGATACGAATACGATATTGAGATGCATTTTTGTGCAATGTACTGGAAATCGTGTAAAACACATGTTTCACATTGAAATACGAATGTTATGCTAGAAACCTGTGTATTTGCTGCTGAAATCGCATTTAACGTAAATATCACATTGAAATCCAAATGTGATGTTAGAAATGTCTACGCATTTGCTGCCAAAACGCGAATTCAACGTATTTTTCAAACTGAATACGATATTTAGATGCATTTTTGTGAAATGTACTGAAAATCGTGTGAAACGCAAGTTTCACATTAAAATATGGTTGTTATGCTAGAAACCTGCGTATTTGCTGCTGAAATCACATTTAACGTAAATATCACATTGAAATCCGAATGTGATGTTAGAAATGTCTACGCATTTGCTGCCAAAACGCGAATTCAACGTATTTTACACACTGAATACGATATTTCGATGCATCTTTGTGCAATGTACTGGAACACAAGTTTCACATTGAAATATGAACGTTATGCTAGAATCCTGTGTATTTGCTGCTGAAATCGCCTTTGACGTAAATATCACATTAAATACGAATGTGATGTTAGAAATGTCTACGCATTTGCTGGCAAAACCCGAATTCAACGTATTTACACACTGAATACGATATTTAGATGCATTTTTGTGCAATGTACTGAAAATCGTGTAAAACGCAAGTTTTTAATTGAAATATGAATGTTATGCTAGAAACCTGTGTATTTGCTGCTGAAATGGCAATTAACGTAAATATCACATTGAAATCCGAATGTGATGTTAGAAATGTCTACGCATTTGCTGCCAATACGCGAATTCAACGTATTTTACACACTGAATACGATATTTCGATGCATTTTTGTGCAATATACTGGAAATCGTGTTAAACACAAGTTTCACATTTAAATATGAATGTTATGCTAGAAACCTGTGTATTTGCTGCTGAAATCGCATTTAACGTAATTATCACATTGAAATACGAATGTGATATTAGAAATGTCTACGCATTTGCTGCCAAAACGCGAATTCAACGTATTTTACACACTGAATACGATATTGAGATGCATTTTTGTGCAATGTACTGAAAATCGTGGAAAACACAAGATTCACATTGAAATATGAATGTTATGCTAGAAACCTCTGCATTGCCTGCTGAAATCGCATTTAACGTAAATATCACATTGAAATCCAAATGTGATGTTAGAAATGTCTACGCATTTGCTGCCAAAACGCGAATTCAACGTATTTTACACACTGAATACGATATTTCGATGCGTTTTTGTGCAATGTACTGGAAATCGCGTTAAACACAAGTTTCAAACTGAAATATGAATGTTATGCTAGAAACCTGTGTATTTGCTGCTGAAATCGCATTTAACGTAAATACCACATTGAAATCCGAATGTGATGTTAGAAATGTCTACGCATTTGCTGCCAAAACGCGAATTCAACATATTTTTCAAACTGAATACGATATTTAGATGCATTTTTGTGAAATGTACTGAAAATCGTGTGAAACGCAAGTTTCACATTAAAATATGGTTGTTATGCTAGAAACCTGCGTATTTGCTGCTGAAATCGCATTTAACGTAATTATCACATTATAATACGAAAGTGATGTTAGAAATGTCTACGCATTTGCTGCCAAAACGCGAATTCAACGTATTTTACACACTGAATACGATATTTAGATGCACTTTTGTGCAATGTACTGAAAATCGTGTAAAACGCAAGTTTCCCATTGAAATATGAACGTTATGCTAGAATCCTGTGTATTTGCTGCTGAAATCGCATTTAACGTAAATATCACATTGAAATACGAATGTGATGTTCGAAATGTCTACGCATTTGCTGCCAAAACGCGAATTCAACGTATTTTACACACTGAAAACGATATTTCGATGCATTTTTGTGCAATGTACTGGAAATCGTGTTAAACACAAGTTTCAAACTGAAATATTAATGTTATGCTAGAAACCTGTGCATTTGCTGCTGAAATCACATTTAAAGTAAATATCACACTGAAATACGAATGTGATGTTAGAAATGTCCAAGCATTTGCTGCCAAAACGCAAATTCAACGTATTTTACACACTGAATACGATATTTCGATGCGTTTTTGTGCAATGTACTGGAAATCGTGTTAAACACAAGTTTCAAACTGAAATATGAATGTTATGCTAGAAACCTGTGTATTAGCTGCTGATATCGCATTTAACGTAAATATCACATTGAAATCCGAATGTGATGTTAGAAATGTCTACGCATTTGCTGCCAAAACGCGAATTCAACGTATTTTACACACTGAATACGATATTGAGATGCATTTTTGTGCAATGTACTGGAAATCGTGTTAAACTCAAGTTTCACATTGAAATATGAATGTTGTGCTAGAAACCTGTGTATTTGCTGCTGAAATCGCATTTAACGTAAATATCACATTGAAATCCGAATGTGATGTTAGAAATGTCTACGCATTTGCTGCCAAGACGCGAATTCAACGTATTTTACACACTGAATACGATATTTAGATGCACTTTTGTGCAATGTACTGAAAATCGTGTAAAACGCAAGTTTCACACTGAAATATGAATGTTATGCTAGAAACCTGTGTATTTGCTGCTGAAATCGCATTTAACGTAAATATCACATTGAAATCCGAATGTGATGTTAGAAATGTCTACGCATTTGCAGGCAAAACGCGAATTCAACGTATTTACACACTGAATACGATATTTAGATGCATTTTTGTGCAATGTACTGGAAATCGTGTTAAACACAAGTTTCACATTGAAATATTAATGTTATGGTAGAAACCTGTGTATTTGCTGCTGAAATCGCATTTAACGTAAATAACACATTGAAATCCGAATGTGGTGTTAGAAATATCTGTGCATTTGCTGCAGATACGCGAATTCAACATATTTTTCAAACTGAATACGATATTTCGATGCATTTTTGTGCAATGTACTGGAAATCGTGTTAAACACAAGTTTCAAACTGAAATATGAATGTTATGCTAGAAACCTGTGTATTTGCTGCTGAAATCGCATTTAACGTAAATATCACATTGAAATCCAAATGTGATGTAAGAAATGTCTACGCATTTGCTGCCAAATCGCGAATTCAACGTATTTTACACACTGAATACGATATTTAGATGCATTTTTGTGCAATGTACTGAAAATCGTGTAAAACGCAAGTTTCACGCTGAAATATGATTGTTATGCTAGAATCCTGTGTATTTGCTGCTGAAATCGCATTTAACGTAAATATCACATTGAAATACGAATGTGATGTTCGAAATGTCTACGCATTTGCTGCCAAAACGCGAATTCAACGTATTTTACACACTGAAAACGATATTTCGATGCATTTTTGTGCAATGTACTGGAAATCGTGTTAAACACAAGTTTCAAACTGAAATATTAATGTTATGCTAGAAACCTGTGCATTTGCTGCTGAAATCACATTTAAAGTAAATATCACACTGAAATACGAATGTGATGTTAGAAATGTCCAAGCATTTGCTGCCAAAACGCAAATTCAACGTATTTTACACACTGAATACGATATTTCGATGCGTTTTTGTGCAATGTACTGGAAATCGTGTTAAACACAAGTTTCAAACTGAAATATGAATGTTATGCTAGAAACCTGTGTATTAGCTGCTGATATCGCATTTAACGTAAATATCACATTGAAATCCGAATGTGATGTTAGAAATGTCTACGCATTTGCTGCCAAAACGCGAATTCAACGTATTTTACACACTGAATACGATATTGAGATGCATTTTTGTGCAATGTACTGGAAATCGTGTTAAACTCAAGTTTCACATTGAAATATGAATGTTGTGCTAGAAACCTGTGTATTTGCTGCTGAAATCGCATTTAACGTAAATATCACATTGAAATCCGAATGTGATGTTAGAAATGTCTACGCATTTGCTGCCAAGACGCGAATTCAACGTATTTTACACACTGAATACGATATTTAGATGCACTTTTGTGCAATGTACTGAAAATCGTGTAAAACGCAAGTTTCACACTGAAATATGAATGTTATGCTAGAAACCTGTGTATTTGCTGCTGAAATCGCATTTAACGTAAATATCACATTGAAATCCGAATGTGATGTTAGAAATGTCTACGCATTTGCAGGCAAAACGCGAATTCAACGTATTTACACACTGAATACGATATTTAGATGCATTTTTGTGCAATGTACTGGAAATCGTGTTAAACACAAGTTTCACATTGAAATATTAATGTTATGGTAGAAACCTGTGTATTTGCTGCTGAAATCGCATTTAACGTAAATAACACATTGAAATCCGAATGTGGTGTTAGAAATATCTGTGCATTTGCTGCAGATACGCGAATTCAACATATTTTTCAAACTGAATACGATATTTCGATGCATTTTTGTGCAATGTACTGGAAATCGTGTTAAACACAAGTTTCAAACTGAAATATGAATGTTATGCTAGAAACCTGTGTATTTGCTGCTGAAATCGCATTTAACGTAAATATCACATTGAAATCCAAATGTGATGTAAGAAATGTCTACGCATTTGCTGCCAAATCGCGAATTCAACGTATTTTACACACTGAATACGATATTTAGATGCATTTTTGTGCAATGTACTGAAAATCGTGTAAAACGCAAGTTTCACGCTGAAATATGATTGTTATGCTAGAAACCTGTGTATTTTCTGCTGAAATCGCATTTAACGTAATTATCACATTGAAATCCGAATGTGATGTTAGAAATGTCTACACATTTGAGGCCAATACGCGAATTCAACGTATTTTACACACTGAATACGATATTTCGATGCATTTTTGTGCAATGTACTGGAAATAGTGTTAAACTCAAGTTTCACATTGAAATATGAATGTTATGCTAGAAACCTGTGTATTTGCTGCTGAAATCGCATGTAACGTAAATATCACATTGAAATCCGAATGTGATGCTAGAAATGTCTACGCATTTGCTGCCAAAACGATACGAATACGATATTGAGATGCATTTTTGTGCAATGTACTGGAAATCGTGTAAAACACATGTTTCACATTGAAATACGAATGTTATGCTAGAAACCTGTGTATTTGCTGCTGAAATCGCATTTAACGTAAATATCACATTGAAATCCAAATGTGATGTTAGAAATGTCTACGCATTTGCTGCCAAAACGCGAATTCAACGTATTTTACACACTGAATACTATTTCGATGCATTTTTTTGCAATGTACTGGAAATAGTGTTAAACTCAAGTTTCACATTGAAATATGAATGTTATGCTAGAAACCTGTGTATTTGCTGCTGAAATCGCATGTAACGTAAATATCACATTGAAATCCGAATGTGATGCTAGAAATGTCTACGCATTTGCTGCCAAAACGATACGAATACGATATTGAGATGCATTTTTGTGCAATGTACTGGAAATCGTGTAAAACACATGTTTCACATTGAAATACGAATGTTATGCTAGAAACCTGTGTATTTGCTGCTGAAATCGCATTTAACGTAAATATCACATTGAAATCCAAATGTGATGTTAGAAATGTCTACGCATTTGCTGCCAAAACGCGAATTCAACGTATTTTTCAAACTGAATACGATATTTAGATGCATTTTTGTGAAATGTACTGAAAATCGTGTGAAACGCAAGTTTCACATTAAAATATGGTTGTTATGCTAGAAACCTGCGTATTTGCTGCTGAAATCGCATTTAACGTAAATATCACATTGAAATCCGAATGTGATGTTAGAAATGTCTACGCATTTGCTGCCAAAACGCGAATTCAACGTATTTTACACACTGAATACGATATTTCGATGCATCTTTGTGCAATGTACTGGAACACAAGTTTCACATTGAAATATGAACGTTATGCTAGAATCCTGTGTATTTGCTGCTGAAATCGCCTTTGACGTAAATATCACATTAAATACGAATGTGATGTTAGAAATGTCTACGCATTTGCTGGCAAAACCCGAATTCAACGTATTTACACACTGAATACGATATTTAGATGCATTTTTGTGCAATGTACTGAAAATCGTGTAAAACGCAAGTTTTTAATTGAAATATGAATGTTATGCTAGAAACCTGTGTATTTGCTGCTGAAATGGCAATTAACGTAAATATCACATTGAAATCCGAATGTGATGTTAGAAATGTCTACGCATTTGCTGCCAATACGCGAATTCAACGTATTTTACACACTGAATACGATATTTCGATGCATTTTTGTGCAATATACTGGAAATCGTGTTAAACACAAGTTTCACATTGAAATATGAATGTTATGCTATAAACCTGTGTATTTGCTGCTGAAATCGCATTTAACGTAATTATCACATTGAAATACGAATGTGATATTAGAAATGTCTACGCATTTGCTGCCAAAACGCGAATTCAACGTATTTTACACACTGAATACGATATTTCGATGCGTTTTTGTGCAATGTACTGGAAATCGCGTTAAACACAAGTTTCAAACTGAAATATGAATGTTATGCTAGAAACCTGTGTATTTGCTGCTGAAATCGCATTTAACGTAAATATCACATTGAAATACGAATGTGATGTTAGAAATGTCTACGCATTTGCTGCCAAAACGCGAATTCAACGTATTTTATACACTGAATACGATATTGAGATGCATTTTTGTGCAATGTACTGGAAATCGTGTGAAACACAAGTTTCATATATAAATATCAACGTTATGCTAGAAACATGTGTATTTGCTGCTGAAATTGCATTTAACGTAAATATCACATTGAAATCCGAATGTGATGTTAGAAATGTCTACGCATTTGCTGCCAAAATACGAATTCAACGTATTTTACACACTGAATACGATATTGAGATGCATTTTTGTACAATGTACTGAAAATCGTGTGATACTCAAGTTTCACATTAAAATATGAATGTTATGCTTTAAACCTGTGTATTTGCTTCTGAAATCGCATTTAACGCAAATATCACACTGAAATCCGAATGTGATGTTAGAAATATCTGTGCATTTGCTGATGAAATGCGAATTCAACGTATTTTACACACTGAATACGATATTGAGATGCATTTTTGTGCAATGTACTAGAAATCGTGTGAAACACAAGTTTCACATTGAAATATGAATGTTATGCTAGAAACCTGCGTATTTGCTGCTGAAATCGCATTTAACGTAATTATCACATTGAAATACGAAAGTGATGTTAGAAATGTCTACGCATTTGCTGCCAAAACGCGAATTCAACGTATTTTACACACTGAATACGATATTTAGATGCATTTTTATGCAATATACTTAAAATCGTGTGAAACACAAGTTTCACATTAAAATATGGTTGTTATGCTAGAAACCTGTGTATTTGCTGCTGAAATCGCATTTAACGTAAGTATCACATTGAAATCCAAATGTGATGTTAGAAATGTCTACGCATTTGCTGCCAAAACGCGTATTCCACGTATTTTACACACTGAATACGATATTGAGATGCATATTTGTGCAATGTACTGAAAATCGTGTAAAGCACAAGTTTCACATTGAAATATGAAAGTTATGCTAGAATTCTCTGTATTTGCTGCTGAAATCGCATTTAACGTAAATATCACATTGAAATCCGAATGTGATGTTAGAAATATGTGTGCATTTACTACCGAAACGCGAATTCAACGTATTTTTCACACTGAATACGATATTTAGATGCATTTTTCTGCTATGTACTTAAATCGTGTGAAACGCAAGTTTCACATTAAAATATGAGTGTTATGCTAGAAACCTATGTATTTGCTGCTGAAATCGCAGTTAACGTAAATATCACACTATAATCCGAATGTGATGTTAGAAATGTCTACGCATTTGCTGCCAAAACGCGAATTCAACGTATTTTACACACTGAATACGATATTTCGATGCATTTTTGTGCGATGTACTGGAAATCATGTTAAACACAAGTTTCACATTGAAATATGAATGTTATGCTAGAAACCTGTGTATTTGCTGCTGAAATCGCATTTAACGTAATTATCACATTGAAATACGAATGTGATATTAGAAATGTCTACGCATTTGCTGCCAAAACGCGAATTCAACGTATTTTACACACTGAATACGATATTGAGATGCATTTTTGTGCAATGTACTGAAAATCGTGTAAAACACAAGATTCACATTGAAATATGAATGTTATGCTAGAAACCTCTGCATTGCCTGCTGAAATCGCATTTAACGTAAATATCACATTGAAATACGAATGTGATGTTAGAAATGTCTACGCATTTGCTGCCAAAACGCGAATTCAACGCATTTTTCACACTGAATACGATATTTAGATGCATTTTAGTGCAATGTACTGGAAATCGCGTGAAAAACAAGTTTCACATTGAAATATGAATGTTATGCTAGAAACCTGTGTATTTGCTGCTGAAATCGCATTTAACGTAAATATCACATTGAAATCCGAATGTGATGTTAGAAATGTCTACGCATTTGCTGCCAAAACGCGAATTCAACGTATTTTACACACTGAATACGATATTTAGATGCATTTTTGTGCAATGTACTGGAAATCGTGTGAAACGCAAGTTTCATATTAAAATATGAGTTTTATGCTAGAAACCCGTGTATTTGCTGCTGAAATCGCATTTAACATAAATATCACATTAAAAACCGAATGTGATGTCAGAAATGTCTACG
This sequence comes from Carabus problematicus, assembly GCA_963422195.1. NCBI lineage: Eukaryota > Metazoa > Arthropoda > Insecta > Coleoptera > Carabidae > Carabus > Carabus problematicus. The sequence continues at coordinate 7,987,799 of OY728586.1, forward strand.
CATTTGCTGCTAAAACGCGAATTTAAAGTATTTTACACTATCTATCATAACATTCATATTTCAATGTGAAACTTGCGTTTACACGATTTTCAGTACATTGCAGAAAAATGCATCTAAATATCGTATTCAGTGTGTAAAATACAGTGAATTCGCCTTTTGGCAGCAGATGCGTGAACATTTCTAACATCACATTCGGATTTCAATGTGATATTTACGTGAAATGCGATTTCAGCAGCAAATACACAGGTTTCTAGCATAACATTCATAATTCAATGTGAAACTTGTGTTTCACACGATTTCCAGTACATTGCACAAAAATGCATCTAGATATCGCATTCAGTGTGAAAAATTCGTTGAATTCGCGTTTTGGCAGCAAATGCACTGATATTTCTAACTTCTCAATCGGATTTCAATGTGATATTTACGTTAAATGCAATTTCAGCGGCAAATGGACAGGTTTATAGCATAATATTCGTATTTTAATTTGAAATTTGTGTTTTACACGATTTTTAGTACATTGCACAAAAATGCATTTGAAAATGGTTTTCAGTGTGAAAAATACGTTGAAATCGCGTTTCGGCAGCAAATGCACCGATATTTCTAACTTCTCAATCGGATTTCAATGTGATATTTATGTTAAATGCGATTTCAGTAGCAAATACATAGGTTTATAGCATAACATTCACTTTTCTATGTCACGATTGTCTCACTTGTTCCCATGCAAAGTGTCTCACCTGTTACCTTTCTCATTTGTTCCCAGTCTCACCTGTCAGCAGGCTCAGAAAATATAAAATCTCACTTGTTCCCATGCACCTCCCACCACATTTGAATGTCACGGTTGTCTCACTTGTTCCCATGCAAAATGTCTCACTTGATCCCATTCTCATTTGTTCCCAGTCTCACTTGTTCCCATGCTGAAAAAATATAAAATCTCACTTGTTTCCATTCTCATTTGTTCCCAGTCTCATTTGTTCCCATGCCCCTCCCACCACATTTCTATCTCACGATTGTCTCACTTGTCCCCATCGTAGTGCAGTTATCCCGTTTTTCATAAGTGTTTATTCAATTGCCTGATAACAAGGTGATCAGAAAAACGAAGTTAAATAAAATTAAAAGTAATGTCCAAAATATATTAATATATTTCGATAAAAGTATTTAATACACATTCCAAAGAGGCTCATATACCTATCTGAACGTTTAAAATAATTTAATTTATACCAAATTCCTTAAAAGAGTAATAACAAAAAACGTCTTATATGTACTTAACTATCATTGTATTTACTGATATATGTAATGTAATAGTTGTATTTCTAGTGAAGTTTTTAATATTCACTTTAGGTTCTGCAACGTTTAACTATCATTGAAAATTATTTTTAGAATTAAATATGTTAAATCTTAAAAAAATGGGCATTGCTGCACAATATATATATATATATATATATATATATATATATATATATATATATATATATATATATATATATGTGATATATTCTTATTTTGAATTTCAATTAGAGAAAGATAAATTTTTATAACATTTGTACAATACGAGATATCAACATGCGGTCTTTAATGAAATGTAAACTGTAATATAGTGAACATATCACATTAATAAAATCATATTATTACAATGGCATAATTCTTTTTTATTAGTAAAAATATACAGTTAACAGCTAGTTGTTTATAATCATATAACTTTTGTATTCGTACAAATTATTAATCCTGATGCATATCATTTTAACTAAATATTAATGTACAACACGTTCGGATTATTAACATAGTTTTCTTATACCGGGTGTCCCAAGAAATCTGGGACATAGGGAATTAACATGTTAATATAGAAATATTGTGATTACTTCTGATCAATACATTTTAGACCAAAAGTGTAAATAACAAAGTTGTTCAGAATTAAAAACTGCCTAATATGACATATTCGGTACTCAAATACATTTATATATCGTGTAAATCAAGTTTGAAATATTGCATTTTGATGACAGATCAGGAGGTCATTGAACAAAAATTGCATGTATTTTTGTTAGTTACAACAACAAATAATCAAACCACAGGATTTTTGTTTCACGACCTCCTAATCTGTCATTAAAATACGGTATTTCAAACTTTACATTACACATATTAGTAAACACAATGATAGTTAAGTATATACCGGGTGTCCCAAGAAATCTGGGACATAGGGAATTAACATGTAAAATTGAAAAAGTTGCGATTACTTCTGTATTATACATTTTAGAGCTCTGAAATTTGGTACAGGTGTAAGGATAGGTTATTAGCATTGATTGGTATTCATTAAAGTGATATTAATGCCCACATTTCTGATAAAAATGCTTTTAAAAAGTAATAATTTAAAGATGTAACTTAAATACCACTTTTTGCAAAAAAATGTTTATGGCGTTGCTAGCACAACGGTAAGTTGCTTATTTGGTAATTTAAATAATTTATAAATGTTATGGTTCGAATCTCCAGTACACTTTAGAGTTTTTTTTTAAATTTTAAAATAATTTACATAGAATTTCATTTATTTAAAATTTAGGAGTAATTATTTTAAAAATTTAAAAAAAAAAACTCTAAAGTATATTGGAGTTCGAACCATAACATTTATAAATTATTTAAATTACCAAATAAGCATCTTACCGTTGTGCTAGCAACGCAATAAACAATTTTTTGCAAAAATGATATTTAAGATACATCTTTTAATTATTACTTTTTAAAAGTATTTTCATTAGAAATGTGAGTATTAATATCATTTTAATTAATACCAATCAATGCGAATAACCTATCCCTACACCTGTACCGAATTTCAAAGCTCTAAAATGTATAATACAGAAGTAATCGCAACTTTTTCAATTTTACATGTTAATTTCCTATGTCCCAGATTTCTTGGGACACCCGGTATAAGATGTTTTTTGTTATTACTATTTTAAGGAATTTGGTACAAATTAAATTATTTTAAACGGTCAGATAGGTATATGAGCCTCTTTAGAATGTGTATTAAATACTTTTATCGAAATATATTAATATTATATTTTCAGTTCCGAAGTTCATCGTCAATATTATTAAAAACAAGTAATGTGTCCGTATTATGAACTCGTCAATTTTAGTTAGGATCACGACGCGTTTCGAACTCTCGTTCATTATCAAGTGATAAGGTGTGGTGTAATTTTGTGGCTTATATACCTGCCGTGTTCATCGGTGTGTGACTGTTCAATGATGCGTGTTTTTTGTGTAATATTTTGAGTGGTGTGAATATGGCATTAGATTGGCTGTTTATTTGTATGTTTATTATGGGTTGTTTAAGTTTTTCTTTATATATCTCAAGGTTTTCGATGATGTTTAGTTTCCTACCTTTGGGGTGTTTTTTGATTATTTTCATTATGTCTTTTATGTCGCCTGCTGCGTGTTTATTATCAAGTAGGTGGGCTGCGTAGTTGGACTCGATTTTAAGTTTTTTAAAGGAGTTTATGTGTTCTTTAGACCTAACTTTGAATTTTCTACTGGTTTGGCCTATGTAGTTTAGATTACAAGTGTTGCATTTTAATTTGTATATTCCGCTTTGGTTGTATTTATCTATGTTTTCTATTTTATTATTAATTTGACTTTTGGGGTTGTCTGTAGTTTTGTATGCTATGTTTATGTTGTGTTTCTTAAAAAGTTTAGTTATTCTGTAAGTTTGTTTTCCTATGAAGGTAAATGTGGCCCATTGTTTAGGTTCTTGAATATTGTTAATGTCTTTGTTTTTGTGGTTTCTTTTAATATTTTGTTGTATTTTATTTACAGTATTAATGTTATATCCATTGTTGGTGGCTATTTGTTTAATAATGTTTAGTTCTTTGTTATAATCGCCTTTATTCATTGGTATGGTTTCTAGTCGGTGTATTAAGCTTCTAAAGGCTGCTAGTTTATGTTGTTTAGGGTGTTCTGATTTTGCTTGTATGATGTTGTCAGTTTGTGTTGGTTTACGGTATATGTTATATTTTAGCCTTGTGCAATTTTTAGTTATTGTTATGTCGAGGTAATTTATTTTGTTGTTAACTTCTTCTTCTATTGTGAATTTTATATTGGTGTGTATATTATTTATGTAATTTAGTATATCGGTGGTGTTTTCGCAGTCGGTGATACACAATATGTCATCTACATATCTTACCCATTGTTTGATTTTATATTTTTCTTTTATCTTGTTCATGGTGTTTTCTTCGAGATTTTGCAAGAATATTTCAGAGAGTATTCCGGATAATGGGCTTCATATTTTAATGTAAAATTTGTGTTTCACACGATTTTCAGTACATTGCACAAAAATGCATCTAAATATCGTATTCAGTGTGAAAAATACGTTGAGTTCGCGTTTCGGCAGCGAATGCACAGATGTTTCTAACTTCTCAATCGCATTTCAATGTGATATTTACGTTAAATGCGATTTCAGAAGCAAATACACAGGTTTCTAGAATAACATTCATATTTCAATGTGAAACTTGTGTTTAACACGATTTTCAGTACATTGTACAAAAATGCATCTCAATATCGTATTCAGTGTGAAAAATACGTTGAGTTCGCGTTTCGGCAGCGAATGCACAGATGTTTCTAACTTCTCAATCGCATTTCAATGTGATATTTACGTTAAATGCGATTTCAGAAGCAAATACACAGGTTTCTAGCATAACATTCATATTTCAATGTGAAACTTGTGTTTAACACGATTTTCAGTACATTGTACAAAAATGCATCTCAATATCGTATTCAGTGTTTAAAATACGTTGAATTCGCGTTTTGGCAGCAAATGCGTAGACATTTCTAACATCACATTCGGATTTCAATGTGATATTTGCGTTAAATGCGATTTCAGCAGCAAATACACAGGTTTCTAGCATAACATTCATATTTAAATGTGAAACTTGTGTTTCACACGATTTCCAGTACATTGCACAAAAATGCATCTCAATATCGTATTCAGTGTGTAAAATACGTTGAATTCGCGTATTGGCAGCAAACGCGTAGACATTTCTAACATCACATTCGGATTTCAATGTGATATTAACGTTAAATGCGATTTCAGCAGCAAATATACAGGTTTCTAGCAGAACATTCATATTTCAATGTGAAACTTGCGTTTTACACGATTTCCAGTATATTGCACAAAAATGCATCTAAATATCATATTCAGTGTGTAAAATACGTTGAATTCGCGTTTCGGCAGCAAATGCGTAGACATTTCTAATGTCACATTCGGATTTTAATGTGATATTTACGTTAAATGCGAATTCAGCACCAAATACACAGGTTTCTAGCATAACATTCATATTTCAATGTGAAAATTGTGTTTCACACGATTTTCAGTACATTGCAAAAAAATGCATCTAAGTATCGTATTCAGTTTGAAAAATACGTTGAATTCGCTATTCGGCAGCAAATGCACAGATATTTCTAGCATCTCATTCGGTTTTCAGTGTGATATTTGCGTTAAATGTGATTTCAGAAGCAAATACACAGGTTTATAGCATAACATTCATATTTTAACGTGAAACTTGTGTTTCACACGATTTTCAGTACATTGCAAAAAAAAATGCATCTAAATATCGTATTCAGTTTGAAAAATACGTTGAATTCGCTTTTCTGCAGCAAATGCACAGATATTTCTAACATCTCATTCGGTTTTCAGTGTGATATTTGCGTTAAATGTGATTTCAGAAGCAAATACACGGTTTTAAGCATAACATTCATATTTTAACGTGAAACTTGTGTTTCGCTCGATTTTCAGTACATTGCAAAAAATGCATCTAAATATCGTATTCAGTTTGAAAAATACGTTGAATTCGCTTTTCGGCAGCAAATGCACAAATATTTCTAACGTCTCATTGGATTTTCAGTGTGATATTTGCGTTAAATGCGATTTCAGAAGCAAATACACGGTTTTAAGCATAACATTCATATTTTAACGTGAAACTTGTGTTTCACACGATTTTCAGAACGTTGCGCAAAAATGCATCTAAATATAGCATTCAGTGTGTAAAATACGTTGAATTCGCGTTTTGGCAGCAAATGCGTAGACATTTCTAACATCACATTCGGATTTAAATGTGATATTTAAGTGAAATGCGATTTCAGCAGCAAATACACAGGTTTCTAGCATCACACTCATATTTTAATGTGAAATTTGCGTTTCACACGATTTTCAGTACATTGCAAAAAAATGCATCTAAATATCGTATTCAGTTTGAAAAATACGTTGAATTCGCTTTTCGGCTGCAAATGCACAGATATTTTCAACATCTTATTCGGTTTTCGGTGTGATATTTGCGTTAAATGTGATTTCAGAAGCAACTACACAGGTTTATAGCATAAAATTCATATTTTAATGGGAAACTTGCGTTTCACACGATTTTCAGTACATTACACAAAAATACATCTAAATATCGTATTCAGTGTGAAAAATACGTTGAATTCGCGTTTCGGTACTAAATGCACAGATATTTCTAACATCACATTCGGATTTCAATGTGATATTTCCGATAAATGCGATTTCAGCAGCAAATACACAGGTTTCTAGCATAACATTCATATTTCAATGTGAAACTTGCGTTTCACACGATTTTCAGTACATTGCACAAAAATGCATCTAAATATCGTATTCAGTGTGAAAAATACTTTGAATTCGCGTTTCGGTAGCAAATGCACAGATATTTCTAACATCACATTCGGATTTCAATGTGATATTTGAGATAAATGCGATTTCAGCAGCAAATACACAGGTTTCTAGCATAACATTCATATTTTAATGTGAAACTTGCGTTTCACACGATTTTCAGTACATTGCACAAAACTACATCTCAATATCGTATTCAGTGTGTACAATAAGTTGAATTCGCGTTTTGGCAGCAAATGCACAGATATTTCTGACATCTCATTCGGTTTTCAGTGTGATATTTGCGTTAAATGCGATTTCTGAAGCAACTACACAGGTTTCCAGCATAACATTCAAATTTTAATGTGAAACTTGTGTTTCACACGATTTTCAGTACATTGCAAAAAAAATGCATCTAAATATCGTATTCAGTTTGAAAAATACGTTGAATTCGCTTTTCGGCAGCAAATGCACAGATATTTCTAACATCTCATTCGGTTTTCAGTGTGAGATTTGCGTTAAATGTGATTTCAGAAGCAACTACACAGGTTTATAGCATAACATTCATATTTTAACGTGAAACTTGTGTTTCACACGATTTTGGTACATTGCAAAAAAATGCATCGAAATATCGTTTCCCGTTTGAAAAATACGTTGAATTCGCTTTTCGGCAGCAAATGCACAGATATTTCCAACATCTCATTCGGTTTTTAGTGTGATATTTGCGTTAAATGCGATTTCAGAAGCAACTACACAGGTTTATAGCATAACATTCATATTTTAACGTGAAACTTGTGTTTCACACGATTTTCAGTACATTGCAAAAAAATGCATCTAAATATCGTATTCAGTGTGAAAAATACGTTGAATTCGCGTTTCGGTACTAAATGCACAGATATTTCTAACATCACATTCGGATTTCAATGTGATATTTACGTTAATTTCGATTAGCATGTATCTATTGCTGTACATGCATTTAATGTAAATTTTAATTTTAAATGTGAATGTTATGCTAGCAACTAATGTAGTTGCTGCTGAAACACACATTTGGCGTAAATTTCACTTTGAAATGCGAATGTTAAGTTAAAAACATATTTATATGCTGCTGAAACACTCATTTGACGTAAATTTCACATTAAAATATGAATGTTAAATTAGAAACATATATCTACTGCTGTAACACGCATTTAATGTAAATTTTATTTTGAAATGCGAATATTAAGTGAGCTACTTATATATATTTGCTGCTGAGACGCACTTTTGACGTAAATTTCACTTTTAAATGCGAATGTTAAATTAGAAACATATTTATTTGCTGCTGAAACACTCATTTGACGTAAATTTTTCATTGAAATGCGTATGTTAAGTAAGAAATATATGTATTTACTGCTGAAACATGCATTTAATGTAAATTTTTGTTTTAAATGTGATTGCTATGTTACAAACTTATGATTATAAATTTCACTTTGAAATGCCAATGTTAAGTTAGAAACATATTTATTTGCTGCTGAAACACTTATTTGAGGTAAATTTCTCATTGAAATGCGAATGTTAAGTAAGAAATATATATATATATATATATATATATATATATATATATATACATATATATATATATATATATATATATATATATATATATATATATATTCCGGCTGAAACATGCATTTAATGTAAATTTTACTTTTAAATGTGTATGCTATGTTACCAACTGATGTATTTGCTGCTGAAACACACATTTGACGTAAATTTCACTTTGAAATGCGAATGTTGAGTTACAAACATTTTTATTTGCTGCTGAAACACTCATTTGACGTAAATTTCACACTGAAATATGAATGTTAAATTAGAAACCTGTATCTACTGCTGTAACACGCATTTAAAGTAAATTTTATTTTGAAATGCGAATATTAAGTGAGCTACTTATGTATTTGCTGCTGAGACACACATTTGACGTAAATTTCACTTTGAAATGTGAAATTAGAAACTTATTTATTTGCTGCTGAAACACTCATTTGACGTAAATTTCATTTCGAAATGCTTAAGTAAAGTTATAAACATATGAATTTACACCTGAAACTTGCATTTAACGTAAATTACTCTTTGAAATCCGAATATTAACTTAGAAACATATTTATTTGCTTCTGTAACACTCATTTGACGTAAATTTCACTTCGAAATGCGTAAGTTAAGTTAGAAACATATGTATTAACTCCTGAAACTTGCATTTAAATTAAATTTCTCTTTGAAATCGAATGTTAATTTAGAAACATATTTATTAGTTGCTATAACTCTCATTTGACGTGAATTTCGCATTAAAATATGAATGTTAAATTAGAAATGAATAAAATTAGATCTTGGAGTTAGGTTAAATTAGAAACATGTATCTACCGCTGTAATACGCATCTACTGTAAATTTTATTTTGAAATGCGAATAGTAAGTGAGCTACTTATGTATTTGCTGCTGAAACACACATTTGACGTAACTTTCACTTTGAAATGTGAATGTTGAGTTAGAAACATATTTATTTGCTTCTGAAACACTCATTTGACTTAAATTTCATTTCAGTAAAGTTAGAAACATATGTATTCACTGAAACTTGAATTTAACGTAAATTTCACTTTGAAATGCGAATGTTAAGCTAGAAACGTATTGATTTGCCGCTGAAACACACATTTCACGTAAATTTAACTTTGAAATGCGAATGTTAAGTTAGAAACATATTGATTTGCTGCTGAAACACACATTTCACGTAAATATCACTTTGAAATGCGAATGTTGAGTTAGAAACATATTTATTCTCTGCTGAAACAGTCATTTGACGTAAATTTCTCATTGAAATATGAATGTTAATTTAGAAACATGTATCTACTGCTGTAACACGCATTTAGTGTAAATTTTATGTTGAAATGCGAATGTTAAGTGAGCTACTTAGGTATTTGCTGCTGAAACATGAATTTAATGTAAATTTTACTTTTAAATGTGAATGCTATGTTAGCAACTTATGTATTTGCTGCTGAAACACACATTTGACAAAAATTTCACTTTGAAATGCGAATGTTGAGTTAGAAACATATTTACTTGCTGCTGAAACACTCATTTGACGTAAATTTCTCATTGAAATACTAATGTTAAGTCAGAAATATATGTATTTCCGGCTGAAACATGCATTTAATGTAAATTTTAGTTTTAAATGTGAATGTTATGTTACCAACTTATGTATTTGCTGCTGAAACTCACATTTGACGTAAATTTTACTTCGAGATGCGTAAGTAAAGTTAGAAACATATGTATTCACTATTAAAACACGCATTTAACGTAAATTTCACATTGAAATGCGAATGTTATGTTAGAAACAAATGTATGTGATCCTGAAACTAGCATTTAGCCTATATATCATATTCTAATGTGAATGTTATGTTAGTATCATTTGTATTTACTGCTGAAATACGCATATAACCTAAATTTCGCATTGAAATGCGAATGTTAAGTTAGAAATTATATATTGTAACATAATTTTTTACAAATACAAATTATTTTAATAATATACATACATACCTGCATATACCAGGTGTTCCAAGAAATCTGGGACATTGGAAAGTAACATGTAAATATAGACAAATTGTGATTACTTCTAAACAATGCATTTTAGAGCAAAAGTGTAAATAAAAAAGTTGTTCAAAAAAAAAAAAATACATAATATGATGTTATGCTCAGTGCTCTAATATTTTGGCATGTCAAGTAAATCAAGTTTGAATTTTTGCATTTTATTATTTACACTTTTGCTCTAAAACGTATTGTTCAGAAACAATCACGATATTTCTATAGGTGTGTTCTTTCTACCACAAATCTCAGTATATCTTACCTCACCTCAGTTGGAGAAAATTTCCAGCCGTTCTTTTTAACTTAGGCAAGTGAGCTGTGGTGAGATTATTTTCTCCCCTCTTTCCTATGCTACACATGCTCTGTAGGTAGTGCTTGTTGAGATTTTCCGTTCAATTGTGGAGTGGAAGAAGAACTTTTGAAATCTAACATCTCAAATAAGCTTGTATAGAAATTTAAGAATAAATAGAATGTTATAAATTAGTTTTAGCCTATAGGAATTTAATAATATAGATGACACAAACGAAAATAAAGAATATGAAACAAAACACAAAAATATTCAGTCAAAAATGATAACCTAAATCACAGGTCAATGTAAAAAAATTAGTCGAATAATACTAACAATACCTGTTCGATACAAAGCAAAACACAAAAATGTCGAATAATACTTTCAAAACTAGGTTATGTCTAATTCTGACAGCCAACTGATATATTTAAACTAGGAATGGATACAGACATCCATACCTGTAGCTCACCGACGTATGTCCAATTCTGAATTTATCACAAATTATTTACCTAAATACAATTTTAAAATCGTAGGTGCCTAGGTCGAAATAAAAAAACAAATTTAAAGCAAGTGTGAAATCATTAGCTCATCGACCTCCTGTCGAAGAGCTATAGTGTTCGGTACGATGTCTGTAGCATTCTCCGATTTTAAAAATTTTTGCGCAGAAATCCCGGACCTACCCCTTGGATCACGAAATGACTATTACAACATGTGACCGTATGTATGTCGTTCGTCCGCTCGCTCGTACGGTTTTTGTTCCACTAACTCCTCCTAGACTATCCAACCGATCTTGATGATTTTTTTTTTACAAATGTCTATTATGGTCTAGTTGTGCATCTGATTTTTTGTTTTTCAAAATTTCTTTTAGTATTTAAAAAAAATATTTTTCCAAATTTTTTCAGTTTTTATAATTTTTCTCCTTTATTTTCCACTCAATTGTATTCAAAATTTTTTTGCATATGCAGGAAATGAAATATTATTTTTTCATATTTTTTATTTTGAAAAATTATGTAAGACCATTGAAGAAAAAAATATTTTTAAATTAAAAAAATTAACAAAAGAAGATCAATGCTTTGCTTTTGTCGCGAGAAGGAAACGGTTTCGCACTTGTTTTAAATTTGTTGTTTTATTTGCGACCTAGGCACCTAGGATTTTAAAAGTGTATTAAGATAAATAATAATTTGTAATACATATATTCAGACTTGAACATACGTCGATGAGCTGCAGGCATGGATGTCTGTATCCATTCCTAGTTTTTTTTCTGTTAACAAAAGCAAAGCAGACTAAGCCGACTAAAATGCACTGATCTTCTTTTGTTTAATTTTTAATTAAAAAATATTTTTTTCTTCAGTTGTTTTACATAATTTTTCAAAATAAAAAATATGGAAAAATAATGTTTCATTTCCTGCATATGCAAGAAAATTTTGAATACAATTGAGTGGAAAATAAAGGAGAAAAGTACTGAAGAAAATTTTGAAAAACCAAAATCAGGTGCACAACTAGACCATAATACGCATTTGCAAAAAAAAATTTCATCAAGATCGGTTGGATAGTCTAGGAGGAGTTAGTGGAACAAAAACCGTACGAGCGAGCGGACGAACGACACACATACGGTCACATGTTGTAATAGTCATTTCGTGAATGTTACAGACATCGTACCGAACACTATAACTCTTCGACAGGAGGTCGATGAGCTAAAAAGATAACATCTAGTTACGGATATAAAGAACATTGATTTTTGAAAAATCCCGGACAGACCCTTTGGATCACGAAATGACTATTACAACATGTGACCGTATGTATGTCATTCGTCCGCTCGCTCGTACGGTTTTTGAGTGGCTCGCCCTGCACTGCCTGAACAAACTAATACTTATAGCACTGACCGGTGACTCACTCTACCTCAACGGGGACTCTAAACGAGCGATCTTTTAAATTCAACAGATAAATACATAAAAATAAAATATTTTTTCCTAGTCTCCTGAAGTACTGATGGAAAAACAAATAGTACGTGGTAATAGGGGTGTATATGGGGATGTTGTGTAGAAAAAATGGCACGGGTAGTATATCTGGAATATAAGTTACAGGGGCGTACGTGTTCTCACAGTCTCATGTACATACAAATATATTTTTTCCTAGTCTCCTGAAGTACTGATGGAAAAACAAATAGTACATGGTAATAGGGGTGTATATGTGGGTGTTATGTACAAAAAATGGTAGGAGTAGTATATATGGAATAGGAGTTACAAGGGCGTACGTGTTCTCATAGACTTATGTACATAAAAATAAAATGTTTTTTTCCTAGTCTCCTAAGGTACTGACGGAAAAACAAATAGTACGTGGTAATAGGGGTGTATATGGGGATGTTGTGTAGAAAAAATGGCAGGGGTAGTATATATGGAATAGGAGTTACAAGGGCGTCCGTGTTCTCATAGTCTTATGTACATAAAAATAAAATGTTTTTTTCCTAGTCTCCTAAGGTACTGACGGAAAAACAAATAGTACGTGGTAATAGGGGTGTATATGGGGATGTTGTGTAGAAAAAATGGCAGGGGTAGTATATATGGAATAGGAGTTGCAAAGGCGTACGTGTTCTCATAGTCTTATGTACATAAAAATAAAATATTTTTTTCCTAGTCTCCTAAAGTACTGACAGAAAAACAAATAGTACATGGTAATAGGGGTGTATATGGGAGTGTTATGTAGAAAAAATGGCAGGGGTAGTATATATGGAATAGGAGTTACAAGGGCGTACGTGTTCTCATAGTCTTATGTACATAAAAATAAAATGTTTTTTTCCTAGTCTCCTAAGGTACTGACGGAAAAACAAATAGTACGTGGTAATAGGGGTGTATATGGGGATGTTGTGTAGAAAAAATGGCAGGGGTAGTATATATGGAATAGGAGTTACAAGGGCGTCCGTGTTCTCATAGTCTTATGTACATAAAAATAAAATGTTTTTTTCCTAGTCTCCTAAGGTACTGACGGAAAAACAAATAGTACGTGGTAATAGGGGTGTATATGGGGATGTTGTGTAGAAAAAATGGCAGGGGTGGTATATATGGAATAGGAGTTACAAAGGCGTACGTGTTCTCATAGTCTTATGTACATAAAAATAAAATGTTTTTTTCCTAGTCTCCTAAAGTACTGACGAAAAAACAAATAGTACGTGGTAAAAGGGGTATATATGGGGGAGTTGCGTTGAAAAAATGGCAGGAGTAGTATACAGGGTGACCCATCTGTGAATGCTCACCATTGGTATCTCCGAAACTAAAAGAGATACAAGGTCAGTTAAATTAGACAAAAGTTGCGCATTTACGGATCGATGTTGATGGTGATTTCATGTTTTGAAAATATTGCATGGCTCACTAGATAATCACAAAAGTGTGATTTTCTCGAATTTTTATTTTACTTTATAAGTCGGAAGGTATTGGAAATATTGAAAAAAGCTTCAAATAAATATTTTAGTATAACTAATAAGCTTTTTGATTAATCAGATGAACATGTTTTTTTACTAGATATTGCCGAAGATACAGGCTGCAAGTTTAATTTTTTAAATGGGAAGCATAGTTAATTTTGATCAAGTTAAAAAGTGCTATTTTTTCTCTTTACAATACAAATATCTTTTTCAGCTTTGGAGAAAAAGTGAAAAGTATCCTAAAAAGAGTGATTTTCGTAGTGTGCCATGAAAATTTGGTATAAAACAGTCAACATCGAATATGCTCTGAACATGCAAAACAATTGAAATTCAATAATATTAGGTAAACAAGAAATTAGAGACAAAAAATAATTTATGTAAGTATGGGTTTCATACGAGAATCTGTCTACTAGCTTTCAGTTTACGCAACGAATTTTGTTTCGTTTATCAAATGTAATTGAATTTCTATTGTTTGGCATGTACATAACATATTTAATTGCAGTTGTTTTATACCAATTTTTTATGGCACACTACAAAAATGATTCATTTTATCTTACTGTTTAGTTTTTCTTCGAAACTAAAAAAGATATTTAGGTAAACGAATACATCATTGTAAAGAGAAAAAATAGCTCTTTTTAACTGGATTAAAATTAACTATGATTCCTATTTAAAAAATTGAACTTACATGCCATATCTCCAGAAGTAAGTAATAAAGAAAAATTACATTTAATTCATCGAAAAGCCTGTTGTCTATGCTAAAATACTGATTTGAAACATTTTTCGATATTTTCAGTACCTTCCGAGTTATAATGGAAAATTAAAATTCGAAAAAATCACAATTTTGTCATTATCTAGTGAGCCATGCAATATTTTCAAAATATGAAATCGCCATCAACATCAGCCCATAAATGTGCAACTTTTGTCTAATTTAACCGACCTTGTATCTCTTATAGTTTCGGAGATCCCAATGGTGAGCATTCACAGATGGGTCAGCCTGTATATGGAATAGGAGTTAAGGGATTCCAACTGTCCGTAGTACATAGGTTTGATTCAGTTTGAATCTAGCCCCACTTTCTGTGGATAAGAAATGTTCTTAATAGTATATTCCGAAACTTAACCAAGGAAACCGCGGTTCTGGTTGTGGTAAAGTTTTGGTTAGTGTATGGTACCTGAAAACAGATTTATATTTCGGAATGCCCTGGTCATGACAGTCGGTAAAGCAGAGAACTAAACTGTCATTCCGTAGTTTATGGATTAGTAAGCCATTGCGGTATAAGGTTATATTATTCTTTATACCTACAGTCATTTATAAATATGGAATATTGACTGTTTTTTAACGAATTCATATTAACTGATGGTAGTTCCGATGATGATTTGTATATGTACATAAAAAGTAACATATGTTCTTCGAGATAAGAAATCACTTATGTGCAACAATGGCAGAATAAATAAATATACTTGTCTTGTGCAGAATATTTTTAATAATTTTGTATATGTTACGACCAAACCGAAACTTTTTAGCAAGCATACTGTTTTCTAGTAAATATTTTTCATTTCACTTTTAAATACATACATAAATACGTCATTAGATTAATTTTAAAATATAATTCAAGAGCAAATAACTATATAAGTAATAATTTTAATAATGAATAAATTTTTACCGGGCAAAATTTATATAATTATGGTAGTGGGGGAAAACTAACCACAGTAACCACGTATTTTACACGGTTACTGTGGTCACATAAAAGTAACCAAATCTTTCAGGCACCGCGTTTCAAAACTTAACCAAAACACTGAAACGGTTACCTTGGTACATATACGGAACGCGAAACCAGAACCACGGTTACTTTGGTTAAGTTTCGGAATATACTATAAATGGCATTGATTGCCATATTTTATAATTAATATGATATCTAACATTGAATTGTAACATTTTACACGTATTATTTATTATATCTTTCATTTATTTTACCAAGTAACAATATTTTTATATAATTTGTGTATCCACTAGACCATGGTATAGCGTAGTGTATGATCTGTTCACAATAAAGCCTGGGTTACACTGAACTTAGGACATTTAAGAAATTTATTTAATTTATTTTTCACACACACTGGTGGGTTATACTGGATTTACGGCATTTAGAATATTTAAGCGAATTGGCTAATCAGAACAAAGTTCTTCTTACCATTACTTTTTCTTGTAGTTGATAGCTGTCAAATATTGTACTGTAATTTGTGTAGATTATTTGTAGTTTGCGACATATCTTGGATATATACAATATACATATATGATATATGTATATCAATATGACAAGTGACAGCGATAATTATTTAATTCGGCATGAACGCTTCGATTTTGGGAACTAGACATTTAACATTTAAGAGATAAATTATAACTATATTTTCTTAAATGCCCTAAATGTCTTAAATTTTCTAAATGTTCATAAACTCAATATAACCCACCAAATGGGTTAATGTACACTTTATATTTTCTAAATAAATTAAATAAATCCAGTATAACCCAGGCTTTACCCTTACTTTTTCTTGTAGTTGATAGCTGTCAAATATTGTACTGTAGTTTGTGTAGATTATTTGTATTTTGCGACATATCTTGGATATATACATATATTAATCATAGATCATATATATATACTACTGGATACGCGGAACATGTTATACGTAGGATCAAGAGAGAGAGAAAACAGAGGCAAAGTTCACAGTGCGCAAGCGCAAAGTTGCAGCACGAAGATCGCGAAATAGTTCAAATTTTAAAAGTTCAAGTGGTGTAGGTAAATGTAGTCCAAAAATATTTAACATTAAACCTATAGCTACTATTGGAACAACTACATTGATTTACTTTGGAATTGAATGTACTGGAAGAGGTAAACCAGGATTGGGGACAAATAAAAAAATTACTCTAGGAAATGTTAGTGAATGATAGAAAGAAGAAAATAATTCAATATTTATTAGTTTTAATTCGTGAGAAAATAATATTAATTTAGTATATTTCTGGCGAATGCCAGTTTTATACTTCATATTTTTACAAATAAAATGTATCTGTTAAAGATAGTTGTCTTCGACTTTAGGAACGACTAGGGACTTTTGTATGTTACGGTTACATATACTAGTTACTTTTCTTTTTCTATGATTTGTCACAATACATGTTGTTGTACTTAGGCGCTTTCCTTTCGTCTACCCTACAGTGACTATATTAAAGACAGTGTGGACAAACGACTGGCGGCGGCCATTTCCAGGCCAATATGATTAGGCGCGTATATGAGGATATGAAGAATTTTTCAAGAATATTACTGTTTTAACAATAAAAATACATGAAATGCAATGAAAATATGATTAGAACTTTGTAATGGATGGGATATATAGGATTAACATAATAATACACATAATAATTATTTTTTAGCCATGGATTTGCTACTGTATACTTTTACATTTATTTTCTTCTTACTAGCTATCTTAAGTCTAAATGTAATATACATTGATATTATTTTATTCTTCAACTTATGACATGGTGCAATGTGGTCGGCTGAACTATAAAATAATAATGTAATGTTAAATACTAAATACACATACACTTGATGATAAAATTAGCATAGAATTCTACGTTAATCATTTTTATTAGTGATATAATAAAGTATAACACACACATCTATGTTGAAATATTTTGAATAACAGGTTAAGATAAGTTGCAAAGTCAAATTACTAAGTAAATATAAATACAGTAGTTTAAATGAAAGAAGTCCCCTGAAGGTCATTGAAGGGCAGTACGAGTTTAGATTTTAACCACGCCCATTTTCTCATATTCAGTAGCGTCTTTTACCTAATTTTTAATGGGGCATATAAGATACTGTAATTTCCGATGGTGAGGGGTTAGCAGATGACGGGGAGATATAAACAAAAGAAGAACAATGCATGCATTAGTATATACCAGATATAAAGTTTTCGGTGAATAGTCGGCTTAGCACCGGTAACAACAGAAATATGATGTTTTGACAGTTCATTACGTTAATCATTTGTGTCTCACATTTTGAATTACAACAACGATTTAGATAATGATATAATATCAGTGGTTGCAATAAAAGTGATTTATTATAACTGTGTTTGTGTTAGTGCATAATACTGGTGTTAATTAGTGGTAAATAAAACAAATTGACAGAAAATGCAGCAAAATGACGTTACACGCCTATGCGACAGCTAGTAGTGTAGGGAATAAGAAATCAACGTACGTTATTGCAATAGTATCGAGTACAACGAGCCTCATTTTGTTTTGCTTGTCGTAGTATTGTTCGGACATTCTAAAGACAAACGCGTTATATCCATCCTTGTCGCGCGTGCTGTTTGACAATTGAAATGAGAGAGATAGATATATAACTATACGTTAATTCGTATATGATACAGATAACCTTCATGGGACTTCTTTCATTTAAACTACTGTACCTGGTATTTAAGTAGATCAATGTAAATAAAAGTTCTTAATCACTGATATATTAAAGTTTTAAATAACAAATTACACACAAAACACTACTAAAACACACGAAAATAATTAATAAAACACAAGAGAACAACGAAACCAAGCATAACCACATGTAAACACAAGCACTAGTTGGCCTGGAAATGGCGCCGACCAATCAAAATCGATACCGCCATTGTCCACACTGTCTTTAATATAGTCACTGTAGTCTACCCCAGCTGGGGGAGCTGGACTGATCTGATCGGGGTGTTACTGAACTGATCCTCATGCGAAAGGAACGTACAAAATTTAGTGGGGTAGTTGACTAGCTTGATATTTCAGATTTCGCAACAAAATTAACCTTTGTGGTTAAATGTTAGAAGCCAGCTGTCATGGCGGAACATGCAGGAATCCTATACAAGGATCTGAATTCCCATGGCGTATAGCACGTAGTCATAGAGAATGCCGATTTTTTGGCCGAATTTTTCTAAAAAGCAACAAATAGCGATAAAACAATTTAAACTCATGGCATATAGTGCAGGGCAGTTACGTTTGCCACAATAAAAGGTAAAACAATTGGATAGGGCGTTGATTTTGTGTTCGGAAATGAAAAAACATCCTGAAACTAAAAAATTAAAATAAAAATAGTATAACAAGCTAGAACTCGGTGTTAATGGTCTTATTCATTAAAAAATAGTCTCTTTTATGTATTACTGTATTTTTTCAGGTTATAGGACGCATAGAACTGAGTGGAAATTTACAAAAAAACAAGCAAAGTTAATCAAATGTACATATTGAAATAAAATTTAATTCTATATACACGTTCTATATGTTATTTAATCGATATTGGTCATATTTTGGACTTTACAGTGAATTCAGTTTAATTTAATATTATTGCATTTTCATATTTACCTCGGAACAAAAATGGCCTCCCTGGCAGACTTTCTGATTGGCCAGCCGCGTAAAATGATATTACATTTGCTACGAGTAACACCAACATGAAGGTGAAAAATGATGCAACAACTTCAGTTTTAAGCCATATGTTACTAAATGAACTATCAAATACGTGATCGGGTTATCAATCTGGTGCATTACATAATTATATTATTGCAACCTCTTTCTTGCGAGATAACAATAATTGCCCAGTGCCTGTTATTATTAAATTTCTATAATTTGCATGACAGCTTGGCGGGCGGGAAATTTAAATTTGACATTTATACATAAAATCAATCTGTGAGCCTATTTTGGCCAAATTATTTATTGTTACACTTTTATATGGTAAATAACAATGCATAATGATATGTTATGCTAATAAGATAATGAGAAAACATCCTTTTCTATTCAGTCAAACCTTCCATATGATACAAAAACGTAACAAAAACAGAATATGTTATGTTTGTCACTATATAATTAATATATATTGATAAAAATACTTAATACACATCTTACAGACGTACATCCGTCTATCTGAGCTTTTAAAATGATTTAATTTGTATCATAATTCTTAAAAAATGACAAAAAAACAAAAAAATTTCATTTTACCATGAAAAACGCAAATTGAATACTAACGTCTGAATACTTATATGAATCTCAGCGAAATTTTGACTGAATATTAAAACTATCACAAAAACGTGATCGGCTGAATAATTTGATGCATTAAGTAATTATATTATCACTACTTCTCCACTACATATGAACAATTTCTGATCAACTCATGGAAACAACGATGATTTATTTATGACATCGAGATTCTGAGATGATAGGCAATCTTATATGTTTAACTAATTGGTCAAAAAATACGAAATGTCCAAAAACATATTAATATATTTTGATAAAATTATTTAACACACATTTTAAAGATGTGCACGCATCTATTTCAACTGTTAAAATGATTTAACGTGAACTATATTCCTTGAAATAGCGATAGCAAAAAAACCTCAATACTGTGCAAAGTAAAAACTAGTCGAAAATATGCTTTGTTCGTATATTTGAAACTCAACGATGCATTTAACTGATGGACACGATTTAGGTATGATGCATGTTTGTACCAAACGGGTATGTTTTAGACGGATTCTGGATATGAAGGGTTATAGAAGGGTGTTATAGATCTTATGGTCAGAAGAAAATACATATGTTCAATAATATATAAATATAATTTAATATGTTATATTACATATATCAGTTATAAATATATTATGAAACGTCTAAATGTGGAATATAAATAATTACAATGTCACCTAGGTGCATCTTTGTTCCAGATATTGTATTACACATTCATTGTAATTTTTGATGAATCGAGGTGCCACAGTATAATATTGTACTATAATACCTATAATATAGCCTCTATATACATATGGGCTAAAGTGTCAAGGAATGTTAGAAAAGGATCATCATCCACAGCAAGTTGTCTTCGCCACATGAATTCCGTAAAATAATGTACTAAATATTCTGCCTTTGTGCCAGTTTTCGGTAATGTACGTTTCACGCAACTCCAAGTGCCTTCGATCTGAAAGTTAGAGAAAACAAATAAATATTAATATACCAGTAATGAAATTAATTAGTTAATAATTAATATGTTATATTACATATATCAGTTATAAATCTATTATGAAACGTGTAAAAATGTAATATAAATAACTACAATGTCACCTGGATGCATCTTTGTTCCATATATTGTGATATATTGTATTACACATTCATTGTAATTTTTGATGATTCGAAGTGCCACAGTCTAATAGTGTACTATAATACTTTGGCGTAATATTTATATACTACAATACTGATAATATAAATATTTATTTTACGTTTAAATGCTTTTAAAGTTAGTTAAAAATTGTTTTGTCTCATTTTTACAAATCCCGCTGTTTTTCAAAAACGCGTTGCACTAAATTCACATGAAGAGTTGGCAACTCTAGCTACATGTATTTTAATACATTGTAAAATATGATCACATTTTACAACACATTTTACAAAGCTATACCTATACAGTTCTTTTGATCTTCTGTTTCCAAAACAGGTAAGTTTCGAGTAAATTAGTATTACAGAAGTGAAATATAACATTGTGGTAATTAGATATAGGTATTATGGAACAACTTGTTACGTAAATTATTCCGTATTACGAAAATGTATGTGTATTATTCTCTGATTGCTTTGTCGTATATGGATGGCATTTAGTTTATTCTTCCCACTACGATTATTTCATTATTTTTCTTTTTTTTAGTGGCCAGCCGAAAACAGACGAGAATGTCACCAGATGAGATGTACAGGTTGTGTGAAGCTCCAAAAGTACAATTCATTAATTGGTTACAAAGTCAAGGATTGCTAGCGAAGACATATCTCTGTCCTGCAATGTTCATCGACCGATACGAGGTGGATCTGTCTTTGAAAATCGCCATCTCACTTTACAAGAAATGGTGTTGCTTACATATAACTGGAGTATGAAAGCATCGCAGGAATATGCTAGAACTGCCTTAAAATGCCAGGGTATGAAAACTGTTTTCGCATGGTATCAATTTTGTAGAGAAATATGTATGAAATACATAATGGAACGTGAGGAGAAACTTGGTGGCCCTGGGAAAATTATGAAAATTGATGAAAGTCTCTTTGGCAAGAGAAAATACAACAGGGCCCGATGTGTAACAAATCCCCAGTGGGTTTTGGGCGGAATTGAAAGAGCCAGCAATAAATGTTTTTTGGTACCTGTGGAAAAACGAGATGGACAGACTGGAAAGTTATTTTAGACCATGTTTTGCAAGGTACAACAATTTACACTGATTTTTGGGGCGCGTACAATCGCCTGACAGCCATTGGATTTGAGCGGTACACTGTAAATCACTAAGAACTTTGTGGATCCAGACACGGGCGTTCACACAAACACGGTAAATATCCTTTGCATATCTATGATGTACTAATCACAGTGGTTGTTAAATACAGAATGGACATCGAGTGTATTTATGCCGATTAATCGAGTTGGTTTTAATTTAATCTGTTCTATCGTTTTCTAAATTAATTTCGTAGGATGTGCAATTTGTTTACTCTGACTAAAAATTTGGCACATATGTTAGTTTTTGTAAATAATGATATCAGTTAGAAAATAAATAATACACGTTAAAAGCGAAAATATGAAACTGCCAAAACACTTATTGACTTAACATTTAATGACATGTCAGGAAAATAGCGGCTTTTTGACGTTTGTACACACTGTATTTAATACGGTCACTGTAGTACTAATTAATTTCATTACTGTTTCAGTAACGCTTTGTTATTGAATGTTTTTGTTAATAATATATTTATTAATCTGTTGATACATTGTTGTTGTTCTACACTGTGATGCTGTTATCGATCTATTGCCAACATGTACATACATAAAGTCCCTATATGCAACAGTTACTATAATAATTCCCTACATCTTCCCTTTTTTACAATTATTGTTTATATCTTGATGGTGGAATAATCAATCTTCCCCGTCTAGTTCTTTTGGCTGTCGTTTCTTCTGGCTCTCTAGGCTGGTCTTTGGTAGTCTGCACGTTGCTTTTCTCTTCCTGAGCTGCCGTGTTTTCTTGTGCTTCTTCCTTCTTTTGTTCTTCTTCTTGTGTGTCTCTATTATGTATTTCTTGTCCACTTTCTTCTTCTGGTACTTCTTTGTTGAATGCATCTTCTTTGGTTGTTTGTATGTGTATCCTATTCCGTCTGTATTGTTTTCCATCTACTTCTACATTATAGGTTCGGTCGTTTATAATTTCTGTGACTGTTCCTGGCGTCCACCTTTCTCCTCTTTTTTCTGGGTTTAATCGTACTCTAACATTTTCTCCGTATGTTAATTCTGGTAATATTTTTGTTCTTTTATCGTAGTTGTTTTTATAATATCTCTTTTTCTCTATTAATTTATTTGACACGTTTCTTTGTATGTTCGGTTGTAATAGTGCCTCTGTAGTTGGTAGCAGTGTCTTTGTTCTTCTTGACATTATTCTTTGAACCGGGCTGCTTCCCATTCCTTGTGTAGGCGTATTTCTCCAGTCTAGAATTGCTTTATATCTATCCGATTTTTCCAGTTCTGTTCTTTTTATAATCTTTTTTACTATTTTTACTGTTGCTTCTACTTTACCGTTGCTTCTGTGATGGTATGGTGATGATGTTGTGTGTTCGAATTCCCAATCTTTTGCGAATTTGTTGAACTGTTCACTTCTGAATTGTGGTCCGTTATCTGTGACTACAACATCTGGTATTCCGTATCTGCTAAAGTTTTCTTTACAGAATTGTATTACTTTTTCTGTTGTTGTACTTCGTAGCTTCTTTGTTTCCCAGTAGTCTGAATAGTAGTCAGTCATAACTATCCATTGTTGTCCTTTGTATTCGAATAAGTCTATTGCCACCCTTTGCCACGGTCTCGTTGGTATTGGATGTGTCAACATCGGTTGGTTGGTTTGTTTATTTTTTGTTTCGTTACAATAAGCGCATTTGGCTATTTTGTCTTTTATTTCGATTGACATGTGAGGCCAAAATATTATGTCTCTTGCTTTCCTTAAACACGCTTCAATACCGAGATGACTTGAGTGTATTTTGTTTAATGTTTCTTTTCGCATGGCTTTCGGAATTATGATGTTTTGTCCTTTGAATATCATACCATTGTTTACACTTAGTTCGTCTCTGTAATGCCAATATTCCCTTATTTCTACTGGTACTTGTTCTTTCTTCTCTGGCCATCCTTTTTGTATGATTTTTATTAGTATTTGTAATATTTCATCATCTTCCGTATTCTTTTGTATTTGCTTAATGCGTTCTGTTGTCACATTTAGATGTTGGTTAATATTTACTTGTTCAATTTCTTCACATATCTTGTAAATTTGTAGCTGAGTTAGATTTGTTCCGTCAGTTTTCTTTTCGGGTGCTCTTGACAATGCATCTGCCACATACATTTCTCTACCTCTTTTGTAGGTGACATTCAAGTTATATTTTTGTAGTTTCATAAGCATTCTCTGTAGTCGCTGTGGTGCTTTTAATATTGATTTTTTGAAGATAGTTTCTAGTGGTTTGTGGTCAGTTTCGACTTGTACTTCTTGTTTGATTATATATTGTTCAAATTTCTTGCACGCAAATAGTATTGCTAGGCATTCTTTTTCTATTTGTGCATATTGTCTTTCTGTATTAGTTAGTGTTTTTGATGCAAATGCTATTGGTTCTCCTTTTTGCATTAGTACTGCCCCTAGTCCATACTGGCTAGCATCGCACTGTATCGTACTTGTTTCATTTATGTCAAAGTATCTGAGTACTGTCGCTTTTGAGATATTTTCTTTTATTTTTTCAAATGCTTCTTTATGCATATTATCCCATACCCATGTGGCTTCCTTTCTTGTTAATTGTCTTAGCGGTTCGCATGTTTCTGCTAACTTTGGTTGGAATCTTGCTATGTAGTTTACACAGCCGAGAAACCTTTGTAGCTCTTTGATGTTGCTTGGTTCTGGCATTGTTTGTATTGCACTTACTTTTGCTGGGTCTGGTTTTAGTCCTTCGTTTGTTATTTTATGTCCCATGTAGCTAATTTCTTTTCTGTGTAGCTGCATCTTTTCTTTGTTTAATTTTAAGTTCTTTTTTCGGCACGTTTCTAATACTCTTATTAAGTGTTTATCATGGTTTTTTCTTGCTTCTTCTTCTGTCTCGCCGCAACCATACACTAATATATCATCTGCAATTACTGCTATTCCCTTCGATTCTTGGAATATTTCATGAAGCTGCCTTTGGAACTCTTCTGGTGCTGTCGCAATACCAAATGGTAGTCTTTTCCATCGGTATCTTCCCCATGGGGTGTAAAATGTGGTTAGTTTGCTACTTTCTTCACTTAACTTGATTTGCCAAAATCCATTCTTTGCATCTAGTATGCTGAATATTTTTGCTTTTGCTAATTCCGGTAAAACATCTTCTATCGTCGGTAGTTGATAGTGAGCTCTTTTCAGAACTTTGTTAAGTTCTCGTGGATCTATACATATCCTTAATTTATTTCTTTTGTTTACTATTACCATACTGTTAATCCATGGTGTTGGTTTCACTTCTTTTTTTATAATATCTTTCCTTTGTAGTTCTTCTATTTTCTTTTTTACTTCTTCCTTTAGTGCTATCGGAATTTTCCTTGGGAAGTTTTGTATTGGTACGCTGTCTTGTTCTATTATTAATTTATGTTCTTCTTGGATACAACCCAATCCGCTGAATATATCCTTATATTCCTTCAATATGTATTCTTTATTTATTGGTTTTTCTTCATTGATTACGCACAAGTCTGCTTTTACTTTTATTAATCCAAGTTTTTCACAACTGTTACATCCGATTATGGGGTTTCTTTTTGTTTCCACTACTTGAAATAATAGTTTGTGTACTCTACCTTTGTACTCGCATTCTATCTTTACTTCTCCTTTGGGTTTTAGAATTTCTCCTCCAAAACATTTCAGTTCCACTTGGCTTGGTTTGAGTCTTGTGTTCATTTCTCCTGTTACTTTCTTTAAGGTTTGACAACTTATGACGTTGCATGATGCTCCTGTGTCTAGTTGACATATTATTTCTTTACTATTCGTTCCTTTTTTCATGTTGATTTTTGTCAACCATTGCTTTCGTTCTTGATTCCTTCTTCCTCCTTTTCTTTCAATATTGTAGCATGATTCGCTGCTCGATTCTTCGTTTTCAGTTTTGTTCGTTTCTTCTACTGCATGTAGATTCTTCTTTTTGTTCTTGAAACATTGTTTGGCGAAATGGTTTTTCTTCTTGCATGTATTGCACGTTCTTCCATATGCAGGACAGGCTTCTAGCTCTTTTATGTGTTCATTCCCACAGTATTTGCATACTTTCCAAACTTCTTTTTTCTTGTAGTTAACTTTTTTCTTTTCCTTTTGCTTAGTATCTACTTTGTTTAAAGATTCTGTTTCATTCTGCATTTTCTTCATTTGCTTTTCTGTTTGTTCCGATGCTCGGCTTATGTCGATTGCTGTTTGAAGTGTCAATTTTGGATCTCTCAACAGTCTCTTTCTCAAGTTGTTGTCTTTTATGCCTAGGACTAATCTGTCTCTGATTAGTTCTTCTTTCAATGATCCAAATTCACATGTTTCAGCTTGTTTTTTCAGTTTGCACACGTATTGTTCAATAGTTTCATCTTCATCTTGGTCTGTTGTGTTAAATAGGTATCTTTCATATATTAGGTTCCTTTGTGGTACGAAGTGTTTTTCTAGCTCATCTAGTATGTTATTTGTGGTTGCATCATTGTTTATTTCTAACGTTTGCATGATCCTAAAACAATCCGCTCCCATTACTGCTTTCAGTATTGCTACTCTAACCTCATTCGGTTTGCTTCTTAACTCTGTTGCAATTTCATAGTTTTCCCATGATAATCTAAAAAATTGCCATTTCTCAGCAACATTAATGCTGTCCCTTACCTCCATCGGTTTTGGTGCTGGTATGCTTATCGTTTGTATGTTCTGCTGCGCCATTTTTTTTCTTTGTTTCTTTGCTTCTTTAGTTTTACACTTCTTTCTTTCGTTTTGAACACTGTTCGTCTGATACCTTGTTTCATTAACACTGTTTCACTTCTGACACCATGTTTCAGTAACGCTTTGTTATTGAATGTTTTTGTTAATAATATATTTATTAATCTGTTGATACATTGTTGTTGTTCTACACTGTGATGCTGTTATCGATCTATTGCCAACATGTACATACATAAAGTCCCTATATGCAACAGTTACTATAATAATTCCCTACAATTACTGGTATATTAATATTTATTTGTTTTCTCTAACTTTCAGATCGAAGGCACTTGGAGTTGCGTGAAACGTACATTACCGAAAACTGGCACAAAGGCAGAATATTTAGTACATTATTTTACGGAATTCATGTGGCGAAGACAACTTGCTGTGGATGATGATCCTTTTCTAACATTCCTTGGCACTTTAGCCCATATGGATATAGAGGCTATATTATAGGTATTATAGTACAATATTATACTGTGGCACCTCGATTCATCAAAAATTACAATGAATGTGTAATACAATATCTGGAACAAAGATGCACCTAGGTGACATTGTAATTATTTATATTCCACATTTAGACGTTTCATAATATATTTATAACTGATATATGTAATATAACATATTAAATTATATTTATATATTATTGAACATATGTATTTTCTTCTGACCATAAGATCTATAACACCCTTCTATAACCCTTCATATCCAGAATCCGTCTAAAACATACCCGTTTGGTACAAACATGCATCATACCTAAATCGTGTCCATCAGTTAAATGCATCGTTGAGTTTCAAATATACGAACAAAGCATATTTTCGACTAGTTTTTACTTTGCACAGTATTGAGGTTTTTTTGCTATCGCTATTTCAAGGAATATAGTTCACGTTAAATCATTTTAACAGTTGAAATAGATGCGTGCACATCTTTAAAATGTGTGTTAAATAATTTTATCAAAATATATTAATATGTTTTTGGACATTTCGTATTTTTTGACCAATTAGTTAAACATATAAGATTGCCTATCATCTCAGAATCTCGATGTCATAAATAAATCATCGTTGTTTCCATGAGTTGATCAGAAATTGTTCATATGTAGTGGAGAAGTAGTGATAATATAATTACTTAATGCATCAAATTATTCAGCCGATCACGTTTTTGTGATAGTTTTAATACTCAGTCAAAATTTCGCTGAGATTCATATAAGTATTCAGACGTTAGTATTCAATTTGCGTTTTTCATGGTAAAATGAAATTTTTTTGTTTTTTTGTCATTTTTTAAGAATTATGATACAAATTAAATCATTTTAAAAGCTCAGATAGACGGATGTACGTCTGTAAGATGTGTATTAAGTATTTTTATCAATATATATTAATTATATAGTGACAAACATAACATATTCTGTTTTTGTTACGTTTTTGTATCATATGGAAGGTTTGACTGAATAGAAAAGGATGTTTTCTCATTATCTTATTAGCATAACATATCATTATGCATTGTTATTTACCATATAAAAGTGTAACAATAAATAATTTGGCCAAAATAGGCTCACAGATTGATTTTATGTATAAATGTCAAATTTAAATTTCCCGCCCGCCAAGCTGTCATGCAAATTATAGAAATTTAATAATAACAGGCACTGGGCAATTATTGTTATCTCGCAAGAAAGAGGTTGCAATAATATAATTATGTAATGCACCAGATTGATAACCCGATCACGTATTTGATAGTTCATTTAGTAACATATGGCTTAAAACTGAAGTTGTTGCATCATTTTTCACCTTCATGTTGGTGTTACTCGTAGCAAATGTAATATCATTTTACGCGGCTGGCCAATCAGAAAGTCTGCCAGGGAGGCCATTTTTGTTCCGAGGTAAATATGAAAATGCAATAATATTAAATTAAACTGAATTCACTGTAAAGTCCAAAATATGACCAATATCGATTAAATAACATATAGAACGTGTATATAGAATTAAATTTTATTTCAATATGTACATTTGATTAACTTTGCTTGTTTTTTTGTAAATTTCCACTCAGTTCTATGCGTCCTATAACCTGAAAAAATACAGTAATACATAAAAGAGACTATTTTTTAATGAATAAGACCATTAACACCGAGTTCTAGCTTGTTATACTATTTTTATTTTAATTTTTTAGTTTCAGGATGTTTTTTCATTTCCGAACACAAAATCAACGCCCTATCCAATTGTTTTACCTTTTATTGTGGCAAACGTAACTGCCCTGCACTATATGCCATGAGTTTAATTTGTTTTATCGCTATTTGTTGCTTTTTAGAAAAATTCGGCCAAAAAATCGGCATTCTCTATGACTACGTGCTATCAAGGACGTTTAAGGGAATGGACGGGACATGTCAATATAAAAGGCCTGCATCAGAGTGAAAATTGAAGAGAGAGAGAGATGGATTTATGCAAAGCCCGTATATTCTATGTCTATTTTTATTCCATACTAGTGCGCATGCGTAGTGGACCACGCAATTTTGATTTCTTACTTATGCGCATGAGTAGTGCATCATGTGGTCATGTGAAGCCAGGAAACTGCAACGGATCACGTGTTGTGTTTGCCGTTGCCACTATCACCATGCGGTACCTAAATGTTTTTATCAATTAAACTTGTATACAAAATTGATTGGAATGTAAATTTAAAATTTGAATAAATTGTAATAATATTAGATTGAGAATAATAATGTACTTAATCGTACATTTTAAGTTAGATAAATATATTTTTCAAAATAAATATATCATTAAATACAACAGCTGATTGAAGACCACTGATTACGCAGACGCAGAAGCATCAGGTAAAATTAAAGACAGACAAAATGAATCTTGCATAAGTCTGTCGCACTCTGTCTTAAATTTTCAGTAAGAGAGCCTGCATGACCCGTCCATTCTATTAAACGTCCTTGATTGGAACACAGCCTGAAACAGCTGTCATCTGAAAGAAAAAATGGAAACGAATGGAAGGTACACAGCTAAACTCGTTTTATATATAAAAAACCTGTGCTAAACGAATGTTTAGAAGAAAACAGGCAAATAATATTGTTATCAAAATATATTTACGCTGTTTTGAGTCTATTTAACTGTGAGTATTTCTGGAGTCATATTACTATCAAATTTAATACTGTATGTGTTTTATATTATTTGACAGTTCATGATAAGTGCAGTATTGAAATTTACTGCTTTCAGATATAGTATAAGGATAAATGTTATAGTTTTTCATTACAGTAGTCTGCAATTTTATATAAATAGACAAAGATATAATCTACTTCATGTTAATATCTTGAAGCAAGTATGAGTGGAGCAAGATTAGAAATACAGTGGTCTCCTATTCACAACAATAAATTTATAACATGGGGTTCAGAAATTTGTTTATACGAAGTAGAATCACTAAAGAACGATGTTAATAAGACATGTAGGTATTGTGATATTTTATATTGCTTTTTCTAATAACATATTATTCAGGTATGCGTATTTCCGAAAACACTGGTGCCCAATTGTTAGCTACAAACTCCAATCATCACTATGTGAAATGTGTCGATATTTATCCGAAAACAAATTCAGATTTGTTTTTGGCAGTGGGCCAGGCAAATGGTCGAGTTGCTTTAACTACTTTCGGGCCGTCAGAATTTGACAGTGTAGGGTTAACAGGCCGAGAATTAGTACCGAGACATGCACGTCAATGTAATGCAGTATCTTGGAATCCGATAGAACCGAATATAGTAGCTGCGGGTTTAGACAAGTATAGAGCAGACCACTCACTGTTGATATGGGATATAAAAAAGTGTTCTGTACCAAGTGATAATAATGGTTCAGCACGGTTAATGGGTAGTACGAATAGTTCACACCATAATGCACTAGCAGCAGTAGAACTACCAAAACCAGTAGCTGAGTTTGGTGTATCAGAAACTACAAATTCACTCGCGTGGTTTATTACTCAGCCGAGAACTTTGGCTATTGGTCTAAACCAGAAGAGTATAAAGATCGTCGATTTCAGAGGTTAGTGCAAGTATGTAGTTTAATTCTGAGCATACTTCAATATTTATTCTGATCTTTATATTTGATATAGATACAAATAAAGTTGTTAATACTGCTATTACTAAATCCGTGTATGGACTGAGCGTTCATCCGCATAATGATCGACATCTAGCGTCATTTATTGATAACATGATAACAGTTTGGGATACGCGGAACTTTGAGCGACCTATTTTGACAATGTCGCATAATAAACCAGTTGTCAAAATACACTGGTGTTCTACAAGGTGTATATGTAGAATATTATCTGTATACTTTTATTAACAAATGCTATATTACAGGCATAATCTTTTGGGCTCCTTACAGCGAGACAGTTCAGTCATACACTTGCATGACATACAACACACGATGGTAGGCAATGAAGAAGTGGAACCTTCTGCTTTAGAACGAGCAGTTGTACCAGGATCACCGCATAACATAACCTCATTTTCATGGCATCCGCAAGATGAGAATAGATTGTTGACAATTGCTCTCTCAGGTACTTATAAATGTTACAAAATCACCACACTACTATTTTTACTCAATTATTTTCTCATGTGTAGGTAACATAACTGATTATATAGTCTTTGAAAGAATCACATTAAATTGGGCCCCCAATTCGAACATGTCGTGGACATACGGACGAAAAACACTGAAATATATCGATGAAAATACTGGTTGCATCAATTTACAAGATATTTCGTATAAAATCAAACAACGATGTTTGGAAGGCTATGGATTAAAAGTTAGTTTGCACTCTCCTATGTTAGGCAAATATGAAATTATCTACTAATCTTTTTTAGTCTGAATTTTGGCAAAACGGTGACATGGCGAATGATTTAATGTTATCTGATGTTTGGAACTGGTTCCATCTTAGTAAGACGTTGGTTGAGCAAGGTGACTTGCGTGGAACCGGCACCAAACATCCAGGCGTAAAGTCCATTCTGAAATTAGAGACAGTAACTACGAATGGCAACAATGCACTTAAGTCTGAAGTTATCCAAACACCGTGGTTAGAATTAGGCAATATGCATTGCCATGGATCTGCTAAAGTTTATAGGTAAATAAAAACGTATATGTACAATGTTTTCTTTTCTTTTAATTATTAGTCTTTCTTAGAAGCGAAGAACGTGATAAAGCTCTTCATCTTTGCAACTGGCGGTTTGATAAAGATATCAATCAGTTTTCAATGTATATTGAACGATTAGAAAAAGAGCAGGCATATTCACGTGCAGCTGCAATCGCTGTATTTAATCTGAAGATACGACTAGCTATTGATATTTTGAATCGAGGTGCGGAGAAATTGGAAAATAATAACCTGAATGTAGTGGCAATGGCATTAGCAGGTTTTACTGATGATAAGAATAGTATGTGGCGGCAGTTGTGTTTCAATACCAAAGCGCAGCTGACTGATCCATACTTACGCGCTATGTTTTCATTCTTAACGGCGGAAAATTACAACTATGAACATGTTCTGGTGCGTTAATTATTGTGTGTCATTATTGTGAGATATGTTATTAAAATATATGTTTTAGAATGAAAACGGTATGTCAGTTGAAGATAGAGTTGCATTTTCGTGTATTTTTCTCTCCGACAGGAAGTTGTATGATTATTTGATGAATTTGACGTGTAAATTAATTGAAGAAGGAAACTTGTATGGTTTATTATTAACAGGTATATATGTAAATAAACATGGTTTAAGTTTGTAAAGTAATAGGAATTTTGGTACAGGGACGGTTAAGGAAGGTCTAAGTTTGCTACAGAAATATTTGGATTCTACTAGTGATATACAGAGTACAGTTTTAATAGCAGTCAAGGCATTTTCGCCGGAATTGTTACAGGAAATTTGTGTTCAAGAATGGATAATGAGGTATATAGGCATTAAACTAAAAGTAGTATTGTTAGTTCTAAAGCAAACTTAGGTTCTTTTTAATAATAACTTGATGTGTTTTCTATTTTAGCTATAGGAATTTACTAGATTCTTGGCATTTTTGGAATCATCGAGCGCATTTTGATATTATGCTAAGTTCTTGCAGCCCTGCTGATAAACCGCCGCAGCAGGTGTACGTATCTTGCAACTTCTGCGGGAAGAGTATATCTGCTTATATGCAAGGACTAAACAGAGGTCGTGGACCATTCTCCCGCCTCGGAGCAACATCGAATAAACTAAAAGTATGTACACTGTATCCATCCAAACAGCCAGTTTACGGTATCATGTAAATATATTTTGGACATTTTATTGATCTTGTATTATTAATATGCACGAAAAAATCATTAATATAACGAAATAATGTTAATAAATATTTCTATTAAATTATTTTTCATTAATTTTACATTAAATTAGTTTTATTTTGTTTTTTACTAATGGTAACGCTGAAAACTAATATTACACGTTTATAGTACAGGTTTCCTAGGGACTTATACTGTTTTCCTGTAGCAGAACATTGTTTTAATCCGTTTTAGAACTCATGTAAATGTGACGTCATATTTTCTAGTGATATTGCATAGATGCCCTAAATTGGTTATTTGGCTGAATACAGTATACATAGTATTTTCCATAATGCAATACATTGCATTCGTCCCGTATGTTATTAAAACTTTTCTCCGTAGATGTCGTCTTGTCCTAACTGTAGGAAACCGTTACCGCGGTGCGCTATATGTTTAATGCATATGGGTACAGCATCTGGTAGTCCTGGATATATAAGTCCGGATGGAGAAAATAAAATGGTGGAATTCTCTTCGTGGTTCACATGGTGTCAGTCGTGCAGACATGGTGGCCATGCTACGCATATGATTAACTGGTTCAAGTAATAATTACTTACTGAGCAAACCTCACTCTTACCTGTCATACTTTTATTCTTGTTGCAGAGAGCACTCAGAATGCCCAGTAACTCCATGTTCTTGTAGATGTTTCTCTGTGGATGCAATAGAGAACTATATACCAACCGACGAAAAACACTAGCTTTAGTTTATCGTAATTACCTAATTACATATATTATGGTACAATAAATTACGATTAATTTTATATTCAATATTTTTTATTACATTCAGTGTTAATATCACAGTTTTTAATAATCTAATTTTTACATTCTCAATAACATTTTGTGTTTACATACATACATATATAATTCACGTGGAACTGGTAGGTATATAATAACTTCTCTATACGTACTTTCTAACAATATGCTGATGTTTTTTTTTTTTTTTTTTAATATTGTGATTTAATGAAGTAAAGAAGAAAGATTTCATGGGCTCATGATTCTAAAATCTTACTTCTCATAATTCATTAAATAAGTTGTTTTTACAGTTACTATCAGATATAAAGATTATGTAAGATGGGTTAAATTCAGTAATCGAAAACTGGTCATAGGCGTTTAACATGTAAAATCAGTTTTTCCTTCTGTATAATTTCCCAAATAATTTTAGACAAAAAAACTTCTGCGTCTGAGTGAGCATTAACATTTCATAACTATGAAAATCAAGTTTAAAATTTCATGAAAACATTTAATTTATAGGAATAGCCATGGAATTTAATCAAAATTACAAACAAATTTTATGATCAAATTTATCGGCCGATGTTGATGACGATTTGATATTTTGAAAATATTGCATGACTCACTAGATA
Organism: Carabus problematicus; assembly: GCA_963422195.1. Taxonomy (NCBI): domain Eukaryota; kingdom Metazoa; phylum Arthropoda; class Insecta; order Coleoptera; family Carabidae; genus Carabus; species Carabus problematicus. The sequence continues at coordinate 8,022,360 of OY728586.1, forward strand.
GAAAAATGCTTGAAATAAAATTATTAGATCCCTATAATGATAATAGATATTTTACATCGATATACCCTGCATACTGTGCATCTTAACATACATGGATAATGACAGATATTTTATAATATGTACAAAATAACAGTGTCATGCATAACATTTTTCTCCATCTGCCTCTGGCAAATTTGATAAACATTTTGATAATACAGTTCACATAAATGTAGATTATACATATCAATAATATACACATATCTTGAACACTGATTAAAGTTGTATTTAATTCAATAATGATAGAATAATGTACCACGTGACTGGTATTATACCATTAAGCAGTGATGCGCAACCCGTGGGTCAGGAAGTCTCGTAAAAATTATAGGCGATCGCGATATTTTCAAGATATTCTCGTCTTAGGTACTGACAATTTTTTATTTGAAATAATTAAATTTTTTAACCGCTAAAAATCACATGAATATAAATTATATTTTAAAATTGACTCAGTAGCTACAATAAGTGTATTCTTTTTACAGTTCGACTACTTAAGTTAAGAACTAAACTAAGCTGAGTTGACTGTATGTAAAAAGAACAAGATTTTTTTCTCGGTTAATTCATTGGCATATATTTCTGCTGGCAAATAGTAAGAAATATAAATTGGCGGAGCAGCAATTTTACAGCATTTTTATATTGCATATTAATTAATACCGTCGTATCATTACATTGTCAACTTTTTATTGTATGTATTTATTTATCAAAAGTATTTTTACAGAGCTCTTTCGTTTGCCACGTTTTAGTTCATAATTATAATAGCAGCTTCGTTTACATATTCAAAATTATCCTTTTTTAAACAAAAAACCACAAAATAACTTGAAAATAACATCACTATTACTCTTTTACCAAACTTTCGCGCGTACAAATGCCGCTTCAGTGGTAAAAAAGAATACACCTAATGCAACGCCGACTGCATTCCGAACGAGACTGCTATGTTTAATAGAACTATATTCCACCCATTAGCGAAAGAGCAAAGAGTCATAACGCATGTCATAAATATCATACTTTACAGGTGGTTCTCGCTTTCAGACTCCAATTTTACATTTTAAAACTATAATAGGAATGGCAAAAACAATGGGTCGCGTCTAATTTCCATCGGAAGAAGAGGGTCCCGTCAAATTTCCGTCGGAAGAATGGGTTCGGCGATATAAAAAGGTTCCGTACCACTGCTCTAAAGTGGTCTTACGTCACATTTTTGGGATTTTAGTTACAAATATTTGCTTATATAGGTAAAAATTCTACAATGATTTATTATGTTTAAGTATACTTCAATGTACAAATAATAATAATAATAAATTACACTTTTATTTTATATGACTCATTACATCAAATCATTGTAGATTCTAAAATCTTGAATTCGAACACAGCCTAAGAATTCAAGTAGTTACAGCTAGAATATGTAGTTTTTAAAGTTTAGTTGGCTGCAGTGTTATCATAACCCCATTCTTTGGAGCAACATCTCTATCTGTGGTATCTTTAGTACTGTCATTCGTTGTAGTGATAGTTATGTTAGAGCGTGACGTCATTGTAATGGCTGAGGTTGATGGATCCGTTTTACTAACTAACGGTCCGATTTCACCTTCATCTTCGTGATCTCGACCGGGACATAGTGACGTACCTCGTGAGTTCCGCATTCGTTCTGAGCCGGTTTTCTTACGTGGAAATACGCTGTTTTCCATGTGTAACATCGCATTGGTGTCCTTGCCTGTTGCGCATGTGCAAGCTTTTACGAAACTCTTCTTGAAATTATCACTGAGAAAAGCATATAGTATTGGATTCATTGCCGAATTAGAATAACTTAAACAGCTGGCTAACAAGAATATTGTGATAATAATTGGTGACCGGCATTCTTCGATTGGTGTTGAAATAAGAGCTACTTGAGCTACCCAATATGGCAGCCAGCAGAGCACGTATACTGTAACAACTGTTAAAACAAGATTCGTTACTTTTCTGTGCGATCGTTTCTTTTCTTTCGACTTGTTTTTTGGGCCAACGGTTTTTAGTTTTCGTATAACTAAACAATAGAAGACAAAGATAAAGAATAATGGGACTGTGAAGCCTAGAATTAAACTGTAAATTGTGAATGTAGTGGATCCAGATTCATTTTCTGCCCAAATAATGTTACAAGTTGTTGCGTTAGCCGATATGGGAAATGCACTTGCATACATGACAACAGGTAATACGAATATTGCACTAATAGTCCAAGCCAGCAGTGATACAATACGTGATATAAACGGAGTCCGCCATTTTGGCGACGAGATCGGATGACATACAGCAATGTATCTGTCAGCACTCATTATCAACAAGAAAATGCTACTGGTGAACTGATTTATACTTGTGCTGATCATATAAACTTTGCACATGGTGTTACCGAAAATCCATTCCTGTTTGTACATAGTCACAATGAGAAACGGTATTCCTATCAAGAAGAATTCATCCGCTATAGCCAAATTGACGATATACATATTTGTGACTGTTTGCATTTTGGAGAATCGAATGACTACGTATATAACAAGAGTGTTGCCAAGTAACCCAACAATACAAACCAGAGCATAGAGTACTTGCTGCGATATTAACAGTGCGAAAGGTTGATAAGAATCTGGACATTTTTCTGTCGAATTGTCAAACGTACAATTGCCAAATGTTTCATTGAACGCATAATCGGATATATTTGTACACATGATGTGTATGTAATTTTGCCGGATAATAAACGATAAAAAGGTAGATGTAAATTTTTGATTCAGTTTCACTGCATCTTGACAATGATCATTGGATTCACTATCGAATGTTCAAATGTCTTCTTCGTCCCAATTCACGGTCTGGAACAAAAGAAAATGTGTTAGCATACATAAATCTAGCGGGTGGACATATGTATTATACAAGAATAAAACAAGGAAAACTCTGTATGGTTCTCTAAACCAGGGGTCGGGAACCTGCGACCTGAGGGACACGTGCGGCTAGCCACATGCTTTGATGCGGCCCACCAAGTAATAATCAAAATTCACAGAATAAAAAAAAATACATCAAAGGAAGATTACACAGTAAGGTATTTGCAGTTACACTGTGTCAGTTACCAAGTACAGTATGGACACAGAGTGTATGAATGCTAATTGGTCGATGGGATTGTTCGCTATTTTCCTGTCACTTTGGCTTGATTATAATCTGTTCCATCGTTTTCTAAGTTAATTTCACAAGATTTGCAATTTTTTTGCTTTGATTAAAAATTTTACGTACGTGTTAGTTTTTTAAATAATACACTTTAAATGCGTAAATATTTTATTGTGAAAACCACAATCTTCTCCATTACTACTCATAATAATGCAAATAATATACGAAACTAGGAATGAATACAGACATCCATGCCTGTAGCTCATCGACGTATATCCAGTTCTGAATTTATCACAAATTATTTACCTAAATACACTTTTAAAATCGTAAGTGCCTAGGTCGAAATAAAACAACAAATTTAAAACAAGTGTGAAAACATTTTCTTCTGTTATTAAAAGCAAAGCAGCTAAACCGACTATAAATGCATTAATCTTCTTTTGTTCATTTTTTAAATAAAAAATATTTTTTCTTCAATGGTCTTACATAATTTTTCAAAATAAAAAATATGGAAAATAATGTTTCATTTTCTGCACGAAAATTTTGTTGAGTGGAAAATAAAGGAGAAAAAATAAAAATGAAAAAATTTTGCAAAATATTTTTTTTCAAATACTAAAGGAAATTTTTAAAAACAAAAAGTCAACTGCACAACTAGACTATAATACGCATTTGTAAAAAAAATTCATCAAGATCGGTTGGATAGTCTAGGAGGAGTTAGTGAAACAAAAAACCGTACGAGCGAGAGGACGAACGACATACATACGGTCGTATTGTAATTTGGTCATTTCATGATCTAGGGGGTCTGTCCGGGATTTCTGCGCAAAAATTTTTGAAATCGGAAAATACTACAGACGTCGTAGCGAACACTATGGCTCTTCGACAGGTGGTCGATGAGTTAAAAATAATTAATAATTAAATCAAAACACAGTTTATGCATCAACTGTAAACAAAATCTCTGAATATTCGTGTATTAGAATAAATACTATTTGTTAACTAAGCTGTCAAAATCGTGTTTTGTTCAAATGTTTTCCCGTACATTTTCCTGCTGTAATTAGCACCAGCAGTAGCAAGTTGAAACTGAGCCTGTTAACAGGTCGGTAAGAATACAATTTTAATCAACAAAGTCGTGGACTGTCCTAACGACTATATAACACTTGACATTTTGTGCTGACAGTTACGCCAAATGTTACCGTTTTGCCACTGACTGCTGTACTAAATTACAGTGACTGTTTCAAACCATTCGGAAAAATACCGTCATTTTCCTGCCCATGTCGTTATGAATAAAAGAAGTTTATATTTTTAGCTCACTACTCATCCTATGTAAATAACTTGAAAATGACGGAACAGCTACCTTTAAATTCAAACCAATTTAGCAGGAAAATGAGGGAAAGTACCATCGGCCAATCCAAATTTATAATTCATAGCCCACACTGTATTTGATACAATCACTATACGTCGATTAGTTTATCTAAAACCTGGACTCCGGATGGTAGGTCAACTAGATTGGGTACAGATATCCATGTCCGGATAAATTACAATAACTTAATATTTACTGAAATCCAGTAAACCTAAATAAGGCAGCAAATAAAACACGTCTGGATAAATTACAAGAAATTAATATCTACTGACATGCACTTTTGCGCCTTTACAATCCTATGTGGTATGTCGTAAATAAAACAATGAAGGTAAAATATATAATTAACTGTCAAAACATCTAATTTCTGTTGTTGACAAAGGCAAAACCTAGTCGGATTTGCATTGATTGATCTGATCCAGGAGTCTGTTCTTAATTTCTGTGAATTTTTTTTTAATTGGTAGTTGGTTCTTTAACAGGAGGTCGATAAACCAAAAATTACAGAAAAAGGCTGTTAATATTGTACAACAATGCACTAGTACGAATTATTAATTATAAATGCAAAATAATGCCAAATAAATCGTGAAATATATAAACATATGAATATTGCGAATAATTTTAAAAGAAATCTGATTTTATTGAAGCAATTTATAATATTGAAATATTGAATGTACGCACTGTAACACTCAATCGAGAAGATGTTGATATTTTTAATACTGTCCGTCAACATATTGTGGGTATTTAGTATAGTGTAAATATTAATATCTCATGTTATATTGTAAAACAACTCTATTTATTTTATAGTCTGTTGCTATATGAACTTTTAGGAAAAATCTAATGACTCCCAAATATCTTCAACACGTTGTTTCAGTACAGCACCGATGATGTTGTCCGAAGCATCACAAATGATTGAAAGATGTGTATCGAACTTCGAGTGCCCAGTAACGTTGCCTGTGCGAGAATCTCTTTTTATGTCACAAATGCTTCTGTAGACTCCGCCTACCAGTCTTCCCCTTACCAATGTCATGCAGATGGTCATGGAGCCACATTTGGAGCTGAACAGCTTTCGATAAGAATCTTCTATAGAAGTTTAACATATTCAGGAATTATCGAAGGTGTTTCACCTTGGATGTGTTCGAATTGCTTCAATCTTGTCGGGTAAGATACGCATTACCGCATGAGATACAAGATATCTGATGAATTTCACTTCTAACTGACCAAATGTCCCCTTAGTAGAATTCATTACGATACTATATTCACTTAAACGCTAGAACGTGATCTCCAGGTGCTTTAAGTGTTCCTTTCTGAGAAAATGATACCATTAAGATGTCATCAATGTAGACGTCGTTTAATGTACAAATCAGATCAATCATAGAGAAGATATTCTTATCTCGAATCATATGTGCGAAATCTTGAATATGACAGATTGGATAACGGTCTGGATAAGTTCTGGCGTTCAAACTATTGCAGTAGATAATTTACTACAGAAAATCTGTCAAAAGAGATATCCTATCCTATGAGCAATATCTAGGTATACTACGGTTGCCCTTGCGTAAGCTGGCCGGATACTGTAGCCAAACATTAAACGGTCCTTTATGGTAATAATCGATAATAAGGGCGTCGTAGTGTTTTTGGTGGGTAGGGTAGGGTCGGGTAGGCATATTTCAGATCAAACTCATTTGCAAGTTACCGATAATTTGGAAGTTAATACAGAATCTATGTTTATATTTGTATTAATATATCAATTATTTTATATTCAAATTTCAAAACACTTTTGGTTATAAAATGACGTATTCTCTGTCTGGATTGAATTTTCTTTCAAAGATAATTTTCTATAGAAGCCATAATATTTAAACAGTTATTCAAATTATCATGTTCGAATAACTAAATTTTAGTAACCGCTATTAAAATCCAATTTACACAATAGATTAATAATTTTTATTGATTACGTGATTTAAACCATTTTAACAAAATCAGATTTTAAGTAATCGAAATAGTTTCGTATCAAAAATAGCGGCTATTAAAATGCACTTATACCAACTCTGTTGCGATGTGGGACGTTGAGCGCCAAATTTCTGACGGTTAAATGTAACACGCGCAATTGTCCTCACTTTGGGCGCAGGTGCCAGCTCTCAGCGGAGATGAGGGTGGTTCTTAACATGAATGGGCGCTACGTAATTCTAAGTGACCTTCACTGCACCAAATTACGTTGAAGGTTTGGCTGTCAAGTTCGGTACAGGTATCAAACGGCCTGAGAGGAGGGGGGGGGTTAGAATAAGGGTCCGAGAGCATCGGAGATAAACACAGTTTACAAAAAGGTACGTTTATTACAAGGAAACCATATGTGTATAATTTGAAATAATTGCATAATTGGAAATGAAGCAATAAACCAAATAACTTAACTGACTTAAATAATTATTAGGGTGCATTTACTTATTATGGATGTAATTTACAAAATGGTGTATTTAATTATGGTTGTGTTAAATAACAAGATGGTGCGGATGTGCACAGCACCAGCCACAAGAAAAATGAACAAACAAAATGCCGAACGGGCGTGGCGCATGCGCTTTACCTTGCCAGATAGTACAACAATCGTCGTATAGGGCCCTAGGTTGAACAACTTCGGTTCACAGGTGGGGAGGAGACGCGAATATGACACGACGCTGGCGCAACAATATTTAAATTTAAGACAAAGTATCGTAGAACATTCACATAACATAAATAATTTGCACCCAATATAATAATGCATGCACAATAAATCGAGCGTAACCTAATATAAATATTTATACGTATAATATACAGATATACGTAAAGAGGAATCTATTCGTAAATTAATAGTGTTTAAGAAATTAAATTAATAATATATTAGCTCAACAAAATACGGGAAACAACAAGAATTTGAGCAAATATAGGGATGTTAAATGTCTTTAGCTACAGAATGGAAAATTAAGTCTGATCCACTTAGCTCCACCCCCACTTGGCGGTTTGACAAGTCGGGTCTGGTCAGCGGCTCGGTAGGTCTCACAGCGTGAACAGGGTGCCAACACGGATTGGATGAGCCAGTGCACGAGGACTGCTCCTTCCGGGAATGTGGCAGAAAAATATAGTCTCGTGTGAGAAGTACTACAGCACGTCGAGTCGCACGAATCCCCTTATGGGAGTCCGTCGCAGAGTTAGCCAAAATTATCAAACTCAACAAGAAAACCACTACCGTGTATTAATTTCTCCTCAAAGGGTAACTTCGAAATTCAACAATGATAACGCACGAGATATCTCAATATTTGCGGCTCACACAATGTCTTTGATACTCACTCACACAAGGTCGGAAACGGACTTAAACTCTCCTCCATAAGTTGCCCTAAGACTGGCAAAAGGAGGATACGAAAAGTCAGGAAGAACAGAGATAGAACATTACTTAGCATCGGCGTCAGAGGGTCTAAGTCGACGACAAGGTCACTAGAAGAGACGTTTACACGGAAGAAGATAGGCTACTGATTTGCAATGTAAGTAAAAGTATAGAAATCCGGGTTAGTCAATAAATATATGTATATATACAAACATAATATCCTGAAACATGTACTCGTTATTTAATCCCAACGAAGACGTTACAATCTTCATAAGTCATTTATCTAATTGTAAGATAAGTGAAGGTACGGAAATTATTCTGGAATTTTTTTGTTACTGTGTAAATCGTTCTCAAATCATAATTATTAGGTACTTCATTGTTTTGTTATGCTTGATAGCACATGGCTAACCTAAATTTTTCTATTATTTTACGAATGTTTCTGGTACCTAAAGATATAAAATTGAAGAGCTATTTTAGATTAAGGTAAGCTAAATGAATTTACTATCGAATTGAAATTGCATAGATAAAAATAAACTAACGAATTTTAATTTTCAGACAAAATGTTAAAATACAGAGATACAGAAGAAATATACGAGAACACAAAAATAGAAAAATAAACGTGACACCCTACAGTGGTGGTCAGTTATAAAGGGAAATACTACACACTCGGTACGGTTATTGGGATTCACTCTTGAGAACAGTATTGAACAGAATCACAATTTTCATTTCTCCCTGGAATTTGTATTTTTAGGAAACAGCAAAAAGTCATTGAATTATTGCGATATACAATTACTAAATTTGATAAAAACAGAATTTCATGTTCTAATCGAATTTCAAACATTAGTATCGGAGTTCAGATTACACCATTACTATATTGATCCACCTATATCTGAAATACAATTTTATTTTTTGTGGTGCGACTGAAAACAGATACAAAATAATCATGGCAACAATTATTGTGTAAATATAATTCACACGCGGTGTTACATATGTATCTTTTATTCGTATGTTTTCATAGATGTTAGTATGTTTTGTACAGGCCATAGAAGAGAAAATATTTTTAAAATATAATCTGAACAATTGAAAATCGATGCATTTGCCAACAAAAGAAAATAAATGTTTTTACAGTTAATTATGTATTTTATCTTCATTGTTTTATTTGCGGCACACTGCTTAGGATTTTACATGTGCAAAAGTGAATATTAATTTATTGTGATTTAGCCGGAAATGTACATGTATATACGTCGATGATCTACACCTACAGGCATGGGTGTCTGAACCCAAACTATGTTTAGCTCATCGACCTCCTGTCGAAGAGTGTTCGGTACGATGTCTGTAACATCTTACGATTTCAAAATTTTTTGCTCAGAAATCCCGAACAGACCCCCTGGATCACGAAATGACTATTACAACATATGTCCGTATGTATGTCGCTCATCCGCTCGCTTGTACGAGATTTTTTGGTCCATTCAGATCTCCTAAACTACCCAACCGATTTTTATGAATTTTTTTCTTCAGATACGTGTTGTGGCCTAGATGTACAAGGTCCTTTTTATTTTTCAAAATTGTTCTTAGTACTTGAGAAAAAAAAATATTTTCCAAATTTGTTCTGTTTTTATTTTTTTTCTGCGTTAATTTCTATTCAATTGTATTCACAATTTTCTTGGATATGCAGGCAATGGAACAATATCTTTCCATATTTTTTATTTTGAAAAATTATGTAAGACCATTCGAAAAAATATTTTAATTTAAAAATTGAACATCAATGCATTTGTAGTCGGCTTTGCTTTGCCTGTGCCAAGAAAAGAACATGTATTCACACTTGTTTTATTAGCCACCTATGTATATAGGTACCTAGGATTTTAAAAGTGTATGTAGGTAAATAATCATTTGTGATATATTCAGACTTGGACACGTGTCGATGAGCTGCAGGCATGGATGTCTGTATTCATTCCTAGTTTAAATATGAACCATAGTTAATTTTAATCCAGTTAAAAAGTGCTATTTTGCTCTTTACAATGATGTATTAGACAGATTGCATGATTATAACATATTTATATACAACTGTTTTATATCAAATTTTTATGGCACACTACGAAAATCACTGTTTTTGCGATACTAAATTCATTATTTATATGAAGCTTTTTTCTATATTTTCTAGTATCTTTTGACTTATAAAGAAAAAAAATCTAGAAAATCACACTTTTACGATTATCTAGTGAGCCATGCAATATTTTCAAAATATAAAAATCCCCAAATGTGCAACTTTTGTCCAATTTAATCGACCTTGTATCTCTTATAGTTTCTGAGATCCCAATGGTGAGCTTGGCGTTATTCTATTAAATAGTTCATAGTTGAAGTGTTTCGTCAAAATGGTACTATTAAATAGTTCTAATAAATAAATCTAAAATAAATCTATACTAATTTTATACAGTACTTTTAATGTACTTGCAGTATTCTTAAAGTATTTTGTGGTATTTGAAGTACTATAACCAAGTACCAAGTATTACACACCAGTACTTGACAAAGCAAGTACAAGTACCAGATATTGAAAGTTCTTGAAGTATTTACTGGAAGTACCGAAAGTACTTGGTTTTATACTTTTGTCCGCATCTCGCGAACCGCGACGCCCGTATTATAGCTCAGGGTTACTGTTCTGAGCAAGCAGCGAACCACGAAGCTGGCATGTAAGGTTACCTTTGAGATGATTTTGCTGGCACGCTGTAATTACACTTGTTGTTTTAGATTTTCTTTCTGCACTTCGAGCCTTTAGTGCCCTTGGGCTAACTCTTCTCTCGCTTTTTAATTCCATGTGATGTATGATTTGCGTAGAGTGCGTTCGACGATGAGTATTCTGTAGATGTTTTAAATGGAGTTTAAGTAGCGTTAACGTAAGTCGAATTGGCGATCGAGCGTAAAAGCCGCCATTTTTTTTCTTGCTAATGGTAGTAACCACGTTTGTTGGCTAGCCATTGTTTGTGTCTGTAAGGACAGCACCTGTCCCGCGTACCGTAACGTACATTCGCAACACCCTCATTTCGTCAGCTAGTGTATTCATTTTTAAATTTGATTTAGTGTTAAGAACATTGTTACTAGTCGCGTTTAACTTTTGTTCAGCTTAATGTCTAACCGAGCTCAAAACTTTAGCGGAGTTTCTGTATTTCACCTTTTGAACAAGTATCAAGCTGTACTGTTCAGTTGATGTGTTCTACGCTACAGGAGTTGTTGAGGACTTCTCAACTGCAAGCCAGCAGGCTATAAACGTGAATTTACTTCCAGAGGTGAGGTCCACGATCCGTTGTCGCTGAAATTTCTGGGTAAAGACCGCCCAGACGGGATAGTCCGTAATTGCAGTGCAGGAAGAAATTTAACTAACCACCTCTCATCCGTTGGCTGTACAGTATTGTTAGTTAGAATTGTTTTCGAACCCTGATAGCCACGACTGGTGTCAGACTCCATATTCTTGCAGATTCCGTTGAGCGAAGGACTACCTTGTGTTTCACAGCAGACCGTGCTTATCTGCGAGGTGATATTGTTTTTCTCTTATTTTTTATTGTTACTTCACCTCTTATAAATAATTTTGTTTTAAAGTAATATTAAGTAAAGTCAAACTTATCAGTTTTTTTTTTCTTTGCGCCGTCTCACCATCTACTTGCGCACCCACGACAGCTTTCCTGAACCATCAACGGCTAATGCGCGTTATGTACGTGAAAACGTTATAGTTTATTATACATTTTCTCATGATTAAATGACGTTTAAAGTATAAATTTGGGCTTATTCGATGCAGTTTTTGATTTTGCTTTAAATATGAGAGGGAATGTAATACCAATAAATTAAAAAAATGAACATTGCCATTCTTTATGTAACTGATACATGTTTTACATTTTTACACAGTATCGAATTTTAGTAGCTGTTTAATTTTTTTAAAAGTGAGACTTGCAGAACCGACCGCCAAATTGTCGACCGACTCTGAGGAAATTTCATATAAGAGGCCCTAGTTTGTGGCTAACAACGAAACCATAGCATTCCAAATTTATGAAGAAGAAATTTCTATGTCATTTTGTCCCAAATCAGTATTTTTGAGCATGTCCCATCCACCCTTTTATTCCTCCTTTGTGTTATAGCAATTTTTTGTATACCGTTTAATTTGAAACTGTTGAATATTTTATTAAATTTTTGGATATTAACGGTTTATAATTCATACCATACATGGGTCGGTAAACATTAGTCTTATTTATGAAATGTACGAACGAATTCACAATAATCTTCTGATTTTTTGCACATGAAATTTACCTTATTATATTGTTACGAACATAAATATCATGTCTAGAGTGAAAGTGCCAACTATAGCAATGTATTCAACATATATATATATATATATATATATATATATATATATATATATATATATATATATATATATATATATATAATCATTTATGCAACATGAGCGTAAAGAAAAACGTAACGTACGGATATTACGTCTGAGTGTATTACGTTTAGGACGTGTAAATGTGATTTAAATTCTTTCCTTCGATACTAAATCATTCTTAAAGCAGATAATGTAAGCTTCTTGGCGGAACTGCCAAGTTACAAAATATGTAAATCTGACATGAAATAGACGTGTGACTATTCTCAATTATCTCTTGCAGTATATATATATATATATATATATATATATATATATATATATATATATATATATATATATATATATATATATATATGTATATATATATGTGTGTGTGTGTGTGTGTATACGTATATATACATTTAACCACAAGAGTACTTAAAATACATGGAGTTTTGCATTCTTTGCCGTTAATATTTTATTGTTGGATTATTTATGGGCCTAAAAATTAGAATTTTTCTGTAATTAGATTACAACAGGGGCGGACTGGCCATGTGGAGCATGCGGAAATTTCCGCATGGGCCGCTCTAATCGCGGGCCGGTCCGATATTCACATATACCCAAGAACCGCAGTTAATGCGAACATATTAATTTCACAAAGTAATTCATTTACGAAAACTACCAACGGGCCGGGTGAAAAATAAATTGCACACTAGATTATTTAAATCAGTGATGTACAACTATTTTTGTATAAAGGGCCACATATAACTTTGTTTTTGTGTCGGGGGCTGCAAAAGATTTTTGCCCTTCTTTTTTTCGTTTTTGACTCAGGTTTTCATTTTTTAGCTGATTTTGTATTGTGAAAATTGAAAGCGGGCCGCACAAAATTTGAAAACAGGCCGCGAGTTGTGCATCTGCGAGTTTTTAAAATAATAATCTGTTGCATTTTATTTAACTTTGTTCTCTCTCTACATAGAAAGTTACAGAAAGCATGGAATTTTGCATTCGCGTCGTTAATTCAGCTGTTAGACGAATTCAAAGAAGGCCGCTACTAAATATTTCTCTGTATTTTAACACTGAAAGGCGTTAACAACAAATTCACCTTAACTACAATTTCTTAAGAACCAATATAATACAGTAAACTTCGCTTATAACGAACCTCAAGGGACCGACGAAAATAATTCGCTATAAGCGAAGTTCGTAATAAACGATAAACATCAAAAATTCATTATTTTTGTTAATGCATAGGTACATGTTTCAAGTAGATATATAATATGAAGAACTCTTGCAAAACTAGACGAATCCAGATTTGTTCAAAATTGAGTTAGATATTGGTTTGTAATACATATACATATGTACACTAACAATAGTTTTTATGAATCTTATTTAAAAAAAATTGTTTATTTTACTTTTGTTTATATTTGTTATTATTTTATATGATTTTTATTTATTTAAAGTAAGAGCTTTACGTGTTTTCTTCAAAATTGCGTAACTTATAATTGTACTTCTTTAACACATTAAATACAGTGAACAGGGGCGGACAGGCCATGTGGAGCATGCTGAAATTTCTACATGGGCCGCTCCAATCGCGGGAAAGTCTGATAATTTTTTTTCCATATAATTAATCATATACACAAGTACCGCAAGAACTGTTACGGTGACCCTACATATGCGGAATTGAAAGATTTCGATTATTGATTATTTGGTAAAATTCCGTTTTAAGTTCGTTATAACCGAAAACTTTTGCGATTATAATAAACTAGTATTCAAAGAATGGGTTAGTCACCCATGCCTGCAGCTCATCGACGTATGTGCAAGTCTGAATATATCACAAATTATTATTTATCTAAATTCACTTTTAAAATCGTAGGTGCCTAGGTCGCAAATAAAACAACAAATTTGAAACAAGTGTGAATACATTTTCTTCTCTTGACAAAAGCAAAGCAAACTAAGCCGACTATAAATGCATTGATCTTCTTTTGTTCAATTTTTAATTAAAAAATATTTTTTTCTCCAATGGTCTTACATAATTTTTCAAAATAAAAAATATGGAAAAATATTGTTCCATTTCCTGCATATGCAAGAAAATTTTGAATACAATTGAGTGAAAAATAAAGGAGAAAAAAAATAAAAACTGAAAAAAAGTTGCAAAATATTTTTTTTCTCAAGTGCGAAGGAAAATTTTGAAAAATAAAATGTACCTTGCACAACTAGACCATAACAAGTATCTGCAGAAAAAATTTCATAAAAATCCGTTGGGTAGTTTAGGAGATCTGAGTGGAACAAAAAATCTCGTACGAGCGAGCGAGCGAGCGAGCGAGCGGACGAGCGACATACATACGGACATATGTTGTAATAGTCATTTCGTGGTCCAGGGGGTCTGTCCGGGATTTCTGTGCAAAAATTTTTGAAATCGGAAGATGCTACAGACATCGTACCGAACACTATAGCTCTTCGACAGGAGGTCGATGAGCTAAAAATTAAGGTTCGTTATACCCGAAAGTTCGTTATAAACGGGATCGTTATTTGCGAAAAAAATAACACACGTTTAATGATACTTTAGTTCGTACCTTATAGATTGGTTCGTTATAACCGAAAATTCGTTATAAGCGGGATCGTTATAAGCGAAGTTTACTGTATTTGTTTACATGAAAAATAGCCTTAAAATTGCAATATATAATGCGTTTTTAGCTCATCGACCTCCTGTCGAAGAGCTATAGTGTTCGGTACGATGTCTGTAGCATCTTCCGATTTCAAAAATTTTTGCACAGAAATCCCGGACAGACCCCCTGGACCACGAAATGACTATTACAACATATGTCCGTATGTATGTCGCTCGTCCGCTCGCTCGTACGAGATTTTTTGTTCCACTCAGATCTCCTAAACTACCCAACGGATTTTTATGAAATTTTTTCTGCAGATACTTGTTATGGTCTAGTTGTGCAAGGTACATTTTATTTTTCAAAATTTTCCTTCGCACTTGAGAAAAAAAATATTTTGCAACTTTTTTTCAGTTTTTATTTTTTTTCTCCTTTATTTTTCACTCAATTGTATTCAAAATTTTCTTGCATATGCAGGAAATGGAACAATATTTTTCCATATTTTTTATTTTGAAAAATTATGTAAGACCATTGGAGAAAAAAATATTTTTTAATTAAAAATTGAACAAAAGAAGATCAATGCATTTATAGTCGGCTTAGTTTGCTTTGCTTTTGTCAAGAGAAGAAAATGTATTCACACTTGTTTTAAATTTGTTGTTTTATTTGCGACCTAGGCACCTACGATTTTAAAAGTGAATTTAGATAAATAATAATTTATGATATATTCAGACTTGCACATACGTCGATGAGCTGCAGGCATGGGTGACTAACCCATTCTTTGAATACTAGTTTTTTTTAATTTTCTTTCCGGAGGGGAACCCCCGGACCCCCTCTCAAAGATATTCATGTAGGGATGCTCAAAAGATTTATTTATTGCAAGAAAATCTGCTATGATAATACTTTTCTTTCAATTATAAATATGGATCATTACTAAGAACTTTGTTTTTATTTTATTTTTAATCTGGGGCCGCTTGCTATGTGGGCCGGTCAAAATATTTCCGCATATCAATTTTGTAGCCAGTCCGCCCCTGGATTACAAGGAAGCTTTAGGAAAAAATATTACCGCCCCCATACCGTTAAAATTTTGTATGGATTATCTCATGCCAATATAATGATATTTATTTATTATATTGTTGCTCAGAAACATTGAAAATATGTTTATCGATGTTAAAGTTCAACATCATGAGGAAGTATCTCGTGTGTCGCGCCAAAGTTCCTAACATACATTAAATTCATTCGCTGACAACCTGCTCAGGTTCGCACATAGTGAACTTAAAGAGCAAATTTAGTCCATTATATCAGAAAATTCACTATATGTGAGTTCACTTTATGCGAATTGATTAACATTAGATGGCATATATTTTTAGCCGGGACTCAGAGATATGTTCATTATAAGCGAGTTTCCACTATACGCGTGTTCTATATATATATATATATATATATATATATATATATATATATATATATACCGGGTGTCCCAAGAAATCTGGGACATAGGGAATTAACATATAAAATTGAAAAAGTTGCGATTACTTCTGTATTATACATTTTGGAGCTCTGGAATTTGGTACAGGTGTAGGGATAGGTTATTCTCATTGATTGGTATTAACTAAAATGATATTAATGCTCATATTTCTAATAAAAATGCTTTTCAGAAATATGAGCACTAATATCATTTTAATTAATACCAATCAATGCGAATAATCTATCCCTACACCTATACCAAATTTCAGAGCTCTAAAATGTATAATACAGAAGTAATCGCAACTTTTTCAATTTTACATGTTAATTCCCTATGTCCCAGATTTCCTGGGACACCCGGTATATATATATATATATATATATATATATATATATATATATGCGATATATAAAATAATATAGAATACATGCTGTTTGTTTATTACGACTGACTTGTTTTTTTTTAAAAACTCCTACGATCTAAACAGTAGTATCATCTACTTCTGATCCCACATCTCAAAGAAGTGTATTTGCAGCTCTCTTCATCTACAGGTACGTGGAAAAAACCATTTTTTAAATCTATAGTGCTGAATACGGTTGCCCCTTGAAGTCTGTCGAGTTGATCTTCTATTATAGGAAGAGGATATCTATCCTTGACAATTTGTTCATTTAGTTTTCTGTAATCTTGGCATATTCTGATTTCTCCGTTTTTCTTTTTAACCAGTACTATGGGAGCAGCAAATTCAGAATGACTTGGGCGAATGATGCCTTCTTTCAACCATTCTTTCATTTGCCTATCAACTTCTATTTTCTCTGTATAAGATAATCTTCTTGGTCGTTGAAATATTGGCGTTTCGTTCTTTAGTATAATTTTAGTTTTTAACTGTGTTTCTTTGGTTTTCTTACCGCATGGATCGTATTCTTCATACAACTGTTCGATTTCTTTTACTATCTCCTTATTTTTAATGTGATTTAAATCCAATTCAAAACGATTGTAGTCAATCTGTAGCATTTGATATTCTTCATCTTCATTTTCTTTCTTATCTTCTTTTTCAATCTTTACATTGGATTCTTGGGACATCACCCTTACGCCATCTTGATCTATTGTAACTTTCGCCTCCTTTAGGAAATCGTAACCTAATATCATGGGTGTTTTTATGACATTGCTTGGTACGACATGTATTGTTGTATGTACTATCACATTATCTATGCTGACAGCAATTGGAAAATTACCAAGAGTATTTACTTTATGTTCTCCAATATCTGACAATTGAATGGTGTTCTCTTCAAGTTGTGATACACCTAGTAAAATAAATTCATTTAGTCTGATTAGGTTTACATCGCTACCAGTATCTATTAGCGCAGACAAAACTATATTTCCGATTTTCATAGTTCTGACAGCAGAGTTCTTCCTATATTTTATATTCATCATCGTTTTCGATTCTCTTTTCGAGTCATTCTTGCATTCTGATGACTTGTGACCAAACTGATTACAGGAGAAGCATTTAAATCCTTTCATTCTAGATGGACAGGTTTTCGTGTGATGCCCTTTATCTCCACAGTTAAAACATCTGATCGCTGTTTTATCAGGATATTTGCTCTGACTCGATTTACCCTTGTTTACTTCAAATTGAAATTTTTCCTTAGATGTGAAACCGTCTCTTCTATCTTGTTTAGCGTCTTGTATGATTGCTTTAGATTTTACTAACTTGTATGTTTTGATTTTTTCTTTCAGTTCATCATAAGTTTTCGCTCCGTATAAAACAATTTTATTGTTTGTATCATCTGGAATGCCATCTATTATGTACTGTATTATTACTTCTTTTTCCACATTTGCACGACTTGCGATATCTCTCAGTACTAGCATGTATTCCTGGATAGATTCTTCTTTTTTCTTTTTTCTCGTCATTAGCTGCCTATGAACTTGTGCACTATCTATTTTCATATCAAATTCTTTCTTTAATCTTCTCTTCAACGATACCCACGACGTTATACCCTTTTCGAAAGTAATATATAATTTAGCTACATCATCTAACGATTTCTTAGCAAAAATTAATTTTTGTAATTCATTCCAATTCATAATTTCAGCTAATTCTTCAAAATCTTGAATCCATTTTCGGACTGGATATCCATCTTTTCCATTAAATCTTCGGATTGAATTTTCAACGTCTCGGAACGTGAGAGCAAATGCTTCTGCTCGAGGTTTTCTTTTCTCAACATGTTTGACTTTTCTCTTCTTAGATTTTTCCTTCTTATTTGTTGCTTCTTCTTCTTCTTCGTCACATTCATTGATTTCGTCTTCCTCGTCTTTATCTTCATCGTCTTCTTTATCTTCATTGTCGTCTTTATCTTCAACGTCTTCTTTATCTTCATCGTCGTCTTTATCTTCAACGTCTTCTTTATCTTCATCGTCTTCGTCGTCAGCTTGGCCGTCTTCTTGTAAATCGTCATTAAGATTATTTAAATATGAACAGATTCTATGAGCTAATTCATCTTCAGAACCTGTGTAATCTATGTCAAGTATGTGACACACTAGAATTAAATCGGGTAGACTCAAACTAGTTACTTCTTTTACCTTTTCATTATATTCATCTGAACCTTCTTCGAAGTGAAAACCAGAGAATTTCTTTAAGTTTCTTCTGATAAACCTCGGTGAACTCTCTTTACGAAATACAATCACATGTAGTACTTTTATTGCTTTCAAATTAATGTTGGTTAAATTATGAGAAACGTTCACAATGTCTCCTAGCGTTGTCATTTTACGCAATTATTATTCACTTTCTTTTCAAGTAAATTTTAAAAGTACACGTCACGTCACAGTCAATATTTCGTTATAGCTTCTTCAGTTCAC
Source organism: Carabus problematicus (assembly GCA_963422195.1). Classification (NCBI taxonomy): domain Eukaryota; kingdom Metazoa; phylum Arthropoda; class Insecta; order Coleoptera; family Carabidae; genus Carabus; species Carabus problematicus. The sequence continues at coordinate 8,041,461 of OY728586.1, forward strand.
AACGATTATTTTTCATGTACTTTATTTATTTCAATCCCGGGCGAGCCCCCATAATTATGTGGGATATATAAAATAATATAGAATACACACTGTACTATATTTTATAACTCAATTATATTTTAAATAAATGTATTTATATCACAAAAACAATACTTGACATGCTGTTTGTTTATTACGACTGACTTGTTTTTTTTTTAAAAACTCCTACGATCTAAACAGTAGTATCATCTACTTCTGATCTCACATGTACATATATATATATATATATATATATATATATATATATATATATATATATATATATATATATATATATATATATATACATACATACATATATATATATATATATATATATATATATATATATATATATATATATATATATATATATATATATATATATATATATATATATATATATATATATATGCTTGTTCGTGTGGCTCTATTTCGTCATTATTGACAATATGCGTACGTAATTGAAGTTTGAAACATTACTCCAAATATTTGTCAACTTGATACAAAAACTATGGTGATTACCTACGCGCTCGATTTTTAACAAAAAATATTGAACAGCCTTTATGTAAGAAAGTACAAATGCATTTTGTACTTGTGGGATTAAACAATAAAATTATAGCAGTACATTTTTGTTTCTTTGTTATAATTATATCAATATGTTACTAATAAATAAATTAGTAAAGGTTTGCCAAACAGATCGCGGAAGGCTGGAAGTACATACACCGAAGTACATAGTATAAGAAGAGCCGAAAAGAAACAAATTGAGAGTGCAGGCAGGGAAGAGAGCGATGAAGTTTGAGGAGAAAATAAGAAGAAATTACAGTAAAGAAATACTATCTGACTGCTGGAACAGCATTTCAACAGGGTAAATGGGAATGAAAGAGGGCCCAATTCTATGAGAGGAACGGACACGCTACAAGAGATATAGAAAATAGGAGAAGACTTGGGCAAAATATTATAGAAGAAATATCAAATAGAGACGCAGATATACAAAAACAGGAACAAACCGAAAAAACTAGATAACGCCAGATACAACTCCCGGTACAAATATTTAATAACGATAGGGCTACCACGATATATGAAAAAGGAACAGAAGAGCGAGGGATTTAAAACAATAGCAAGATTCCGATGTGGAAATGAAGAAAATACAAACATGTATTAGAAGAAAGATGAAGATAGAAAATGCAGGTTATGCAAAGAAAAACAAGAAACCATAGAACACTTACTTACCGAATGTGAGAAGAGAAGAGAAGGAGCCAACAAGGCAGAGGAGGTACTGGACGACTCGAGCAAAGGACTGGCGTGGATGATAGGAATATTAGTAGATAGGAATAAAACAATTGCACACAGTAACGACATGTAAATTGGAAATATGTAGATTTGAACACTGAAAGGTAGCAAATAAAATACTATTTTATATATATATATATATATATATATATATATATATATATATATATATATATATACTAATAAATAAATCGTATCAAGGGTAAAATTTTTCGTCATCCGAAGGTTTAATTAAATAAGAGAATATTGTTTTAAAACTATTACTAATTTAACAAACAAAACTATCAAATTTTAAATAAAACTTTACGGATCTTTTAAAACATTAGCCAATGTTTTATATTGTACAACTGTTTGTATTTTTTATATAATATCTTTTGAAAGAATATTTTTTTAAACAATCAATCGGAATCGAATTCCACGATAAGCTTCCATAACAATGGCTGTAAAGATGGGAACAAAACACTTCTTTTGCTGCATCTGCATGGGCTTAATATAGTAAGCAACAGAAATGGCAAATAACAAAAATAGGAGCTGGATCCCACCAATTTGTATTGCCACTGTTAAAAAAAATTAGTAAAATTTCTTTCTCAATTCGATTACATTCACATGTTATGACATACCAAATGCAAACCACGTGATGCTACGTGTTATTGATTTCTAGCAGCGACATCTATTTTTGAAAAAATGAATTAAACACATAGTATGGGTTTTCTCCGTATTATGTGTTGATTATATTATTATTAGCTCGGAAATAATAATATCTCGTTCGATTTTCATATAACACGATGTTAAAGCATATGCAGTTTATTATTAACTTAATAGCCGTTCTGATGCATACTAGTGCAATCTTTTATGCATGGTTTTAATATAATTAGAAAGTATTTTTTAATTGTCTCCTAATTTTGCATCCTCTCCATATGTATAAAATATAATTAGGTTAATTTATTAGCGAGAATGACCTTGCTCCGTGTATGTAATTCGTTTTAAAATTTATGATTAGTCAAGGGATTACAAGATAATTAGATAAGTATGCTCTGAACTGCCATTTTATAATTTTTTTCTCAAATCACTATATACTTGTTACCGGCAGAAAATTTACGAATGTAATTAGCAAACCTATTTCTCGTTCATCGTTAGAATAAAATAATCGAGTCTGAACTGCTAGCATATCAATGTTGTCAATCTCTGATTATATTGTATGTTTTATAAAATCATTTTACAAATGCAAATGCACGATGTTCGTTTTTTAGTATCGCATCTGTACTCTGTCGACTTGCTCCAGTGTCGATTTTGACATTGGCCGAAATGAGACTGTAAATACATGTATTGCCCCGTAGATTGATGCATCGACGTTTTTTTCTTGTTTTTTTTTTATATTTTCACACATCTTTAACTAAAAACTAAATATTTAACATGAAAGATTTTTTGGCGATCAGCCTCCCCTGAAGGGGTAAACTAGCTATTGAAACGAACAATTTGGTCACGGCCTGAATGAGGTAATTCCGGCAAGTGATAGGACCCGGGTTCCAATCCCGACGCTGGACTTTAATTTTATCATTCAGATAAAATTTTGCGTTTTAAAAACTAAACAGTTAATGGAAATGATGTGTTCAGCAGCTATTCACTTTCATTACATTATGGCAATTCTTTATTGCAATTTACAGAACGAAAATATATCGTTTCAGCTAACTAACTAGAGACAAAATTTTTCTTGTTTCTAGTGCTGAGGCTATGCTATGACTGTTTCGTTTGCATGTATACAAGGTACATTTACAAATTTCTTGTATTATCACGTGGCTTGTTGAAACAATTACCTTAACAACTCGGTAGTATACACGTACCGGCAATATTTCAAGGATGAATTCCAGAACTATTTAGAATCGAAAAGTTCTTGTAAACATATGTCCTAAACGTTAATGAGTTATTGTTTTTCTCATAATTTAGTTGAAACGAATTTCATGAATTGAATATTATTTAAATACATTTTTATTATTTTATTTACAAAAAAATTTCAAAATTATCTTCATTGTATTATATACACAAAGCATCATGTCGCAGAAGAGATCGCTGCGTTCATAATATGGTTGCTAGGTTATTTCTAATACATCGGCAACCTGCTGTATTCTTTAGCGTAATCTTCTACCGTGTGCAGTTGCATAAACAATCTGTTTAATGTGACCCCACAGACAAAAATCTAATGGAGTCAGGTCCGGCGAATGCGGTTTTGCGGTTACCAAACAAAAGACTCGATCATGACAACAAGATCAGTATTTCAGAAATCCGTAGAACTAAATTTTAGTTCAGATTTTAGTTACTAAAATTTTAGCCACATAAGCAAGACAGACAAATAAATAATAACTTGTTAACTGTTGCGTTTAGGACATATGTTTATATGGACTTTTTAAATTAACTTTTGGAATTCATCCTTGAAATATTGCCGGTACGTTTAGGGACAGCCCGTATACACACATATTCATGAAAATTGGTTTGCGTTCATATTCAGCTTTGTCTGTTTGCGTTCTCGCTACATTTGTATTATGTACATACTTCATTATTTACTACAGTTTGCATTTCTATTAATGTTCAATATTCGGACCATGAGTTTTACTCCCGTAATCCATTTACACGAAGCGATGTAAGTTCAAACATTTGCTAGACATTTTCGTTTCAAAGCATTCGCGTAAAACATTAATACCGATCAGTAGGGGCTCGTTTAAAGAGAGAGTCTGTAGTGGCGAGGTTACAATGCTACTAACATAAACTGGTTCGAATATTTTGAAATATAGTTCGCCCTGAATTATTTTTTTTATCTTATCGGCTTCCTCTCGTAGAACCGTAGTATTCGCTACGATATCTGTAGCATTTGGTGATTTAATGTAAAAAAATTATTTTTCAAAAAAAGAAATCAGCTCTCCTTTATTTTCCACTCAATTTTATTTCTTACATGTCTAGGAAATGGAAAACGGAACAAAAGAAGATCAGGCTTTACTTTTGGAAGGAAGAAAATAGATGTTTAGACAATTAACTATATATTTTATTTTAATGGATTTCAAATGTGCATAAGAGTATTTCAGTGAATATTAATTGATTGCAACTTATCCAGACATGAGCTACGGGCATGGGTGTCCTAATCTAGTTTAGCTGATATTCTATTGTTGCCGAGTTTCTTTCAGTTAATATTTCTTTCCAGGTGAGGTTTTTTAACTGTACACTATTAGTTTTTGGCTGATATTTTTAGCTATATGATGTTATATTCAATGTGCATATATTTTTGTATATCGAGTAAATCAATTTTGAAGTATTGCATTTTGAACAATCGGACTACGTAAGCCAATATCTTGAGAAGAGTGGTAAACCGAACCGAGTAAGCTGATCAAAAGTAAATAATGGACACTTAATCAGAAGCAATGAGAAATGAATTAACAAAATAAACAATCACAACCAGAGCGACGACACGGCACTTTGCTGTGGTCGAGTGATCAATCTGGATCTCGGAATTGCCGCGTGACCGTTGTGCGTAGTTTTGTATTTGAAAGACTTGTATTACCTTATAGAACTATTTCTAGTGTTAATTGTTGTATTAGCTTTTGGTATTATCATTACTGAATACAAATTAATTTGCACTCATTATTATTCGCTTCAGATGTCCATCAGGACAAGGAACGTGTCCATAGTAGTTGTGTACCTTATAGGATGCACGCAACCCGTACGGCACTACGAGATTACTAACATAAGTTGGTCACGGTCCGAATAAGATAATTATTAATGGCCTTTCGTAGCTTAGTTGGTTTAGAACTTATCGCGCGGCAAGTGATATGACCCGGGTTCGAATCCCGGCGTTAGACATTCATTTTCTTATTCAGATAAATTCATTCGTTTATTGTCATTATTGTTAATCAACGTCAACAACTATTATAGAATAATGGCCTAGGAATTTCACAACAGCATCTTTCTGTATTGAAGCATTGTACATAGTGTGGTCAAAACTCAGGTGAGGTGTCCGTAGACGACAGAAATCACTTTTGTCATCTCGGCAGAAAAGCGTTGAATTACAGCATTTTGCAGACGGCGTTTATAAACATCAGCAAGAGATGAGGTAGTGAAGATGGTCAAGTCATCGACCTATAAGCATGGTGAACAGAACTGGAAATGTTGTTGGCGATGTCATTGATTGCGATCATGAAGAGTGTTACAGTAATGATAGAACCTTCAGGGAAATATACAGCAATAAGTTGCGCTCCGCAATGCTATTATATATGGCGTTTGTAAAAATATACATGCAGATCTGCTGTCGAATGCATGTTATGTGAACCACATTGCGAAAGATCAATGAGCTGATTTGTTTCAAGGAAATATACCAGACGCAGATGGACCTTTAGCAGGTGACCCGTCAAAAAATAGGTCTATAGCAGGTAGGCTGAGCGGGGTTCTTGCCTGGTTTCAATACAGGAATAATTACTGCATCGCTCCAAATTGTGTTTAGAGAATTCGGTTTCACATGTTTTAATAACAAACACATTTATCATTAGAACATGAAAAGCAATTCCTTATACAAATGTCGTTCAGAATATTAGTTTGACATCGTGTAATTATACAGTTAATTTACTGAACTTTTCATATTTGTTAGGCTTATATGCCTGTCACAACCAATAACTAACCTAATATATATTAGAATCCCCCACTGACGGGCTGAGAAGGGTGTATTACAAATCCAGTTGCAAATTGGATTACACATTTGGGTTATAAGCTGTAATGGTTAGAACCAAGATGTCAGTTAAATATCGTAAGTTATGTGATGCACGTACAATAGATAATTTGTATTCTTGACATCTCAGCGAATCAATATTAGCTATTATTGGTCCTCAGTTAATGCTTTGCTGGTATGAGAAATGATTCTAAGAACTTAACGTAGCATATCTTTGTCTTCGGAAAGTAATTATAATGTTGAAATTTTAAGAGTCCTAACTATGTTAAATGAAATTCATTTAAAAAATAATTTTCAAATAATATCGCTTTATTTAACCACATAAATATTTAGCACACAAAACAGCAGTATCAATAAAATCGGAATCCGTTTCCCGTTCAATTGGAGCAATTTTTCATATGGGCAAAAACATAGAAATATGTTCGCAAACAGGATGGCAAAACTAGATTTCTTACACATTTTGAAGGACTGTTAAAACTATTTAATCAGTAGTCGGCATATTGAATATTTTAAAGAACAGAAATATTGAATGTTTCGTAGCAACTTAATATGCCATCGAATTGATCAAAGTTGGACAGTATGAAATTGTCCGCAGGATAATTGTATTATTTTTAGTTTGGATGCCGTTTTAAAATAAAGTGGTATACCCTCAAGTTGTCAAGAAGAAATTGCGCCTGAAAATTATTTTGGTGGTGATATAAGTGAAATTAATTTTACGTCAGAAAATATCACAAAATTTTAGGAATCTATATATTAATTATTTTATTTCTGTTTCTATGGCGTCAAAATCGGGACAGAAATAAAGCATTTCTTCCCTAGGGACGAAAACACTATCCGTAACGGAGTTTTTATTATAACAAAGAATTTTATAAATAAATGGCTGTTGTCATGGTACGCGTTGCTTGGAAACATTTCCAAAGGCTTCTAAATATTGTAATTTCGCTCCGATTTATTATAATTCATTAATTATGAAATTAAGAGTCTCTGCTCCAGATCGTGGAAAAATAGTATATGCACCTCGGGAGAGACCACCATGTTTCCCTCGACGTATCTGTAGCCCTCTGGCTTCGCCCTCGGGCTTCAAATTACACCTCAGGAAAAATAAGAGCTTTCTTTCCCTTGGTGTATAATGTACTATTATGTAAATAACTATATAAATTACTACTAACGCGGTATTCTAATATTATATATATATATATATATATATATATATATATATATATATATATATATATATATATACAGGGTGTCCCATTTAAACGGGCCACTACAGGGATCTCAGAAACTATAAGAGATACAAGGTCGGTTAAATTAGACAAAAGTTGCACATTTATGGGCCGATGTTAATGGCGATTTCATATTTTGAAAATATTGCATGGCTCACTAGATAATGACAAAATTGTGATTTTTTCGAATATTAATTTTCCATTATAACTCGGAAGGTATTGAAAATATTGAAAAATGTTTCAAATAAATATTTTAACATAGAGAATACCCTATATATATATATATATATATATATATATATATATATATATATATATATATATATATATATATATATATACAGTAAACTTCGCTTATAACGAACCTCAAGGGACCGACGAAAACAGTTCGCTATAAGCGAAGTTCGTAATAGACAAATAAGTACATCATGTGAGGAACTGTTTTGCAAAACTAGACAAATCCAGATTTGTTCAAAATTGAGGTAGATATTGTTTTTTAATACATATACATATGCACACTAACAATAGTTTTTATAAATCTTATTTAAAAAAATACGTTTAATTTACTTGTTTATATTTATTACTATTTTATATTATTATTATTATATTTATTTATTTATTTATTTAAAGTAAGAGCTTTACGTGTAATTGTACTTCTTTAACACATTGAATACAGTGAATAACTGACTGCGTTCAGTAGACTCGATTGTTGTGGCGACCCTATATACGCACAGATGAAATATTTCGAAGAATCCCTTGATTATTTAGTAAAATGCCGTTTTAAGTTTGTTATAACCGAAAACTGTTGCGATTATAACAAAAATTAAGGTTCGTTTTACCCGAAAGTTCGTTATAAACGGGTTCTTTATTTGCGAAAAAAATAACATACGTTTAATGATACTTAGGGTTCGTACTTTATAAACATTTTTTATTTTGAAAAATTAGGTAAGACCATTGGAGAAAAAAAAAATTTTTAATTAAAAATTTAACAAAAGAAGATCAATGCATTTATAGTCGGCTTAGTTTGTTTTGTTTTTGTTAAGAGAAGAAAATGTATTCACACTGGTTTTAAATTTGTTGTTTTATTTGTGACCTAGGCACCTAGGATTTTAAAAGTGTATCTAGATACATAATAATTTGTAATATATTCAGACTTGTACGTACGTCGATGAGCTGCAGGCATGGATGTCTGTATCCATTCCTAGTTATTTTAACTATTATTGCATTATTTTAACGTGGGCGTGTTCAGAGATCATCAGATCTCAATCGAAAAGTTGTTTACATTACATGTGCATTTTGGTCCAATGTACAGAAGTAATTAATGATATCAGTTCTGATAATTCTGATACACTAAATTAAGTACAGTGTCGACACCGAGTGTATGAATGCTGATTGGTCGATGGAATTGTCCGCCATTTCCCTGCCAAGTTGGTTTGATTTAATTTCTTCCACCATTTTCTAAGTTAATTTCGTAGGATATGCAGTTTTTTTGCTTTGACTAAAATTTTACACACATTCTAGTTTTTGTAAATAATAATATCAGTCAGAAAATAAATAATACATTTTACTATTTTTTTCATTGTTGGCATGAGCAAAGCCAGGGAAAAACGTAATTTTTTTCTTTTGTTAGTAATGACATTGGAAGGAAAATGGCGGCGTTTTATAGTTTGTCCGCCCTGTATTTTACACAGTCTCTGTACTTTTTACCAAGATCTAGCGCTGGCTCATGCTACACAACCATCTGATTTTATGCGTAACTAATAGTTTGTCTGTAGACCTATACGAGTATATCTTAAATGTTAAAGTGACATTATAAAACAATAGATAATTTGTCTTATATGCAGAGGAATAACGAGTTTATTTGATTCCAGATATCTATTTAGTGCTAGAAGATTACTCTTCCTATTTAATTTATTCATTTGTATTCCGGTATTAATAATAATACATACAAATCAAAAAGTTTTGAATATTGTACTTGTATTAATTTATTTAACTTACTTATTTTATAAATGACGATCCACAATGCTACAGCAAAAAACATATTACAACAAAAAAAGATTTGTTAGATTAGATAACGACATAAAATGGAAATACCTCTTGAATTTATTTTATTAGGTACTTTTACTTTTTATTAGCTCAGATACGACGAAGAAGCCGAACTCGCTTTTTACAATGAAAACACACTTTTTATTACTGTGCAAGGAAAAACATATTTTTTCTGTAAATACACGTATATATATATATATATATATATATATATATATATATATATATATATATATATATATATATATATATATATATATATATATATATATATATATATATATATATATATACAGTAGAACCTCGATTATCCGAGGTAATGTGGGGGGTACCTACCTCGGATAACTGAAAACTCGGATAATCCGGATTTTGGTAAAATGCATCACATACATGCGTACTTTGGATTAAATTTTATAGTCACATAGACGTTTTCATAACCGTTTAACCTTCGCCGACCTGAATAGGGGTCTATACTGACCCAAGTTTAGATTTTTTTTAAATAACTTTTGCGTAGATTTTTTATATTTTTTTTCCTTCCGTGAATTTGTCTATAATGTTGTAACAATTTATGAAAATATATAATATATGCGAAACGAAGTATTATTTCAGATTAACATTAATTTTTTTACGTGGCTCATCGCTGACGATGACTGAGAAATTTTCTAAATTATAGAATTATAAATATAATATGTACCTATATACCTTTATATATGTATATATATATATATATATATATATATATATATATATATATATATATATATATATATATATATTTACATATACATGTACATATATAGTTTCATTATTATAAGTAGTTGTATGATTATATACATTAACTATGTTACCTTTTTTATAATAAATGTTTATTTATAATCATGAGCCTCAAATTTTTATATTAAAATAAAGTTATTTAAGTTGAAATTAATGAATAAAAAAATTTATACATAAGAATCATATCGAAATTATCGTTTTAAATGCGGGTCAACTTTGACCCTATTTCAGGTACCCTAATTTTGAAATTATTTTGGTCCGGCAAAGGTTAATTCTAATAAAAGTATATGAACGCAAACAGAAAAACATGAGCTATGAAACTCCGAACAATGGATATGACAACTCTTTTCCTCTTATTTTACGCCATGACGAAACGGACATTATAATACACGATGCGCATGACACGTGATGGGATCTCGCACGTAAATTGGGAATTCCCCGGACGCAAGAATCACGCAAAATCGGATAATCCGGATCACTTTTGAAGCAACCTCGGATAATACGGAATCTTGTTGGACCAATTTGGGCTCGGATAACCCGGAACTCGGTTAATCCAGACTCGGTTAACTGGGGTTCTACTGTATATACAGTATATATAAAAAGGAATCGCAAATATTTAAATCTGGCGAACGAGGTGCCCATTTTGCAAAAATTCAAAGGAAATCTAAATAATTGCACTAATAAATATCATATCGTCATTTATTTCTTAAAATACCAGACTGCTAGATGACATTTTTTTATGAAATGCAGTGCGCGGTCCCTCAGATTTTATTTTTTTGTGTCTAAACCTTAACAGATATCAGTACAGATGACAAGAACAAAAAAATTACTATTGAATGTCTCTTTCTGAAACTATTTTTTTGAAAGTTATTGGCCTTAACATTAAAAAGTTTTTGACTGATTTATGCCGGGTTACCCGTGTTTCGTACACTAATGGTCCACTGATAATAACTAATATAACCTTAAAAGATGACCTACATCCGTAAGAAGTACAGTACCGAATATTATCAAAATCGATTCAAGCGTTCTGTAGTTATGGATAAAATAACTTTTTCTTGAAAGAACTTTGAAGCAGAATACTAGCTAAACGAAACGTAATTGCATATAGGTAAGTTTAGTTAAATCGTCTTATTTTCGAACATATATATATATATATATATATATATATATATATATATATATATATATATATATATATATATACAGTAAACTTCGCTTATAACGAACCTCAAGGGACCGACGAAAATAGTTCGCTATAAGCGAAGTTCGTATTAAACGATAAACATCAGAAATTTATTATTTTTATTAATGCATAAGTACATATATGTTTCAAGTAGGTACATAATATGAAAAACTGTTTTGCAAAACTAGACAAATCCAGATTTGTTCAAAATTGAGTTAGATATTGTTTTGTAATACATATACATATGTACACTAACAATAGTTTTTATGAATCTCATTTGAAAAATCGTTTATTTTACGTTTGTTTATATTTATTATTATTTTATATTATTTTTATTTGTTAAAATAAGAGCTTTACGTGTTTTCTTCGAAATTTAGTAACTCATAATTGTACTTCTTTAACACATTAAATACAGTGAACAGAGGCGGACAGGCCATGTGGAACACGCTGAAATTTCTGTATGGGGCCGTTCTAATCGCCAGAAAGTCCGACAATTTCTTTTTCATACAATTAACCTCATATACACAAGAACCGCTAGAACTGTTACGGCGACCCTACATATGCGGAGATGAAAGATTTCGAGGAATCCCCTGATTATTTGGTAAAATGCCGTTTTAAGTTCGTTATAACCGAAAACTTTTGCAATTGTAACAAAAATTAAGGTTCGTTATAACCGAAAGTTCGTTATAAACGAGTTCGTTATTTGCGAAAAAAATAACACACGTTTAATGATACTTTAGTTCGTACTTTACAGATTGGTTCGTTATAAGCGAAAGTTCGCAATAAGCGGGTTCGTTATAAGCAAAGTTTACTGTATATATATATATATATATATATATATATATATATATATATATATATATATATATATATCCACGAGGGGGACCCAAAAGTAACGGGAATTTCTTTATAACTGTTTTATTTTTCAATATTGTTTAACTAAATTTTAATCACCTTCAAAATACTCTCCATTGACCAATGTGCATTCGTCTAACCTTTTATTCCATTGTTCAAAACAGTTTTGAAACTCTCTTAATGGAATGTCCTTAAGCGCTGTCAGCGATTTTTGTTTTATCTCCTCCACAGTCTCAAAACGTTTCCCTTTTAGGTCTCTTTTTAGTCTAGAGAACAAAAAGAAGTCAGGTCAGGTGAATAGGGGAAGTGAACAATCGGTGTCATTCCGTTTTTGTTCAAAAACTGCGCTCCTTTTGATCCTCAGTGGGAAGACGAGGAACAAATTTGGCTGCAACTATTTTCATATGCAAATCCTCCGACAAAATCCTCTGAATTGAACTCCATGACATTCCAGACATATTCGAGAGCTGATCAATTGTTCGGCGACGATCTTCACGTATGAGAGTGTTGATTTTCTCAACATTGTCATCAGTTTTTGAAGCTGATGAGCGCCCGGAACGAGGTTGGTTTTCAATCGTAATTTCGCCCCTTTTAAACTTCGAAAACCAGCCGTAGACTCGAGTTTTACTCATAGCATCATCCTTGTGCGCTCCCCCACCGTCTCAACCACCAACAGGCTGATTCTCGTTACTTTTGGGTCCCCCCTCGTATATATATATATATATATATATATATTTAAAAAGCATACGTTAAATCCATTAACTTTGCTAGATATATAATACATAGTGCGTGTACTCCTAATAGCATGTAATTCATTTGGTGGAATAGTTAACTGACTTAAGTCATGATGTTTATATAGCTTAGTTTAGTTGAATAAAATTGTTTGTTTAACAAAAAGAGGGTTTCGATTTCGAACAGTCCTTTTTACGGCATCCTGTTCTGGTGTGTATAATTTTATTGACGCTGAAAATACTGAACTTGAATTCCGGTTTTCCCGCTGAAAATACTGAACTTGAATTCCGGTTACAAATTTTATAGTCGTCAGTTCCGGGAATTAATTTAAAGTTAAGCATTTTTAGACACCACCATGGAAATATTTGATACGTAGTGATCGTATTGTATTTTTTTATATATGCGTAATACATGAACATTATATCTATGAGATAAATTAGAATATAAACATTTTATTTTTATTTCTCTCTCTTTTTGAACCACTGTATAAGCCAGTCAACGAGAAGTGGCGACTGAATCATACATGCGCAAACACCGAAATTGGTTATGGGAGGGACAAATGATGCACCCTATACTTTGTTGGTAAATATTTTGATGTGATAATACTTTATTTTATTAGTATTTGTATTATTTTTAATTTGTATTGCCCTATTTAAATTTATCTGGCCCCTCCCTAATCCATTGGGTACGTCGTTGGCCGACCAACTCCGATAACAGTTATAGAAATTTGAACCTAAGACTGTACCGTCAATTTCTAGTTCCTGCAGTAGTAGTGACATCTACTTGCGCGCTTACACCCAGCCAGCCGCCACTTCTTGTTGACCGACCTATAACTAAATGTATTGAGTACAAGATTCTGTTATCATTATAAACATGCGTCTATTTTCATTACAAATTAGATTATACATAAACGAGAAGATAGTTACTCCCTAATCCAGACATCTACAAAATATTTCGTTTTTGTGAAAATCGGCTCCAAGATACTATCAATCTGGGTAAGTGTTAGTAGATTTAACAACCACTTAAAAATAATATGTATATCTCAGAACCTGTGTGAGAGATCAAAGTGGATTTTATGTGACATCAGAAAGCACAAACGAAATAAAGCAATGAAATCAAACCGTATTATCGTTTGTACCTTCTTTGTGTCATCGTCAACTACGTTCAGTGTAATTCATAATCAGGAAATAACACGAGTAAGGTTAGAGAGCAGCGATATATCGTGAAAGCAATTGAGATACGACTTCTTTTTAAAAAGGAAATTAATTACCACTACTCCACTGTAAATTCCTATATTCAAAACTTCGTAAACTCCAAATATGTATATTTATTCGGTGTAAACAAAATTAATTCAATTTAACGTCGATATAGTGTGTTGAGATCAGTGTTACTGCCACTATAAATAGTATAAATTGTAAATAATGGTTGTCTAGTCTGTTCTCGGAAGAAATAACGAAAGTTATAATTACAATAAAACCCTATACTGCAGAATATTGTAAACTGTACGTGGTACACGAATATTAAATGATAGGGACTGCCTCCGTTGCCTTCGGCGGCAACCTAGTATTTTATGAATCGTTGCGGCACCTAGAATTGGGCAGCGACGGGTGAGAGAGACGAGTGTATTATCGAGTAGGGTAGGTTAGGGTTGGGTGAATGAGAGGAATGTATTATAGGGTAGGTGAGGGTGAGTGAGAGGAGTGTATTATTGGGTAGGATAGAATAATGCACTCCTCTCACTCACCCTACCCTACTCTGCTCAATAATATATTTTCTCACATTCAGTAGCGTCGTTTATCTAATTTTTAATGGGGCATGTAAGATACTGTAATTTCCGATGATGAGGGGTTAGCAGATGACGAGGGGATTTAAACAAAAGAAGAACAATGCATGTATTAGTATATACTAAATATAAAGTTTTCGGTGAATAGTCGGCTTAGCACCGGTAACAACAGAAATACGATGTATCGACAGTTCATATGTTAATCCACGACCTTCTCCATTAAAAGTAGCAGCTCGCGACTAGGCTCAGTTTCAGCGTGCCGCCGCTGGCGTTAATAGCCGTAGGAAAACATTTGAACAAAATACGATTTTGAAAATTGTTAATCAACAAACTACAGAGTTCAGTTGTGATTCAGTTTAATACACGAATATTTTGTGTAAAATTGATATACAAACTGTGCATTTGGTGCCATTACACATTAATTATTTGTGTAATATTTGCGTTGTTATTATTCATAGGTATCATTATTCATTTACTGGAAATTATTAGGTGTTTTTATAGCAACACTTTAAACTTCAGTATACATAGTTTGATGTGTTATAATTAATAACAAATAATTGTAATTTGGTTCATCACAAAAAGTGTCATATACTTCATGAATTCCCATCAGATATGAATATGACACATAACTGGCTTGAGGGTATAAATTTACACACTGGTACTAGTAGATTATTAAATGTTAGTTTTTCTCCAATGTTAAATCGCGGGTCAGATAATAAAAGATATATTTTTATCTTTTACAGTAAATGTATACTTATGTTTTATATTTTATTTTATTATGAAATTTTATAAAATCAATTTTCTTTAAAAATTATTGATAATATTAATACGTCGATATATATCCTGATTAATTTTACATTTATAATTAATAATTCTTACGCAACAACCTTCTACAATATTAGCTGACATTGTTTGACAGTAACAAATAGCTACTGTAACTAGCGCCAATACTTCAACATTTGGCCGAGCTGTCAGCACAAAATATCTATTGTTCTATCGCTAATGTCGTAGGCTGGTATGAATCTAGAAGGTCGTGTGTTAATCATTTGTGTCTCACATTTTGAAAGTACAACAACGATTTAGATAATGATATAATAAAAGTGGTTGCAATAAAAGTAATTTATTATAATTGTGTTTGTGTTAGTGCATAACATTGGTGTTAATTAGTGGTAAGACAAACTGCCAGAAAATGCAGCAAAATGACGCTACGCGCCTATGTGCCTGCTAGTAGTATAGGAAATAACGTACGTTATTGTAATAGTATCGTGTACAACGAGCCTCATTTTGTTATGCTTGCCGTAGAACTGTTCGGATAATCTAAAGACAAACGCGTTATATCCATCCTTATCGCGAATGCTGCTTGACAATTAAAATGAGAGAGATAGATATACGAACCCCTTGTCATTTCAGTTGGCTCAATCTAGGATTTTTCAGAAATTCGTCTTTAGGGAGCAAAATTACAATATAATACAATGCTTCAAATTATCTTATTCATTTTACAACATATATAGCATGTCTTAGCCAGAAGAAACACCTAATCATGAGACTAAACGGATGACTAACATAAAATGAGAATAAATAGAAAATGTATAAAGAAATACGTAAAATTAACAACAAAAAAATAATTTTTAAATTTACCACAGGGTTATATCGCTTTTATTTATTATAACTGCTGATTTTAGGCTTAACTTGTAAAAAATTAAAAATGAGTTGATATCTTTAAAAATCGTCTTATTTGGAGCATTTTAGATTTTTGCTAAAACTTTTAAAAGGAAACGATAAAGTTGGTGTTTTTTATTACGTATTATTAAATATGACCTGTTGATTGATTTGGGACCTTTAAAAACCATGTAGTATTTATTATTTTCTTACGAAGCCCAAAAAACTAAGTGGGCCAACTGAAGTAGGAAGGGGCTCGTATAACTATACGTTAATTCGTATGTGATACAGATGACCTTCATGAGACTTCCTTAATTTAAATTACTGCATATAATTTTTTTTTAAGTTCGTGCTTACGTTTTTTTTTTCAATTTTGGCGTCCTTCCTCATTTTTCATCTGAGGCAAGTGACTCGCTCGCCTCACTCTTGTCCCGGCTCTGGGCCAAAGAGAAATAGAAGTGATAGATTGAATACTGGATGCGTATACAAATTTCATAGAATAAACGATTGACATTCGACTTTTTTACTACCAAGATTGATTGCAATGATTAAAAATTGGAAGAATGTATGGACGTCATACTATGTATATTGACATGAAAAATTGTATTCAGATATAACCTGATGTGATATATTAATACACAACGAAGAAAAAAAAAATCAGGAATAAATACTGGGATACTTTATGCAATAATTATTCGATTTGGCTATTTGCACATAGAATAGGTACAAATAATTTGGTATTTTCACATACAAGTACAGTTGTGTACATGGGATAGCGCTAGTCGTTGACACTGACTAGTAACTATAACTTATACGAAATTTTCAGCGTATATAAGTGTATTTTGTAAGTACCGTTAATTGTTTAGCCCAACAACCTACTGTCGAAGAGCTATAATGTTCTGTATGATTTCTGTTGTATCATCCGATTTCAAAGAAAAATGCACAAAAATCCCGGACAGATCACCTGTATCACGAAATGACTATTACAACATATGTCCGAATGATCGTACCTATGTCACTCGTTCACTCGCTCGCTCATACGAGATTTTTTTTGTTGACTATGACAACTGACATTTATTTACAAAAACCTTTGTTATAATAAAAACTGTGTTTTCGTGGGAGTAAATGTTTTACTTCTGTTACGATTTTAACGCCATTGAACCCGACTTCTACTCCCGGACGTATAAAAAGTATTTTTAAAATAAAATTAGTTTTTTTCTCTTTTATTTGCCATTCAGTTTTATTTAACTCTGAACAATGTATTTATAGTCTGCTAGGCTTATGTCAAAAACAGAAAATGTTTTATTTAAAATTCGTTGCTTCATTTGCGACCTGGTATTTAGGGTTTTAAAAGAGTATTTAAGTAAATATTAATTTGTGATATATTCAGACTTGGACATCGATGAGCTACAGTTATGGGTCTGTGTCAAATGTACCCCCCACCCTTCAAAACTACCTTTAATCAATACAGCTTTATATTTTTATAATTTTTTTAATTAGGGGCGACTGGGGTGTTAGGGGACAATGTAATAAAAGATTACCTACTAGTTTTAAAAAGTTTAAACTAAGATAACTAGATGACGCATAATATTCTACATCAGTGGTTCTCAAACATTTTGGAATTTCATGCGTGGCAGTCTCTTTAAAAAAAATTTGGTGGCTCGCAGACCCTTTTAATATTTATATTAAGTAGATACAATTAAGAAGGCAAAATACTGATGGTTGGAATAAATGACTATATTTCAAGGTGTTGTGAACTGTTTATTTTATAACTTAATCATAAAGATGATAACAGATATTGTGACGTTTCGGCCATAAATATGTAAAAGATGTCAATCATATGAATCTATTGTACTTAAGAAACTCGTGTGCCAAATGCACAGGAAAAACTAAAATGCATTCATTGCGGCGTAAATCACCCTGTTAACTATAGAGGATGTATGCTTGCCAAAAATATAAATAAAATTGATGAAAAATCAAGTCCACCCAAAAAAAAACTTTGAGCATCAAAAGATTAATGAACCGCATAATCAAAACAAAGAAGAGAAGCAGAAGTAAGAAGACAGCAACGAGCTGCTAGCTTATAACCAAGTAGTGACACGCATAGTAAAATCAATTGAAAAACAAACTAGTATTCAAAGAATGGGTTAGTCACCCATGCCTGCAGCTCATCGACGTATGTCCAATTCTGAATTTATCACAAATTATTTACCTAAATACACTTTTAGAATCGTAGGTGCCCAGGTCGAAGTAAAACAACAAATTTAAAACAAGTGTGAAACCATTTTCTTCTGTTAACAAAAGCAAAGCAGACTAAGCCAACTATAAATGCATTAATCTTCTTTTGTTCATGTTTTAATTAAAGAATAATTTTTTCTTCAATGGTCTTACATAATTTTTCAAAATAAAAAATATGGAAAATTATTGTTCCATTTTCTGCATATGCAAGAATATTTTGAATACAATAGAGTGGAAAATAAAGGAGAAAAAAAATAAAAACTGAAAAATTTTTGGAAAATATTTTTTTTTTCAAGTACTAAAGGAAAATTTGAAAAACAAAAAATCAGGTGCACAACTAGACCATAATACGCATTTATAAAAAAAAATTCATAAAGATCGGTTGGATAGTCTAGGAGGAGTTAGTGGAACAAAAACCGTACGAGCGAGCGAGCGAGCGAGCGGACGAACGACATACATACGGTCACATATTGTAATAGTCATTTCGTGATCCAAGGGGTCTGTCCGGGATTTCTGCGCAAAAATTTTTAAAATCGGAGAATGCTACAGACATTGTACCGAACACTATAGCTCTTCGACAGGAGGTCGATGAGCTAAAAATAACCCAGAAAAATGGACCGTTCGATCAAACACTATAATTAATCCTAGATAAACTGAACAAACAAGAACAAATAATCAAAAGACTTGAAGAAGGTTTATCTAATTGTAAGATGGAATATAGTACCCAAGGAGCTAACTCAAAGTACAGAAATGACCAACAATATTAGAATCATGGCATTTAACACAAATGGACTACTTCAGCAACAACAAGAGTTACAAACAATCCTTGACATTGAGAAACCACATTTGTGCTTTATATCTGACAATGAAACACATTTCTCTGACCAATCATTATTAAATTTAAGGGATTCAAAGTACATCATACCACCGATCCTGGAAACACTGCTAAAAGAAGAAGCACAGTAATAATTAAAGATGACATCTTACATCATGAAGAATTAGATCTTAAAACAGACGGAATTCAACCAACTACTGTTAGCATTAAGGCTCAAAATCCTCTGTTAACTGTAATAGCAATCTATTCCACCAAAATACACATTAAAGAAAAATCAATGTCTTCAATTTCTAAGAAAACAAGGAGAGAGATTTATTATAGGAGGTGACTTCAATGCTAAAAACATCTATTAGGGATCCAGATTAAACATCATTAAGAGAAAAGAGCTATTGGAAGCAGTTAAAAAATATGAATGTACGAGCTTTACTACTAGAAAGTCTACTTGTTGGCCAATTGGCCCAAAAGATTTTCTATCCCATAGATTTCTATATTATCAAAAATATATCCCAAAACTACTTGCAGATCGAAGAAGGATAGGACATGAATTCAGAACATTCAACAATAGTTTTGACCCTGAATGAATACATCATCAAGAAAGAAAATAATCCTACCCTGGGATAGTTTCAAGATTTCATTTCTAAATGAAGAAATTGATATACATATTTATAAAGTATTTTCAGCAAGCAACATGGGAAAATACTCCTACAAAAAAAACGGAGAGTAGCTAGAAATAAGCACCCAAAGAAAATTAGAAATTTAATCGCAGAAAAAAAGAAAACTAAAGCGAAAATGGCTGCAATCAAGATCCCCACAAGAGAAAACAATTTTAAATAATGCTAGTCAGCAGAGAAAGAGAAATTCAAAGAATATACAATGAATCATTTAATACTTACCTGCACGGTAGTTTAATTTTCTTCATCATGGAAATGATGTAAGACAGGTAAAATTAAGGTAAACATTGAATATTTTCATGTTTAAACGTATATCGGCGTTCAGTTTTCTAACTGTTATCATTGCATTATTCCTGACTGAAATTCGTATTCGGCATGAACTGTGTCATATTTCTGTATACTTTACTTAGATAGTTAGAGATAGAGTTTCTTAATCATAGAAATGTCGATATAAGACAAGTGAAATTACCGTAAGCATTAAATATTTATCGTCACTCAACAAGCATAGACGTACTATTGTGAACAAGTGTATACCGAACAAATAAGCCATTAATTCGGCTAGTTCGACCTAGCATCCACAGTACAAATCTACTTCTCTTTGTTTTCTTTTCAGGTGTAAATTAAAACATGTGAATAAAAGTGTCTTCTTTATTTTCACCACCATGGAGAGTGGAGAATATGGCTAAACGAATAAAGATCAGCCAGTTGTCGGAAACCTCCGTCTCCCGGTTTCTGCTGGTCAAACGAACGATAACGTTGATTTTTGTAAGATCAATCCTTTTTTAATTTCTAAAATCGTATATGATTTAATCGGTAAGACGCAATCTGTTAAGAAAATAAGCGGTGACCTTCTGATCGAAACTAAAAGTGCTAAACAGACAAACAGGTTGCTTGAATGCAGTAAATTTATCAGGTCAAGGTAGAACCTCATTCTTCTCTTAACTCTTAACTCCACGAAAGTTGTAATGGCCTGCCGTGACTTGTTGAATTGTACAACTGATGAATTGCTAGTTGAACTCAAACTACAAGATGTTACTGAAATATGTAGAATCTCTAGAAGAATAAATAGTATCATTGAGAACACAGCTTCTCCAGTACTCATTTTCAGCCGTACAAAATCCCCAAAGAAAATCAGAGCTCCTATGTACAGTCTGCCCGTAAGGCCGTACATGCCCAGTCCTATGTGATTTTTGAACTGCCAACTCTTCAGCCACATGTACCAATTCAAAACTTTACATTTTCAGATTAGCACCATACGAAGGTCAACCTTGTACTCAACCAATGAGCATATTAATTGCGAAGAAAGCCATACTGTTATACCTAAAAATTGTCCAAGTATAAAGAGGGGTATGTTATTGTTAAGTATAAAACACTCAACAAATTCAGCTACCCGAAGGTAAAAAGTTACATTTAACGTAACTCATCTAAGTTCCAAATTTCGAATGCGAATGCTGTTGAAAAAACAACTAGTCCGTCACCGACTGCAAACGATATTGCTGCAATTCTCTTGCCTCAGTTCAAAATCCTAGTACAGGAAATCTTTCGGCAAACATGCTAGTACATCTCAAGGTCACAGTTCTTAGTAATACGTCTCCATCATCGAAACCTTCTGCTTCTAACTCTTTCGTTGCCCCTTTATCTGTTTCTATTATTACAGTTGCAATTCCCCCCACTCCCTAGTCATCATTGCCATGACAACTAACTACCCAAAAAACAAACAAGCACATCACTATGTCCATCAAGCCCAATGGACACGACCCTCACTGATTCTAGCTCAGATACATGTGAAGTGTTTTTAGATACTGCTTCAGTGGATGCTACCCGCAAGCGCGAAAGACTCATAATGGTCAGAATGAAGAAGAAACAACCTAGAATAGGTTGACATTTGACATTTACTGAACATGAATATCAAACATTTCGAATTACTTGAGAAACTTATAGTATATTCCGAAACTTAACCAAAGTAACCGTGGTTCTGGTTTTGCGTTCCGTATATGTACCAAGGTAACCGTTTCAGTGTTTTGGTTAAGTTTTGAAACGCGGTGCCTGAAAGATTTGGTTACTTTTATGTGACCACAGTAACCGTGTAAAATACGTGGTTACTGTGGTTAGTTTTCCCCCACTACCATAATTATATAAATTTTGCCCGGTAAATATTTATTCATTATTAAAATTATTACTTATATAGTTATTTGCTCTTGAATTATATTTCAAAATTAATCTAATGACGTATTTATGTATGTATTTAAAAGTGAAATGAAAAATATTTACTAGAAAACAGTATGCTTGCTAAAAAGTTTCGGTTTGGTCGTAACATATACAAAATTATTAAAAATATTCTGCACAAGACAAGTATATTTATTTATTCTGCCATTGTTGCACATAAGTGATTTCTTATCTCGAAGAACATATGTTATTTTTTATGTACATATACAAATCATCATCGGAACTACCATCAGTTAATATAAATTCGTTAAAAACTGTCAATATGTCATATTTATAAATGACTGTAGGTATAAAGAATAATATAACCTTATACCGCAATGGCTTACAGATCCATAACAAACTACGGAATGACAGTTTAGTTCTCTGCTTTACCGACTGTCATGACCAGGGCATTCCGAAATATAAATCTGTTTTCAGGTACCATACACTAACCAAAACTTTACCACAACCAGAACCGCGGTTTCCTTGGTTAAGTTTCGGAATATACTATAAGAGATATAGGAAAATAATAAAACTCTAATTAGAGATATTCGGATTTTTTTAACCATCATAAACTAGTCACTAACATTTTTATTATTAAATAATTTATGAATAAAATTATATCTTGGAGTTAGGCTTAGGGTGAAATCAATTGCTGGTATTGAAATCTTAGTAGTTTTATTAAAAACGACGTTTCGCCACTAAATTTAGGGCATCATCAGGTAAAACTGCAAATTACAAATTATCCTTAAAATATATAACAATATGTTAACAATGTAAAAGTACTTACTGTATAAATTTTAAACAGAAATAACAATTCTTATTTTTAACATGTTTCACAGAGGTTATATTTGATTGCAAACATATGGTAATGTATTAAATTTTATATTAAAGTTACATTGTCACTATTAAAAATAGAAAATTGAAGTTAAGTTAACATTTTTTAAAAAATTAGAAGTTTTTCCACGTTGGGAAGCACATGTTGTAATGAAAGGTTGTAACTAGTTGCAAGATTATGAAAATTCAACGGAAGTACTACCACCTAGTAAAGAAAGGTTAAACTAAAACCCTAAGCCTAACTCCAAGATATAATTTTATTCATCAACTTTGGCTTAATAACAACGCACAATAAATAATTTATAATTAAAATCTTTTAATTTTCGTATTTTCAAATATATTACAAGTGTAGATTTTAACTAAAAGTCCTCTCGAAATAATGCGGCTATAAGCCACAAAGTTTATGTTAAACTATATGTTGTGGTGTTGTTTTTTTATTGTAATAGATAAATCACACACTGCACTATTTTTTAAAATAACGTATTTTATTTAAGCGCAATATGCACAACACACAATATTTGAATGGTATTGATACACAATTAATTAAAAATGCTATATGATGATTATCAAAATATTGTGGTAGTAATTAAATTTGTTCTAATAAAAATGATGTTGTTACTTTGAGTTACTATTCAATAATGTAAAAACTGTAAACAAAATTGTTTTGTCAACAATTTTTACTAAACAAAATCAGCTAAACATGGCCGACTCATGTTTAAATTGAATTTTGGTTTTTGAAAATAAATTATTATTACAAATTGCAACAAATGCACGAACATGCCGCCTGCCTTGAAATATCCTACTTTCAAAATTTGCTATTCAGAGTGCATTTGATATCGTACTATTTTCTTTGTCGTCTTCTGCCATGGGGAGTGGGCACAATCGTACTACGGGTCTCTTGATAGGCCCAGATGTGGTATGGATCGTGGCAACTCTTGGAACTCCATTATGACCTGGATGTAGATCCATGACGCGGTCCATCGGCCACTGAAGTGGAGGTGTGTTGTTAACTCTAATGATGACTAGTTGTCCTGGTTGTATGTATTTTTAGCTTGGGATTTCCATCGACTTCGCTGCTGTAGTTGACTAAGGTATTCTTTTGACCAACGTGACCAAAAGTGTTGTCGTAAACGCTCTACCAATTGTCAACGTGAAAGACGATTGAGTTGAATTTCACTTAAGCTGGGCTCAGTATTAGCAGCAGGTGAATCTCCAATTAGAAAATGACCAGGAGTCAAGAAAGATAAGTCATTTGGATCGTAAGAGAAAGGAGTAAGAGGTCTAGAATTCAAAATGGCTTCAATTTGTGTTAGAATAGTATTCATTTCTTCATATGTCAATGAAGAATTACCTAGAATACGCGGAAGATGATATTTTGTGGATTTTACAGTATCATACTGAGGTTGAGAAAATTTGAATACATCAAGGTGTGCATTCCATTGTAGTCCTAAAGTTTTGATATTTCCTTCTTCGTTTAGGCTAACAGTAGAGAAATTTAAATCAGATGAAATATCTTGTAAAACTTCAGGATAATTTGAGAACCACTTTCTCAATTCAAATCTCCCTTTTAATAGCATGAAACTGATTTTTAATTGAATTTTCTTTAATTATTCTATAGTATTTGCACCTGTTAGTAGGTCATAAACATAAAAATCACGCACAGTTATCATTGAACCAATAATATAAGTATTACTCTCTTCAATTGCTAATTGGTGTAAAGATCGTATGGGGAAAAATGAGGCTGATGCAGTACCATATGTAACAGTGTTTAATTCATATGTACGCAATTCTTCAGAAGGATTATCACGCCATAAAATTCGTTGAAGACAAATTTGGGATTTGTCAATTAGAACTTGTCTATACATTTTTGCGATGTCTGCAGTGAGAGCGTATTTATGACTACGAAACCTAACAACAATTGAAAATAAATCTTGTTGAATAACTGGGCCAACCATTTGTATGTCATTCAATGAAACACCGGTTGATGAATGTGCGGAGCCATCGAATACCACTCGCAATTTGGTTGTTAGACTAGTTTCCTTCATGACTGCATGATGGGGCAAGTAAAATGAAGGAATATTGCTGGACGAGGAAACCTCTGTCTCAATTTGAGTCATATGACCAAGACATATATTCTTTGATAAATTTGGAATATTCAGATTTAAATTTAGAATTGTTTGAAAATTTAGCTTCTAACGCATGAAAACGTTTTACAGCTTGTGCCTTTGAATCTCCAAGAGCATGAATTGATTGTTGGCGTAAAGGAATTTTTACTACAAACCTACCTTCATTATTTCTGCGATATGTTTGTTTGTAAAAATCTTCACAGTATTGTTTGTCCGAAGAATAACGCGGTTTACCAGAATATTCTTCTAATTGCCAGAATAATGTAATTCTAGAATTAACGTCATCATTTGTAGCAATATTGCAAACTGTTCTGCTGACCTGAGTATTTTGAGGAAAGACTTGACCTGATACAATCTTTCCTAATGTAGTCTTTTGTAAGATAGGATGATTTTTATTAGGTTTTATTTGACCAACGCAGAGCAAATTCCAAAATAGTTATGAACCAATTAATATATCTATTGGCGCAGATAAATGAAAATTGGGATCAGCAAGCTTGATATTTTTTGGAAATATTAAATTTTATTGATCAAAAGACTTTAATGGCAAATGTTGGGTTATGTTCTTTAGAATAAGACAATTGAGTTTAGTTTTAAACGAATTGAATCTTGATTTAATGATCAAATTAGCTCTGTACGAAATAGTTATTGCCGCTTAATATAGGCCAGCAACAGGAATGTTTACAGTCTCCTTTAGCAAGTTTAGACGAATTGCTAATTTTTCTGTTATTAAACAGGATGGAGATCCCGAATCGAGTAATGCTCGACATTGATGATATTGACCACTATTGTCTTGAATGTCAACAATAGCCGTTGAAAGAATGACCTGAGAAGGTGATTGAAGTAAACAGGCATGATTTGCTGTGAAAGTTGAAGCAACTTCAGGCAAATGCAGTAGAATATTGTGTCTTTTCTTACACATTCGACATGATCCTGATATACACTTATTAAGGTAATGATCTTTGCGCAAGCAATTTATGCAAAGTTCCTTTGATTTAACCTGTGCAATTCGTTGATCGACAGGTAGAGATTTAAATTTATCGCAGTGATAAATGATATGCTCATTCATAAAATATAGACAAGCAGTTTTGTTTGTAGATACATGTGTAGTGAAACTAGGTTTGTAGTTTGAAGAAGGAATTTTGTTTGTGGAAAAAGATATTAAATATTTTTTAGCAATAGTTTCTAAAATACTGCATTTGTGTGCCAAAAAATCAGTCAATTGGTGAAGAGTGGGAATAGTTTTTCTCGGTATAGTAGACTCCCAATCTTTAATAGTTGTCGGATCTAATTTTTGTGATATGATTGTAATTATTATAGAGTCCCAATTATCAACAGGAAGTTCAAGTGATTTTAAAATTCTTAAATGTTTGACCGTTCCATCGACTATCTGACGTAAAGTAGTGCAATTTTCTTTAGTTGCTGAAGGAAGATCGAGAATCCCTTGTATATGTTTATTGATAATTAACCTTTTGTTATCATATCTGTCACGCAACATGTCCCATGCACAATCATAATTTTCATCGGAAATATCTAAAGAGGATATGCAGCTATATAGCAACTTCAGACCACAATTAGGATATGAGATGATGAAGCTTTTGTACTTTAGTAAGATCCTTGTCATTATGAACTAATGACGTGAATGCATTGTAAAGAATATACCAATCTTTGTAAGCGCCCGAAAATGTTGGCAATTTGATAACCGGTAAACAAATTTTTTGTTGGGAGCTGTTGTAATTATGCTGGGATTCGAAATATTTACAGAATCTGTGGATTGAACTGCCGGAATTTGAGAATTACCTAGAATCAAATTTTGAGCAAAACTATTGAGTTCATACTATTTTGATTCAAAACGTTCACGTTCTTGGAATGTTTCTGAAGATTCTCAAGACTCTTCTGATATTTCAATTTGTTCTTGAACCTCATTAAATTCCGTCCACAAATTTTCTAGTTTAGCAAGCGATTTTTTATTTCTAAAATATTTATCGCATCCGAACTAAACGATTTTAAATGATTGACAATTCTTGTTATTGATCCGTGAATTATATCCCGTTTCATTTTTAATTGTTTAATTTGTTTCGCCATTATGACAAAAATGTATGAATAGAAGAAATAAGGGAAATAAATTGGACTAACTAGAAATTGAGAAGGATTGGAGACTCAAACGTTTGCACACGTAGTCTTGCTGATGTAACTCTGTAGCAGCAAATCAGTGATGAAGAACACAATGTTCTGTGCGGACAATTAATCAACTTCCGGCTGTGGCAATATTCTGTAGCTTGCGGGTCCAGATGATGTTTGTTGATATTAATATCCGGCTCGAAGGACCAATGTTGTGGTGTTGTTGGTTTTATTGTAATAGATGAATCACACAATGCACTATTTTTTAAAATAACATATATTTTATTTAAGCACAATATGCACAACACACAATATTTGAATGGTATTGATATACAATTAATTAAAAATGCTATATGATGATTATCAAAATATTTATTGTGGTAGTAATTAAATTTGTTCTAATAAAAATGATGTTGTTACTTTGAGTTACTATTCAATACTGAAAAAACTGTAAACAAGATTGTTTTGTTAACAATTTTTACTAAACAAAATCAGCTAAACATGGCCGACTCATGATTAAATAGAATTTTGTTTTTGAAAATAAATTATTATTACAAATTGCAACAAATGCATTTATTTACTTACGCTTCATAATCAGGTCATTGACATTTAGCAACTTTTACAGAATTAGTCATCATTTAAAATATGATAGTAAAATTAGTGTATATGTGTAATTTATCCTACGTACTTACATTTAACATGTTTTTTCATAGTTTAAGATGGTCACTATACACGAGTAGGATTTAACTTGTTCTGATGAAAGTGTTCACAACAGTTCAAAATAAAAGTAAAATTAAGATAAAGACATAAGCACAAGTAGGTATATACAAATGTTATATATTTTACAGTAGCATAAGTATGTATATACATAAGCTTCAGCCAATCAAAAAAGGAGTGGAAAGAGATAGCTGTAGTCTGCCTTTGTCTCTGTGAACTTTCAGACAAACTGTCAATTTACCTAACGAAATGGATTGTTTAGATGTAATTAAAAAAACTATTTTCAAAAAACAGATTACATGTATAAATGCGTACCGGACGTTAAAAATGTTTGTCAAAATTAAACAACCCACAAACACGACATAAAAACAGCTGTTATTGTGAAGCTGTCAATTCTTGTTAGTTAACCATACATGTACACAACAGTCTAGTCATCAGACCAATTTATATTCCTGAACACGCACGAACATGTAAGTCTGACAATAGGCGCTTTCCTTTCGACTGATGTTGCTACCCTGAGGTACTCCCAGCTGAACTGAACTGCACAGTTTTGTTCCTTTCGGCCTTGGGTAATACGAGCTGATCTACTCTGTTACTTCCCCCTTTATCTCCCGAAACACCTAAAAATTCTTGGTACGAACTAGGGTTGGTAAAAAAAGTCGAGTACAGTCGACTATTTTTTCAAAATTAGTCAATAGACTATAATTTTAAAAAAGTCGATTTTAGACTTTTTAGACTAGATTTTTTAGACTTTAGACTTTTCAGACTCTAGACTTTTCAAACTTCTCAGACTTTAGACTTTTCAGTTTTTTTAGACTTTTTACGCTTTAGACTTTTTAGACTGTAGATGCTTTAGACTGTCATTTCTAATTTTAGAATAACTTCTAATTTCTGTGATACTGTATTACTGGCGTAGCCAAGGAGGGTGTTTTGGTGTGTACACACACCCCTTTCGAAATGTGGTGTCGTAAAATTCCATATGTAAAATTCTAACATTAAAACAAATGATTGAAAATGTGACGGCAATACGAATAGAGGAATTAATACATGTGATAAAGCCTGCTTATAATTTAAAATTATTTTATATGTTTAAATAAGATTACGTCCCGAATTTTTTCATTGGAAATATTTGTAGCGAAAGATTTTACTATATAATATAGCCAGTAAACGAACGTTTTTTAATAATAATGTTTCGAGTATTAGACATTGTAAATAATATAATAATTATGTTATACAAATATTAGATAATATTACTTTCCTCTTTTCTTGACAAAGAGAAATTACTAAATTACATTTACATGTACAACAATAAAATTCGACTTAAATGCAATTTCTTGAAAACCAACATAATATGTATATTAAAAGCCTCGTTTTGCATATTTTTTACTGTTAGTCGACTAGAGTCGATTATAATTGACTAAAGACAATAATAGACGACTACAATCGACATTAGTCTAAAGTCGACTATAAAAAAAAAACAAAGTCGTCCAGCCCTAATACGAACTGAACTGCTAGTCCGGTTAGAGCGTTTGTTGTATATGTGCAAACAAGTTATAACGTTCTATAAAACGAATCTTCACTTGTAAGATATTTGTGATACTTGAGAAATGACTGTTAATATTTTTATTTACACACTCTATTTTTATTTCAATATATAAAGAGATGAACATAAAAAATAAATTTTACCTACAAACAAAAATTAATTTTGTTGCGAAATCTGAACTATCAAGCTAGTCAACTACCCCACTCAATTTTGTACGTTCCTTTCGCATGAGGATCAGTTCAGTAACACACCGGCCAGATCTGTTCAGCTCCCCCTGCTGGGGTAGACGAAAGGAAAGCGCCTAAGTAGATGTACGGAATCGGGAAGTCGTGGAACTGCATTAATTATTATTCCAGGTAGGGTAGGGTAGAGTAGCTAAATCTGTATATTACAATGACAGCAAATATATTGCACACAAGTATAGCACAACGTTACGAACTAAGAACAGGCATGCTTGTATCATGTCGTATACAGACATCGTGTATCTTCGGAAATAAATTGGTCTGACGACTAGACTCTTGTTACATTTACTAGATGGCAGCAGACGCTAATTTTTACTTACATAGTATAACGAAAGTATAGGAATCATGAAAAATTTCGAGATTTCGATGGAAATACACGTTTTGAGGTCCCCTGAATACGTTTTGACTATTTTCTCAATGATGTCTGTGTGTGTGTGTATGTACATATGTATGTGTGGCCGTATGTTCATTATCTCAAAAACCAATAAAGCTAGACTAATGAAACTTCATATTTAAAAGTTTTTGGGGTTGACGAAGTGCTGATTAGATTTTGGGTATAATTAGAAAACCGAAAGAGGAAGTTTACTGAACACAGAAATTGTAAATTTCAAATTATTTTAAAAACAAAAACGATATGTAAAAATTTTTCAAATACAAATTGTAGCAAATATTATTATGAAGAAAAAATGTTCTATACATTTTTCGTCTATCTTTATCAAATTTTGAGTAAAATGTATTTATATATTGGCATGTATTTAAAATATCATATATGCTATGAAAACAAAACAAAGACAAAATATTTACAGAAATACACATTTTAAATGTCAAATATGTGCCAATTTAAATTGAGCATAAGAAAGTAGTGTGGTGACCACACCAGATTTTTTATGTTTTATTTTCGAAGCTGTGAACACCGTTTTTAATCTTATTTATAATTTTAATTATATTTCTTATTTTCAGAACTGTGAATGTATCTTTACTGGGTTGTAACCAAATACTATTCAATGTTTTATTAAATCACATGACGTCATAATTTCTAGTGATATTGCATTGATGACGTGAATTGGTTGTTTGGTTGGATAGCTTATGCATATGTATAAATATACGTGTATGTGCGTATGTATGTATGTAATCCAATCGAATGTAAATACATGTGTCTAGACTATATCTAAGCCCAATTCAATCTCCTTCCCTAACTTACAATGCTGACGAAACGAAGCTGAAAATATGACGATAGTTAGGAATTTTTCCATATCGTCATCTTCCTTTTGTTCAGAATTTAACTTGCACACACCGACAGCTATGTGGATGGAGTTTTTTTTATTTCCTCGCGAATACGATGCAATGAAAGAAATCAAAAACAAGAGGATTCGAATTAAATTTTCAAGGATTTGCCGGCACGTAATTAATGGAGATAATTAAAAATATCCGGCTACCGCACAGTTAGTTTTCCAGTTAATTTTAAAATGTTTTCTTTCGCCGCGTTTCAAATGGATTATAAAAACCTAATTAACTGTATTGTATATGTTAACGTGGGAGAAGGTTGGATTTTTTTTTAAATTAAATTCCAGATGATGAAACCTTATTGTATTTGGTTAAACATAATCATTTAATAATATTTACCATACAGAAAATGTAATTTTAATTTGCGTCGGTTTATGTAAGATACGTGATTAATGTGTTGCTTCTAGTAAAATTAAATTATTAATTGTAATTTTGAAATTATATTGGTGAATTATGTATGTAATAGATGTGTATATGTATAGCACAATAAACTTCCATACGAATGGTCTATGTCAGGGGTGTCCAAACTTTTTGCCGCAAGGGCCAGATTGGGATTTAGATCAATTTGTGGCGGGCCACGTCAATATGTGAATTAAAAATCTCATTATGACTAAGACAGCAGTAAATTTAATCTTTTTTACACGTCCGGAAGTAGAAGTCTGTTTCTAAATCTTCTAAATCGGGACAGAAATGAAGCATTTACTCCCTAGAGACGAAAACACTTTTCGTAAGGGAGTTTTATTATAACAAAGGTTTTTTTCCAATAAATGTCTGTTGTCATGGTACGCGTTACATGGAAGCATTTCCAAAGGCTACTAAATATTGCAATTTCGCTCCGATT
The DNA here is from genome assembly GCA_963422195.1 of Carabus problematicus. Taxonomy (NCBI): domain Eukaryota; kingdom Metazoa; phylum Arthropoda; class Insecta; order Coleoptera; family Carabidae; genus Carabus; species Carabus problematicus. The sequence continues at coordinate 8,073,392 of OY728586.1, forward strand.
TATTATAATTCATTATGAAAGTTTTTCTACTCCCGAACGTGGAAAAAATAGTATGTACACCTCGGAAGAGACCACCATTTTCCCTCGATGTATTTGTATATTCAAATCACACCTCAAGTAAAATAAGTGGTTTCTCTCCCTGTGTGTATAATGTACCATTACAGTTAATTACAGATACACTAATACTACACAAACATGGCTGAATTATACATACAATTATGCCATGCATCTTTTAATGGGTATAATGGAACTGTGTTTTTTGTTGAAAAATTTCTTTAAGGTTGGCATCTGAACACGAGTTATAAGCAATGATTGCAAATGATCGTCCGATAAATTTGCGCTGTATTTTGATTTCAGATACTTCATCCTGGAAAAAGTTTGTTTGCACATATAGGTAGTCCCAAACATAGAAATAAATTGATAAGCAAATTGCTCTAAATTTGGAAAATTTTTGCATCCAAAAATTTTGTAAAAATCCTTTTTTATCAAATATAATTGTTGCATTTTTTTCAAATTTTGATATACATTTATTAAAATTAAAGGGTTCGAGTGAAAAATTTAGTGTTTTTTTTCCAAAACTTCGCGGGCCGATTCTGGCCCGCGGGCCGTAGTTTGGACACCTCTGGTCTATGTAAATATGTTCAAGCCCGGTTCAATAATATTTTTGTTCACCCATTATAGCTTGAACACTAAAAAAGTATCTATAGCCGTCGTTCACTTAACGTACACAATGCGTGCACAAATTCGATAAGGTAAGTGAACGTACGTTAAGTGGACAGTATATTTTGGACGTATTTCCGACGGATCTGTGTGATGTGATGTAAGTTCGTGCAGATAATGAGTACTTAATACGGAGAGAGAGTCGTAAATAATCATGTGCGTATTATCGAACGTACGTTAAGTGAACGCTGACTGTAGTTACCTAGAATTGCGTAGAATTATTTTAGTTTTTACGGCCACTGTGATTATTTCGTAGTTCATAAGAAACTTTAGCTATAAAAAATCAGTGACATTGAAACGGTGTCCAGTCAAATTAGTGTTCCATTACATATCTCCTAGGTGTTCTATCAAATATTACATTAATAATGGAATATATATATTTAATTGAACCATTATTATTTTTGCACATCTAAGTAAATAAAATTTCATATGAATATAATTGAATACACCACATAAAAATTATATCGCCAGAGAAATAGTAACATGGTTCATAGCAGACATAAAAGTAATTAAATAAGACACGGATATAATGAAATGTGGCTTTAAATAAATATTTCCCACACAAATTTAATAATGCTACACATGAAATATAAGACAGTGTAACGTAAGAACATAAATGTATATGGACAAGGGTTAAAATCACGGTGATTGAAAAATCACGATCACCAGGAACGACGTTCCTTAAAAAATCGCCGGATCGCTCATCACTAGTTGACTAGAGTATATGCAAATAGCCAATTATTATGCGAGGGTTTGGGAAGGGTGACAGGATAAGGAGGGTTGGGTAGAAAAAAGGTAGAGATGGGATGGGATGAGTGGGAAGGGTAGTGGGAAGAGTATTGTACCTACGAAATATGCAACTAGCCAATTATTAGCACATTCATAAAAACCTCCATTTCCCGTGTATTCAACCATTATTTTCGTGTAACGTTTTATATTTAAAATGTATCATTTTTGAATGTGTAATTACAAAATAAACTAAATTCGGCTTAAGTACATGCCATTAACAACTGAACTTCAACATTATATAACTAAAGAATTAAATGGCATTGTAAAAAAAATCATATGGATGAATATTGGTATCCCGATAAGGTTTATGTGTTCGTCATCAAAAAAATTTAAAATAAAGTAGTGATAGATGTTCTAAATTCTTATTAGTAGAAAACTGCTTATTGCGCTATAATGAATAATAAACATTTTTTAAATTAGAACTCTGCTATTAATTACAAACTTTATCGTTTATTAATATTTGATTATGAACTTAGGAATATACAACAAGAAGAAGCGGTAATCAATTTGTTATAACCCTTTGCTGATTTAACAATTTTCATTCCAGTAAAACTGAAAGAAGAATATATCTAATGGTATTTAAAAGCCTAGAAGAATTTTAGAAAAAAATTCTGTTTGAAAATAGCAAACTGCATGGATCGGTTAGACACCCATGCCTGTAGCTCATCGACGTAATAACAGATAAATCAATAATATTTACTGATATACTCTTTGCACCTTTAAAATCCTAAGTGATACTTATACCGTAAATACAACCATGAAGATAAAATCTATAAATAAATGTCAAAACATATATTTTCTTTTATTGATAAAAGCAAAACCGACTATAAATAAATGCATTGATTGTTGTTGGGAGGTTTTAATTTAAAAATATTGTTTTCTACTATGGTCTTACACAATTTTGAAAATAAAATATAAGGAAAAATTCTCCTTCATTTTCTGCACATAATAGAATATATATATATACAGGGTGTTAATTAAAAAACTGGCCATAGGCGTTTAACATGTAAAATCAGTTTTTCCTCCTGCATTAGTTACCAAATTACTTTAGAGAAAAATACTTTAAATAAAAGTTGTAGAGAATTAAATTCTGCATCTAAGTGAGCAATCAGATTTAATTTTTGACATTTCCTAACTGAGAAAATCAAGTTTAAAATTTCATGAAAACACTTAAGATATAGGAATAGCCATGGAATTTAAACAAAATTAAAAACAATTGTATGACATTGTAACTGTCAAAAAAATTTGTGTTTCGTAATTTTCGTTCAATAACAGATATTTCTAAAAGTATGGAACAGTTTTCACATGAAGAAAAGCTTCAAGTAATAAAATGGTTCTATTCTGGACAAATTTATCTAAATATTCGTGATTTAATAATTTTTTTGACAGTTACAATGTCATACAATTGTTTTTAATTTTGTTTAAATTCCATGGCTATTCCTATATATTATGTGTTTTCATGAAATTTTAAACTTGATTTTCTCAGTTAGGAAATGTCAAAAATTAAATCTAATTGCTCACTTAGATGCAGAATTTAATTCTCTACAACTTTTATTTAAAGTATTTTTCTCTAAAGTAATTTGGTAACTAATGCAGGAGGAAAAACTGATTTTACATGTTAAACGCCTATGGCCAGTTTTTAGCTCATCGACCTCCTGTCGAAGAGCTATAGTGTTCGGTACGATGTCTGTAGCATCTTCCGATTTCAAAAATTTTTGCACAGAAATCCCGGACAGACCCCCTGGACCACGAAATGACTATTACAACATATGTCCGTATGTATGTCGCTCGTCCGCTCGCTCGCTCGCTCGCTCGTACGAGATTTTTTTGTTCCACCCAGATCTCCTAAACTACCCAACGGATTTTTATGAAATTTTTTCTGCAGATACTTGTTATGGTCTAGTTGTGCAAGGTATATTTTATTTTTCAAAATTTTCCTTCGCACTTGAGAAAAAAAATATTTTGCAACTTTTTTTCAGTTTTTATTTTTTTTCTCCTTTATTTTTCACTCAATTGTATTCAAAATTTTCTTGCATATGCAGGAAATGGAACAATATTTTTCCATATTTTTTATTTTGAAAAATTATGTAAGACCATTGGAGAAAAAAATATTTTTTAATTAAAAATTGAACAAAAGAAGATCAATGCATTTATAGTCGGCTTAGTTTGCTTTGCTTTTGTCAAGAGAAGAAAATGTATTCACACTTGTTTTAAATTTGTTGTTTTATTTGCGACCTAGGCACCTACGATTTTAAAAGTGAATTTAGATAAATAATAATTTGTGATATATTCAGACTTGCACATACGTCGATGAGCTGCAGGCATGGGTGACTAACCCATTCTTTGAATACTAGTTTAATTAACACCCTGTATATATATATATATATATATATATATATATATATATATATATATATATATATATATATATATACAGGGTGTAGAGAAAGTAATGCAACATGGCATTAATAGGTATTAATTTAAGGTATTTAAGTAAAATTTAAGGAATAATCAGTTTACCTTTGTTTGATTAACAAGTGATGTGACAACTAAACAATTAAAAAAATTATGAAAATTGCGTTGGTTATCAGTTATCACTTGTTAATCAAACAAAGGTAAACTGATTATTCCTTAAATTTTACTCAAATACCTTAAATTAATATCTATTTTTCTTAAAATTTTGAATATGTAACCCATCAAAATTTTTATACTACCGGAAGTAAAAAGTCTTTCTGATTCAAAAAATGTAAACAAAATGGTATGTTGCCATTTAAAAAATTAAAGTTGCACAGCGTAACTCATGCGCGTAATGGCTTAACAGAATTTCAAGGTCACAAAAATATAAAGTACTTTTTACCATGTAACTTTTGTCTGAAACATTTTTGTCTAAATTCAATAATAACAAAAATATAGCCATGTTGCATTACTTTCTCTACACCCTGTATATATATATATAGGGTGGTGACCGCGACACCGGAACATAGGACTTTAACATGTAAAATCATATTTTTATAATTTCCTGCTTCCCTAATTATTTTAGAGAAAAAAGCTTCAAATAAATGTTGTAGAGCATACAATTCTACATTCAAATCAATAAACACAATTAATTTTCCATGCTTTATACCGGCAGAAATTAAATTTAAAATGTTGAAAAATAGCTTAAAAATACTTAAGGGTAGCCTTGGAATTCAAACAAAATTCAACAAATGATTGATGTTTTATCTGTCAGCAGAAAATATTTCTTGCTTCATGAATTTACTGCTAGTAGTGAATTATAAGCAAAAATGGTGGATAATTATTCAATTAGTGAAAGAAATGAATTTCTTAAATTATATTACAATGGTAATAGTTTAAGAAAAGTGAGAGATTTATTTGCGTGTTCGTACCCACACAGACCAATTCCTTCAATACATACGATTCAAAGAGTTGTTAATAATCAAAGAAAATATGGGTCAGTGTTCCATCCATGTCACAGTTACAATTACATGTTGCACCAGAAGAAGAAATTGAGGTTGAAGATAACGCAAATGAAATAAATGTTCTAGCTTCAGTATCGAATAATCCTAATGTGAGTTTAAGAGAAATTGCATCAGGGTTAGGAATTCATCACACCACGGCCTTGAAAATATTAAAAAAACATAAATACAAGTCTTTTAAATTTTCTCGTCATCAAGAAATTTTTGAGAACGATAAAGTCAACCGCATGATATTTTGCGAAACAATAATGGAAATGGCGAATGCGGACAGAAATTTTATAAAGAATATTTGCTTTTCTGATGAATCCACATTTAGCGTTAATGGAGAACCAAATGTTAAAAATTATCGTCATTGGCATAAAGAAAATCAACATTTAGTTTTAAATAACCATTCACAGTATCGTGCAAATGTTAACGTTTGGGTTGGAATGTTAGGTTCCAATATTATAGGACCTTTTTTTATTGATGGCTCACTGAATTCGGAGAAATATTTAGAATTACTCCAGACCGAAATTGGACCTGCTATTGATAATGTTGCAGGGGAAAATATGATTTGGTTTCAGCAGGATGGTTGTCCTGCTCATTTTACGAATGAAACTAAAATATTTTTAGATCAATCTTTCCCAAATTGCTGGATGGGACGCGGTGGTCCAGTAAACTGGCCAGCGCGATCCCCGGATTTGTCCCCAAACGACTTTTTTTTATGGGGGCATTTAAAAAATAATATCTATAAAACTAAACATGCAAATGCAAATTCTTTGAAACGAAAAATTGTGGAGGAGTGCAGAAAAATTACTAACCGACAATTAAAAAATATGCAACGCAATTTTTATCATAGACTTGGATTTTGTTCGGCAAATAATGGAGATTTATTTGAGCACTTAATCTAAAATAATTCTGAATTAAATACATTAAAAACATGTTATTGATAATAACAAAAAACAACGGTTCTTTTCAGGACCACCAACATTCTTACAAAGAGAATTTCTTTTAATGCAATTTATCATAAAAATTAATAATTCAAATTTATTTTTTAGCTCATCGACCTCCTGTCGAAGAGCTATAGTGTTCGGTACGATGTCTGTAGCATCTTCCTATTTCAAAAATTTTTGCACAGAAATCCCGGACAGACCCCCTGGACCACGAAATGACTATTACAACATATGTCCGTATGTATGTCGCTCGTCCGCTCGCTCGCTCGCTCGTACGAAATTTTTTGTTCCACTCAGATCTCCTAAACTACCCAACGGATATTTATGAAATTTTTTCTGCAGATACTTGTTATGGTCTAGTTGTGCAAGGTACATTTTATTTTTCAAAATTTTCCTTCGCACTTGAGAAAAAAAATATTTTGCAACTTTTTTTCAGTTTTTATTTTTTTTCTCCTTTATTTTTCACTCAATTGTATTCAAAATTTTCTTGCATATGCAGGAAATGGAACAATATTTTTCCATATTTTTTATTTTGAAAAATTATGTAAGACCATTGGAGAAAAAAATATTTTTTAATTAAAAATTGAACAAAAGAAGATCAATGCATTTATAGTCGGCTTAGTTTGCTTTGCTTTTGTCAAGAGAAGAAAATGTATTCACACTTGTTTTAAATTTGTTGTTTTATTTGCGACCTAGGCACCTACGATTTTAAAAGTGAATTTAGATAAATAATAATATGTGATATATTCAGACTTGCACATACGTCGATGAGCTGCAGGCATGGGTGACTAACCCATTCTTTGAATACTAGTTCTTCTGACAATTTTGTTTCATCTCTCTATCTGAAGCTAATTTTCAATTTTATTTCTGCCGTTATAAAAGCATGCAAACTGTAATAGAACTTAAGAAATTAATTTCTTTCACTAATTAAATAATTATCCACCATTTTTTCTTATAATTCACTACTAGCAATAAATTCATGAAGCAAGAAATATTTTCTACTGACAGATAAAACATCAATCATTTGTTGAATTTTGTTTGAATTCCAAGGCTACCCTTAAGTATTTTTAAGCTATTTTTCAACATTTTAAATTTAATTTCTGCCGGTATAAAACATGCATATATATATATACAATATTTTGTTTTATTTTCATAGAATATAAGATATTTTGAATACATGCCAACATACAAATATATTTTACTCAAAATTAGATTGTGATAGAACAAAAATCCATAGAAGACTTTTTGTTTAAAATATGATTTAACTTTTATTTGAAATCTTTTTCCACATCTCTTTTTCAAATAATTCGCAATGTTTGATTTTGATGTTCAGTAAACTTCCTCTTCCGGTTGTGCAATTACGCCAGAAATCTAATCAAATCTTTTTATAATCAAGAAACTTTTAAATATGAAATTTCAATGCCCTATCTGTGCTAGTTTTTGAGATAATGAACATACAGATACGAGGCATGATTAAAAAGTTCGTGTAATTTTTTAATTTCAAACGCTACATTTGACGGATTCATTAAAAATTTTGTTGACATGTTCATTAACCTGTCTTTGACGGTTATCTCAATTTGCAGACAAATAGGATGTGTATTTTAGATTTTACAGCCAATTAAACAAGTTGTGTTTTTATTTATTCCGCGATTTTTAAAAATTTTCACAATTAGAGATAAAAAAATATGCATTAAATTTAGCGTGAAAAATGAAATCAAGTGCTGTAAAGTAGTGGAAATGCTGTAGAAATCATTTGATGAACGATTTACAAATGGTATAAACTCTTTCAAGATGGCCGTGATTCAGTTGAAGATGACGATAGTGTTGGGAGACCCAGAACTTCAATCAACGTGGAAAACGTTAAGAAAGAATTCTTGATAACCTTCGAATTACAGTTAGAGAGGTTGTTGAAGAAGTTGATATATCGTATAGATCATGCAAAGAAATGTTTACCAATGTTTTGGGCATGAGGCGAGTGGCAGCAAAACACCAGCTCACACTTCATTGTTTGTTCGGGCTTTTCTGCCAAAAATAACACTGTAATGATACCGCAACCACCCAATTCAACAGATTTGATCCCACGTGACTGTTTTTTCCTCCCAAAAATGAAAACAATAATGAATTTTTTTTTACGCCCATTAAAGAATTAAACCAAAATCGCCGGAGACGCTGAAGGTACTACTAAAATATGCGTTTCAAAAGTATTTTGAAGACTGGAATAAACGCTGGCATAAGTGCATTATATCCGATGGGGACTATTTTGAAGGGGACTATATAGAAATTCACGAATAAATAAATATTGTTTTGGAAATTAAAGTTTTGCACGAACTTTTTATCACACCTCGTATAATAAACACACACACACACAGTATTGCGACGGATTCAGAGGACCTTAAAACATGTATTTCCATAAAAACCTCGAATCGAAATTTTTCATGATTCCTGTACTTTATAGTATGAAATAATTATTTAATTAAAGTGGAATCCGCTTCTAGTGGCACTAGAAATGTACTCTTCTAGAAGCATGTCCATAATTTTGCGAATTTTGAAAAAAAAAATTTGATTGTGAATTAGCACATCGAAATGTATATACCACGAATTTTTTTACCCTTTTTTTAAAACCCTGTATAATGATTCATTATAACATTTCGCTTTACAGCCAACTTTCCAGGAACGTATCTCAGCTCCGACTAGCGATGTTTGAATGTAATTATGGCTAAGTTTCGATTTATGGCCTACAATTTCTCGATATACGGTCTTTTGTCAAGTGTTGGAAAATCAATGAGCATTATACAACATTTCGCTTTGCAGCCGACTTTCCAGGAACGTATCTCGGCCGTATATCGGGGTATGAGTATGTACGAAAGGATGGTACAGAAATCATAGCAAACACTAGAGCTCTTCTACATTAGGTCGATGAGCTAGAATCTGCTGTAGCTATCACACGACTATTTTATACATACCTGTGTGTATTTTATCAAACTATACAATCTTCTCGATAACAAGAGAGAAAAAGCTATGGAAAATTACAGCTAATATTAATAAATTCAAAATAAATCGTAAAATATATCTGATTATATACTAATAATGTCGTAAAATTTGAATGAAATTGGAATTTCTGAAAAAAAACAGATATTCATTTACTGCAAAATATTTATTTTTGTAACGTGGATATTTATTATTAATTGTTGGCATTCAAATGCACTGCTTGATGCATTTAATTACAAGCTTTTATTTAATTTCACTTGTGAGTCTGTCTTCCTGTCTGTCTAACGGGGAATTGAACAAAAGATCAATGCAAGTATTAGTATATACGTACTAGATATAAAGTTTTCGGTGAATAGTCGGTTTAGCACCGGTAACAACAGAAATACGACGTTTTTTTTTTACAGTTGTGTCTCACATTTTGAATGTACAACAACGATTTAGATATTACTAAAATAAGAGTGGTTACAATAAAAGTGATTTATTATAACTGTGTTTATGTCAGTGTATAACATTGATTGATTGATTGATTGATTCATGGTGGTGCTCTGCTATAGGCCTGAGCCTCTTCAGAGTGTATGCGTCAGTGTAGTGCAGTGTACCTATCAGTGTACCTATCCTATGTTATAACATTAGTATTACATACATGCATGCATACATACATAACATCACGCCTTTCCCATTACTGGGGTAGCAGGTCCTTTGTTCCCTACAATCACCACAAAATATTTAATATTATATAGAAGACTACCTTTCATTCTTCATTTTCTAACAATTGCTCGCCAAACTCTCCTATCCATACATAACTGTCTTGCCACATTAATATCCATACACCTTGTCATACATGCTCCATTATTTCTGCTTACAATTTTACGTTCACTCAAAACATTTTCTATCATATTCATCCATTTATTCTTCGCATTCGTGTTCCTTTAATTTCGCCCAAATAAATCTTCTTAGTCAGTCTATCATTTGACATTCGTTCCACATGTCCAAACCAACGCAGTTGACTTGAAGCCACTCTTTTCACAACATTTTCACTAATTTCACATTCATCATACACTTCTTTATTCCTAATACGGTCTCTTCTAGTCACTCCACACACACCTTTCAAGAATCTCATTTCAACCGCAGTTACTCTTTTTTTATTCCGGTTATCCCATACCCAACACTCACTTCCATACATCAACAATGGCACAAGTACACCATTATAAACACATAACCTAGCTTCTCTTGATACATTCACATTTCTAGCAAACATTCCCAAAGCGCCCAAAACTTTTCGACCTGCAACTACACTTCTTTCAATTTCAGCATTCATCCGTCCATTTTTCGAAAACATGCATCCCAGATACATAAATTCATTAACTTATTCCTTTTGCTCACCGTAACTTCATCCTTCTCAAAAACTAAAATCTTACATTTTGAAGCATTCATGATCAAATTCAAACATTTTCCCTGATTACTGACACTCTCAATAATTCTCGTCAATTGTTCCTCAGATTCACCCATAATAACCACATCGTCAGCATATGCTAATGCAGGCACAACGAAATCACTTATTTAGTAAATTATTAATTATTTAATTAGTGTAATTCCCTATCTCATTGCAAAGTATGTATGATCACTTACCACAGACTAAAAAGAATAAAATAAAATAAAAATTATTTTTAAAAACAAACTTTTATTAAATTGCACTTAAAAGGAAAAATAAATAAAAGCGTGGGGCGCACATGTTCTAATATCCAATTTATATGAACATGTTCGCCCCACGCTTTTATTTTTTTTTAATTTTTAGTGCAATTTAATTAAACCTCGTTTTTAAAAATTATTTTTTATTTATTTTTTTTTTACTACACCTTTGCCAACTATAATTCAGAAAGTGTCAACTGTAATTCAAAATTGTCAACTGTAATTCAGAAAGCGTCAAATGAATTTCAGAATTGTCACATACAAACAAAGATTTTTATTGAATACATTTATTTTTTTGTTTAATATTGTTAGGTATCGGCCGAACTAAAGCGTGTCCTTTCAACTATGTAACAAAGTGCATTCTCGCATCCATTCGACCATATGCCGAAATTCTTAATGAAAGTAAACAAAAATCTAAACAATTAAAACTGGATACTTTTTCCTAAAAATGTAAGAAATCCGAAATTTTGAAATTTCATTTGATAAAAACATTTCACTTTATTTTATCATAAAATACATTTAAAAAATTATAATAAATGTGTTTTTTTTTCACTTATGTAAAACCTCACTGTAAATATGGGCTCAGTTTGCGCAGATTCGATTTGCGCCGGCTTTTGTAGGAACGAAACTGCGGCGTAATTCGAGGGCTGGCTATAGATAAAGATTTATATGGATCGAATTGTAACCCAGCAAATTTTACTAAATAAATACGATATTAGCACGACCTTCTCGACAAAAATTTTGAACAAAATGCGATTCTGACAGTAGTTAATATTTGCATTATTATTATTTATTTATTAAATGCATATTTATTATTAAAGAAGTATGTTTGCAGTAAATGTGTATTATATTTTTTTCCTTAAAATCAGTTTTCTTTTTTATAAATTTAGCAATAGTAATAATATCTATAAATCTCGCGATTTATTTTGCATTTATGTTCAATAATTCTTACGAACACAATCTTTTACAATAGTAATAGTCATTTTTTGAGTAGCTAATGTAGTTAGTGTCAATAAGGCACCTTTGCCCTAGCTGTCAATTCAAATTTTTTATTGTTATTCGGCTAATGTCACAGGCCGGTAATAAAATACTGTTGTCGAGAAGGTCGTAGTTATTAGTATAAATTATTTTTGTTTCATAATAATTTTTTATGGAAATTTATTGTAGCGAATTTTTCCCTCGTCGGCTGTACCTTAATACACTTGCATAAATGCAGCATAAATACAATAATGTGTAATTTACGCAACACACAGCAAACTATTTTTAGTTAAAAATCTTATAACAAGGAGAATAATTAGTTATTTTCACGTGCTTTATTTTATACCAAAGCTACATGTTTTGTCAACATTGTGACATCTTCAGGCAATAACAAAAACAACAAACAAGCATTTTAATAAACAACAAAACAAAATTAATTATGGATTTTCACAAAGTTAATGAAAATACTATTTTATATTTGACGAATAATAAACTTGATTCGTTTACCAATACCAGAAAAATATAGTTCAAATTATATCAGGTGTCCCAAGAAATCTAGAATATAGGAAATTAGCATGGAAATACATACATATAGGCTGTCCCTAAAATGCGTGGACATCGCTTAACCACAGATTCCTGGTTCGAAAATAAGACGATTTAACTAAACTTACCTATATGCAATTACGTTTCGTTTAGCTAGTATTCTGCTTCAAAGTTCTTTCAAGAAAAAGTTATTTTATCCATAACTACAGAACGCTTGGATCGATTTTGATAATATTCGGTACTGTACTTCTTACGGATGTAGGTCATCTTTTAAGGTGATATTAGTTATTATCAGTGGACCATTAGTGTACGAAACACGGGTAACCCGGCATAAATCAGTCAAAAACTTTTTTATGTTAAGGCCAATAACTTTCAAAAAAATATTTTCAGAAAGAGACATTCAATAGTAATTTTTTTGTTCTTGTTATCTGTACTGATATCTGTTAAAGTTTAGACACAAAAAAATAAAATCTGAGGGACCGCGCACTGCATTTCATAAAAAAATGTAATCTAACGGTCTGGTTTTCTAAGAAATAAATGACGATATGATATTTATTAGTGCTAATTAGTTTAAACAAATTAAACAAACTGTGCTTGTTGAAATTAGGCGCAAAACGAACCACGTGCTGTGTCACTTCAAATCACAACGTACATATACGTAAACAATAAAACAAAAATATATCGTGGGGCGTCTCTATGAGACTGCTCCTGCAATATATATTAAAAGCGAAAATGCCAACAAACAGTGAACAAACATGCTCAGAATCTTCAGCGGAAGAAGATACAAACGACGCTACATGGTATACCCAAGCAACTTCCCTAAAACGCCCATCGACCTCACAATTAACCAATGTAAGTAAAAAATACCAGTGCGATATAGTAACAAAAATAGATTCCAGGTCTTAAATCCAGACCAGAGCGCTCCAGATGCAGTCATAAATTCGTCAGAAACACATTTAAAAATTCCTCCTATATTCTTACACGAAGTCAATGACTACCAAAACATTGTAGCAGATCTAAATGAAATTCTCAAAAACGATTTCACCACAAAGCAAAGTGGGAAAAATACAGTAAAAATAAATACCATCAATTAATGATTACAGAATATTAACACAATACTACAATTCACTGAATGTGAAATTCTACACATTCAAATTACCAAACGAACAATAATTCTCGGTTGTAATCAAAAATATCCCACTATCACTCACAGAAGATGAAATCAGAGACGATCTAAAAACTACATATCCCGTAACCAAAGTGGTCAGACTTCAAAATAAATATAAAGATCCCATACTAGTTTGTGTAATAGATTTAAACAAACTCATCAGAAATATATAATTTAAAACATATATTCCACGTACTAGTAACTGTAGAGCCTAGACGAAAAATTAAAGACATCTTCAGAAATTTTATCTTCCAACAAGATGGCGATTCATGCCATACGGCCAAAACTACTAAATATGGCTGCAAGATCACAATATTCTTCTTGACTGGCCTGCATGCACTCCTGATTTGAATATCATCAAAACAATATGGAATAAAATGAAGCAAGAACCGAGGAATGACCCACAGAAATATTGCTGATTTGCGGCAAAAGTTACAGGCTATTTGGGATTCTTTCACCGTAGAACAATGCGAAGCTCTTGGTAAAACTATACCTGCTCGTATAAAAGCAGTTATTCAGACTAGAGATGACGTAACATCTTACTAAAGCGTACTGTATAAACTGCCAAGCATACGGACACACCAAAAACTTCTGCAGAATGGACCCAAAATGTCACAAATGTGCAGGCAATCATCACTACAGCAAATGTACAAAAGCAAAAAATGATAAACCTCTATTTGTTAACTGTGGTGAAAATCACCCTGCAAACACAAGGCTACAAACACTGTAAAGAAATCAAGGAAAAAATGTCAATCAGAAAAAAACAAACAATCAAATCAACGAACCTAACAACAACAGAATTACATATTAAATTCTTAATCATTTCAAACAGACAATATGAACAGTAATACCCAACGACAGCAACCTTCGACCTCTAAATCATATGCATCCTTTTCCCCTCCCCACCATTAACACAACATGTTCTATGTTGTTAGATTCTGACCACTTACCAATAATAGCGGCTTTCTCCAATCAGCCTGATACGACACAAACACCAAATAAAATGCATTATGGAAAAAAACGACTGAGAAATTTTCAATCGCGAAATAAATAAAAAACTAACACCACTTGCACATTTAAAAATTACAGATGACATCGACGAAGCTATATTAAAATTTACAAAAACGTTACACACATCTACACAATTAGCAACAATACAACAAGGGTATATAAAACAACGCAACTATGCTACCCCAAAGTTCATAATAAGCTTAATTAAACAAAGAAATGGAGCACGTAGACTATGGCAATGAACCCACGACAAACAGTGTAAACAAGAACTCAACCGACTAACTCATCAGGTCCACATGGTACTAGAAACTCACAGAATAAATACGTACTAGAGATATCTATCCGAAATACATCCAGGGGACTTACAAATGTGGCAAGCAACCAAGAGAATTCTCAAAAGTCCAACTATTATACCAACAATAGTAGAAGGAAATATAACGTATTCAAGTGATGAGGACAAGTGCAATGCATTCGCAGATTACTTTGAAGAAGTATTCAAAACAGCACCTGGCAATGCAGATATGGCAGAGTTCGAAGCGATAGAAGATCCTATTCTAATACCAACAAACATCAATCCAACATCACCAGCCGAATTAAAATTACATATTAAATTCTTAATTACCAAAAAGGCTCCAGGACACGACCAAATAACAAATTTAATAGTAAAACACCTCCCCCGAAAAGCGCTAAGTTTCCTGAGCTCCATCATAAATTCCTGTCTCCGTAAAAGATACTTTCCAAAATGCTGGAAACACGTAAAGATAAAAATCTAACATCAAGTATTAGACCCATTAGCCTATTACCAACATTATCTAAGTTATTTGAAAAAATACTAAAAACCCGAGTAGATACCTTCTTGCTATCCAACAATACCATCCTACCCTTCCAGTTTGGATTTAGAAAAAATCACCAAATACTGAGAATATCAGAAATAATCGCAAAAGGATTCGAAAATAAGCATCATACCGTCGCAGCACTACTAGACGTAGCGCAGGCCTTTGACAAAGTATGGCACGATGGCCTACTACAGAAAATTAAACGCATGAATCCCCCGCTATATTTATTCCACATTCTGCAATCATTTCTGAATAATCGTACATTTCAAGTTAATATTAACAGCAACACATCCACTACTAGAAAAATTCGAGCCGGAGTACCACAGGGGTCAATATTAGGACCAATTTTATTCAATATCTACATGCATGATATACCTGGATGTCAGAACTCATCCCTAGCTATGTATGCAGATGCTACAACAATATTAGGACAGCATTCAAACGTGAAAATAGCTAGAAATAATGTACAAACAGCACTGGATACACTAAATCCCTGACTGAACAGGTGGAAGATCACACTTAATGCAGACAAATGCGAAGCAAAAATATTTACCTTTTGAAGAATAACAGATCCAGAAAACCTGATAATTAATAATACAAACATCACATGGAATCCTAGAAACTCAGCAATCAAATATTTTGGTGTGCAGCTCGCCCGTCGTCTGAGGTGGAAAATACACATCGGGGAAAAACTCCAAGAGGCTAACAAGAGACTAGGAATTTTCTACCCAATAATTAACAGAAAGTCCTCACTTAAAAAGGTATGCACAATATACACGTCGATTCTGCGGCCCATAATAATTACATACGCATGCCCAATATGGAGAACAGCTTCAAAAACCCAAATTAAAAAACTACAAGCATACCAGAACAAATTACTCCGAATTGCAACAAACTCACCCTGGTTTATCAGAAACGCACAACTACATCGTGAGCTAGGAATCAGGACAATTCAAGAACATATTAAGAAAACAGCAAGAACATTTTTCACAAAAATACCAATGTGCACTAGCGCAGACTACTTCAAATTAGGACAGAGGACGAGACGAAAAACAAAAATAAGGAAACGACTACCTCAAGACATACTGTTGACCACAGAAGACGAACTGCACTAAAAATACGAAAGTGATAAAGCGCAACGGGGGTTCTAAGAACTAACCCAACTAACGATCTCGTATAAGATAACAATACCATGAAATAACAATAAAAATTGGAGAACTTGTAAACAATTAATTTAAAAAAAATATTTCTGTAACGTGAAAACCAATTTTGAAATTATTGAGGTTATGTAACAAAGCATATTTTTGAGTATTTGCTGTTTTAATTAATAAAAAACCTGCAATTTTTTTTCATGGCCTCCTGATCTGTCATCAAAATGCATTATTTCAAAATAAATTTTCTCGATAAACAAATATGTTTGAGCACTGAACATAACACCATATTGTGCAGTTTTTAATTCTGAACGGCTAGTTTATTTACACCTTTGCTCCTAAACGTATCGCTCAAAAATAATAATAAAAATTTGTGTTTTTACATCTCTATGTCCCAGATTTCTTGAGACACCCGGTATACAAATATTACAATATTCGTTAATACATGTGTAACAAATAGTTTAAATTTGATGGATAACAAATAAAACAGTTCGTAACTTAATGACGTGTATATCGAGTTAGTTACGTAAACGTAACTACGTAGGTAATAATTTAAAAGTGTAGTCAGTTGATAACTAAGCACGGTAGTGAACGATTGGGGCCAGACCCTTGAAGAACCCTCACATGGATGCAGTCAAAGGAGTATTGGTGAGTAGCTCTTTTATCAAGTGCGTACTCCTGTTATTATGTAATTACACTTATCCTTTTATTGAATGTTTGTGTATGTATGGCACGCTATACGGTGAAACAGACGCAAGCGTTGCCCAACGATAGTGACTCGCTATACGGTGAAATAGACGGAAGCGTTGTCATAGGCCTATTATACAGTGAAACAGACGGAAACAGTGCCCATCGTATGATACCTAAAATTTGTTCCTTGATCCACTCGTGGAAGCGGGAGAGACTCGGTTCTCTATCTGAGAAATGCTTGTAGTACATGAATGACATTAATTTGTTTTATTGTTTAGGTGTTTCACGATTTAAATAGGGCATATCCATATGAGGGCGAACGAGGGATTCACACTGGCACATCACGAGTCGGAGATTTCGCGGTAACCATAATGCAGTGAGAGAGTGCAAGAGATATTAAACGAAATTTTGTTGTTTGGTATTTTTGGTTCGTTTGGTTGGTTCAGTGTTTCAACCGTTGTTATGTTATTGTTATTCCGATTCATTTAATAAACTATTGGTGATTAGTGAATACTGTTATATTTAATTACGTCATCCGACATGTATTTGTTAATTAAAATATCAAATAAAATTAATTTAAAAAACAAGCTTTTATTAAATTGCGCTAAAAAGAAAAAAATAAAGAAAAGCGTGGCGCGTAAATGTTCATGTAATTTGGAAATTAGAATTTTTTATTTTTATTTTTAGTGCAATTTAATAAAAGCTTGTTTTTTAAAAATTATTTTTTTTTCATTTTTTTAGCTCATCGACCTCCTGTCGAAGAGCTATAGTGTTCGGTACGATGTCTGTAGCATCTTCCGATTTCAAAAATTTTTGCACAGAAATCCCGGACAGACCCCCTGGATCACGAAATGACTATTACAGCATATGTCCGTATGTATGTCGCTCGTCCGCTCGCTCGTACGAGATTTTTTGTTCCACCCAGATCTCCTAAACTACCCAACGGATTTTTATGAAATTTTTTCTGCAGATACGTGTTATGGTCTAGTTGTGCAAGGTACATTTTATTTTTCAAAATTTTCCTTCGTACGCGAGAAAAAAAATATTTTCCAATATTTTTTCAGTTTTTATTTTTTTTCTGCTTTATTTTTTATTCAATTGTATTCAAAATTTTCATGCATATGCAGGAAATGGAACAATATTTTTCCATATTTTTTATTTTGAAAAATTATGTAAGATCATTGGAGAAAAAAATATTTTTTAATTAAAAATTGAACAAAAGAAGATCAATGCATTTATAGTCGGCTTAGTTTGCTTTGCTTTTGTCAAGAGAAGAAAATGTATTCGCACTTGTTTTAAATTTGTTGTTTTGTTTGCGACCTAGGCACCTAGGATTTTAAAAGTGAATCTAAATAAATAATAATTTGTGATATATTCAGACTTGCACATACGTCGATGAGCTGCAGGCATGTATGTCTGTATACATTCCTAGTTTTATTCTTTTTAGTCTGTGGTAGATGTATAATCGGATCACAAGTTCTTTGAAATGAGATAGGGAATTACACTAATTAATACTAATGTTATACAGTGACATAAACACAGTTATAATTATAATAAATTAGTCTTATTGTAACCATTTTATTAATATTTAAATCATTGTTGTACATTCAAGATGCGAGACACAACTGTCAAAAAAACGTCGTATTTCTGTTGTTACCGGTGCTAAGCCGACTATTCACCGAAAACTTTATATCTAGGATATACTAATACATGCATTGATCTTTTGTTCAATACCCCCGTAAGACAGACAGGAAGACAGACAGACTCACAAGTGAAGCTAAGTAAAAGCTTGTAAATAATATTTTGTCTAAATGTTTTCCCTTGACAATTAGCGCCAACCACGTCATACCGTAACTGGTCATTAGTCGCAGTTCACAGAGTGTACTCGTAATCGAGATGATGTTGTTACTCAAAGTGAAATAGAAATAGAAAGTATAAGTATAGTTTTTTTTTTTTCTTTAAAATATTGTTTTCCACAAATCTTTATTTCAAACATTTCCCATATCTCTTTGTTTCTCAAATAATCCGAAACGTTTGATTTTGTTGCTCACTAAACTTTCTCTTCCGGTTTTTCAATTACAGCCTCTTTAATCCGATGTAATAATTGCACGGATTGATTCGAATTATCGAACAAAAGCCAAAAAATATCAATTTTCCTAATTATCTACGAATTTCAACATTCTTCCAATAAAAGGCTCTTTATTTTAAAATAAAAAATCAACTGTACTACATATCGTATTTTGTTAGATACGACATGACATATGTAAATTTTAAAAAGTAAGAAATGAATCTAAGAAGCCTTAAAAATGTCAATGATTTTGCTCTGTTCAATATTTGGTTTTTCTGTCTTTTGAGCTCATTTTATTTTTCATTTCGGATAGAATTAGAATGTGGTGTTCCGATTCAGAATTATTTTTTCGAAACTTCTGACTGCCTCGGTGTGTTTCATACGTCGTGGTATCACTTCTACTTCTTCGTCCGAGCCTGATTCATTCTAAACATGTTCGTTTAAGATTCCCATAATTCTTCTTGTCCGATGGCCCATTTAAGAGCTTCTTGTCTTGTAACATCTCCAGAAATGTGGCATCAGTGCAGTATTGCACATTTATGTAGCGGGAATTACTGTGCTGTTCATTCTTCAGATTAAAGAGACATTGTTCGGATTATAGTTGTGAATTCCGCTGTTTAGATTATTGTAGGTTCGGATTAGAGAATGTTCGGATTAAAGAGGTCATACTGTATACCTACAATTTATATTCAGGAAATTTTTAAGTATTTTTCATTTTAAGTGTCACTACTCTATTTGTACTTGTTTTTGAAATAATAAACATATAGACACATATTCATCCGCACATACAGATATCATTACGCAAATAGACAAAACGTATTCAGAAAATGTTAAAAAATGTATTTTCACAAAAATCTCGCAATAGATTTTTTTTTCATGATTCCTTTAATATATATATATATATATATATATATATATATATATATATATATATATATATATATATATATATATATATATATACAGCGTTAGTCAAAATTACCGGAACACCTAAATAATTCTCCTACCGTAAAGAATTTTAAAAAATTTTTCATACAAAAGTTCTTTGGTTATAAACAAGCTATCGTTTACTTATTTTTTTAACATACAGGGTGTTCATTTTATTGTGGAAATTAGGTGAACTTTCTTTTTTCAAATGGAACATCCTGTATATTTTTACATTTATTAATTCCGAGATTAATTCTAAGTATTTTTTGTAGGAATAATTTTTTTATAAAATGCATAATTGTTGAGTTATAAGCAATTAATCCAAACTCCTGAACTTCGAATTAAGAGTATTTTCATACATACATATCGTTTATTTTAACCAAAGAGATAATAAAAAATTGCAAAATAAAAAAAATAACAAATTAAATAAATAAAATTAAAGTAAATGTAAATTAAAGTACATCTGCCTGCTTGATAATGCTCCACAACTTCATGAAACAATTGACAAATAGTGAATTAATTGACATTTAAACGACAGATTAATTGCTTATAACTAAAAAATGATGCATTTTATAAAAAAATGAGTCCTACAAAAAATACTAAGAATTAATCTTAGAATTGAAAAAAGTAAAAAAATATAGGATGTTCCATTTGAAAAATGAAAGTTTACCTAATTTCCGCAATAAAATGAACACCCTGTATATTAAAAAAATACTTAAATGGTAGCTTGTTTACAACCAAAAAACTTTTGTACGAAACATTTTTTAAAATTCTTTACGGTTGGAGAATTATTTAGGTGTTCCGGTAATTTTGACTAACCCTGTATATATATATATATATATATATATATATATATATATATATATATATATATATATATATATATATATATATATATATATATATAATCTTTTTGAATCTCTTGTACCCTTTCGGGTGTCTAGATTAGTCACTGTGTTTTATATAATTTTATTTATTATTTCTTTCCACTCTTTCCTATTCTTCGCTGTTTTCCTTGCTTCTTGCATTAAGTAATAATAATTAAACTAAATACTAAACTGTAAATTATATCTGCACGCTATGTTTGGCAATAGCGTAACTATATGATTGTATTAATTTTGTTACAAATAATAATTTGAATTCTACATCGCTAAATCCATATATGTATGTATAATCTATGTGATATACGGCACTACTAATATTTGCTCATTTCTGTTTCATACTGTACTAATAGTTTAATCGGATTATAAATACATGTGTTGCATCACACTTGCAACACGGATCAGTGCATTTTACCAAAATCATTCAATAAATGTAGGCGGCGCCTGTTGCTGCTTGTTAATTCATACACACATATGAGCTGCGTGTAATTACTTTGTATCTCGAACTATGTAGTTGTGGTTTAATATGCCTGTGTCTATTCTGTACGGACAACTAATAGTTAATTTGGACTCAACGGGTCTTCAACTTTTCAATACCAGTCCAGTAATGTACAATAAGCATCAATATTACATCCATTAAAAATAAGAATCATAATAAACTACAAATATGTTAAAAGTATATTTAATTGGCCATCAAATAACATACTTTATATTTAATTAAAAATGCAAAATTATTACCAACAAAATACTTAAAAATACTAGGTTTGGCCACAGACTTCTATGCATGTAGTTCATCGACGGAGCTCAAAGTCTGAATATACAGTATTTAAATACTCTTAAAATCTGAAACACTAGATCGCAAATGAAACAATAATATTTAAAATAAGTGTCAAAACAGTGTCGAGTAAGCCGATTATAAATTTATTGATTTTCTATAGTTCAGAGTGAACATTCATTAAATATATTTTTCTTCTATGGCCTTACATTCTTCATTACAGAAAATAAAGGAAAACAAATAGTGATTTTTAAAAATAGACCAAAAACGTATCTAAAAAAGAAACATAAAAATTTATGATTTATGAGAAATACTAGAACAAAAAATCCATACGAGCCAGCGGACATCCGACATACATACGGACATATGTTGTAATAGTTATTTCGTAATCCAAGGAGACTGCCCGAAATTGTTGAGCAAAGTTTTTTCAATCGGAAGGTACTACTCGTAAATATCGGGTGATTTTTTTAACCTGAAACTTTCAATTATCTCGAAAACTAGGCACTCTATGGAAAAACGACAATTATCAAAATTTAATCATTCTGTGGGGAAAATACATTAGTGCAAAAAATAGTCCACTACCACAGTATTTGTGGGAGGGGCGGGGGTAACTTTCAATCTAAAATAGGAACCCCCTCTTTTATTGCAGATACGGATTCTACGGCTAAATGTACGTACGATTTGATTGAAATATACTTTGTTCTGTTCGCTGTAATCGATGAAATTCAATTTTTTTCGACTTCTTCTACTAAGAATATATGCCTACGACTCTGCAATACGTTTTAAATAAAAAAATACCATTTTCATTGTAAATACTCGAAATTTGTTGGCAAAAAACAAATATCACGTTTTGATTGTAAAAAGTTTATGAAGGTAAATAGCTGGTGAATAAACTAATTTTCGCTTAAAATAAGTGTTCAAAATGATGGCTCTATACAACTAAGAAGTGTGTTTGTTTTTTGAAAACGAATTTCGAGTGTTTACAATGTTGTGTTAACAATTTTTGAATGGGTGTACAATGACTTTTGTTGTTCAATGTATATGTAAAGTGTAATCTCCAGCCAATGGCACTATCTAGTCGATGTATGTACCGACGGATGATTTTAATTAAAGTGTAAACTGAAATATAATGTTTACACTAGGCTTTTTGTCAAAGTATAAACATTACTCCTTTACGATGAGTAAGGTGGATCAGGGGCGTACACAGAAATTTTATTTGGTTGTACTCGGGGTCGACTACCCGGGTCCCGCGGGCACCCATACGCCTGCGATGCGATATTAGGGTGACGGCGAGCAGTTTTTTATAAGGCTACAATATTCGAAGCTCGCTAGAGTTTAGAAATAGCATAACTAGCCCCCAGCTTCATAAAGGTTGCTTACCCCTAGATCTGTGACTATTGTCAAATTTTAGAGACTGTTCGTACCTTATATTTGACCTCTTGCCTATGGTGCCGCTGGGGGAGATTAGTGATAGAGAGTGATATGGGTATCAGGCAGATCTGTTAGAGGTTGATGTCAAGTAACATGTACGAAGCGTACCTACTTATAAGTAGTGTCACAAAGGTATGCTCGTGTTTGAACGTTGGCTGTGTTAGCTTTTACTCTAACACACCCTATTTGATATGCCCTCCCTTTAACTTTCCCTAACTTTACTGATGACCATGAACTGCCTGGTCAAATCGTACACGATCACTATATTCCTACTTTGACTTGTGACTTTTACTCAGTGTATATGTATGTCATATGCAAATTAGAAAATGGGCGCCGTCATTTTGCAATATGTTGCACGCCGATCGAACGGCAACTAAATACAAAAAAAAAATCTTTCCAATGCGCGTAGGCGATTTTCACTTTTTGTATTGAACTCAGCTGGTTTTAAGCTTATAGAAAAGTATTGCAGAAAAACAATCAATTATGTGTCAATACGAACATATTCCATCCTCAATATTTATGGTTAGAAATTATTGAACCAATACACATATGCTTTATTTGTCATATTAAATTTTTAGCCTTCCTGTCGAAGAGCTATAGTGTTCGGTATGTCTTCTGTAGCATCTTCAGATTTGAAAAAAATTTGCGCATGCAGTCTCCCTGAATCACAAAATGACTATTACTACATATGTCCATATGTATGTCGGTTGTCGGCTCGTACAAAGTACTTTTTGTTTTTGAAAAATCTTTTAAGTCTTGAAAGAGAAAAATATATTTTGAATTTTTTCAGTTTTTATTTTTTCACTTCTATTTTACATTTAATTTTATTTTAAAAAATAATTTTTATTTTGAAAAATTATAAGAGAGCATACAAGAAAAAAAATTCATGAATTTTGACGTTACTCTTATCAAAAGAAGATCAATTCATTTGTAGCGGTTTAGTTTGTTTTGCTTTTGTCAATAAAAGAAAATGTTTTGAAAACTGGTTTAAATTTATTATTTCATTTGAGAGCTTGTTTAGGATTTTCAAATTGTATTTAAGTAAATACCTATTAATTTCTGATATATTCAGACTTGAACATACGTCGATCAGCTGCAGGCATGAGTGCTTGTATCCATTCTAGTTAACTTTACTCTTAGACTTATCCTTATTATCAAAGATTTATTTCGACTTCATTTCAATTATTAATATACATACTTATTTTCCAGTCTCAAAATATGTTGATGTTGTATACATAAAAGGGTGATATTTAGAAAATGAAATATTAATATTCCTCAGCAAAGTTGATTAAATATGCATGTAGTGTAATTGGAAAATTAAATCATTTTAAACTACACAAAATTATGTAAAAACATTCAAGGCCCGAGCATGATGTAAAAATGAAAGACAGAAATTAATGTTTCTTAAATAAACATACTCCTCCTAGCATATGTGATTGTTTTGACATTGGAGAAATAATGTAGAGTAAATTGATCCGAATTGTAATTGAAAGTACATTGGCGAAATGTCCGAATACTTACAATTAGATAAAAGAATAAAACAACACAAATATAATGCAAAAAAATTCAATATTAGTATTAGTGCCCTAGTCGAATATAGCTTTAATAAAAGCGTACATGACAGTAATTACACCATTTTACATTTTGAATAGAATAAATACAAACGGTTAATGTTAGAAAGTTGCAACATACGAGTACAATAAGAAGTTACTACACTCGGGAACAAATAATTTCAATTCATTTCAATGGGAGAAATTGATTCGGCATACGAGTAGTTCGAGTTAGCTCCGTCACGGAATGAATTAAAATCATAAATCAAGGTTCCACTATATTTATTAAGAAATTTTGTAATTTGTAGTTCTGATGATGGTTCGAACCTGAAGCACAACGTTTTGTTTTTATTAAACAAACATTGAATTCATTACCAGCTTAAATTCAATTAATACCGTATTCCAACAATAAATTTATTCCTGCAACTAGCTTAATAATAACTTTCTACCATAAATTGTTGTGTTGTTTTTCTGTCATCATTTTGAGATTCGCACGTAAATCAAAACATAAGGACCGTTGAACGTACAACGCTTGATCTAGTTTCTTTTCCATTACACTTCAATTTTGCTGAAAATCTGGGTTAAACGAAAACTTATTGGACACGGTCAGTGATCGAAAACAAGAATTCATTTCGTAGATGTAGTATGCGTTTAAAATTGTTCACATTTAGCTACTTGCCTTGCCTAGTTCAGAATCCTTTACCATTATTATCAATTGTCCGAAGTAGAGCACAACATGTCAATTTTTCTATATTTACATGTTAATTCCCTATGTCCCAGATGTCATGGAACACCCGGTATAATGTGTAATGTAGTTCCTCGTTTAAAAATAAGCATAAAACGTGAGATAGGTATCACGTTTCAGAAAAAACGAATGCTACTGACAAACGCAAATCTTTTATAATAAAGATTATCGTGTGACCGGCCGTTACAGAATCATACGTCTTATTTCCAAGACTGTCAACATGGTTGATTGGGTATGTCTGTTCCATGTTATGCGATGTTATTCTGCTCCGGAGATTCTATTGATTCTGACAACCCTGCACAATTCTATCCAGGATATGTTTCTAAAGTACTCTTGTCATACATAAATAACATATGTATTTCGCAATCCAGAGAGTGAGCTCATGGTGCTACAGGAATGATCGCAATTCAGTGTATGAATTTCTGAGTTTCAAACCCACAAAATACTGTGAATCTTTTGAAATTATAGCGATCAAATTAGAAGATTTGTGTGTAAGGGTACAGAAATTCAGACACAAGATTCCTATGAAACATACTATTCACATTAAACTTTACTTACAGTAAATTAAAAATTAACAATATAATATTAGTGGTCAGGCCAACTAACTTGACAAAGCCTGATCAACTATATCGTATAAAACTTGTAAATTTCAACTTCGGAATTAATGATACATGAAAGAGGAAAATATTTTTTGTTCAGTTAAAAGTTTGTGCCTTTTTCCTTATCTTTGCAGCGTGATTTCTTTACACATTAATTGTACAAAAAGAGAGACAGAGCGAAATATATAAAGATCTGCAGTGAAGGATTGCAATTGAAATTCTGAAATCTGTTAAATGAGGAGGCGGCTGTTACTCGAATAGTCTGCGATCATATCGTAAAGTTAGAAAGGGAATTTCATTTAAATTAGTGTATTTTCAACAAAATTGCCGTCACCCTCATGATATTGTAAAAAGACCATTGTTAAATGGCACTAGTTCATCCTGTATGAAACACTTGGTTGTAGCCTATAAATATTCGTGTGGTTGACCTTTCGTTCGACACAGGTACACAAATATATCGTAAAGATCAACAGCAAAGATTATGTGTAGACCAAGGTTATTTCTTGCGGCATAAATGTTTGTCAGTATGGTTGTAAAGAAATTAATTTTAACTTCAGATGTGATGAACGATAATTTCGCCACAGATAGAAATTCTAGGGGAATTTTATATAAATGGGTATGAATGTAGGTATGTTTATTTCTTGGATATGGCCGCGGAATCGCTTTTCTTCACTTAAAACGTACATTTTTAAATTCAAATATCTCTGCAATGAAATTATTTAGAAGTCTGATTTTTTCTATGTTGTTAAATACAATTGCGAACATACTGTCTATTGATTTATTTTTTCAATACTTTTTTCTTTATTAAGAAAAAATATTAGCTATTTTATCAAATCCGTTTTAAACAAATCTTTTTCAAAGTAATAATATTTAAATTCTGTTAACGCTCATATGTAGTAAAAAATATAATCAACTATAGTGCATTTTTTATATTTAAAAAAACTAACATTAATTAAATAAAATTCAGTTTTTATAAAAATCGAAGAATATTGAAACAGAACATATATTTTTTCGTCGACCCAACCCTATCGACATATGTCCATGTCTGGATATATCACAATAAATTAATCTATTGAAATGCACTTTTGTACTTTAGAATTCTAAGCCGTATGCTAGAAATAGAACATTTCTTAGAATTAACAATTAGCATGAGTGGGAAAAATTCATGATCATTGCCTTACCCAGTTTTATATGAAATAGATAATTTTTTTATTAAAACGGAAATTTAGAATGAAATGGTTATAAACTCAAAAAATCCATGTACTAAGTCTATTTTCGTATTTTATTAGATAAATACACAATGAAAATAATCTTGCAGAGAGAAACGACACGAATTGAAACATGAAAATATATTTCTCATTTTTCCACGTCCAGATCAGATTCAAAACTCGCTTTAGCAATCAGAAACGCTTACAATTTAGTATACCTACTTCGGTATACAGGAATTCATACGAACAGTTTTATTGTCTTAGTTATTACTGCTAGCTGGGATATTGTAAATCATAAAGTACATGCATAAACGCAAGTATTCTTGAGACCCCGACGACATCTGACGTGCCAGAAACAAATTAAACAGGTGAACCAATCCAATATTTTTAGGTATATTTTTTTTACTGTTTCTTGTTTTTTCAAAATACCTCCCTTCCAAATATTCGCTTCTAACATGTCATTAACACACAAGTTACTTAATTATGAAACAAATTCTAAATTTCATACTCTGTATTAGATTATCCATAATAACCTCCAATTAACTGTAATTTTCTATAATTTGATACGAAACACTCGAATTTCTGACACGCTACTGCCACTTTTGATATTCATTAAATATATATGAATGATTTCATTTGCAATGCGACCTATTTTTCGAAATGGATTTCATTCTTTCGAGATAGTATCAACCTGTTTCATTCCATACATTTATTTTTGTCTTCGTGTTCACCGATATATAATGCTATAGAATTTTAATATTTAACGGCAAAATTTTATTTAACACAGTACACATCCTTTATAATGGAAAAATTTATGAGAATTGTTGTAAAAGTGTTATTAAATTTCAAGTACTCGTTGTTTTGCTGCGCGCCTACTTTTAAAAATAAGTTTTTCTTTGCTGTATTATCTTAAAAATGTAACTAGAGGAATTTTTGTAACAGCCTGCAGTGTATGGCGTTTTAGATATACATATTACAAAAATGATACCACATTTACCAAAGTAACTAACTTGCATTTCATAATGTATTCGTTATTTATCCATACATGTATTAATAAATAGGATAAAATAAAACCACAGTCTTGTTTATAATAACATCCTAGCTGTATTGAAAGAACGTTTATACTACTCTGGAAATGTAATAAAAATTTGTCGTTTTAAAAATGAAGCTGTAGGAAGAATATTCTCGATAAAAGACTGTATTATATTTTATATAATGTCATACCAATTTTTCCTAAAGTTATTTTATATAAGCTACAGACGTTATTATACATACGCGGAACTACTGCAAACTGAATCTGTCACGGCTCTAAGCTGTTCTGCATCTGAAATGAGAAAAAGGTAATTAGGTTTTTTATCCACCAGAGGCAGCAGCGATTTTACTGACTTGAAATTAAACTGCATAAAAACTATGAAACTACATTAATGTAGTAAAGTTATAAATTATCCATGATAACAGATCTGCAAACATTTTACTCGACATAAAATGGAATGCCATTCGTAGTAATTGTTGCAGCAATATGTTTTAGTTTTCAAATTCGTTGGTTATATGGTTATATTTTGCGTGCGATTTTTAAATTCCACAAGTCCTGATTCCAATTAAACACACGAAATGATTATTAAATGAAAATAATTATCGATGTATAAACGAACATACGTCCGAACGTACGTAATATTCTCATTTCTTAGATATAGTCGTTAAAAATATTAAATTTACCTTACTTTAAAGTGTGAATATATGCACAGAGTAGCTATCCTCGATGAAATAGAACCCCTAAAAACCCAGTATATTTAGAAGTAATTGCCTTTTTATATAGTTATACTGGTACTTTTAAATGGATTTAACTAATAAATTAATATTTATTGTGGATGTGTTAAATTAATAGTAATTAAATTGTTTAAATGTTTATAACACGACCTTCTCAATCAAAAGTGTAAACTAGATTAGATACAAATACTCATGCCTGTAGCTCATCGACGTATGTCCATGTCAGGATAAAATTAATCTGATAAATCTTCATAAATTAATATTCACGAAAAAAACACTTTTACACATTGAAAATCTTAAGTATGCCACAAATAAAACACTGAAGATAAAATATTTACGGTCAAAACACCTATTTTCTTTTGTTGACAAAAACAAACCCTACTTTTCTTTTGTCCAGTTTTTAATTTAAAATTATTTTTTATGTCCTTACATAGTGTTTCCAAATAAAAGATATAGACAAATTTTGCTTCATTTCCTGCACAAGCAAGAACATTTTGAATAAAAAAGAAGAAAATAAAACAGATTATTACAGAAACTACAATTAGAAATTAGCAAATAGTAATAGTAATTTCTTGTTCCAGAAGGTAAAAAACACTCATGTGTAAGGTGTGTCAAATGAAATTAGCTGTGACTAGATTTTACACATACCTAAAATAACTTCAACATCGACATCAATAAATTGCAAACTCGCAAAAGCAAATTTCACAAATTTCGTATAATCAATTTTAATCAGTTCATACTGAACTCGATTCATTAGATGTGCCAGAATAATCTGCTGATCAAATACTATCAAACAATAAGCTCACAATTAGCAAAAATATATCTCACAACAATTCTTCTGATAGATCTGGTGTAAAACAACAGGCAAATATGAAGGTTAGATTGGCAAAGATTTATTTGCCTACATTTACCAGTTTTTATGAAGACTGGTGTAATTTTTGACACATTCAATTCACTTTCAACAACCCATTCGTTTAAACAACTCAATACAGCCAATAGAAAAATTGCATTATCTAAAATCTTCATTAAAACTTGACGCCGCTGAAAATTTATATCATTAGAATTAACTACTTCAAACTACGAATTTGCGTGGGAAAACTTCGCGAAAGATCTGACAACAAGCGAATCATAGTTTACAAGCACATTAAACCTATATATCAGCTTCCTCAAGTCACTAAAGAAAAATTTGTGTTATACGTGAAATTTTAGATGGTATTTTAAAACATGTTCGTACGTTAAAATCATTAAAATGCCCTGCAGACATCTGAGACGATATTTTAATCTACATTATCACTAACAAGCTGGATACAATCACTAATAAAACATGGGAAACTAGTCTTTCAAGAAATAATATACTAACAATTACCAGATTTCTTTGCTCGTCGATGTCAAATTTTAGAGGCAATTTCCAGAACTGACAAATTGCAGATATCTTCTAATAATTTGCACAAAAGATTATCTACCGACTTCAAAAACTAAGCAAAACTCAACATAAGACATAAACGGAAGAACAACTGGAAACTAACAACAAACTCGGAAGCATAAAACAACACACAACCAAATTGGAGACCAAATCAAAGAGAAAAAAATAGACCAATATAACCCGACTCATAATAGGCCACACGAAAAAAAAGAGACTCGGACATTTGTGACACCTGCAATATGCCTATAACAGTCAAACACATTATAACAGAGTGTCAAAAATAAACGATCCAAAGACAAAAACACAAGATCCTAGCAAAAATGAAAGAACAATTAGCGAACAACCCGGACACTGTACACATTATTTGATACCTGACAGATACACAGCTAATATGCGAAATATGACCACAAGAAACACCCAAAACCAACTGTACCAGTACTAATGACGTCAGTGTAGAAATACTCAATTTATATTTTAAAAAAGAAAGATTATCTAATGTACAATTTGATCAATTTCTCTGCGCCTTAAGTTTATTTCTGGTTGAAATGTTCATTGTTGGTTCGTTATAAAAATTTATTCTAATATATAGTTCACACCATCTGAACGACAGTCAATTATCCCAACCTTTTGGATCTAATACCTTCCTTTACAAGTTTCGACATTTTTACCAAAGAAAATCTATTATGAACATTTCAACCAGGAATAGAGAAATTTGTTTTTTTTGCTTGAAATTGACCAAAAACCATATGGTCGAAACATCGCTGTTTTTGTTAGCTTCGTTATGAAAATTTATTCTAATATATAATTCACACCATCTGAACTACAGTCAATTATTCCAACCTTCCTTTACAAATAATTCGGAATAGTCAATTGTAATTCAGAAAGCATCAAATATAATTCAGAATAATCAATCGTCATTCAGAAAGGGTCTTGTAATACAGAATAGTCAAATGTAATTCAGTAAGCGTCAAATGTAATTGCATAGAGCATTTATGCTTCAACATTCCATTTTCTTCAATTTCAATATGAAAAATGTTCTTGCTCGGAGTACAATGAGGCAAGTCGTAAAATAATTCGTGATTTGAGCATTAATGGGAGATATTCCTGGAAATACATTAACACTACCTTGCCCTTTCAGTAATTGTGGTGTAGACTGTTTTGGTCCGCTTCATATTAGAGATGGAATTAGAAGAAGAGCCAAAACAATGAAAACTTACGGCGTAATATTGATCTGTTTTGCAACAAATTACAATACTTTTAAAAGATTTATGTCACGTCGAAGAAAATCAGCTAATATATATTCGGACTCCATTTAATTCAGTGTGCGGAGTGCACGTGTTTGTATTCGTTGCGCTTAAATATGTTAAAACGTATAGTTCTTGGAGATATAAAATTTATAGTGTTTGTTTATTAAAGTTAATGCTTTGTAGTGCTCTGTGTGAGCAAGTTTTACATGTGTGATCATCAAACAGTTGCTATTTATTGCAAAGATATAAAATTTAACCTAAAGTAAAAAATTTTACTTAACTAGTTTCGTTTGGCTCACTGCGCAGTCATCAACGCATCGTTGACTAAGCGTAGCTGTATAAATGACTTGTTGCGAGAAACCAGTGACCGTAAAACATGGGTAACAACACCGACAACGATAAAAAATGTTTTAAATGTAAAATAGATTTTGATGGTGACAAAATAATAGGATGCGATGGATCTTGTAAAAATTGGTTTCACCTGAAATGTGCGGGAATCAAAGATAAAGACTTTAGTGTAATTGACGTGTGCAAGGGAGTAAAATGGTTCTGTGAAAAATGTGAGACCGAATTAGTTGTGTCATTAAATGATGTTAAATTCCTTATTGATAGTGCAATTAAAAGTTATGCAAATGAACTTGAATGTTTAAAAAAATTGCTATTGTCTCATATTGGTAAAAACGCTGATAATAAAGTGGAAGGACCAGTACGACCATCTTATTCAGAAGCAGTTAACAAGCCAGCTGTAATTATTAAGCCAAAAGTCGATCAACAAAGTACAAAAACCAGGAAGGAGCTCGAGCAACAAATTAAACCATCAACACTTGCAGTGGGGGTCTCATCTGTTAAGAATGTCTGAAATGGGGGTATAGTTATTAACTGTCAGAAGGAAGAAGATGTAAGAAAACTAAAAAATGTAGTATCCGAAAAACTTGGTACAAGATATGATGTAACTCTTAGGAAAATGAATAAACCTCTTATAAAAATTGTAGGGATGGCAGAGAAATTAACGGAGCACCAAATAGTTGATTATATTAGGGCTCAAAACAAAGAAATTATTATTGAAACTTCTGAGATTAGCATCAAAAAAGTATGGGAACGGAGAAATGGAAGTACTGCAATAGCTGAAGTTGATGGAAGTACTTTTTCACGGATTATGATGGAAGGTAAACTGAACATCGGTTGGACGAGATGTGTGGTTTACGAAGAATTTAATATTAGAAGATGTTTTAAATGTCTTGGATTCAATCACAAAGCTGAAAATTGTCAAAACGCAGTATCATGCAGTAAATGCGCGGGAGCTCATAAATTTACTGACTGTAATTCGGAGGTGGAAAGGTGCATTAACTGTGTCGAAGTAAGCAAGAAATTAAAATTACATTTGGACCCAAATCATACAGCCTTTGATAAACAATGTCCAGTTCTACTTCGAAAAATCGAATTAGAGCGCAATAAAACCAAATATATATATATATATATATATATATATATATATATATATATATATATATATATATATATATAGCAATCACCTAACAATACTGAATCACCAATGATTATTTATATGAATGCGCAAAGTTATTTAAAAAACAGGAGCGAAATAAAACAGTTGATGGCAGATTATAAGCCGAGTATTCTTTGTTTGTCTGAATCGAGAACAACGCAAGACATTGAAGATGCGGAATTACAAATTAGAAACTATAAATTAATACGATGTGATTCGACAAGTAGACATACAGGTGGTGTCCTAATGTACATAAGGGTTGATATAAAATTTAGGCTGTTAGACATAATTCAAATTCAACGGAACTACTGGCTGATCTCCGTTATATTTGTATACGAGAAATTGAATTATAGATTAGTAGCACTCTATTATTCTCCAAGTGGCAGTAATGCTGATTTTATAACTTTTTTGGACAACTGGTTTGATAACAATTGGGATATTCGGGAGACATTAATTGTTGTGGGGGACTTTAATCTGAATTGGCTAGAAGACCATTTCTACACTGTCAAATTAAAACAGCTTGTAGAATTGTTCGGATATAAACAGTTGGTGAACGAATATACACGTAATACACCCGAATCAAAAACAATAATTGATCTTGTCATAACTAATGATACCAGTATAAACTGTAAAGTACTGTGCACGCCAAAAATTACTGATCATCACATTATTGTTATCTGCCCAAATAATATTAAAACGCATGTTGAAATAAACAGTACCAACAGATATAAGAAAATTAATCATGACATGTTGATAGATACCTTAATTGACTGTGATTGGAAAGACTTTCTGACTGATGTTAACAAAACATTTCATGTTTTCCATGACAATATTATAAAATGTATTGACAGGTGTACAAGTTATCACACTTCTTTCGACAGAAAAAATAATCAATGGTTCAACTCTAAAATCAAAGGTGTAATAAAAAATCGGGATGAAGCGTATCGTAAATATATTTTTAGCGGGGATGTAAGAGACTGGCAAATATATAAAACATATAGAAACCAAGTTACTTGTGTTATACGGTACGAAAAGAAACTGTATTTCAATAAAATGATAGATAACTGCAAAAACGATTCGAAAACTATGCGGAGAACTCTAAAAAGTATTATTAACAAAAGTGATACTAATGAAATTAAGGAAATAGTTGCAAATGACGTAGTTCACTGTGATATGAAAGAAATAGTCGAAATGTTTAATAACTTCTACAGAGATAGTATAATAAGCATTGTTAATTCCATAGATGATTCTAATCTAACATCCGCAGTTGAAAGTATATCTGAATTTCAAGGAGATGGTCTGACCACCTTCAGATCCATCTCAATTAATGAACTAAAAAATATAATTTTTGCGCAAAAACATAAATGCAGTGTAGATGGTATCGATATTACTCTTATTAAAAAGTTGTTTCATGTTATTGGTTATCCATTATTGAATTTTATAAACAAATCTATCGGGTGTGGAGTATTTCCGGATAGATTGAAATTATCAACAATACGACCTATTCCTAAAATTGCTGAAACTGTCAGAATGGATGAATTTAGACCTATCAACATGCGCTTGCTTGTGAAAAAATGTTAGAACTTGTTGTTCACAATCAACTTTTAGAATTTTTTAATAAAAATAATTTAATTGTAAATGTACAATCAGGGTTTCGTTTCGGGCATTAATGCGAATCAGCATTGAATTTCGTAATAAACGAATGGAAATTAATGCTGGATAAAAGTTACAATTTATGTAGTATCTTTTCGGATCTGAAACGAGCATTTGAGACTATTGATAGAGATATACTTTTCAGAAAATTAAAAAGATACGGCGTGAAGAATAAAGCGTATGAATGGTTTGCTAGTTACCTAAATAACAGATCTCAAGTTGTTAAAATTAATAGTAATATGTCAGATCCAATACTAAATGAACAAGGCGTACCCCAGGGCAGCGTCCTGGGTCCGCTCTTGTTCATTATTTACATAAATGATTTGCCTAACATGTTAAATAAATGCAATATGCATTTCTTTGCAGATGACACAGTAATATATTATCACAATAAAACTTATAAAGATGTAATAGAAACTATTAATGTTGAATTGAATACTATAAAACAATGGCTTAATATTAACAAATTGAAGTTGAACACATCCAAATCTAAATGTATAACTTTCGCTAGTGATATAAACTATGCTGTAATTAAAAACGATAAAAATTTATTTGTTAAAATAGGAGATGATGAACTCGAAATGGTGGAGCAAATTTAATATTTAGGAGTAATGATAGATAGAAAATTAAATTTAAAACAACATATGCAATATATATGTAAGAAAATTAGTAAAAAAATTAATTTTATGTACAGAGTAAGTCAAAAATTGTCGATGTGGGCTAGACTGTTAGTATACAATACGATAATATTACCGCATTTTTGTTATTGCAGTACAATTTTATACCTATGTAATAAGACCTAATTGGATAAATTACAAAAATTACAAAATAGGGCAATGAGGATAATTTTGCAGTGCAATAAATATACATAGATTAGAGATATGTTGTTAACGTTGGATGGATGAATATTAGTCAATTTTTGGAATACAGTGTAATGGTTTATATATTTAAAATAATTCATGGAATTGTACCTGATTACTTGAAATTACGTCTAAAATATCATAATGAAATGCATAATTATCAAACAAGACAAATGAATAATTTTTACATTGATAAAAAAAATAAAATGAGTACTACGAACTTATTGCTTGATAAAGGTCTGGCCAGGTTTAATCAATTATCTAATGATATAAAGAATTCAAGCAATATTAAAGAATTTAAGACTAAATTAAAAAATATGTATATAATTCGTTGATTTGCTACTTATCTTATTATTATTTGGTTTTTCTTTTTGTATTTTTGTATACAGGCTGTCCTATTTAAACGGGCCACTACAGGGATCTCGGAAACTATAAGATATACAAGGTCGGTTAAATTAGACAAAAGTTGCGCATTTATGGGCCAATGTTAATGGCGATTTCATATTTTGAAAATATTGCATGGCTCACTAGATAATGACGAAATTGTGATTTTCTCGAATTTTAATTTTCCATTATAACGCGGAAGTTACTGAAAATATTGAAAAATGTTTCAAATAAATATTTTAGCATAGATAACAGGCTTTTTGAAGAATTTGATGAAATTTTTTTTACTTTATTATTTTGGAGATACAGCATGCTAGTTCAATTTTTTAAATAGGAACCATATTTAATTTTAGTTTAGTTAAAAAGAGCTATTTTTCCTCTTTACAATGATGTATTTGTTTATATAAATATCTTTTTTAGTTTCCAAGAAAAACTAAAAAGTTTGATAAAAAGAATGATTTTTGTAGTGTGCCATGAAAATTTGATATAAAACAATTGCATCTAAACATACATGCAAAACAAATGAAATTCAATAACATTTGATAAACGAAACAAAATTCGTTGTGTAAACTGAAAACTATTAAACAGATTTTCGTATGAGCCCATACCTACATAAATAATTTTTTGTCTATAATCTTTTGTTTACCAAATATTATTGAATTTCAATTGTTTTGCATGTACATAATACATTTAGATGCAATTGTTTTATACCAAATTTTCATGGCACACTACGAAGATCATTCTATTTGCCATACTTTTTAATTTTTCTTAAAAACTAAAACAGATATTTATGGAAACGAGTACATTATTGTAAACAGAAAAAATAGCGCTTTCTAGCTAGGGAAAATTTAACTATGGTTTCCATTTAAAAATTTCAACTTGCAGGCTATATCTCCAGAAATATCTGTTAAAAAAAAATTTCATCGAATTCATCGAAAAGTTTCTTATGTATGCAAAAATATTTATTTGAAACTTTTTTCAATATTTTTTATACTTTGTGAGTTATAACGGAAAATTAAATTTCGAGAAAATCACATTTTTGTCATTATCTAGTGAGCCATGCAATATTTTGAAAAAACTAAATCGCCATTATCATCGGCCCATAAATGTGCAACTTTTGTGTAATTTAACTGACCTTGTATCTCTTATAGTTTCCGAGATCCCTGTAGTGGCCCGTTTAAATAGGACACTCTGTATATGTATGTAATTGTATTTATGTATATATACTGGGATTGTGTAATAGCTAAATAGCTAAATAAACGTTAAATTATATTATACGATGAATTTTAGATACAACGTCATGAAATTTTGAAGAAATGTACCCTTTTCTTGTTCAAATCGAAGCAACTAAATCTTCGTCCTTAAACTTCACTTTTCTCTGGCCCAAATGATCTTTTAACACCTGCTCATTTCTTAACAGGAGACTCATTATATTTTATTATTGATCCTGATTTAGCAAATATTGCTCTCAATCGCTTGTCACGTCAACAGATTTTACAACAGCTACGACCGCACTTCTGGAGATGATGAATAAAAGAATACCTTCATTAGCTACAAGAAAGAAACAAGTGGAAAGAAAATTCATGTATCTGTAACTCTTCGGCCTAGTCAGCTGGTTATTGTACGTGAAGATAATTTACCACCCCTCCGATGGCTCCTGGGTCGCATCGAACATATCAATTAACACCTGCATTATATTTTATTGTTGATCCTGATTTAGCAAATGTTTGTCACGTTGGCAGAATTTAGAACAGCTACGGCGGCACTTCCTCTAATATTCATTTCACTGAAAGTTAGATCTTTTAAGGCCGCCGGTATGTTCGAATTAATTTAGTATTTATTATTTATTAATTGTTTATTCTTTTATTTATGCAGGCCGACTTGGCTATCTCTCTATTACGGATTACATACAAACAAAAATTATAAACATTTAATTCCAAAATATTCATTAAACAACAACGATTTTATGTTAATGTTATCTGTCCCATGACTGCTATTCACAGCTCGATACAAACATTGCTACTAAGAGCTAGAAACTTATTCTACTAAAATTGACACTGTTGCTAGTAATGCTATAAAAATACACAATTTTGCATAGTAACAATGCCAAATTCAGAAGAAAAATTTAGTAGCGCGATATCGTGCTATGAATAGCTGTCATTCTTATTTGTGAATATTATTCCTCATAATTATTTATGTTGTGTTGAAAGCACTATGCAAAAGATGCACTGTAACAAATAATTAAAGAGCAGTATAGTGTTAAAATCAAATCAAAAGTAAAGTATCAACGCATCAACAAGGTCGATGAGGTAAAAGAGTAATATTTCTAGCTAAGTTTTTTTGTTCCGGTACACAAATGCATTTTAGTTATAGTTTCTAATTTTTATTGCCAGCTTATACTATATAATATTGCAATGCTTCTCAAACATGAGAAAAATACTTTAAGAAAGAGGTTTGGTCCATTTAGAATCACTGATGTAGCGTATTACGTTACGGACAAATCGAATAACTGACTGAATTCATGACATATATCACAATACACAAATTGATTTCTGATTGGTTTATCTTCTACACTGCATTCATCATATTCCATACGTATATGTACCTGTATGTACCTGCATACATTTATTTCTTTATGTGAATGTACATGAGGGATTATGTATGTGTGAATTGGCACAAACGCGTGGAATTGCGTCGCATCGACGTTGCATGCATGTCAATTTTATTATTTACATATTGCTTTACAGAATTCGTATTTCTTTAAAAGAAATGTGTAAGCTTTTGATTTTAGGATTATAATTGTATTGTTAAAATATAACACCTACAATAAACTAATCATTACCAAGCCGAAAAATCACGAATATAAACTCCGAATATACTACATGGTACAGTCCACGATCATATTACAAACTTTTTGATTTGTAATAATTAGTTTATTGGGAGTGCTATATCCTAACATTACAAATTCTATGAAAAAACCAACATAATCCTGTAAAAAGTGTAAAATACTGGCCGCAGCATGAATCCCAATAATCGAACCGAACGTGCAGTATTCCACTGTATAAATGATTACTGTAGGTACACTGTAGAGATGGAATACATAGTGGTATTTTAGTAACCGCTATTTATAATTCGATAACATTTCGACATTTATTATATAAAATCTGATTTTGTTAATATGTCTTAGATAGCAGGTTATTTAGGCAATAAAAAATAATTTTAAATTATCCAATAAGAAATTGGATTTTAATAACGATTATTAAAAACTTATTCCAACTCTGTTACAGAGGTTACAGTGGAATATTGCACACTTGGTA
Organism: Carabus problematicus; assembly: GCA_963422195.1. Taxonomy (NCBI): domain Eukaryota; kingdom Metazoa; phylum Arthropoda; class Insecta; order Coleoptera; family Carabidae; genus Carabus; species Carabus problematicus. The sequence goes on from OY728586.1 coordinate 8,112,702, forward strand.
CGGGTATTGGAATTCATTCTTTAGGTCAGTACAGGCACCGCTCACTTAACGTACGTCCTTTTAACGTACGTTCGATAATATGTACAAGATTATTTACGACACTCTGTCCGTACTACGTACTCATTATCGGCACGAAGGTACATCACATAACACAAACTCACTCAAATCCGTCGGAAATACACTCAAAATACACCGTCCGCACTTACCGTACCGAAATTTGTGTACGTTAAGCGAGCGCTGCCTGTATTGAAAAGTGTTACAATTTTGTTTGGATCATATTATTTATTGAAATATTTCACAGAATTTGTATTATTAGGATGTAGCATCCGCAATAAATCAATCATTACTTAGAATATGATATAACATGTTTGTACAAATAAAGGTAAGTTATGTTGAAAAAACTACATTTTTTCTTATTTCATTTCTATTGAAATCTCGCGAATTATTTGTGCATAGGAATAGGTTGTTGATCTTTCGATTGTATTGTTACTGTACACTGTGCGTATTTAAAACCTTTTAATACACAGCGGAGAAACATTAGACAATACTAATTAAAAATAAACAAGTTGTAACATGCCAATAAAGATGTATAAAACATCATTAATTTATGTTACAGAATCCATCAAAATGAGCGTGTTTATCGTAAAAGTCGAATAAATAAACGAGCATAAACATTCCAAACAATTTCGCTAATGAAAATTATTTTCACATTTAAAATATGGAACATTATTACATAAAATGCAGGATATCTAGATGCCCTATTTCGCTGGAAACAAAGCAATAAAGCTGTCATAATTTATATCTTTTATTGTACAATTTTTGTAGAATTAAATATAAAGTGATAAATCATATACCGTTTTCCTGAATAGTCCGCGCATAACGGAAATCTTTGTGGAATGTAAAAATCCATGAAATAACAGACGCCATTGTTGATAGCTCACGTGCATTCAGATGGAAAGATTCTAAGTTATATTCGTATTTCGATAAAATGTGAAGTGAATGTACAATTTTAACTAACAAAAGATCCAGAATTAATTTAAAACTGTGGCCACGTGCTTTTAATAGGCCAAGTTTCAATCATGTTGGATATAAAGAGAATTTTTTAATAAAGCTTTGTTTTAACTAAAGATTAAGTTATTACAGATTCTTAGGAGCAAAGGAGTTAATTTATAATAAATGCAAATAAAAACGGAGTGGCAAAAGCTTCGGTAAGAGTATGTCGTATTTCTTGGTACTTAATTGGGAAGGTTATACTGGGAATATTGGTTATTTGATGCATGCAACGACGGATTAGGTTCTTTACCGAACTAATTGGAAATTTGAATGCATCGGAAATTGGTTTGACGAGAAAGTTAAATGAATCCTTTACTGATACGAAAGTTAGGATTCATGGAGACAGAAAATATTCCGAAATTATAAATGAATTCTCTAATGATGAAAGACACGAATATTTTATGAAATATAATACTTTTCATATTCATAATTCTTATTATTTCCACTCTGTGGATATAATATTACTACAACAAATCATAAAATAACATAAAAACAAACTATGTACGTCTAGTACTGTAACACAGAAACCGGTTTTTTATTCTAGATATCATCTTTATAATCTGTGTAGTATAAAATACATTATATAAAATAATAATTACACAATATTTCTTAGACTATTTCCAATTGTAATTCACCCCTCAGTCTATTAACTAAAAAAGTTGTTCAGAATTAATATATACATATATATATATATATATATATATATATATATATATATATATATATATATATATATATATATATATATATATATGTATATATTAATTCTGAACAACTTTTTTATTTACTCTTTTGCTGCAAAATGTATTGTTCAGAAGTAATCACAATATTTCTATATTTACATGTTAATGCCCTATGTCCCAGATTTCTTGGGACACCCGGTATATATATATATATATATATATATATATATATATATATATATACAGTGAACTTCGCTTATAACGAACCTCAAGGGACCGACGAAAATAGTTCGCTATAAGCGAAGTTTGTAATAAACGATAAACATCAGAAATTCATTTTTTTATTAATGCATAGGTACATGTTTCAAGTAGGTACATAATATGAAGAACTGTTTTGCAAAACTAGACAAATCCAGATTTGTTCAAAATTGAGTTAGATATTGTTTTTAATACATATACATTGTACACTAACAATAGTTTTTATGAATCTTATTTGAAAAAATCGTTCATTTTACTTTTGTTTATATTTATTAATATTTTATATTATTTTTATTTATTTAAAGTAAGAGCTTCGCGTGTTTTCTTCGAAATTGTGTAACTCATAATTGTAGGTACTTCTTAACACATTAAATACAGTGAACAGGGGCGGACAGGCTCTGTTCTGCTGAAATTTCCGCATGGGCCGTTCCAATCGCGGGAAGGTCCGATAATTTTTTTCATACAATTAACCACATATACACAAGAACCGCAAGAACTGTTACGGCGACCCAACATATGCGGAGTTGAAAGATTTCGAGGAATCCCCTGATTATTTGGTAAAATGCCGTTTTAAGTTCGTTATAACCGAAAACTTTTGCGATTATAACAAAAATTAAGGTTCGTTATACCCGAAAGTTCGTTATAAACGGGTTCGTTATATGCGGAAAAAATAACACACGTTTAATGATGCTTTAGTTCGTACGTTATAGATTGGTTCGTTATAAGCGAAAGTTCGCAATAAGCGGGTTCGTTATAAGCGAAGTTCACTGTGTATATATATATATATATATATATATATATATATATATATATATATATATACCGGGTGTCCCAAGACATCTAGGACATTACTTCTGAACAAAAGTATAAATAAAAAAGTTGTTCAGAATTTATGCCCTTTGGAAAAATTTCTGCGGACGCCCGTGCATATATTACGACATAGGTATATGAGCTACATGCATCAGTGTCTTCTAGTTTAAAAAAATAATTATTTTATTTGAAAAGTATATTTCACAGCCCGGCTGCTGAATTGATCAAAACCGCTGTGTGTGTCATCATTGAGCGGAAGCCGAATCGGTACAACACTCTGTGTGTTTAATCGTCGAGCGGCAGCCAAATCGGCCGACGATTCGGCAGAAACCGCTGTGTATGTAACCGCCCGTAGGGACCCTACACAAATCGGGGCCCGAGTCAAAAGACCCTCCTGACCCAGCCCCTCTGATAGGGCCTGTTTGTCAGTAATACAATTCTCTAACCGCCCACCAGTTCCTCAGTTACTTAATTTAACGCAACTGCAAAATACAGTAAAGGCTGATTTATAATGAAGTAAGGTATAAGGTAACGCAACTGCGGTCAGGTAACGCAGAAGTTGAACCAGTGGCGAGCTATGTATCGTTTTATAATGAAAAGTAACGCTGCAACGCAAGCAGCAACGCGGGAAGCGAAACGCAGAAGTTGACGATCTCTCATCTTTCTGCGTTACTGCTCTACCGCTAGCCAATCAAAAGACAGTGGCTTCGGCGTGAATACAGCAATCTGCTTTATCGAACAACAGCTGTCATTAGGTTGGTGTAGTTTTCATCTTGATTTTTATTCTTGTTTTCATTATTAAGTGCAAAATGGACATGAAACTTATAGAATTAGTGGAAACACATGAGATATTGTACTACATATAAATATATGATAAAAACACGCTAATATTTATTTTCGTATCGAGAAAAGAACTATAGTTAACATTCCAATTTCACCATCACTAGAGTTCATGTTTAATATAACAAATAATTCAGTTAACCACAAATTTTAACCCAAAAGTATGACAACTGTCAAATTGGATTGCCGCCCAATACGATCTCTGATTGGGTCACAGTTCCGCGTTACTTTTTATTATAAATCAACTTGAATGTCTTGCATTACTTCTGGCTATACCGCTTACCTTGCTGCTTGCCTTACCTGCTACCTTATTTCATTATAAAGCACGCCTAAGCACCTCACCTAACGCTACCTCGAATAACGCTGAATCGATATAACGTGGTTTTCCTTGAACTAAAAAAGCGCTAAATTTACGATAAGTTTCAGTAAATATATGTAGTTAAATTTATCTTTTTCTTCATACAGCATAAGTAACACTTAATTAATTATTAATGAGATCCTTAAGGCTGATGCTACTAAACTAAATATTATCTAATACAACCTGCTCTGTCGAAGTCATAGATGCGCAGTAAAGTGCGTTTTACATCTATCAAACTTCAAATTATTTAAATTTGACCATCTTGGCCTTGAAAAAACGGACAATACCTCACGAATTGAAACAAGGATAAATAAATTTGAAGTATTTCACATTAGTTCATGGTCACTGACGGAAACATGAATTTGACGTTTGTTTGATGAAAATGTATAACTTAATAAAGGACAAAACCCCTACCGCCCACCATGAAAGCTCAAACGCCCACTAGTGGGCGGTAGGGACCAGGTTGACTACCATTGCTCTACGGGCGGTTTCACACACAGCGGTTTCTGCCGACTCGTCAGCCGAGTCGGCTTCTGCTGTAACATTACACACACAGCGTGTTGTGCCGATTCGGCTTCCGCTCGACAATGACACACATAGCGGTTTTGAAAAATACACACCGATGCGCAGAACGAGTGTGCAACAGTCTGCAGTGAAGTTACAAAATGGACGACGATTTGCGATTTCTGACACTTGTGGCCCTTATCTATTTAAGATTAAAAAGAAAAATCAAGAGGAAGCGACGGATGTGGGTTCATCCTATTGTTGATAATCGTTTAAGAAAAGGACATTATTACACATTATTTTCCGAAGTAAGACAGGATGACGAGAAATTTTTTAATTACACCCGCATGTCAATGGCGTCGTTTGAAAATAAATTAAATAGAATATTAAAATTTCGCCCTAACTGGCCAATATCATATATCTTTGCATCTACAAATCAATAAATACACTCCTAACTTATTTAAATTTTCTATTTTGTCTTTCTGTCTATCTTTAACGGAATATTTAAACCATATTTACGTAATAAATAAGATATTGTCGGAAATTGTGCCAAAATATGTTAATGTAAAATATTTGGAATCTTGATTAATTGTAGTAATAGGGTAAATAATTTTAAATAACCGTTTCTTGTTGTAAATAGCAATAATGTTATTAATCATATTAACATTAAAACCATTGTTAATAGCAATAATTTTAATAATAATAATCAAAATATCTTATTTATTACGTAAATATGGTTTAAATATTTCTCTAAAATCAACATCCAATTAAAAGATATTATATTTAATACATATTTACTTATTCATTTTCAAAATACTAAACAGTACGGTGCTAATAAAACAATAAATCTAAAATATGTAAGTACATGTATAGGTAAAACCGAATTGAAATATTTCTAAACTCCATGTTTCGTCACAAAACGCGCGTAAAACCGATGTATGTGGAAGCGTTCATACAAAACAACGTTATCAAGAGTCGCATCAGCAATAAAAACGTGCGCGTTCCTTGGCATAAACGAGCTGTCGAGACGGCTCCTCAGCCGCCAGACAATACTTGCAGCAGTGTGTGCTTTGCATCATTTGCAAACACAGATACACGTGCCGATTCGGCAGAATACTCGACTGACGAGTCGGCAGAAACCGCTGTGTGTGAAACCGCCCTACAGCAAGCGCGTGTAGTCAAACAGTTGTAAACTAGGAATGTATACAGACATACCTGCCTGCAGCTCATCGACGTATGTCCAAGTCTGAATATATCACAAATTATTATTTATCAAGATTCACTTTTAAAATCCTAGGTGCCTAGGTCGCAAATAAAACAAAAAATTTCAAACAATTATGAATACATTTTCTTCTCTTAACAAAAGCAAAGCAGACTAAGCCGACCAAAATGCACTGATCTTCTTTTGTGCAATTTTTAATTAAAAAATATTTTTTTCTCCAATGGGCTTACATAACACTGGGGAACAGAGTTTTCGTTGAGTTAAATCTAACACTTGCCTTTTATTAGCTTTTGGGTGGGGAATCCAAATATGACTTCAAATTTTTTCTATCACGTTAATTTTTTATGATACAGAGTGTCCTCCAAAAAACATAAAAATTGTATACAGAATGAAAATAAAGAAATATAGGTACTAAGAACTAAGCCGACTATAAATGCATTGATATTCTTTTGTTCAATTTTTAATTTAAAAATATTTTTTTCTCCAATGGTCTTACATAATTTTTCAAAATAAAAAATATGGAAAAATATTGTTCCATTTCCTACATATGCACGAAAATTTTGAATGCAGTTGCGTAGAAAATAACGCAGAAAAAAAATAAAAACTGAAAAAAAATTGGAAAATCTTTTTTTTCTCAAGTACGAAGAGAAATTTGGAAAATTAAAACGTACCTTGCACAACTAGACCATAACACGTATCTGTAGAAAAAATTTCATAAAAACCCGTTGGGTAGTTTAGGAGATCTGGGTGGAACAAAAAATCTCGTACGAGCGAGCGAGCGGACGAGCGACATACATACGGACATATGTTGTCATAGTCATTTCGTGATCCAGGGGGTCTGTCCGGGATTTCTGTGCAAAAATTTTTGAAATCGGAAGATGCTACAGACATCGTACCGAACACTATAGCTCTTCGACAGGAGGTCGATGAGCTAAAAATAACTACATATTAACAAGTTGACAGCGTGATCCACACTGTACACGTTACATATATTTGTATACTCTACTTTTACTGTGAAACGTTTAATTGTGATTAATTTTCACGCTTACAATACTGAATTAATTAATTTCTGTGATATGAATTTTACTGTTTATAACATGTTAATATTTATTTACATTTATGCAATGTAATACACCATGCAAGGTATGAACTACCCGTGTGTCCAATACATATTTCATGATGCCGAATTAAAATATGTGTTATTTTCATTGCATTGCGTATGTAAAACTAATTACATTTGGTTATTTCGGTAGTATGAACTTATTGGAGTTATAACTAGAAGTTTCGACGTTTGATGATAAGTTATTGTGCGTTATTTTAGAACGTAACAATAATGCTACTTTTTACTATCACTGTGATAAGTTTTTTTTTTTTCTTAATGCAACATTTTGATGAAATATACAGCTTAACAATTTGGTTAAAATAAAACTGTTAAAATAGACAGTAGGTATTAAACCAAGAATTGCAACGAAAAGCATTGCACAGCTGTAAAGCCCGTTTAACATTTAAGCAATGCAATTTAATGCGGTGCAATGCAATACGTATTGCTGCAATGCCACGGAATTGCATTGCATGACTGTTTTACACCGTGCAATATTTTTACTGCTATTTTTGATTTAATACCAAGCACCTATTTTGATAGTTCGATTATAACCAAATTGTTTCGTTGTAAACTTCATCAAGAAAAAAAGCTTTTATGGAAGTGATAATAAAAAATCTGGTGTGGGCACCACACTACTTTCTTATACTCAATTTAAATTGGCAGATATTTGACATTTCAAATGTGTATTTCTATAAATATTTTGTCTTCATTTTGTTTTCATAGCATATATGATATTTTAAATACATGGCAATATATAAATACATTATACTCAAAATTGTATAAAGATAGACGAAAAATGTATAGTATATTTTTTCTTCGCAATAATATTCGCTACAACTTTTATTTGAAAAATTTTTACGTATCGTTTTTTGTTTTCAAAATAATTTGAAAATTACAATTTTTGTGTTCAGTAAACTTCCTCTTCCGGTTTTCTAATTATACCCAATATCTAATCAGCTCTTCGCCAATCCCAAAAACTTTTAAATAGAAAGTTTCATTACTCTAGCTTTCTTCGTTTTTGAGATAATGAACATACGGCCACACATACATACATACATACATACATACATACATACATACATACATACATACATACATACATACACACAGCCATCATTGAGAAAATAGTCAAAACGTATTCAGGGGACCTCAAAACGTGTATTTCCATCAAAATCTCGCAATCGAAATTTTTCATGATTCCTATACTTTCCTTATACTATGTATAAGAAAGTAAAAAAGTAGCATTATTATTATGTTATAAAATAACAGATAATAACCTATGATCAATTGTCAAACTTTCCGAATTACAACTCCAATAAGTTGGTACTACCGAAATAAACAAAAAAGTAACTGCGCGCGCAATGAGAATAGCGCATGTGCTAATTTGGCAATACAAGCTTCATTGCATTGCATCATGCAATTTGCATGACCGTTTTACATTAGGCCAGTGATTCTCAACCTTTTTTTGTCGCGGCACACTTTTAACGATTTCAAAATTTGACGACACAAAAAGAAAAAGATAAGTTTAAAAGTTATTTACTTTACGATAGATGGGGCAAGATTTCAGTATTGAAATATATTTAAACTCGCTTGTTCGGCGGATTACTATAAAATTTGGCGACACACTTTAAGAATTTGACGGCACACAAAAGTGCCACGGCCCAGTGGTTGAGAATCACTGCATTAGGCAATTTGTATGGCGCACATGCGCAGTTCACGCCTTGCGCTGTGTATTGCATTGCATTGCACAAATGTAAAACAGGCTTTATGCCAACCCTACCCTACCCTACCCTACCCTACCCTACCCTACCCTACCCTAATGTACCTCACCCTATAAAAAATCATGCAATGCAAATAGTCGGAATCGCAATTATGTGTATTGTATTGCACAAATGTAATGGGATTTATTCGTTAATTTTGACTAATGCGTCATATCAACATTTGAAAAGTAATCTTTGTTTTGATTGTAAATTATATTAGTAACTTCGTAATGTGGTCGCAGATAATAACTATATTTCTTGATGGCATGAATCCATTTATTGATGTTTGAAGTGTCAATTCATGATAATTATGCTAAACTGCGCAGGCTCATAGAATAAGGTTACCATAATACTTGCGACCTAAACCGGTCAGGGCTGACGGGGTAAGGGTGCAATAAAATTAACATGAATATGGTTTTATTCATGGAAATAACTTATTTTTCTTCCATTATATTATATTTTTGTGTCTTCTTCAACTGTTGCGATAGTCCCTTTCGTATTATTAAAATATTAGTAAAATTCAGTGCACGATAATTAACAATTTTTCAATTATGGAGTAAAAAATTTTTTATTCGCGGAATAATTGAACGATAGATCTAAACCTTGTTTCTTAATTAGTTTCTGCTCACCGTCTACGCCATATGGCATGACGTTTTATGTATTTTTAATAAATTTTTCATAATTGAGAAAATTTCTCATTGAATTTTAAGATGTTAACTTAGTTAGGTAACTATTTTGTATTTGAGATTGTAATTCCATTCTTATATTTATTGTGGTTTTTTTCAGATGTTATGTTACGTTTTTCTGCTTTGATAATGACCAGAATCACATGGTCGAAACGTCAGCAATAATGTTATTTTGCTAAATATATACAGTTCTCTACAACCAGAACCTCAGTCAATTATTCCAACCTTACGGATAGAATATTCCTTTTTCATAATATAATGTATGACACTTTACAAATGATTTAAAATATAAAAATTGCCATTTATCTTTTAGTCTAGAATATACTTTCTATTTCTTGACCGGGACATTTAGCTTTTCAAACGGGACCACCGGGACAGAGTGATCAAACTGGTAACATGTCTCGGTAAACCGGGACGTATGGCGACCCTATCGTAGAGATACTTACGTAGATATACATAGCATACAGCTTAAAAGAAATTGTGTATAGAATTATGTACACAATTCTGCACAGAATTATGCATCGTGTCATCAGGGCTTAAGAGGATACGAGCGCTATGTACTTGAATACATATGTTCCGATTATAAAGTCAAGATGATTCGAAAATTTTCACCAGTTCGATCTCAACATCAGTGAGTACAACGAAATTCTGACGTTAATAAAATTATTCTCAAGTACATATATCCACTATAGTCAGGTTTTGCGGATGACTAGCTTTCAGATGCAAAAATAATTTCTATCTTCTATTTACATGGAACAGTTGATGCGTAACTCTGTTCAGCCGGGTACGTGTCTGTATGTATGTACAATAGAGGACATGACGTATAACAACCTGATAAAATGAGTGACGGACGCATAGGGAATTTTATTGCTGTGAAGTTCGTAATGTGATTTTGGTCTTTTGTTGGCAAACGTGTTGTGTGATGCTCTTTAGCTGAAATATTTATGCCATTTCATTCACGTTCGTAATTGGATTTAATTGTTTCCGTGCTATGTATTTGTACGTCTATGTATGGTTGTCAATCTATGTACATACATGCGTTATATGTGTACGTATGCTTCTTTACATATATGTATAGGCCTATGTATACATGTGTAAGCCTATGTATTTATACCTATATGTGTATATTTTATACAGAATCATATACATACATGCATGTAGGTGTAGGTGTGTTTCAGATGAACGCTTACATTAGCACGCACTCTCAACGTGGTTAACAATACAAATATGTACGCTTCTGTTGCTCTGCTATTTACTGTCAACAACACCCACTCGCCTATCGTTGTATTATATTTGCAAGGAGAAAAAAATATCAACCATAGTCTGAAATTTATTTGTTTCACTCTTGCATATTTAATCATATTAAAATTTTTCATGTTGTAATAATTTCTTTTGTCCAAACTTCAAACTTGATAATAATAATTTCATCCGTGTAGGTTGGAATATCATGACTTGACAGGGTCAAGATGTGTTTTTTTATATATTTGATATACCTTTGACTCTGTGATACAATTTAGATGTTGTATTTTCACATTTCCTTGCTTTGAGAATGGCCACAAGCCACATGGCCGAAACGTCAGCTTTTTAAATACTTATTAAAATGCTTTGAATTTTTACTGTTCTGGTTATCTTGAACTACCCGTCCATTATTCCAACCTACACGGATGAAATTATTATTATCATATTAAAATTTTGACAATGAAAGCGATAATCATTGATTTAAACGAACAATACCAATTCGGGATTTTGGCAGTAGATTACACATTTCATAAGACTAACATCGTATAACGTAGTTTTAGAAATCCTATAGTTTAGCTTATAATATGGTTCGGTTGTATAGAACGCACAATGTATTGGAAGTTAACAATATTCTTCATTAAAATTATCCTCATCCACCGTTCAGTATTCTAGATATTTTATTCTTCTAACGCGACCAATGTCGCTGTCTACTGGGAGGTCTGCCAAGACCTGTAACTTGTGAAGTGAGAAATAACCAGTTGTTTGAATTGCGTAAAGATTCCGTACGAAGTTCCGGGCAACCACGATCGAATTGAAGTGTCAATGTAAAGTTGCAACGCCATTTGGGCTCTTACAATCTTTTGTAACTACCAACTCACACAGTTGTACAAACAAAAGCCAACCAGCAGTTAAGAGTAAAGGTGAAATAAACTTTACTCCTTCATCTAGTATTACTTAGAGTTCCATTTCATAATTTTGTGTATGTCAAATGACACTCGAACACTCACCCCTCTCAATTCGTACACACATTGTTAAGTTGTTGCAGATAAAAACAAATAAAATCTTACAAAAAACAGAATTTTTTTTCCTGGAGAAAAAACAAAAATAAAATCCAAGTTTACTCCGCCAGGAACTAAATAAGCTACCATTAGAACAGAGCATAGCAGAGCAAATTAAAGGTAGGTACAAGTTAAAAATGATGTGAGTTAGACTGAGTTAAAACAAAACACTGAACTCAGATTGCATTTTATTTAGGCGGAAATACCGTTCCTGTGTGAAAAACAAACCGGAAACAAGAGTATCTTGCTAGTGGAAGTGCCATGTGCGTTCGTGTGCTGATTCATTAAAACTAACAGGGGCAAAAATGTTCTTTCCAGAAATAAATGAATGTTATGCATCAGACCCAGAATTAAAAATTCATTGTAATGACGTATTTATTTGTTTTTTAAAACCATTTTTATAAATACCTCTGATGTGTGGATATTGTATTTCTCACTTACATTTCTGCCGATAACCAAAGATTTATGATCCACTAACTTTTAGTGTTTATATAATACATCTAAAATTAAATCCGGCTTATGAGTTATGACAGTTTATATGTTAGCAAATGCTAAAACAACTTTCATAAACAAACCATCCTTTGAATTCGTGTAAAATATTGAATGAATAATTGTTTCTGAAATAATTAATTGTTTGAAGTTTTACACAGTTTAATAACTATTTTCATTATTTATGTTACGGAATACGTATCAAATTACGGCATAAGATTCCCACGGAATTTCTGAAATAGTATTCTTCTACTTACTAAATGACTAATTTCGCTTTGAAACTCGAGATATGGATCGTTTAGCTTGCGAGACAATAAAAGTTACATTCAAGAGCAATGAAATAGAATTCCTACATTTAAATTTAATATCATATTATACTTAATATATGTATTTTAGACGAAATACCTTAGTTGAAGTGTAAAATGTATATTCGGGAACAGGATGCCAAAATATTTTGAAACTATCAAATAACAAATATGCCATCTTCAGGAAGCTATTATGTAATTTATTTTTTGAAGATGATGATATCCTCGAAGTTAGCTTCGTCTTTCCGCATACATTCGTCTAATCTTTCAACGTATATTTACCTTATCGCAGCGTACAATCTATACTGGAATGTTTTTTTTCGGGATGATGTGAATACGAAAATAATTAACACAGCATCCATTGGCACACTGGTAATATGGGACATCGCACTATTTTGCAACCAACTGGTCTCATTTAATTACGAAATTACCTTGGTACTCAGTCAAAAAAGTGACAATGGAGAACTTGCATATACAAAATAATACATAACATGAAGAAATAAACAATTTTAATTCATCAATTAGCAGTGACTTCTATTTTAAAACAGCAATATTTCAATTAAAAATGACGTGCAAGTTCCTCATTATTATATAGCTACTCATCCATTACGATTAAAAAAGAATGGGCCGATAACGCCTGACAATGAATTTATTATTAAATGGCATACAAAAAAACAAATATGGCAATAGTAACAATTCTCCACGTTACACTGTTACCAAGAGAAATGAGTTTTAAAATCGTCTGTTTCCCTGCCGCAACGGCATTCCCTGTTCATATACATATGTACAGAGACGTATGATATGGTAATGATCAAATATTGAATTAATGGAGAGCGTAAGTTACGGATTAATTATCATCACTATTCAATATTGCCATTAAACCTCGATGCAAAATGAAATTTGATTAGTAAGTAATTAATATCGTACATCGTTACAGCATTGTTGTTACAGCATCGTTACAGCTTAAATTGAACTAACCGCAAAAAAAAAAACATAACATATAGAGCTGGGATGGCAAATAAGATTAAACTTATATGCCTAAATAAAGCTGCTAATTTTGGTTTAATAACCGCCTAGCCAACATATGCAACGTGCCAAGTTCGGCTCTCCAGCCTCCTATTTGCCATATTCAGTGACCAGTTCGCCGATAATTATTTTTTGTAGATTCTGCGAGTCGATTATTCAGTCAAAAGTAGAACAATTTGCTTCCGACTAGCCAAAATTTAGCCGAGTTTAAAAACATCCCCTTTCTCTTCGCTAGCAGTAATTTTAAAATACAGTTACTGGTTGTTAAGAAATTTCACTGGATATATTTAAACAACATTTATTTTTGAACGACATTGGAAAAATCGATAGAATGTCGGTTCAACTCAGTAACTAATACCGCTAACAGACAACTTTTAATATTATTATAGGTATGTATTACATATGAGACTCGACGAACTCGAACTCGACACAACATTAAAATACCTATTCCATGATTGATTTTGTGATACACCAGTTCGTATATTTGATGTATAGTATTTCGTGTGCGTGGGACCTATTGTTAACAACTTGGAATTTACGTCACTCACGTAGAAATTCAGCACATAGAACATCAAGTCATATGATTGGCTTCTAACCTTTCACACCCTATATTCCAATAATCACTCTACGAAAACATTTGCTCCCTAATGCATTACAAGCACAATAGAACAAATAATGAACCTTGACATTAACGCCATGCATGCGTAATACTCCTAACCTTAACAAAATGGTTCAGCCTTAAGACTAATCACTCATTCTTTATATAAATCCCTGTTTTGTTATATTTATCGTTCATTTCGTACATATTCACACAATAACTCTTGTATCATTCCCTTCTTTTCTCCTGCACACAAATAAATTACCGTTGAGCGCAGGGCCGGTTCTGCCTATTGTGCAAGGTATGCACCGCACACGGGCGGCCATAATAAGGGGGCGGCCAAAATCTATTAATTGTGATTATTCTATCGATTATACAATTTGTCTCAGTGACTACAAGACACAGCAAAATTCACATTGGGAAATTCTATAAGGATCCACTATTGCCTTGACCTGTATATTCTTTCTGAGGGGCCAAAACAAAAGATTTAAAACAGAAATTTACTTTAGTCAAATACTTTCCGTATTACATAATTATTTAAGAAAATGTATTTAAAATACACCCACCCCTCGCTATACGGCCGCTCTTTATACGGCATTTCGCTATACCTGTCTTTTTTAATTATGGCACCTGTTCGATCTACGGCCCACAATGTTTTGTTATACGGCCAAAAAATGCTTGATTCGTTATACGCCATGTGCATTACATTTTTAAATACTTAACAATGTATACAATAGAAGAAAACATTCAAATGATAATATGAAATTTAACGGGTAACAGTTAACTTTTATACTTAATATTATTTATGCAAGGTAATTATTATACCATATTATTTATCCATAAATACTATTTATTTGCAATAATATTGATAGAATAGTGTGTAGTTGAATTGTGTCAGCAAATTCTAAAAATATCTGCAGTAAATTTGATTAATTCAAGTACCTACTGTTTCATTTGTGACAATCACATTTTTAAATACAGACACAGCAATAGTTGATTCTTCCCAATGTTAATTTTGCTGTGTCTGGTA
This sequence comes from Carabus problematicus, assembly GCA_963422195.1. Lineage (NCBI taxonomy): Eukaryota > Metazoa > Arthropoda > Insecta > Coleoptera > Carabidae > Carabus > Carabus problematicus. The sequence goes on from OY728586.1 coordinate 8,127,723, forward strand.
ATCACTGAGACACACTGTATAATCGAGCGATCGAAACTATTTGTCCTTGCCGCTTTGTTCTGATTTTTTGTTTGCCGCATCGTTGTCATACTGACTACGATTGACAAATCACATTGGCGTTCAGTTAGCTTTTTAAAAATAAAAAATTAAGAAACAACATTTAAAAAAATTATGATAATAAATATTCAAAATACCTTCCTTCATTCTCAATACATTTATTTAATGTAGTCTAATTTCAAAATTACTTAATATCTGCCAATAAAAATGAAAACACAAGCAGTCACTGATTCAAAAACACGTGTTTATTGAAATGGCGGTAACGTAGGCAACAAATCATAATTTTATTTCGGTGGGATCGTAATATGGAAATTTTCAAGTCACGTGACGATCAATATATCTCGATCGCTCTGTACTTTTGTACTGAAAACTTAAATTATATATTTTAAGTTTTCTAATTTTTTATTTTACTAATTGGAGAGAGGCGGCCAAATAATGATTGCACACAAGCGGCCAAATATCTAGAACCGGCCCTGGTTGAGCGTTAACTTGAATATAAAACAGTATCGAATCAATAATTGTTGTGTAACATAGTATATTATTTGTATGTATATATTTAATCTGGTTTCAGAATAAATCTAGCAAACATCTTTTTCTTATTTCTACCGCACACCATCATGTCAGCACCATCGCAAAGATAAACTACGTGAATAAAAAACGTTAACCATAAAACGGGACCACTAAAGGTTCCTGTGAGATAAACATGTGTGCGAACCGCCATCTGCCTAATAATCCTTACATATATTTCTCTCAGTTGTTAAATAATTCGTATAATCCTAACGAGAGACCCGCAAAATATTTGCGGAAGACATGAATGATAATAATCAAATTCAACAGAGATAATAATAATAATTTATAAAAACACATGTATTTCTGCAACACCAATGTTTATGTGTTTAACCTTTTAATAAATGACCATGACTGGCGTTGATGTCTGTGGATTTTATTTTGATGACATTGTAGTTATGTTGCAATTAGTGGTGACACTTACAGAGTTTATAGTGTCTGCCATTAGTGAGGTGTGTCAGAGATAAACAGCCAGTATATTAAACACGAAATTGCAATTATTGGTCAGCAACGATATCATATATTTTTTAGCTCATCGACCCCCTGGTACACGAAATGACTATTACTATAATAGTATTATTGGAGATTTTCTTTATTTAAAATGTAATATTGAGAAGGAAAGTGTAATATTGAGAAGGTAATTATATAATCAGTAATGGTTGAAATAATTGACTTAGTTCAAGATGTTGTGAACTGTTTATTTCGTATAAATATCATAAAGATGATCACAGTAAATCAGATAAATAATATTGTACTTACTAATGATTTTTGTCTTTTATATTCATCATGCTCAAAGGGAATAAACACACTAGGACGAATACAGCAGAACTGAACTTGCCTGTAAGACTATATATCCAGTGCGCCCAGTTGACCTACTCATATAAATAAATAATTTGAATACACATGCGTTATAAGTATGTTATTAAAAATATAATACTCCAGCACAACCATTGCTCTTCATAATACACTTAAAAATATACATATTCAAAATACACTATTTGTCGTAAAACATTTATAACTTATTTTACAATTATACGATAAAAAAAAATTTTGTCACAGGAAACAAATAGTTTGCAATTTTACATTTTTAAACATATGTATTAGAAACCATTACTGAGGTTTATGTGTTAATATAATTTTGGATTCAATATATTTCTTTCTTAAATATAATAAAATATCCGCTTACAAAATTTAAAAAACATAATAGGTCGTCAACGACTGGGTTTAAATGAATTAAAACTGTATTTTGTCTCAATAATATATCCATCTTAGATTGATTATTCGGTCAAAAGAGCAACGTGTTAATTGTAAACTTCTTATTTCCCGTAGGATTGGAATAAATGATCATACAGTTCAGATGTAAAGAACTTTGAATAAGAAAGAAAATTGTAGAAAATACTGACGTTTCGACCTTGATTAAGATCATTTTCAAAGTTAAAAAGAAACAAAATTATAAAACATTTGGAAGCCAAACATGAGATAATAATAATACAAAATATACAAACCTATTGTTTGTATATTTTTGGCGTTTGTGTATTATTATCTCATGTTTGGCTTCCAGATGTTTTATAATTTCGTTTCTTTTTAACTTTGAAAATGACCTTAATCAAGGTCGAAACGTCAGTATTTTCTACAATGTTTATACTTGAACCACTGAATAAAGTTCTTTACATTTGAACTGAATGGTCATTTATTCCAATCCTACGGAAAATAAGAAGTTTACAATCAATAATATATCAATAACTCACAACATATATAAAAACTATCTGAACCAAAAGACAGTTGCTCTCTGTCAACAACACGATAACACTGCATATTTAAGAAAATATTAATGTATGATATATTCAGACTTGGATATATAGCGATGAACTACAGGCATGAGTGTCACTATTCAATTTAGTTTCTTATTATAATCCTCAGTGGATTTGCCCGTACGGATGCATTTGTATCCATTACGAACATTAGTGAAGGTTTTATCGATTAACGATAAATATCGATAAATATGCAATTGCTCGACGAATTCTTTCTTGAAAGTATTGTAATATTTTTTTTTTGTTTCTCTTGTGTAAATGAGAATGAATTTATTTTGAAAAGATCAAAACGTAATGGTGATTATCGATGATGTTTTTTGGGTAAAATTTTTGTTCTTGAATGTAAACTGCTGCTAATAAATGCTGACGCAAGCTTGATCGATTATGCAAACTTGATTCTCTACATCCGGAGTTTCATTCCACTAATAACAAATCCTTGCTTGCGTGTGTGTGTGTGTTTCAGGGTAAAAAGTTTCTTTAGAAGTGCGTTTAAACGTCCGTTTTTTATTCCCTGTGTGTTGACTTGTGCCTACAGCTTCATACTACCGGCTGTTGTACTGTCAACATGGCTTTTTCAATGAACGAAAGTTTTTTTGGTTCTAGAAAAACATGCATAATTGCCTGCCTTGACATTCTGACAAATGACTACTGGACTTGAACGGATCGTCCGCTATTATTCTCTTTTAAAATAACACGAACATTTTTCCTTTCATCCGCGGAAGCAGTGGAAAAAATATAAACAGCCAATTGATTTTTTGGTTATTATATAGCACCTTTGTACTTTCTTTTTTAATGTTGTTGTGCAATTATTCGTATTGATAGCAATCTTGTAGTTGTATTTCTTCTACACATCAATCCAAGTATATAATCGAAATTCGTTACAATTTCTACTGTTGACACTGACTTAAGTTTTAGTCTTAATAGTTGAGATTTTTAAAACTAAAGCGATTATTTGATTAATCCTATAAATATTTATGTTCAGTGGATCATGTACAGAGCGATCGAGATTAACTGTCCGTGCCGCCTCGTTATGATTTTTTGTTTGCCGCCTCGTTTTCATACTGACTACGATTGACATAACACATTGGCGTACAATTAGTTTTTTTTTTTTAAGAATTAAAAAACAACATTTAAATAAATTGTTGATAATAAATGTTCAAAATACCTTCCTTCATTCTCAATACATTTATTTGATGCTATGATATTATTACCGTAGGATATTCTATTCCAATTTTTCAATTATAATGTAAACACCAGTAATACATGTGTGCCGAAAGTTCCGAATAGTTAACATGCGAGTAGCACAAGTGACAAATGTTAACAGATCATGTGTCATAGCAGTTACTGTAACATTACAGTGTATTCTGAGTTGGCTCTGACAGTGCTATTTAGATGTGCTGACTGGCCTGTAACACGTGCCCCTGTGAAGTACAGCAAACTTCGCTTAAATGTACTAATCTATAAGGTACGAACTAAAGTATCGTTAAACGTGTGTTATTTTTTTCTCAAATAACAAACCCGTTTATAACGAACTCTCGGGAATAACGAAACTTAATTTTTATTATAATCGCAAAAGTTTTCGGTTATAACGAACTTAAAACGGTTCTTTACCAAATAATCCTCGAAATCTTTCAAGTGCGCATACATGTATGCAGGGTAGCCACAGTCAAGTCTACTAATCGTAATCAGTTATTCACTGTATTTAATGTGATAAGGAAGTACAATTATGAGTTATGCAATTTCGAAGAAAACACGTAAACCTCTTACTTTAAATAAATAATAATAATATAAAATAATAATAAACATAAACAAACGTAAAATAAACATTTTTTTTCAAATAAGATTCTGAAAGATTACATATTGTTAATGTACATATGTATATGTATGTATTACAAAACATAATATGTAACTGAATTATGAACAAATCTGGATTTGTCGAATTTTGCAAAACAGTTCCTCATATTATGTACCTACTTGAAACATGTACCTATGCATTAATAAAAAAAAATGGATTTCTGATAATCACTTATTACGAACTTCGCTTGTAGCGAACTGTTTTCGTCGGTCCCTACAGGTTCATTATAAACGAACTTAATATACGGGTAAATATTTGGTAGTTCATTTTATTTTTTTATCAATCGTTTTCTTTCATATACTGCTGTTGTTTATAAAATACAAATATTAATATTAATATTTTGTATTAACAAGAATATATTTTTATATTCCATAGATTTATAACTACCAAATACAGAGACCTGTCTTCCGATCAATACGGCACGTACCTACCTATAGAGTTAATCAAATCACACCTTTATCTAGGTAATCGCTACAGAAATACGAAGTTGATTCACGTGTAAAGAATGCGCAAACGCAGAACTAGAGGTATCAATATTTTTAATCCGTTCATTTGAAACGTGTCTATAATTTATCGTGTACCAGGGTTAGTTCGATGCTATCTTTCTTCCACCACCTTTTTACTAACACTAGTACTTCACCCTCTTTGCCCCGTTGCAGATTCCCTGTTACTGATAGAGCGCACTTACGTATCAAGCGGCAATGCGAACCGATGGCTTTCGACGCCTCACGTCGGTGAGTTACGGTCGTTGGCTAACAGATATCTTACACCCACACACGCCCGCGACGCCAGAAACGAAAAAAACACATTAAAATATACCGCATGAACTTTTGGTTCAATGACTGCTAACGAAAAAGAATTGTCAATTTTAAACGTATTTACACTATGGCAGAATAATTTACGATTGCTACATATTTGTATTTGCCAATACTACGATTTTCCTACTATAGATGAAATTCCGCACGTATATAGTTATTAATTTAGAAAATAGATTACGTGCGTTTCGTTTATTAAATATCTACGTACGTAGGAGGCCCAACGTATACGTGTAGATTTCCGAGATTCGTCAGACAGGGTAGGAAGATATTTTTACTGCTTGGAGGGTCAAATGCTGGTGCAGTCAATAATCAGAATTCAGGCCGAGGTCATTGCAAAAGTCAACGATCGAGACGAGCAAATAACGGAAGAAGCGTCAATCAGGAAGTTGTTGATACACATGGGGTAATCAACTATTGTGACAGAATGAGTGCTGTATCTCTCACAATTATATACGAGTCAAAAATCACAAAACTCTCAGTGTGGAACATTGTATTGTATATTGTGACATTTGCCCGACTGCTTTAACACAATAGTACTGTGTACTATAATACCGATAATGCAATCCCTACAGCCCTACACAGTACTCTTCGAAATTCAAACAATCCAAAATCTTATGTATAATCATCATATGTCTTGATTTTAAATTGATCTGATGATAATTCATTCCCCATTATATTTCGAGAATAACTTGTAATGCAAATGTGCAAAAACTGCATCGAATAAGCCGAAATTTCATCTCTTTCATTGAATCAGAAGAAAATGTATAATAAACTTTCAACATTTTCACGATATATTAGATACCTACGGACTATAAAATATTTTTTCATGGTAAAAAATGTTTAAAGTCTTTATTGGGACTCAAGCGATGCAGTTTTTATAAAATAATTGTTACAACTTTTGCTCTAAATGTAAGATACCTTATAATATAATAATATAACACATTTTGATGAGATACGAGTACATTATATATAAGAATTAATATTGTAAATTTAAATAATGTATAGTTTTTCTAAATATTGCACATTTAATAATCTAATTGCAATAAACTTTCGTTGATTCGTATTGAGTGTAAAGAAAATATTGAATGTTTGCCAAATGTAACATCATGCGTCCCCTTATCAGCAGCGATATTTGATTACAACAAATTAGAGCACTGATACCATATTTATTTTGAAATAGGTTTTTTTTTAAATATGTTGCTATTTGCCTGGTACTCCATTCATCCTATTAGATGATTTGATAAAACTAATTAATTTCAGTGATATTACCTATTTTATCAGAGTTACGTGTCAGCAAGAAAAAAAAAGAAATGTGACTGTCATAATACGTTAACTCAAGCCCAGTTTCGTTTTCCTAACAACACAATTTTGGATCGCGAAGCATGTTTCTTGGGTCGCGCAGATATGAACCAAAAAAGTTCAATAAAAATCGTTAAATACACGGGATTATTCATTAAATTTCCTTTTGATCGAAAAGTACCTTTGTTATTATTTTTTATATATAAGTTAAAAAAATTTCATTACAGCAAAATGGAAAAAAATGTGTAAATGTGATATGAAGAAAGGTAATGAAAATTTTTTTTTAGATCGCGATTGCAACATATTTCTTGAAATTTACTCGCGGCTTAAAAAAGGTAAGAACCACTGCTATATAGTGTATAGCACTATGTTGATATTTGTAAAGTTATATCAAAGTAAATGTTCTTTTTATAACACCAGCATCGAGTTTGCTTCATTACACATTTATACTATTCCAAGAACAACATTCATGTATCGTTGTATTATAATTAATTGTCTTAAAAAGATTTCTAATACTGAGCATTGCTTGCACTTTACAGTATAGTCACGGCGTAAATATATTCATACTCGTATATGCATTGTACGTTGACACAGCTGTGCACAAGTTCCCAGTTCGCTATTGTAGGTTATGTACGTGTTTAATTAAATGAAATATGAATTACAATGTGATATATGCACGTATTATAGAGGTGCATCAGTTAACGTTGGTGTTCTGTGTAGCAGAAATCTTTCTCATATACCATATATATATATATATATATATATATATATATATATATATATATATATATATATATATATATATATATATATATATATATATATTAACACGTGTACGCCGATATACAAATGTACTTCATTATATCGAGACGTTATTTCAAATGAATACGGAAGGCATATCATTTGAATGAAAAACGAATATACAAATATAGTGTTAGGTATGATTATACATATATTATACGTTTTTGCATTTAACTCGGAGTGTTGAGCTGTGATTTTTATAGCCGAATCCAATAAGTGCGAAGCCCGATTGAATTTTATGCAGCTGACTTCAAGCCACTCTTTTCACAACATTTTCACTAATTTCACATTCATCATATACTACTTTATTCCTAACACGGTATCTTCTAATCACTCCGCACACACCTCTCTATAATCTCATTTCAACCGCAGTTACCCTTTTTTTATTCCGGTTATCTCATACTCAACATTCACTACCATACATGTACATCAAGGATGACACAAGTGCACAAATATAAGCACATAACCTAATGATACATTCCTATTTCTAGTAAACATTACCAAAGCGCCCAAAACTTTTCGACCTGCAACTACACATCTTTCAATTTTAGCATTCATCCGTCCATCTTTCGAAAACATACATTCCAGATACACAAATTCATTAATTTGTTCCATTTGTTCACCATCTATGCTAATTTTGCATTCCGTAATTTCAACCTTCTCAAAAACTAAAATCCTACATTTTGAAACATTCATGACCAAATTCAAACATTTTCCTTGATTACTTCCACTCTCAATCATTCTCGTCAATTTATCCTCTGATTTACCGATAATAACCACATCGTCAGTATATGTTAATGTAGGCACAACGAAATCACTTATCTTCACACCAAATTTTTTACACTCAAATAAAAAATTAAATATGCGTGCCAGTTAACTCTGATAACTTTATTTTTAGAAGAAATTTCATATAATATATGTTAATACATATATATCGGTGTAATTACGACTACGGAGTCACTCTCGTGTTGAGGTGCAAGTGTAGTACATCATAAGTTTATTTCTGGTGGATCGAAGTGTGTGTGTAATTTATCATATGCTAGATCTGGAATAGGTACGTTTTGCTTATAAGATTCGTCTTCTGATGTTTTGTAATAGATTTATCTGTTCTGTATTACGCCCGCCACACACCGAGTAGTCAAAAGTAACGTAAAATAAAAATACAAGATCATCACCAAAAAAAAAACAAGCAAGTTATTTAAAAAGTCTAAAAAAAAGCCTAAAAATTCATTCCTTTGTCGTGGAAATTCACAACGATACAACTGGCGCCCGAGCTGGAACCAGACTTGCTCGCTATCTATTAATTGGACTAATTAATTGAAAGAATGGTTTTTTTTTTCGCTCAGCACGGAAAAACAAAAGCAACGTACGTGAAGAATTGAATGCGCAAGCACAGCACGAAGACGAATCAGGTGGCTCGTGAACAGGAGCGGAACAAAATGAAGTTGCTTCACCTTTATCAACAGATGGCGCTGTGGGTCAAACCAAGGTTGATCATACTGCGCAAAGAACAGGTCAAACGCCACTGACAACAGTCCGTGAGTTGCAACCTAAATTACGACCACCATATGTTGCGGGGGACGGTCCAGATACTCCACCGAGTTGCACGATGCGTGGTAACGCATCTGTAAGAAACCAGCAGACCACAGAATATATGCATCAGACGAGGATAGATGATCGTGCGGGTTTCATCCGACAGGCAATGGATCCAGACCAGAGCCGCAACCGATGTATGACTCTCAGTTCATACCACAGTGGCATAACAGTCGTCCTATGTGAGTGAAGCCAAGGATGTTATTAGTGAATTTGATGGTACCGGCCCAGTTCACCCGATGCAGATCAGCTGGAGATGGCGGTAAGATCAGGATACCTACCTGCAAACCAAGTAAGCCGATGCCTGTGTCAACAACTCAGTGGATCCGCGTTTACTTGGGGCCAAGCGATGCTGCGAACCGATGATTCAGTTGAAACGGTTTGTAGTATATTTATTGAGAGATTTTTAAGCCTAGACCAGCAAATAGATCCCCGACTTAAGGTCCTCACAGACCAACGCGGAACTGTGGCAGCGGGAACGGGACGATTGCTGGAACTAATTTTACGGCGGGATATGGAACTATACATACCAATTTGGCAATTCGCAAGCGGGAACGGGGTTCTGCTGCGAAATTATTTTAGTTCGCAGCGTGCACTATTTTTCCCGTTGCCGCATAGTTACCGTGTGGATTTCTTGTACGGAAAGAAGAAAATTAAGTACTTATAAACAAATTAAAAAAATTCAGTATTTCTTATTAAATAATTAATTAATTTTGAGTACAATATAATAGAAAATACAAAAATTTTGGATTTCTTATTCTGTTACTGCTAAAATGCTAAAAAGGCTTCCTCCTCATCTTCTGAAGAACTTTCATACATATTATATGTAATAGTTTAAATAAATTTAAATTAATTCTTTGTTTCATTAATCCCGTCTCATCGCTTCGACGCATGTGTGTAAATGCACACAATTATCCCGCTTTCGCACAATACCGCTTCCGTTCCCGCTCCCACAGTCCCGCGTTGGTTTGTGAGGACTTTTAAACTAGAAACCGACCGGTATGTGTATTCTGAGGTTAGTTTCCTAGACCATTTCTATGCAGGGTGGAGCACACCCGTTATTTGATCCCGATGTATCGGCAGGAGCTGTTATGGTCGATAATAGGCAGACATTACCCACCAAATGTACAGATCAGTCGGAGGGGTGTGTATGTGACGTACGTGATTTTGAAGGGAAGCTGAAAATTCGACCGATCACGAGTGGTTTATAAGAAGAACGTAGAAGTAACGAGCTCTACCAAAGCCCACCGTACAGGCTCAGAAGCTCAGCGTTTCGAGCGACTCCACGTGAAGTTCTCGACGAAGAAGCTCAAAGAAAGAGAAGCAGTGTTGGATGAAGAGGAGATGGAAGACGCTGGTATAATAGCGGGAAACGAGAACCCACGCGTCGTTTAGAACCATCGGCAGGGTGGAACAACGTACAGAGGAATTCAAAGGTCAGCACGTTCGCCAACGTAATAGGAAACAACACTCAAGCGGAAATACTGGAAAAATGCGAAGACAAACATATCCTGTCCGATAATCGCAGCCCGGTCATTCTGTTGAAGATATAGCAGGGATGGATTCGGGTAGACAAGTTAGCTGTTTGTCTCGCGAGGTGTGGGATCCGATAGAAGGGAGGCCAGATATATTTCCAGTTACGGGGGTACGCATATCCGGAGCGTTCAAGCAGCGGAACAGGCGTTTCACCACGAGTTTTTATTGGTACCGGAACTCACATTATGCAATTGTGCTGGGTACTGATTGGCTGCGCCGAGTCGAGGCTGTGGTTGCATTGGACACCGTTGTTTGACTGTGGAGATGCAAACTGGCCGAGTCAGGATACCAGAAGCTACTTATCCGGATCAGCCAGCTTCAGGTGAGCCCTTAGCTTTATTTATTTCATCCACATGGATGCCGGTGGGATCACTAGCACTATGTACGCTGATTAAGCAAGGGAGCGATGAGCAGAGATTTAATAAGGTTCTGGATGACTGCGTGAAAAACTAGATACACTATTGAGAGTATTGAGGTAACGGATGATTCACCATTCCAGCAGAAGGCCTATCCCATACCGGTTGCTCACCGAGTGGCGGTACAGGTGGCAAACGAATGGTGAACTGGGGGATAATTCAGAAGATGTCAACACCGTATATCAGTCCACTGCAGGGGCGGACTGGCCATGTGGAGCATGCGGAAATTTCCGCATGGGCCGCTCTAATCGCGGGCCGGTCCGATATTCACATATACCCAAGAACCGCAGTTAATGCGAACATATTAATTTCACAAAGTAATTCATTTACGAAAACTACCAACGGGCCGGGTGAAAAATAAATTGCACACTAGATTATTTAAATCAGTGATGTACAACTATTTTTGTATAAAGGGCCACATATAACTTTGTTTTTGTGTCGGGGGCTGCAAAAGATTTTTGCCCTTCTTTTTTTCGTTTTTGACTCAGGTTTTCATTTTTTAGCTGATTTTGTATTGTGAAAATTGAAAGCGGGCCGCACAAAATTTGAAAACAGGCCGCGAGTTGTGCATCTGCGAGTTTTTAAAATAATAATCTGTTGCATTTTATTTAACTTTGTTCTCTCTCTACATAGAAAGTTACAGAAAGCATGGAATTTTGCATTCGCGTCGTTAATTCAACTGTTAGACGAATTCAAAGAAGGCCGCTACTAAATATTTCTCTGTATTTTAACACTGAAAGGCGTTAACAACAAATTCACCTTAACTACAATTTCTTAAGAACCAATATAATACAGTAAACTTCGCTTATAACGAACCTCAAGGGACCGACGAAAATAATTCGCTATAAGCGAAGTTCGTAATAAACGATAAACATCAAAAATTCATTATTTTTGTTAATGCATAGGTACATGTTTCAAGTAGATATATAATATGAAGAACTCTTGCAAAACTAGACAAATCCAGATTTGTTCAAAATTGAGTTAGATATTGGTTTGTAATACATATACATATGTACACTAACAATAGTTTTTATGAATCTTATTTAAAAAAAATTGTTTATTTTACTTTTGTTTATATTTGTTATTATTTTATATGATTTTTATTTATTTAAAGTAAGAGCTTTACGTGTTTTCTTCAAAATTGCGTAACTTATAATTGTACTTCTTTAACACATTAAATACAGTGAACAGGGGCGGACAGGCCATGTGGAGCATGCTGAAATTTCTACATGGGCCGCTCCAATCGCGGGAAAGTCCGATAATTTTTTTTCCATATAATTAATCATATACACAAGTACCGCAAGAACTGTTACGGTGACCCTACATATGCGGAATTGAAAGATTTCGATTATTGATTATTTGGTAAAATTCCGTTTTAAGTTCGTTATAACCGAAAACTTTTGCGATTATAATAAAAAATGAAGGTTCGTTATACCCGAAAGTTCGTTATAAACGGGATCGTTATTTGCGAAAAAAATAACACACGTTTAATGATACTTTAGTTCGTACCTTATAGATTGGTTCGTTATAACCGAAAATTCGTTATAAGCGGGATCGTTATAAGCGAAGTTTACTGTATTTGTTTACATGAAAAATAGCCTTAAAATTGCAATATATAATGCGTTTTTTTTTTTTAATTTTCTTTCCGGAGGGGAACCCCCGGACCCCCCTCTCAAAGATATTCATGTAGGGATGCTCAAAAGATTTATTTATTGCAAGAAAATCTGCTATGATAATACTTTTCTTTCAATTATAAATATGGATCATTACTAAGAACTTTGTTTTTATTTTATTTTTAATCTGGGGCCGCTTGCTATGTGGGCCGGTCAAAATATTTCCGCATATCAATTTTGGAGCCAGTCCGCCCCTGGTCCACTGAGTACCTATTCTGTAACTTAGAGCTAGCTCTATATAGAGCTAGCTCTATAACTATGACGTCAAGCAACAGTGACTGTTTTTATTTACAAAATCAGTTCGATATCTCTATCTTAGTGATTTTGGTGCCTAGTGGTTGTGATAAATGATGTAAGTTGGCAGTAATTTTGAAAGATTTACTTAAATATGATTAATTAATTATTATACATATTAATGTTTCATATTTGTTTGGCTTTATAACATACTTCTGAACTGACACTAAAAATTTTTAATTATAATTTTAAATTATAACCTTTTTCAACAAATGTCAACATAGAGCTAGCCCTATGAAATAACAACACCCACCTAGGTAGCTCTACGGGGCGTAGCAGATAGAGCCTGACATGACGTAATATAGTCCTGTTTCCGCTACTCTCCGCTAGATACCATCACTAAATATAGAGACACCGGCATTTTAGAGCTAGCTCTAAATTAAAGAATAGGTGCCCAGAATACTGTAATTAAATAGGATGGTTCGGTAACATTATGTTTGGACGCGCGGCGGCTGATTCAAGTATTGGTGAAGGATCATGAACAGCCCCGACCAATAGAAGACATCCTGGATCAGCTGGGAGAGATTAAGGTGAAGCCTAGTTTAAATCTCACAAGTTTTTATTGGCAAATTCCTGTAAGAGAGGAAGTATACTGGATTCTTGCATCAAGGACAGTAGTATGTTTTCAAAATGTTAGTATGTGGCATCATTCACTTGCTGTATGACAGAAATCCTAAGACCGCAGGTCAGTAATTTCTGTATCGCTTATGTAGATGAATACTTATATTTTCGAGATATGAAAAACAACATTTACATCGTTTAGGAATAGTCCTGTCTAAAGTGAGAGATTCGGGATTTACGTTGAAGCTAGAAAAGTATTAGTTTCTTAGAACCAAAATGAAATTTCTCGGATCTATTATTGACAAAGAAAGAGCAAAGCCGGATCTTGATAGAGTATCAGCCATCCGAAACTTTCCGGTACCAGGCTATTTTGTGTTTAATTCTTGGCTTGTGTCGAGCCACTGACTAGAATATTGAAGAAGAATCGTCGATATGGACGGCAGAAGCACAGACGGCTTTCGATGAAGTTAAGAAACTAATATTCGACACGACCCTACTGTGCAGACCGAGACGCAATTACCGATCCTACGTACAGACCGATGCGTCTGACGTGGGGCTGAGGACCCAACTATTCCAGGTGGTGGATGGTACAACGCAAGTAGTTGCTATGCCAGCAGACTACAGTCTTAACGAGAAAGGAACAATTCCACATCGGAACGAACAGCTTTGGCGGTCGTGTTTGCTCTTACGAAGTGGCGGTCACACCTGCTGGAAGTCCCATTTACCGTACGTACCGAGCGGCAATCACTAAAATTCTGCTCTACTTGCAGATTGCCATCTCCTCGGATTAGTCGTTGGGCATTAGCATTGCAGGAGTATTAATTATACAATCAAGTATGTAGCCGGTACACAAAATATCGTCGCGGAATCATTATCCAGCTGGCCAATGGAACGTTTGCCGACTTCCTCGGGAAAACACTTCCAGCTGTTCAAGCTGAAGTCATTGAAGCTCTATTAGCAGTTCCACAGTCCATCCTAGGACAAGTGATCCGTGCATACCATGCAGAGTACAGACATTTTGAAGTTACCAAGACCTGGTAGGCCTTGAAAACCGAGATCTGAGCATACAAATTACATAAACGCGTACGAAAGGTAGTTGCGAGGTGTGACATATGCCAGAGAGCAAAAGTTAGCCCCTATCCTTTGCCTGTTTTCCAGCCAATCATCCCTACCGGCCCAAATGGCCTAGTCGCCCTGTACCCATATGGCCCATTACCGAAATCCCGAGTCGGAGTAACCTACTTATTTGTCATTCTAGATGTGTTTTCAAGTTAGTGACACTCTATCCAGTCAAGAAGGCAAACACCAAAGCGCTACCCAACCGAGTGTTAGGACATTATGTGCCAGACATCGGACAGCCGAAACAAATCCTCACTGACTCGGGGACGCAGTTCACGGCAGCGATTTGGAGGCGGACGTTGGAAGAGGTTGGTTTTCAAGTACACTTCACGTCAGTTCGACACCCACAAGCGAATCTGTCAGAACGCACCATGAGATAGTTGGGACGAATGTTTAGAACATACGCACATGCAGAGCATGCTATGTGGGCTCTGATGGTACCCAGGATAGCCGACCTGCTGAACAACGTAGTACACGAATCTATTGCACTATGAACGTAACGCCCGCGCCTGTGTTACGGGAAGTTCTTGGATTTCCGCCCATCTAACCACTGGCTAACCCAGAACGCCTAATCTTAGCGAGACAATGTTTACTATCTAAAGCTGCCAGGCGTGCGGCCCGGCAAAAGACACTTGAAGCGGTATCAGACGGACTAAGTTTAACCGAGAATCACAGGTCATGAATAATCAGATGCCTCATTAATCTTACTCTGTAGGCGGGGTGATGTGACGAGATTTTTTGAAAAACAGTAGAAAGCGAGTTCGCGGACGGCAGGTTGATCGGTGTAGTTACGACTACGGAGTCAGTCCTGTGTTGAGGTGCAAATGTGGAACACCATACGTTTATTTCTGGTGGATTGAAGTGTGTGTTTGTTATTTATCATATGCTAGATCTGGAATAGGTATGCTTATAGGATTCTTCTTCTGATGTCACGACATTGGAAGTGTTATATTGTTTATTCTGGGAAGTGTAATCATCTCTATGTATTTGTAATAGATTTATCTGTTTTGTAATGTGCCACACACTGGGCAGTCAAAAGGAACGTAAAATAAAAATACAAGATCATCACCAACAAATAAAGCGAGTTATTTAGAAAGTCTAGCCTAAAAATTCTTTCCTTTATTACCCTGGAAATTCGCAACGTTACAATATAATACGTTTCGAATATTGTTATCACTTTCGCGAAGAACGGACTGGAAGTATATAACTACATTAAAAAAGTTTCGTTTATAGTAATCAAAATATCGGTTAATGTTATCAATTTTTTTTGGGATTGTTTTCGTCCCGAGCAATTTTAAAAGCAACAATAAAATAAAGTAGCTTTTACAAAGAACTTTATAGAAATTGTATTGTCTAATTTATTCTATTATGCCGGGCTGGTTTGCAGCAAACACAGATAAACTCAGACAATGCGTTTGTATAGTCTTAACTCAGTTAAGTTTTGGGACAAGGTGTGCAGCAGATTATTAATAATAACCAGAGACAAAGAATGCTGAATATTTTTTTTTAATTTGAATTTTCTTTGCTAATAAACACATATACATATTACAAATGTATACAATATGTACATATATGTATGTGCTACATACATATCAACATATTTTCAAATTTAAAAAAGTGTTATGTTAATTTTTAATTTTTTAGATAATTTCATACTTTATTTATTGTTACATTTTTAAATTAATTAATAATATTTTAATATTATTATCAATCGTTTATTGTTATCAAAAACCTCGAGTCCCCATGTGATCACATTAAGGCGTGCACTATATAATTTTATATATATATATATATATATATATATATATATATATATATATATATATACCGGGTGTTAATTAAAAAACTGGCCATAGGCGTTTAACATGTAAAATCAGTTTTTCCTCCTGCATTAGTTACCAAATTACTTTAGAGAAAAATACTTTAAATAAAAGTTGTAGAGAATTAAATTCTGCATCTAAGTGAGCAATCAGATTTTTTTGACATTTCATAACTGAGAAAATCAAGTTTAAAATTTCATGAAAACACATAATATATAGGAATAGCCATGGAATTTAAACAAAATTAAAAACAATTGTATGACATTGTAACTGTAAAAAAAATTTGTGTTTCGTAATTTTCGTTCTATAACAGATATTTCTAAAAGTATGGAACAGTTTTCACATGAAGAAAAGCTTCAAGTAATAAAATGGTTCTATTCTGGACAAATTTATCTAAATATTCGTGATTGAATAATTTTTTTGACAGCAAATGTCATACAATTGTTTTTAATTTTGTTTAAATTACATGGCTATTCCTATGTATTATGTGTTTTCATGAAATTTTAAATTTGATTTTCTCAGTTATGAAATATCAAACATTAAATCTGATTGTTCACCTAGATGCAGAATTTAATTCTCTACAACTTTTATTTAAAGTATTTTTCTCTAAAGTAATTAGGGAACTAATGCAGGAGGAAAAACTGATTTTACATGTTAAACGCCTATGGCCAGTTTTTTAATTAACACCCGGTATATATATATATATATATATATATATATATATATATATATATATATATATATATATACAGTGCGAATAATGTAAGGCTATACATTGGCAACTTTATTTTAGCGTTAATCAATTTGCCCATGCTAGTATCAACTCGTTGAATAATTTAAAATTAGACATAGGGCATTTACTTAATGTTACCATGGTGATTATATACAAAAACTCCAATTTATTATGGTTGAATAATGTAAAATTAGACACTAGTCCACAGACTACTATATTTATTTAAATCATTTACAGAATTTATTCCAATATTTTATTAAATCTATTACATGTTATTGAATTAAACGTACACTTCAAGTACTGAAATTGTAATTGGTATCAGTACATTTCCAAAATCACTTGGGGGTGATAACTAAATTTGCCATCGTTTGATGACATGTGATGGGCCCTGCCCGGGAATTCAAAGCTGAAATAATCAGAAATTTCTCGAAAAGACGCCCCTTCTAAATACCAGGAATACATCTTAAACTATTCTTCTGTGATGTACATTTTTTGCACTAATTATTACGCAAACTCGTGAGATATCAGTAACACAATATTGAAAATAGTGACATTTACCAAAACAAACGTCATTGTAATTTCAGTTGGTACCGACATGGGCAAATTGATTAAAGCTAAAATAAAGTCGGCAATGTATAGTCTTACGTTATTCGCACTGTATATATATATATATATATATATATATATATATATATATATATATATATATATATATATATATACATATATATTAAAGGGTATTTCTTGTCAATGCTCGTTCATGTTATATAATCCAATTGCAAAACCTCATATTTGTAATGTATCAATAAATGAGTGAAACACAACTGTGAATCCTCTATACAACTCCATAGCACTGTTTAACGTTTATTTCTCATTTGTATATGGTTTCGGTTACTGGTCTGGTTACCAATGGTCGCATTTAATTACTTCAATCATAATGGACACCGGGTGTCCGAAGGAGATTTCCGGAATACCCATCGCCCGCAGGTCTCATCGCTATGCCAGGGGCATACGAATATAATCCGTGAGGGCCCGAACTAGTTAATTGACGCCATAACCACGTATATCGACCTTCCACACACCCTCACATGTTTACAGGCACGGCTTCGGAGCAAGGCGTTGTATTATTTTCAGCAGCTGTTTTTTTATTGTAACAATTTCACTAGTACATTAATATTTTCTAAGCTTTTATTAGAATTCAGTTATACCTCCTTATGTAAACTCTAAAGTCGAATCTGTGCACATATATAATGTGGTGAATGGAATACAACACTGGCCGTATTTGCACGCTTTGTGATATACGAGAAAATATTTACAGCAGCGAAACGCCTACAGAATGTGAAATAGGAGACTATATACACTATGATCTTCCCCCACATACTCACATGCATATATAATCGTAAAACATACAAATATACTTGAATTCAAATTAGGATTAACATGAACCCCATCGACCAAGCATAGCTTTTCTCTTTAATAATCAACTAATTTTTTCTTCTCGCAATTTTCTGCGTTATTCTAGAACTTGACATTATGTTTGCCTTTGCGCATACATCGCAATCTGCTCATTTACAACTATGTACATTGTACATGCTTCCATATACAATTTCAGTTTGTCCACTAATCATCCTTCGGAACACATCAGCTAAATTTGTGTACTCTGTTTACAAGCATCGAATTTCTTCTGTTTTCAAGAAGAGCTCAGTATAAAAACATAACTAGATTGGGTATACACACTTATGCCTATATCTCATCGACGTCTTTCCAAGTCGGAATATACTCGTATCACAAATTCATATTTACTCAAATAAAATGTCATAGAAATTTTCTTTCTGTAAAAAAATCATCAAGATCAGTTGATAGTCTAACAGGAGTTGGTGCAGGACTCAACTAGTTTTTATATAAGATCTACATTCTCTATACAGATATACTTCCGATCTACTTCTTTTCAAAGTTGGAGAATTTTATACCCCAAAGTCTGTGACAGTGATACATTTTTTACAATTCGAATGAGCTAAAAAAACCTCAGCCGACAAAATTAATTTACGATCAAAGCGTTAACTGGTTAACCGGTAGTTATTGAAGCTATTGACAACGTACGAGCAAGCGGACGAGTGACATACATACGGACATATGTTGTAATACTCATTTCGTGCTCCTGGGCATCTATCCGAAATTGATGCGCAAAAAAATTTTTTAACGGAGAAATATTTTTAACACCCTTCTATTATTCAAGTTATAAAGATCAATTAAATCAAATTTTATTTGAAAGATTACCTACAACATTATAAGCCTTTTCATGGATTTAAAACTGACAAGTAAAATTAATGCGAAAATGAAGATCTCTTACTTATACTATACTATACTAACTGACAACATAGTGTGATGAAACAATTTACACCACATTTATTTCTACAAAATGTGTAAGGGTACAATTTTTACACCTAGCTAGTGTATAACCCAAAAATTGTCAACGACATAATTTCACCGTGAGAGTCATACTAAGGCAACTTTTAAAACGAACAGATGAAAGTTAAACTTGGAAGGCGTCGAATTCGAATATATTTAGTCGCCGACTAAGTTCTTATAAAAATGCTAGTAGTATTTTGCAATTATTATATTCAATGTATTAAGCTAAATCAAGAGATACCTTATTTCGTTAACTACCGTCGCTTACTGCACGCATTCATTAATCAGGGACTGGACATGATGAAATAAAGAACTTCTTATGCAATAATTCTCGAATCATCACAACAGGCAGAAATCGTATCACGTAGTGATAGAACACAAGTGTGCAACTATGTACTAATATATTCAATAACTCAGTATACGCATTGGAGAAAAACCTAGGCCAGACACATTACATATTACTCTTATCTTGCGGAATAGTCTATGACCATAGTACGTTGGTGTACTAGGTCAGTGTGCTTTACTAGGATCAAGTTGGCACATACTCATACATACTACTACAAACACTGTGTGTTGTCGGGAGCAATGTCCTCTTTGTTACACTAACCGAATGAGGAGGATCTTGTAAAAGATGCATGGCATAAATTCAACATGTAACAATCTGGAATGGAGCACCCCACATCCAATATGTGGTGGGAATGAACTATTCATTTGTCACGTGTCACATCAGTGCAGCATCGAGAGTACGATAACCACAACATGACACATACACGTACGTACATGCATACAAAATTGTAACCCTGTTCAATATTACCCCCAGGAATGAATCTCAAAACCCATACAGAGCGTACAATATTCCATTGTATAACTGGCCATATCGTAGTATATTTCAAGATCACATTCCTGAATTTTTAATTTGTAATGTTGTTTATATCCTATCAATGCAAATTATGTGTTAAATACTGGCCTCAAGAATGAATCCCAATACCGTACGTAGCGTGCAGTATTGCACTGCTGATACACCATAACCTAGTTGGAATAAGTGTATTTTAGTAACACTAAAGTTGGATTTATAGTTCGCACTAAAAAATAGTATAGCATAGAACACAGAATGTTTTGGTCATACGGGAATCAGTATAGCATAGCATAAGAATTGACCAATGTTCACATTTCTATTCGCTGTGTTCTACTTTCTGTGCTTGTATTTTCGTGACGGTGAATGACTGACAGCAGAACTAATGTATGAGTGTTCAGAATATAATATAGATGAATGCTACACTAATTGACAAATCTTAAAATATGTATCTTTTTTATATATATTTTATTTTTTTTCAATCAATTGTAATATTACATATATTACAATGTATAATAGTGATAATTAAAAATGGAGAAAAAAACAATTTGAAAATAAATATTTCACAACCATGGACTTATATTAATGAAAAAAAAAAAAAAACGATTTGCCAAGCAAAACACGAAATCTAATCTGTTAAAACTACTATTATTGAAGTATGAAATAGATTTCTCTTCTACTTTGTAGTAATTCATTATTTTTAATTAATTAATAAAAATTACTTTGTTTTACAACTTTATTCTATTTTAACTGTTCTACATGTTTCAACATACTATGTCATCATCAGGAAAAATAACAAAAAGTATACAAACAAAATACATAACAACCAAAAACCAAAAACAAATAAAAAAATTTTAATTAAACGAAAATCAAAGGCAACTTAATTTAATTTATTGTGCGTTGTTATTAAGCCAATAGTTGATGAATAAAATTTGATCTTGGAGTTAGGCTTAGGGTGAAATCAATTGCTGGTATTGAAATCTTATGCCCGGTTGCTAAGACGTGGATTAATTCTCGGATTCAATAATTCTCGGATTTTTTGGATCCGAGAATTAATCCACGATGCGTTGCTAGAACGAGGATTATTTGAATCTCGGATTAATCGCGCGACAATTGTAACGCGCTCTCTGATTGGTTGAAACTCTTCAAATAAATGACTAGTAACTTGAATGTATAGACTACAAGCAAAACAGCTGTCAAGTATAAGTAAAGTGACAATTGTGTTTTAACGTAAAAATAGCATTTTCAAATCATTGAAATGTTATATATTGCATTCGTGATTAATATTGCTGTTATTTATTATATATATTAATTAATTTCGTGCATTATTGTGTTAAAAATTAAGAAAACAGGTTACAACCTTTATTTTGATTTTGGTTATGTGCACAAGAAATGTATTGTAAATAAATAATATTTCTAATTAAATTGAAATTGTATTGCACATCACAAACATCTATTTAACATGTATTTAATGTGATTAATCAATATATAAATTATGTACATATGTGCATCGAAATTGTAATAATATTTTATAAATTACAACAAAGTGACATTCACTATTAAAAATAATAGACCATACAAATTAATTAATGGTGTATTTATTTATTAATAAAGTAATTATCTGAATTTAGTTCTTGTATAGTAAAGTATATTTGAATAATAAATTGATTCGTGACGGTGAAGTGATAGTGTTAAATTTACGGAACAGTGCAGCAGAATTACATTCATATTTGCTAATAAACGTAATATTGGTTATAAAAATTACTTAAAACTAAAATTGTATATATTAGTATTTATTTTCAAATGCTAACATTCGTTATTATATCGTTTTTTCAATAAAAATGCCATTTACAGATGTGAAGTAATATCGTTTGATTCCCGGCTCATTACGGCAAAGTGACATTTGCTCATAATTATTGAAATATACCATATTTTGTTTGAAAAAAACGTTCTAAAATGTACTTACTGTTATTTATTATCGTTTAATTACTATTAAACGATATACAAATTTGTATTTATAAGAAAAAACGAGTTTATAATTGTGATGTGTAGCGCTTGAATCTCGAATTAATCCGCCGCCAATCTCGGATTGTTTGGAATCGAGGATTAATCCACGATTCGCGGATTTTTCTGTCCAAGCAACGGATTAATCCGAGATTCAACGATTCTCGGATTAATCCACGTCTTAGAAACCGGGCATGAGTGGTTTTATTAAAAAACGACGTTTCGCCACTAAATTTAGGGCATCATCAGGTACAACTGGAAATTACAAAGTATCCTTAAATATATAACAATATGTTTAACAATGTAAAAGTACTTACTGTATAAATTTTTTAAAAAGAAATAACAATTCTTATTTTTAACATGTTTCACAGAGGTTATATTTGATTACAAACAAATGTTAATGTATTAAAATTTTATATTATAGTTACATTGTCACTATTAAAAATAGAAAAATGAAGTTAAGTTAACATTTTAAAAATTAAAAGTTTTTCCACGTTGGGAAGCAAATGTTGTAATGAAAGGTTGTAACTAGTTGCAAGATTATGAAAAATACAACGGAGGTACTACCACCTAATAACCTTTCTTTATTGTTTGTAATCAAATATAACCTCTGTGAAACATGTTAAAAATAAGAATTGTTATTTCGTTTTAAAAAATTTATACAGTAAGTACTTTTACATTGTTAAACATATTGTTATATATTTAAGGATACTTTGTAATTTCCAGTTGTACCTGATGATGCCCTAAATTTAGTGGCGAAACGTCGTTTTTTAATAAAACCACTAAGATTTCAATACCAGCAATTGATTTCACCCTAAGCCTAACTCCAAGATCAAATTTTATTCATTAATTTAATTTAGACATGTAAAAAGAATTGAATAATTTAAATCAATTTGTTCATTTATCAAATTGAAATTTTGAGATTTATGTTTAAACATTTCTATTGCTCGATGAGCTAAAAATATGAACTTGGAATATACCATTCACGATTATACGAAAAAAACAAGGCACATTTAGTAACTCAAGTGTCATTCATATTATAAATAAAAACTTGTCTAATGTATAAACTTACTGACATTTCAAATATATTTTCCTTTCGAATCATAATGTAAATCGTATGGTTGACGCAACAGGGCATAAAATTGATGTAATTTAATTGACGCTAATGGCTAAATTTATTTAAAAAATATTAGAGCATTACATTGTAATTATACAAAATTGAAAGAGTCAATTTAAGCTGAATTATGATAAAAAGCACAAGTGCGATACGCAGGTATATAATGAGAGGCAAATATGAATCGAATTGTTCCATTGAGAAGTAGCTACAGCCACTTCGCGACGTAGTTTTGTTTGTACATTCCCCGAGTCTTTTGTTAACTTATAACGAATAATTTTATTCAAAGGCTTCACCAACTTAAATTAAATTTTTCAAAGAAGAAAAACAGGCAATTATGCTGTTAATTACGTAGAATTCATGCCGGGAGAATAATATGTTCTTCACTTGTATGTTCATGTTTTGACAGATCGTTATAAAAATAGTAGGAGTTGTATCTTTGAAAAATATATATAAAAAAACAAAATGGTAAAGATGTTAAAAAAATTCTAATAACATATTATGTTTCATTAATATCTTCTGTTCGAGTTGATATTGTTTCTAGCTTTTGCTATGATTAGGTCAAAATCAAGATTCGGAATCGTTACAAAACAGGTTAACGGTTATGTTTAAGCTCCTGTCGAATATGCTATCATGTTCGGTGTCTAGCATCTTCCGATTTTAAAAACACTTGCGAAGAAATTTTAACCCTGTAGATCACGAAACTAATGAATATAATAACAAGTTCGCTCGTCAGCTCGCACGCTCGTAGGCTTGTAGGAGATCTTTCCTAATACAGCCAACCCTTGCTATACGACCGCACTTTATACGGTATTTTTTAATTGTGCCACTTTTTCGATTTACGCCCCACACGTTATACGGCCATAAAAATGCTTGATTCGTTAAAAAAAATGTAATTCGTTAAAAAATGCTCGAT
The DNA here is from genome assembly GCA_963422195.1 of Carabus problematicus. NCBI lineage: Eukaryota > Metazoa > Arthropoda > Insecta > Coleoptera > Carabidae > Carabus > Carabus problematicus. Next base: position 8,151,972 of record OY728586.1, read on the forward strand.
TTCTTTACGGCTTTTCGCTTTACGGCCAACTTTTCCCGAACGTATCTGAGCCGTACAACGATGGTTGGGTGTATTGTCTTCTAAAATTTAGGACCTAAACTATTCAACCGATTTTTAAGGTTTTTTTTTCAGATACACATTATGGTATAGTTGCGCAACGTACTTTTTATTTTTTGAAAGTACTTTCTCCATCATTTTCTTTATATTTTATTCAAGTAAATATTATTAAAATATTACATATTCTGACTGGGTGTCTGTACCCCAACTAGTTTTACCTAAAACACGCTTTTAATTCTAAAGCTATATTATTACAATATAAGTTGAATAAAACAATGTTTTTTTTTTCATTCTCCCCGCCAGACAGACAGGAAGACCGACAGACCCACAAGTGAAACTAAATAAAAGCTTATAAAAAAATCTGGTGTGGTCACCACACTACTTTCTTATACTCAGTTTAAATTGGCACATATTTGACATTTCAAATGCGTATTTCTGTAAATATTTTGTCTTTGTTTTGTTTTCATGGCATATATGATATTTTAAATACATGCCAATATATAAATACATTTTACTCAAAATTGGATATAGATAGAACAAAAATGCATAGAACATTTTTTCTTAAGCTTGTTGTTTCCTATAACTTTTATTTCAAAACTTTTTCCATATCCCTTTTATTTTCTCCAATAATTCGCAATGTTCCGGTTGTGCGATTATGCTAGAAATCGAATCAGCTCTTTTAAATACAAAGTTTCATTGTCCTGTCTTTGCTCGTTTTGAAGATAATGAACATACAGACACACATACACACATCCATCCATCCACACATCCAAACATCCACACACACAGACGTCATGGCGAAAATAGTCAAAATGTATTCAGGAAACCTCAAAATATGTATTTCCATCAAAATCTCGCAATCGAAATTTTTCATGATTCCTATACTTCCTTTATACTATGTATAAGAAAGTAAAAAGGAATAATTTTAGTTTGTTTATTCTTAAGCATGCATGTGTAAGTAGAATATATACTACGAAAAACTAAAGATTTTTTAAAAAATGTGTTCCTTCGTTGTAATGAACACTCGCTTATAGTGATATGAACCAAATTCCTAGTCCCTTTAGGTTCACTATAAGCGGATTCCACTGCATATATAACCGATATTTGAACAGAAACCAATATACATACTTGGAATAATGTTCGCTCAAGTATATTTGACATGTTTATCTAATGCAGAGTTTGAATTAGGTTTTTTTTTATTTATATATTCAAGGCATTAAGAGATAAATATTTATGTCTCTGTCAATGTCAAGAATTGAGCTGGACATCAGCCAACATGTCTGTTTAAATTTCCATGCTGCAAGCATTCTATAAACATTTCCCATTTCAACTTCTAGGTAAATATGTAAATCGACGGACATATTGTTAAATTTTTATTGGAGAAATATTGAACATTTTATAGGTTTACGTATCTAAACATAGTTTTACTGCTTCGTAACAATATCGATATAATGATGATATAATGTTTTATTTTATTTAACTTTTATTTCATTAGTGAATAGAAAATACAACTACAAAATATATATACAAATATGATATTAATTTACACAAATTATATACATATATATACTATTTAACATATTTCATATTATCTACTTACAGACTGTAGCTACGTGTATCCAATTTATCTTGTCCTAGATTTTTAGTGTGGTTATTGTCTAATCATTAATTACGGTGTACAATTAGACAAAGGTGAGATGGTAATGTGAAATGATAACTAGGCACACTTTGCTGATACAAAAAAATTGTGTTTACTCACACGCAATCCGTTTAACACTGATTCAAATACTTATATACTTATCATATAAGTATAGGTACCCAATTTATCGCAATGAATAATCAACCGACCTCTTATCTTTGTGTGTATAGATGCGTATGTACAGTATAACATATCATAGTCTAGTATTTGTTTGGTTCATTAGACCTTGCAAAGATATTGAACACATAATTTACATGTCGGATAAATTTGCGCTTATAGTATTATATATATATATATATATATATATATATATATATATATATATATATATATATATTTCTGGAACATAAGAACAATACATTTTAGAACAAAAGTGTAAATAAAAAAGTTGTATTGTAAATTATACTAGAATATCAAAGGAAATAAAATAGTAAGTATAAAATTAACAATTATACTGTCTATATTGTAAAAAATTAAAACGATCAAATTAATATTTCACGATCAAGAGCGTATGCAACGTTCCTATGTGTAGATCGGCATGAAACACACGGTATATATATATATATATATATATATATATATATATATATATATATATATATATATATATATATCAGTGGCGGGCGGTCCATGGATGCTGTGGATGCGGCGCATCCCTAAAATTTTCTAATATCATTTTATATTTTCATATTGTATCATATTTGAATTTCGAGTGGTTTTATTTTTTTGTTACGTGATTATCTCGTATATAAAAGAAACTCGTCGTAAGTGTTAGCTACTTCGGGTTCGCTGCAACGGTGGTGTTCGCCCTGCCCCGCCAAACGCCAAAAACCGACTTATTTTTTATTATTTTTTTTTATTATAAATTTATTCTTGCCTAACCGGCCTAGAATCTACATGTTTATATTTACAATTAACTTATGGTGTATGACGCTATATAATTCTAAAAATTCCCTTTATTTCAACCCTGTCTTTTTTTTACGATCATCCTCATCCATTTCTCCCCTGTTCCTTGGTCATCTAATAATATATTTTCGTCCCTTTGCTCCTCTTCTGTTTCCCTACACCGTAGTCTCATATGTGTTATTGTTTCCTCCTCCCTCCCGCACAGTCTACATCGTCTTTCATCTGTGGTCAGCCAATATTTATTGTTCCTTTCTTCATTGCCACATCTAAATCTTGCTATCAGCGTTACCCTGTTATTTCCCTTATTGTCTGTTAAGTAGCGTGGGATATTAATGGTCTTTATTGCTTTGTAACGTCCGTTATATCTTCCTTCTTGTATTCGGTTGTGCTGCTCTTGTTTTTGTATATCCCAATCTCTTTGTTCTATGCTTTCTGATATGTTTAGTCCATTATTTCTTCTTCTTTCTACTTCTGAAGGAGCATACCCATTTCTTTCATAGAACTTTCTTCTCAACTGGCCCCATTTAGTTATCTGGCTTTTGTTGGTGTCGCCCTTTTTTATTTATTTCCAGCTTTCTTGTCTTATGTCGTTAGATCTTCGGACAATTTCTTCATATTTCATTGCTCGTCTTCCTGTCTCTATTCGTAACTTTTTTTTCTTCATTTCCTCTAGTACAATATAGTTCGGTGTGTCTCGGTCCAGTCCTAGTATCCATTTTATATACTTGGTCTGAATATCCTCTAGTGCGCTCTTTCTTCCCATCCGTATATTTCAGCTCCGTACATAATTATACTCTTTACAATTGCTTCAAACATCATCCACCTGATTTTTATGTCATCCTTACACTTTCTCTCTCCAAATCCCCATATCTGTTTCATGGCTACTATTGCTTTTGTTGTAACTTTTTTTATATGTGCTGTAGCGAGATTGTTCCTTTGAAAGGTGTAGCCTATATAAGTAAACTCTTTTACTTCCTCTATTTTTTCTCCTTCCCATATCCAACTATCTTTTACTTCTCGTCCGCCTCCTTTTTTAAACCTTAAAATCTTCGACTTTTCCGTATTTAATTTTAGTTTTTTCTTTTTCATGTATTTTTGAAGCCGTTTCATGGCTGCTTTCATTCCTCCCGCATCTTTCGAAACGATAACAACGTCGTCAGCGTACGCCAGCGACCAAACTTTTCTACTTCCTATTACTGTTCCACATGATTGCTCTTTGCTTAGATGTTCTTCCATGTCCGCCATGTATACTGAAAAAAGTGACGGACTTAGCGGGCATCCTTGTCTCAACCCTTTTTCTGTCCAGAATTCTTTTGTAAGTCCGTTGTTGGTTTGTACTGCCGATATTGTCTCTTTGTAAATATTTTCTATGTTCGCTAGGAGATGTTCGTTTATGTTCTTTTCTTTTAAAGTTCTGAATAATTCGTCTCTGTCCACACTATCAAGTGCTGCCTGGATATCGATAAAAAACGTAAATAATTTTCCTTTCTTCTTGTTTAATTCTTTTTCCACCATTTGGTTTAATATATATATATATATATATATATATATATATATATATATATATATATGTTATCTGTTGTTCTTCGACCTTTCCTGAATCCAGCTTGATTATCTGGTATTAGGTTCTTCATTTCTATCTCTTCCTCCAACCTTTCTTGTACTATCATAAGGTAAATTTTGAAGATAGTATTTAATAATATGTTATTCCCCTGTAGTTTTGTACTTTATTTTTATCTCCTTTCTTATATATCGGTACAATTATCCCTTTTCTCCATTCCTGCGGTATTTCTGCCTTTTTCCATATCTTGTTTATGATTTGTTAGATTCTCTCTATTACCTTTTTATCCGCATATATCCATGCTTCATTTACGATATTATCTTTTCCAGGCGCTTTTCCCTTTTTCAGTTTTTTAATCTGCCTCATGAGAGTTTCCATAGTAACTTCACTGGCTCCGCTTTCGTCAGGTTTGCAGTCTCCTATCCTTTCACTTCCCGTTCAAATTTGACATGAAATAGTTTCCCCAATCTTCATCCGATATTTTTGACGATATTGCTTCTTTTGTCCGTCTTTCTTTGCCAATGAATTTCCAAGCTTCATTTTCTGTCCTAATGTTTCGTATTTGCTCTTCTAATTCTTTCTTTTTATTTTTCTTTTTCTTTTCACACATTTCTTTATACTCTTTCATTTCTCTCTTATACTCCTCTTCTTTCACTATGTCATCTTTCCATAGTCTACGTGTTTTTCTCGCTCTCCTTTTTTTTATCACTGCAACTCTTGTCCCACCACTCGTTTCTTTCAGTACTACATGTTTTAATTTTTATTTCTATTTTCTGTGGCAAAAACCGACTTGAGCCGACTAGATGCGGAATCGAGAAATGCTTTCTTCGCGCATGCGTCCTTCATGTACCTCTATGTCACATAGCTCAAGTTGACAACTGCTTTACTGGATGCGGTTCCCGACCTTGCGTCCAGCGATCGATATATATAAAGTGCTGGCCGGTTCATTGCTTTATAAGAATATAATCATTTCCAAGGTAACGTGTTTATTTTTTACTTTATTTGAATTAGGTGTATGAACTATTTTAACTCTATTTTTAGTGTATTGTTTCACCACAATCACTATATACGTTTTAAAAATATCATTTAGTATGGCCCTTAATATGGAAAACCAAAGAAACGATGATGGTGGACTTACTGCCAAATCTAATTGCACTATAATTGTTTTTGGACAGTCACCGCCCGCCACTGATTTATATATATATATATATATATATATATATATATATATATATATATATATATATTTATATATATATATATATATATATATATATATATATATATATATATATACACTAGGCTCTATCCGAGAGCACCATGTGCCCACATTCATAATTTCTATAATAAACTATTTTTGAAAATATCTGTTTCTGTGCTGCATGTACCTTTGTGTCCGTTAGTCGCAAACTCTCTAAAATATCTTGATTTTGTCCGTTTATACATCTTTCCTGCCTTTCTCCATCTAATCGTTTTTATATTGCAAAAAATATTTACTATTTTCGGAGGTTTAAAAAAATGACCAAGCGATACGGAAGCTATAGTAGACTTCGCAGAAGTAAAAATAACGTATTTTAGATATTTTAAACATACATTCACAAACACTACATTTGTGCATGTGTGAGATGTCAAAATTTTGTTATTATCGTTATATTTATGTTGCTAAAGGGTGCTGTCATTCATGCGCTGTCATTAATGTTGCCTAGGTTACGCAATTGCAGCTAACTTTTTTATATATATAATAATTATGTATAAATGTAGTTGAACGCAATTTCATTATTGCAACTATAATTACAGGATATTGTATAAACTGATGAAGCAGAATAAGGCATCGATTAGTACAAATTAATTAGAATTGGAACAGACGAAATCAGATCAAGGTTAGTCAATAGTAGTGTGAGGTTACCCCGCGGGCTTCATTTCGACTTCAAAATTCACGAATTTGTCAGGCACGAGTCGAGTAAAGTAGTATCGCGCAACCAACGATGAGTACAAATAACTTTTACGAGAATGTAAAACGTGTACGATAACAAAGCACATTGACAGGTGGCATTACTTACATATCTATAATACATTTATAGTATTAGTACATGTGTACAGGTATATTCGCATAAATCAAAACAATGAAACATAGTGATCAGTTCACATTTGCTGTAAGACTGTGTGTTTATACCTATCCATTGGAAGAAATGTAGAATTTTGCAGACTTGTCTGTAAAACTGATTGTCAAACTGTTGATTTACGTTTAGTCAACCTGTTACTCTGCTTGGTCAGCGCTTCCTATGAATTTTACTCAAAGATCAAACCTGAATCTGTTCCCTTTTCAATTGTCATATAATTGCAGCAAATGTGCTGGATTGCACCGAAAATACGTACATATAAATTCCACAATTTGCGTACAATAATGAATCAACTGTGCTATACTGAAATTCGACATTAATTAGTACATTTTCTATTGCGGACGATAGCAAAACCTTTTACTTCCCAGCAACGTCGTACCACACACTTGTAATATATTTCGACTATGTATTATACATAGGATCGTACGAGGTCTCTAATTTGTCTAAATTAACATTTTTTTTTTAATATGTATATGCAAGTCCATTATGTAACTAGTCATAAAGCCATAACGTCATAATATGACAACGATAGTCAGTATTATAACAACCACGACTTTTCAAATTACCCTACGAACTGTGATATAACAACAGACATTTTGTGATGACAGCTACGGCTAAAACCGTCGCGACAGTTTTAGCCGTAGCCGTAGTGTGCAATACTTTTTTCTGCAATTCTTGATTTAATACCATCTGTCTATTTTGACAGTTCTATTCTAACCAAATTGTAACGCTGTATACTTCATCAAAATATTTACATCGAGATAAAACAGTGATAATAAAAAATGCAGCATTATTATTATATTCTAAAATAACACATAATAACCTATGATCAAATGTCAAATTGTCTGGTTATAATTCCAGTAAGTTGGTAGTACTGAAATAACTAAAAAAATAACTAGGCTTGCACGCGCAATGCAATGAAAATAGCGCATGTTCTAATTCGGCAATGCAAGCTTCATTGCATTGCATGACCGTTTTACATTATGCAATTTGTATTGCGCACATGCGCAGTTCACGCCTTGCTCCGTGTATTGCATTGCATTACACAAATGTAAAACAGGCTTAATATTTATTAAAAAATGTTTTCATCAAAGAATTATTTATTACGACTATGAAAATGAATATGCTATAAATAATAATATTAATAATGTTACAGTAACAAATGTAAAAAGTATGATAAAAATCACGATTTACTCTACAAATAGGGTTGAAAATGATCAAACTAATGACCCAGGTATCGTGCTCACCATTGGGATCTCGGATACTATATGAAATGCAAGGTCGGTTAAATTACACAAAAGTTGCATTTTATAGGCCATGTTGATGGTGATTTCATTTTTTCAAAATATTGCATAGCTCACTAGATTATGATAAAAGTGTAATTTTATTTATTTCCCATATCTTTTTTCATTTTTGAAATAAATTTTTGATTTTCATATTCATTAATCTTCCTTTTTCGGTTTTGTGGGTAGAGCCTTAATAAAATCGGCACATCGTATTACGGAATATAAAACACATATTAACATACTTCTAATACATGTACGTAAACATTGAGAAAATAGTGAAAACGTATTCAATGGACATCAACAATACATTTTTAATATTTCCTATATTTTCTCACATTAGACATAAAAAATGATGATAAAATAACCATTAAACATATAAAATCAGTTTTTCCTTATTCCCAAATTATTAATTATTTTAGGCAAAATTACTTCAAATAAATGTTGTAGATAATTGAATTCCACATAATAATGATAATAATCAGATATTATTTATTGGAATAGCCATGGAATTTGAACAAAATTACAAATAATTGTAACTGCATAAAAAGTTGGAAAATTGAAATATTCGAGATATAAATAAAACATAGAGAATAATTTCTGAAATTTTTTTCTTCATATAATAATTATAGTATAAAAGTTTTTAATACATAACTTCGAAGTTTTCTCGCTCTCTTCTTTTCGCCTTTTAAAATGTCTCGTCACCGAGACACAATTAATGCCCTAACTAGAAGACTCCATTTTAATTAAAATTAATTAGTAGATAATATGATCCTCAACTACGTCACAATTACACAAAATGGTTACCACAGATATTGCTCTGAATTTTTGAAATGCCTAAATTTATCAACAATATACATACGATTTTTAATTAATTTTTTTCTTAAAATATAATTATAGTACTATTTAATATTTGCTTGTTTATTTTAACTTATTTGCACCTAACTTACACTGATGATATTTTAAGTGTATAACTTGTATACTGTAATAGATACAAGATAACCTACTAAACAAGTAAATATAATAAAATATGACACACATACAGTGTTTGTAATAAGCCTTCAAATAAGTGTTTTCCATAGTAAATATTTATATTAGCATCATATTTTTTGTTCCCAAAAAAATTCGTTCCAAACTGAAAATAAACTACATCGCCAATTTTTTATGCAGAAAACATTGTGCTACGTGCTAGATAAAATTGTAATTACTTTAGACCAATACCAATATATCTTAATTATCATCTCATCAACAGGAAACCTTTGATTTTGATTCTGCAGAACATTTATATTACAATTTTATGTGCATTCAAAATATCACTGCTTGTGTTTTCTCATACACAGTATAAAGAAAAATTTTGATTGCGACATTTTGATGAAAATACATGTTTTGATACATTTTTGACTATGTTGAACATTTGAGAAACTAAAAGCGAAATTAGAAATTTTTTAAATATAGTTTGTAGAAAACAATATTTCAAGGAAAAAATGTTCTATACATTTTTATTCTATCTCTATTCAATTTTGAGCAAAAGATATTTATGTTCAAAACAAGTAATCAAAATATATATGCTATGAAAATAAAAACTAAAATATTAATAAGCATTTAAAATGACAATTTAAATTGAGTTCCGATTAAATAAATTAAGGATACAGTAAAGGTAGGTAATAAACAAAATGAACTTATAGAAATTGTTGAAATTGGTTTCAGTCCTCTGTCGTACTGCATGGCGAACACCTTCAAAAATATCGGGAAGTGTTCTGAATTGTCTCACATGATGCAACAATGCCATTTTTCAGTTAATAAACATTTTCAATGGGAGTCGTATAAACTAGTGATTTAAGGTGACATAATGCATATCGCACATCTCAGTATTTGCGAAACTCATTTGAAAGAACAGAAGCTGGCAATACACTTTAATGAATCATTGACACAATAATATTGAAATGATAAATATTTTGGCAAAGCCAACTATGACATTAGATGTTGTAAATTATACTATACAAATTCTTCATTTGTTATTAAACATCCTAAACTAAGCCGTTTTGGACAGTTATTGATATGAACTTTTATGATCAAAATAACCCCAGGAATCAGACGTTAAAGCTATTCGCATATATTTAGAATCAGCCTGTATAATGAGACTATCCAGATTTTTATTTCTTTCAATCTCCTTGTTTAATTCCGAAACTTCAAAAGTATTTCGCATTATCCTCATTAAATGTCTCGTTACTATGTATTCAGATCAAAATAGCCATGTTGCATTAAGATTGTTATTAATGTTCCAATTTTTCCGGCGGAATACAAGAGAAATATTATATTAAAAGAGAAAAACAAATGATACTTGAGATTAAAACGGATATTGAAGTTTTTCTTCGAAAGAAATGTCTCTTCTTATATTAATACTGTCGTAGAGTTAATAGTATTAGGAATTTACGAACTCATAAACTGTATTAAACTGATATTTAATTAATCAACAATCTTGTCTACTAGACTACACACTAGAGGCAGTGACATTTAATCGTTAGATTAAGGTACATGCGGTTAGCAAATATGCGTGCATGTACGAGTATGTCTTTGGTGTATAACTGCACAACCACAACAATACCAAATTACATTCGTGCCCGTAGGGAAACATTGGCAGTGAGTATATGTATATATATATATATATATATATATATATATATATATATATATATATATATATATATATATATATATATATATATATTAGTATTTAGAACTACGTACATAATCATTTACATATCGTGTACAGTAAGACCCTGCTTGACGCTATCTAGATTAACACTAAATCACAATAAATAATAATTTTACGATGATTCGTTACAACTTGGTTAATTGCGACGGTAATTTTGAAAATGAGGAGATCAAGGTTCTTAATGATTTTCTAAAATAACCTGTATTACTCAAAAATAATTTTAAAGAACGCGATTATGGCTCAGTTGCACAGATACGAACGAAAATGATAAATAGTCATTTTAATTAATAGTTGTGAAGTATGGCCTGACAATCCTGAAAATGTTGAGATCAGTGCAGGGGCAACCAGTCTATTTTGGCAGGTCTGCGGTAAAAACGTGTGTGTATTTTACGCTCTAAGGTAAGGGTATTGTAGATGAAAAAATAAATTGCCTCCGAATCTGCTGATTTTGCCGCCCACATATAAAGGTTGCTTGTGCATGCTGACCACGCACACCTTTTCTATATATGTATATTTGATTGTGTGCTGGGAAATATATATTATTTAAATCAAATGCGAATGATTAATTAATGATAAACCTCCATAATTTACGGATTTCCACATTAAAATAATATTATAGGTACATTCGGTTATGTTTGTGTGTGCGAGTTGTATTTGTGCAGTGCAAAGATCACGTAACCACCGTGTATTTCGAGCCAGAGTATAATAAACGAACCTTTTAAATAAAAGACAATGATAATAATCATATGAGCGTAAATCATTATTCGTATAGATTAAACACTGCAAATTTACGTTTATGGAATTATAATTATTTTATAAAGATTTTTATAAATTCTTATGACTATACATTACAAATTAACATGTAAATAAAATACATTAAACATATTGCAGTTTTACATAATGCAAAAAATCAAATGAAAATAATGTTAATTCGGTATTCCATAATTTATCTGAATGTTGGTCCTATTAATTTTGTTCGATTTGATTATTATAAAATTATCTCATAGTGATCAAACCAGATTAATCCCGAAATTCAGATGTCACTTTTAAAGTTCTCGCGGTAAAATAAACTGTATCAGTACAGTCAACATTGTACAGTAAATAACGGTCCTCTTAGAGCACAGAACGCACAAATTTGAACTAAACGACTGTGCAAGATATTAAAAATAAGTGCACAGAACTTAATAACCAAACGCACCTTATATATTCGGGGATATTCTGTACACTATCTTCTAATTTCAGAAAGATATACATTTTAGCGACTCACAATTTAAAAAATTCTGTTGCTACCTGCCGTTAGGCTTGTTCATTTACACAACTTCCTCGATTAAAAGTGTAACATCGAGACGGTCGTGGTTTACACAGGCGTATAAACGAAGCATCACTAGAAAACGTGATTAATGTGACGGTAAAATATTCGAAAATTTGAAATATATCTTGTAATAAATAAATGATTAATTTCAGAATTAATTAGTACAATACATTGGTTATGTTTTTAAGTTATAATAGAATAGTATTGTGCACGTATAATTTTTAGCTCATCGACCTCCTGTCGAAGAGCTATAGTGTTCGGTACGATGTCTGTAGTATTCTCCGATTTTAAAAATTGTTGCGAAGAAATCCCGGACTGACCCCTTGGATCACGAAATGACTATTACAACATGTGACCGTATGTATGTCGTTCGTTCGCTCGCTCGCTCGTACGGTTTTTGTTCCACTAACCCCTCCTAGACTATCCAACCGATCTTGATGAAATTTTTTTACAAATGCCTATAATGGTCTAGTTGTGCATCTGATTTTTGTTTTTCAAAGCATACGGAGAAAATACTTCAATAGTAAAAATTTTTATAAAATTGTGAAACGTCATGCCTAATGGCGTAGGCGGTGAGCGGAAACTAATCAAGAAAAATCAAAATATCAACAATGTTTATAAATAATAAATAATCTTTTAGAATATAAAATTAAATTTATATATTAACAGTGATATTTTTAAAATCGAACATGATCGTTAACATACATTTTTATCTTTAAATATGATAAATTGAAAAAATTTTAACTGATCTTTAAATATTTAAAATTTAAAACTCATGAATGAAAATTAAAATTGTCTAATGATCTTTAGGTTATGTTTAAGGTACAAGAGGGCAGGCAGATCAAAAAAATTTAAAAGTCACTTGTGATATTTTTAAATGATCTTTAATATATTTTGAAAGATCAAAACTAATTTTTAAAAGATTGTACATAAATATTAAAATATCAAATAACAATTTTTAACAGATCATTTCAATTTTACTGTTTGATTTACGGATACTGCCTGCTTTGCTTATGTGGTGTATTTATTTCTAATATTTGCAACAAATAATTATTTGTCGGCTTAGTGCACTCGCAACATTGCAAACGTGTACACTTACGTGTCTAAGTAAAAAAAGTCGGAAAATCATGTGTTTATATGTACTAGTCCTGGAAACCGAAACCAAAGAGTTTGGGAATCGACTCCAAAAGTATTCCGATATCCAAATACTTTTGGAATGGATTCCTGAATTTGATCAGAATAATACTTTTGGAACCTAATAATCGAATCTAAAAAAAATGCTCCTAATATTTTGATAGCACTATACGTATATTTTAATTTCCTTTTACACAGTATGGGAAAGTTTTGGAATTATGAAAAAAAAATTATTGCGAGATTTTGGTGAAAATACACGTTTTGACGTGCCCTGAAGAGAATTTGATTATTTTTCAATAATGCTCAATAACTCAAAAACGAGTGCAGTAGAGTAATATAACTTCATAATGAAAAGTTTTCTGAATAGACGAAAAGCTTATTAAATTTTGAGTATTGTACGTATCATAATGTCTTGTAAAAAATAATTAAAACATAATTTGAAATTTCATAACAGTAAAATGTTATATTTTCGGTGATGATGATCACTTGATAACGGACGAGAGTTCGAAACGCGTCGTGATCTTAACTAAAATTGACGAGTTCATAATACGGACATATTACTTCTTTTTAATAATTAAAATATGTATATAAAATTTTTGAAATACATGTGTTAAGAAATTCGCAGTAAAGAATATCTGGGATATCCAATTCACCGGACCTAGCAACTTCGATAACCTTTAAGCCTACGAGTATATAATCAATATGCACAGTTTAATTACGTTACTCGTTGCCAGAATAATTACGTATTCCGTAAGAACTTGACAATTAAAACTCTGCAAATGGAAATAAATGAAACTATCCTAATGCGCAAACAACTTTCAATTTACACTACTTTGAACTGAAGTATATCATACATAGTTAATGTTATGTCAGCGGCCTAAATAACACGTACTGGTACCAAGGCTTTTCCCTCAATAATTCATTACAGAATAAAATAAATTAAAAAAATAGTTTTAAAAACAAGCTTTTATTAAATTGCACTAAAAAGTAATAAATAAATAAAAGCGTGGTGCGCAAATGTTTATATAAATTGAACATTACGACATTTACGCCCCACGCTTTAATTTCTTTATTTGTTACTTTTTAGTGCAATTTAATAAAATAAAAAATAATTTTTTAAATTGTTTTTATACTTTTTAGTTCTTATTCTGGGCGGTCTTTTATATTTGCTATAAATAATATGAATAATGAGTTTATTATACGTGTGTGTGTATACATTAAACCTCCTAACTTGCATGTGCTCTTGATACGTGAGTCATAAAATTCATCTATGCTACGCAATTCAGTAAAATCCTCTTGAAAATCAGGATACGTAAAATGAAAAAATTTCGTGATTTTTTTCTCATTTTCTGGGAAACTTTAATTTCCAAAACAATATTTATAGTAAAACAATATTTATAGTACCTTCTGCTCCTCCGGCGATTTTGGATTAATTCTTCAATGTGCGTAAAAAATTTCTTTCATTGTTGCTTTCATCTTTGGGAAGAGAAAACAGTCACGTGGGGCCAATCTGGTGAATTAAGGTGGTTGCAGTATCATTACAGTGCTATTTTTGACGGAACAGCCCGAACAAACAATGTAGTGTGAGCTGGTGTTTTGCTGCCACTCGCCTCATGCCCAAAACATTAGTAAAAATTTCTTCTCATGATCCATACGATATATCAACTTCTTCAACAACCTTTCTAACTGTAATTCGAGGGTTATCAAGAATTTTTTCTTAAATTTTTCCACTTTGATTGAAGTCTCTCCCCACACTATCGTCATCTGCAACTAGTTCACGGCCCTCTTGAAGCGTTTATACCAGGGTGTGCCTGATTTAAATCATTTGATTTAAATCAATGATTTAAATCATGATTTAAATCATTGAATTATAACAAAAAAATCAAATGATTTAAATCATGAATTCAATCAATATTATCACGTGGTCATATGTTACACTGCGCATGTGTGAAAGGTGGTTCATGTTGTACAGGGTCAGTTCTACAACAGTTTTGTGTTTGTATTGCGTTGTAAATCGTGCGAATATGTCTGGAAGGAAAAAAGATAGTGTTTGGCAATATTTTAATGCACGGAAAGGTAAAAAATCTATTAGAGTCACATGCAAATCCTGCGGTAAAGATATGCAGGGATTAGTAGCGCGTATGAAATCACATTTGTCAAAATGTGTAGCAGTACCAATACCAGATGAAGAAAGTTTTCCTTCAATGGAATTAAGTTTGGATTCTGAATACGAAAGTAAGTAAATTTATCACTAATAATTGTATCTAAAATAAATATTTCATCTCATAAATAATAGAAATGTTACTCTACATGTTTACTTGCAGTTCAAACGTCATCAGCACCGTCAACAACTTCTACGCCAATTCCAGGAATTAGAAATGAATCAATATCCTATTCTAAAAAGCAGAATACGTCCAACATTTCTTTAAATAATTATGTGTTCAAACCTTCACAAAGTGAAAAAGAAAAATTGGATATTCAGATAGCTCGATATATAAGTATTTGCAACAAATTCCTCATTCAGATGTGTTGAAAATACAGAATTTAAAAAATTAATTGACATGTTACGTCCTGGATACAAACCTCCTAATAAAAAGAAAGTTGGTAGTGATTTACTGGATACAGTGTATGATAATGAAATTACGAAATGTGCAGAAATACTAAAAAATGAGACTGTGTGTTTAACAATTGATGGATGGTCAAATGTACACAACGAACCAATTTTATGTGCATGTGTGATAACAGGCAACGGGAACGTATATTTAGTCGAGACTATAGACACAACCGGGCATTCACATAATGCAACTTATTTGACGCAGTTACTCACAGAAACAGTAATAAAAATACAAGACAAATTTAAATATTTTGTAGGAAGTATTGTTACGGATAACGCTGCTAATATGGCATTAATGCGCAACAATATATCGATGCAAGAACCAGAAATCATTATATGGTTGCTCTGCACATTATTTGAACTTACTAGCACATGATTTGGAAATTCCAGCAGTAACACAACATGTTATTAAAATTTGTAAATACTTCCGAAATAATCATTTTGCTAGAGCAAAATTCCAGGAATTAAAAGGATCTGGTACGAATCTTCTTTTACCACAAGATGTCCGATGGAATACCATGTGCGATTACGTGGAAAGTTATTTGAAAAACTGGGCGACACTAGTAAATATAACTGAAAATTTTAAAGACAAAATTGATGATGATATTAAAAAAAATGTAACAAATATGGCAATCAAACATAACGCACAAGAATTAGTTGCAATCTTGAAACCTATTTCAATTGCGCTGAATGCAGTGCAGTGCGACATTTGCAGCATAGGTGATGCAGTTCACGTATGGAAGAAATTAGAATTAAATTTAAAAAATGTGCACATAAAATGAAGATATTTAAAAAACGATATGACAAAGCGTTAACATCCGCACATTTTTTGTGTTATATGTTAAATCCAAAATTTGCGTATTTTGAGAATAGAAACAGGTTTAAATCTCACATCAACATTGTTAAAATTTCAAATAAAAACTGAACCATTTAGCGGCGCACTATTTAATGAAATAATAATTAATAAAATGAATCCAATCGAATGGTGGTTGTCACTCAAAGGTATAAAATAATGCATCACAGATAAGGAAATGAAGATTATAAAAATTTTGATGACATCAGTCGCCTCTTCCGCAGAAGTTGAACGAGTTTTTTTCAACATTTAATGCTATGCATTCAAAACTATGGAACCAGCTTGGAATTGAAAAGGCGGCAAAACTAGTTTTTTTGTATAAAATTCTAAATTAGGACCTATAAATGTATAAACGATATTTAAAATAAAATTTGGTTTACTTTTTCATGTATATTTTCTTCTTAAAACATATATATTATCATTTCGTAAAAAAATCTGATTTAAATCCAAAAAATCTGATTTAAATCAAATAAAAAAAAATCCACACCCTGGTTTATACCATTTGTAAATCGTTCGTTCATCCATACTCGGTTCATAAACTGATTTCTACAGCATTTCCACTAATTTACAACATTTGATTTAATTTTTCACACAAAATTTAATGCATATTTTTTTATCTGTAATTATGAAAATTTTAAAAAATCGCCGAATTCATAAAAACACAACATGTTTAATTGGCTGTAAAATTTAAAATACACATCCTATTTTGCTGCAAATTGAGACAACCGTTAAAGACAAGTTAACCAACATGTCAACAAATTTTTATGAATTCGACAAATGTAGCGCTGGAAATTATAAAATTGTACGAACTTTTTGATCATACCTCGTACAAGTGGGTAAAAAATTGATTCCCAAGAATTCAGACAGACAGACTCACAAGTGAAACTAAATAAAAGCTTGTAAAAAGACTATATTTCGAATACCAATTTTATTTTTAAGAGGATATTCAATAGAATACAAATTTTTAATGAATAAACTAATGCCATCTCTATTAAACAAATTGTTTTACTCTACCTAACACAGTGTACATTGCTAGAATATTCCAGGTCCAGGTGTCATCTAACAGGACAGAGTCGTGGCAAGTTAATTAGGTGATCTCTCAGACGGCGAAAAAAGGGTCCGATTTTAGGATCTTATAACACTAAAACGAAGAAACATATTTCAATAAGCAAGGCTTCACATTCAAAGTCATATAACTAGCTTTAAACGGCTGTGTCATGTAAACATATTTGTTTCAGTTTTAAAATAGTTTCTCAGCAAATTCTTAAAAAAATTATTCCGAAACTAATTTCTGTCGAGTTAAATATGTCCATTATTAGAACGAGAGTCTAAGGACCTTTACACCGCTTAAATATGGCGAATAGTATGAAATTTTGAATTACTAATAGCCAGCAGGTTAAAAAAAAACATCATATTTTTTTTTCTTTTACTTCTATTCGCGAGTTGTATACGTAATAATGCATAACTAAAATGAGGGCAATTTATTTGTGAATATTGCACTGTATTCTCAGACTAATAAAACAATATACCATTTTCCATAAAGTTCATTGTAGATTTTATTTAGTCAATTATTGATACTTAAGATAGAAAAAAATAAATCCAGAAGATAGGAAAGAAGATGAGAAACAATGTGTCTCATCTACATCTCCGTGCATGATGTTTTAAATTATTATTATTATTTTTTTTCACTAATTTTCAGTTAATTCTCAAAATGTTTTAAATTGATGTGCGTTACTTAGTTTAAATGTTTTGTTATTTCCTTGATAATGACCGAAACCATATGGCCGAAACATCGCATAATCCTTCAACATCGTTATGCTAAATTATTTTAATAAATAGTTCACAACACCTTGAACAACAATCTATCATTCCAACCTTCTAGATTAAATTCTTTTCCATTTTCCATAAAATTATAGTTTATTATATGTTCTTTCAATATTAGTAAATTTTTAAATAAATTTTATTATAATAACAGTCCGAAACGTATTTTTGAAAATTTTACAAAAGGCATTTATTAAATGTGTTAATCGATACAAATACACGCATCCCCGATTTACACAGTAATTTATTTACACGATTTCGCTTTTCCACGATTTTCAAACATTTTTGCTGTGTACTTTTTTTCCAAGCATCTCGCTAGCCCGAAATCTCACTGGTTCGAAATGTCCCTGGTACGAAATCTCGCTGGTATGATGTCTCGTGGATTCGATGTCTAGCTAGACTGATGTGTCAGTATTTAGAATGGACCCCCACTACTTTGCTCCAGAAAATTATCTCGTCGGGCCGAATCATATGTACTACGTAGTTATCCCGTTATACACAAACATTCATATGGTTGCCTGCATTTATGTTAACCATAGAACCGAACTCTATTTTTATTATTTATTGACAATAAATGTGGGTAGGGTAGTGTAGGTTAGACAGGGCAAGCAGTCGGGGGAAGTTGGAGTGTATTCTTAAGTAGGGTACATATGATTCGGTCCAACGAGACAAGTTTCTGAAGCAAAAGTGGTGGGGAGTTCATTCGAACTACTGATACATCGGTCCAGCGAGACAACAAACCAGCGAGACATCGTACCAGCTAGATTTCGTACCAGAGATTTCGATTGGTAACATCATATGAATCAAGAAGAAAAGATAAATGGTGTACGAAAGTAATTATACTTTTGGTTTTATTTTTTATGAATTTTATATTTTTTGTTTCTATAAAATGAATTATGGACTTATTGCTTTATATATGTCAATTCATAAATGGACTGATATTTTCATGTTTTTCATATTTTACTTTTATTGTACGTTGAAATATATTAATTTAATTAAATACGAGTATATAACTGACTAAATTATACACATTTTAGTCTGTTTTCGATTATTAAATCCAGTTAATTGACCTTTAATATAAAGACTTACTGATCCAAATACCTTTCCCCGTTCTAGATTTTAAAAGTGCTAAAATTGCAAAACGTTATTTTGTTATTCAAGCACCAAGAATTTACGTACTCGAATACCCGAGATTCAAATATGTTTGGAACCGGTTCCTGGATTCGAATACTTTTGGAACCGGTTCCTTGATTTAAATACTTGGAGATTTTGTTCCGAATACAATATTCGAATCTTAGATATTCGGGTTCCCGAATTCTTTGAGAACAAAGATTCGAATATCTATAAAGTGAAGTATTCCGATATCCGAATAATTTGACGCTTAATACGCAATTCTCAAGAGTAAACTATGTGAGCTAGTACAGCCACTTTAATATTTATTCTAAAATAAAGGAAATTACGAGCCTGAATTCTAAAAAATTTGTAATCGAATTGTTTAATTTTATTTTCGATATTTGTTTAAACTGGAAATGACGGTTTTTATTATAATTAGAAAAAAAAATCAATAAAAAATAATTTTTAAAAACAAGTTTTCATTAAATTGCACTAAAAAGAAAAAATAAATAAATAAAAGCATGGGGCGTAAATGTTCATATAAATTGTACATTAGAACATTTACGCCCCACGCTTTTATTTATTTATTTTTTCTTTTTAGTGCAATTTAATAAAAGCTTGTTTTTAAAAATTATTTTTTTATTGATTTTATTTTATTCTTTTTAGTCTGTGGTAAGTGTGTAATCGGATTAAAATTGAAGCTGATTTACTGTTTTGATATTCGGCAAACAGATACACTTTCAATAAATGTGAAAATGATGATATGTTCTTAAATTGGTCGATAAGTTTCTTTTCTTTTTTTAGTAACTACCATTTTTAACGCCACGAAGATCGGAATATTTTATGGACTGACTCTGTGCTTTGTTAATGGTCATAGCAAAGCAAACTTGTTACATCGCAGAACTTCACACATTCATTGCAATGAGATAGGGAATTACACTAATTAATACTAACGTTATACACTGACATAAACACAGTTATAATTATAATAAATCACTTTTATTGTAACCACTTTTATTTTATTCATATCTAAATCGTTGTTGTACATTCAAAATGCGAGACACAACTGTCAAAAACGTCCTATTTCTGTTGTTAGCGGTGCTATACCGACTATTCACTGAAAACTATATCTAGTATATATATATGCATTGATCTTTTGTTAAATCTACCCGTCAGACAGACAGACAGACTCACAAGTAAAACTAAATAAAAGCTTATAACAATCATCTTTTTAATTTTATAAACATACCTGCTACAAAAACATTAGATGTAAATTATGCTACAATCAGTCACTGATTGTGGAAATGAAATTTTTAAGAAAGAGCTCGCTCATAGCTTAATTAAAAACTTAATGTTAATTATATGGTCGCAAATTGTAGAATAATTTAACAAGGGGTCATATGAGCCCCCGTGAGACCCCTATAGCCAACCACTGGCTACAATGTGGCGTTGAGCGATAGTATAGACCTAAATATAGAGGTATTCGATTGGAACACATAGATTTCAAACTTATAAAATCTAAATCTGTCATGAAAAGACTGTCATGGATTTAGGGACACGAGTAGCACCGAGCAATTTTAATGAACGATGTTGTGAATATGTTTTTTTTTTCTAGTTAATGGCAAATTCACTATAACTGACTTACAGTGTTGCACATGGGCATCCGCAAAAATGTATCCAGGGGAGGACAAAAAAATTCCAGGGGCGCTAAATTTACGTTGATTCGTTATAACACGGTTCAGAGAGATACAATTACGGAAATTGTGAATCAATTCATAGAAAATTACCCAGTATTAAAATAACCTCGCATAACGCTGTTACGTTTAGCGCTCTGTCTTCAGAAACGCAACTAAAGCGCCAAACGAGGTCTTAATGTATAAATACGAAGTTAATAATAGTAAAATCGTTATATTTGCCCGGTGATTAATACAAATATTTGACAAAAACACAATATAAATAGATAATTCTTATATATCAGCTTCATTGTAGCAATTTTAACATGTGTGCATAAATAGAACATATAACAAATTGGCTATACAGATTCGAACTAACAAATGGGGCGATATTCTATATTTTACCTCAGCCGGAAAAATATTACGCCACGGCCCTGCAGGATGAAACTGGCAACTTCCCTTTAAATATACGTTAAATCATGTTAAATAACTGTTATATTATTATATATTTACTTATATCAGAATGAAATTATTTTGCTCTGTATCTCAACATTTTTTTATTGCATCAAGTACACCTATCCTAAATTTCTCATGAATAATTCCTACTAGATATATAGTGCTGTGATATGTTGTTGTGAAACACATAAAAGTAGATTGATTGCCACGCAAATGTGGAATAAAGGAACTTGCATGACAAGACATATAGACGTTGATGAAACTCCCCCTTAACCCTTTCTTGAAAGTTTGAGTAAGGAGGGCTGCATAGCGTGCGATTGTCAAATAAGATTCTCCCGCCATTCATTCGGATTTTATCATGCTGATAAGCATATATTTATTTTTAATTATTCCCGTCAACAACATTATTCGTCGTCACCAATGTATATATTTTCTGTATCTATAGTCTTGTAATTCCCTGAAAACAGAATACATTAGTTATGCGAAGAGTAAAAATAGATTCGTTTGTGCTAAATGCTAATTGTGTTAAATTGTAGTACTAATCTATTTTTATTATGGTTTATTTAAATATTGTTGTTAACTCGGCTTTAAAAGCACATTAAAAGTATATAATTCAGAAAACATGATCTAGAATTAGGTTTAAATTAAAATTTAATGTGATGTCAACTTATTCTCAGTGTATGAATTCGTACAAGAAGTATGCCCTGTGTATGTATGCAGGGGGTTGATTTGAAATAAATGCCATTAGGCCCATCGCAGGTATATGCGTACGTAATTAGTTATTTTGCAAGTGGGACAAACAAGGCAGTACTTTGAAAATTAGACACCCTATTACTGGTGATATATGCACGTAAAGGCGGTGGGTGGTAGTTTCTAGAATAGAACAAAAGGGCGATGATACAAAGGCGAGTACTTGTTAACAAATTTACTGATGAAACATTACCGCACCGTTATTAAACTAATTATACAGAGCCCCCTCTTCGCTGCAAGTCATTAAATCGAATTTTCTTTCTGTTTAAAATATTATTCTCTTTTATTAACATCTTCCCTCGTTCTTCTCTTCTTAGTTCACTCTTAAATTACTCGCTTGTGTCATTTGAATTTGACAGATTGAGAGTTCTTCATTTTGTTTCATTATTAGAGTGGTACTCAATAATAGTCGCAATGCATAACGAGGCATCTTTATTAATTATTGCTGGCATGATGGAATAATTATTCAAAGAACTCGCAATTAATAGTCTCTACTCTAGTAAAGTTTCATTAGGAATATTTTCACGAAAAGAACGGATTCTGCTAAGGTATTGTGGAATATTAATTCTAATGACCGTATAGTAATGAGAATGGTATTTTCAAATTCCGTATTCTATATTTATTATATTATTTTATTAAAAGTTTTAATATTACGGTTCACGTTTATTCAAACAATGAAACTGAAAAATTCTAACGAAAACAAAATATTCCAAAATATTTATGATTTAAAACAAACAGCTGTACTGAAAAAATGCCTATTTACCGATAACAAAAAAGCAAAAAATATCGTAGTTTTTAATAAATGGACAACGTCATTTTCTACTATATTACAATATACTGTTTTTCCTTTCTACGACAAGAACAGATGCTGGTTATTACGATGGTACATTGTTTCAACCTGCAACTTTACCGTGTTTTCCGATAAATTTGGCTGCCTGATAAGTTTGTCAGGCAAATGTTATCAGCTGCCATTGGAGACAAAGCCGCCATCTATATCCGCTGCTTTACTTTCCTACCTCCTCACCTTTCCGCACAATACTTTACTCTTCAAACACACTTTGTCTCAGCATGAACTCATATCCGCTGCTACAGGATAGAACTTGCTTCATTTGTTCCCTTCCCTACCCTACCCTAACCACCCACATTGTATTAAGTTATATTGTTTTCCAGAGAAGATTTGTATTTCC
Organism: Carabus problematicus; assembly: GCA_963422195.1. Classification (NCBI taxonomy): domain Eukaryota; kingdom Metazoa; phylum Arthropoda; class Insecta; order Coleoptera; family Carabidae; genus Carabus; species Carabus problematicus. The sequence goes on from OY728586.1 coordinate 8,175,227, forward strand.
GTTTTATTCGTTCGTACCTCCCTTTCGGCTGTTTTTGGCAATATACATTTCATTCTGTAATTAAATGTTTGTTTTTTCTAATGCTGCGTCGACAGAAAAACAATGTCTTTTAATGTAAATTTATTGTAAGTCAATCCGAAACTTTTTAAATCTGATGGTTATCCTGTTCAACTGCAAATAACAGTAATATTAAATTTCAACAATGATAAGAATCATTCAGTGATTTCTTCTTCGTTGATTGCTTTGCTTATATAAATATTACTCCTATATAAATTTATCAAACAAAGTGACAGATATTAAAAGTTAACATTTCACAGAACTCATTTTTATTCCATTAAAAATTAAACTATTCTATGCATATCATATTTACAATTATTATCAGATAAAGAAATCGAACATAATATGTGTGTGGAATACATTAATGCAGAGTTAACATTAAGGTCAGAGAAGATACGAAATTCATGGCAGTGGAAGCCATTCTTCCACATAGCTTCTATTATCTGAACCACTCGTGCGAAACAGAGCACATAAATTAAGACCGCTCTTCAAACCGCTGTTTGCATCGGGCTTTGGTCGTGAATCTTTTAAAACCGCAGCCTAACCCGTAACTGAATTTGTTAACTTTTCATGTTCGGGTTTAGTCATATTGCAATGGGTGTAAGTAGGTTAGCTCTTTGGGAATTGTTAAATACAGGTATGTTGTATAATTGCAGGGAGAGGGAAGCACGAATGAATTGCTAAACATCGCTCAAAATTGGAAGAGAAACGTGGCACACCGTAACGCACAAGTCACGAATGGGTACCACCGACAGCTGGCTGGCAACAGAGATAATATCGGTTCTCGTTTCCGACGATCTGCTTCTTTATTTCTAAGAAACGTACAGGTTTGAAACGAAAACAACATTCTCGTCTCTAAAAGTCTTCGTACACCCATCAAAACAGCTCAATTTATGATAAAATCATAATTTTTGAATTAAAATAATATTACACAAATATTAATTTACTGTAGACTAGATCACTAAGTCAGAGATATGTAAATAAAAAAAATTATTTATTCTTAAATAACGATTTTTCCAAAAATGTTACCTTACAAGTGTTCGTACAAACAAAATAAAATCAACAAAATTCGTAATCTCTACTTATTATTAATACTTAATCACAATTTATTTCTAGTACTGCCTTCAGTGTTTTTAGCATTGATAGTACAAGATTTTCTGTAACGGAAGAGGGAATTGAATCCCATGCAGTCATATTTTTCGAATTTTTCTTTGAAGTTCATCCCAAACATGTTTGATTGGATTGATATCTGGCAACTGAGGTGGCAAATGAAGTTGTTTTGGACATTGTATAATAACCATTCCCTCAGCACATTCACGGTATGCTTAGGATCATTATCTTAATGAAAAATCCATTGCTCTTCCAGTTCTAATTTATGAATACTATGATTTATAATACCTCGCAATATACATATTAAAGTAGCCAAATCGATCCATTTTTACCGTCAACATAATCTAAATTTCCTACCCCAATCACCGCCATTCAGCCGCAAAACATAACGTTTCCTGCACATGTTTGAAAAAATCGTTTTGGAAAAATCGTTATGCAAGAATAAATAATTTTTTTTATTTACATTTTTCTGATTTAGAGATTAAGTCTATAATAAACTAATATTTGTGTAATATTATTTTGATTTAAAATTATGATTTTATCCTAAATGTAGCTATTTTGATAGGTGTACGAAGACTTTTGTGACCGACTGTATCTATATATGTATGCTCTACTGATGATTGCGTATGTGCATATATGTACACTCCTGTAGAGTGTACATATATTTTAAACAGGCCACTGTAGAGTTCTTGGAAACTATAAGAGATACAAAGACCGTTAAATTAGACAAAAGTTGCATATTTATGGACCGATATTGATGCCGAATTCTTTTTTTCAAAATATCACATGGTTCATTAGATATTGACAAAAGTGTGATTTTCTCGAATTTAAATTTTCCTTAATAACTCAGATAGTATCCAAAATATTGAAAAATGCTTCAAATAAATATTCTAGCATAGTTAAGAAGCTTTTCGAAGAATTCGTCGAATTTTTTACCTGATTTTTCCGGAAATTCAGTATAACTTTTAATTTAAAAAGTGCTATTTTCTTCTTTACAATGACGTATTCGTTAATATAAATATATTTTACAGTTTCGAAAATATACTAAAAAGTATAATAAAAAGAATGATTTTCGTAGTGTGCCATGAAAATTTGATATAAAATAATTGCACTTAGGTTATGTACATGCAAAACACTTGAAATTCAATCATATTTTATCATTGCAAGTGGGTGTAGTCCTAAATGTACATATGTGTATGTACAGTCGTTATTTCGTTTAAATTCAATTATGTGTGTTTACCGATATGACAGTTCCCTTCGGCGATATTTTCGAAGAACACGTCTCTAGATAACTGGCAGATACACGAACTTTTACTTCGCCGAATTTACATTTTTTATTGAACACAAAATAGTCATCAAAATAATAGGATCGTCAGAGATGCGAAGCAAAATGTCATTATTATACTTTTAGTCATTTACATATAACCCCAAAATTTCTAACCTAGAATTTCGTTGTATATTTTGGTATGAATCGCAGTACGTAACGATGAAAGGCACACCGAATTGTTACCGTTTTTTAAATGTAAGTTTACACAATTCTTGTGCATATTTTTACATTTACAAATAACCGTATTTTTATTTAATACCTTTACTTCAACTGTCAATAAAATATTTTGCACAGTAGATATGTACCTGCCGTCTGGAATATCTAAAAAAAATAAACAACTGAATATGTACTCAGTTTCATCCGCGTGAAATGGAACAATGTGTATGTTCCTTTCGCCATGTCAAGTCGCATTATCTTCCTTCCAATTTCCTTTTATTTGCTTCGAAGGAGAGCATAATCTATTGTTATTTGACTTTTATTTTCGCCCAACGTTCCCGATGCATTTAAAGAGGTTATAAAATTAAATGTTACATGCCAAGATTTGTGAAACATTCAGTGAAATATTATTTGAAAATAGTTTTTCCTAATCAATTCATTTTTTCTTCTTTCTGGTTTACATATAGCAGACACAAAACATGATGAAAACGAACAGCGTTTTTATCTCACTTATTTGTTTGTCTCTATCTCTTTCTTTGTGTAGCATTTGAAAAATTACCGAATTTCCCATTTGTATGATCTCCGAAACGAAATACATACTGAATTCTACAGACTAATTGATTTTTGAGTCAAATAAAAATGAGTATTTTTAGGTAAGTTTTTTTATTTCTATATCGGTTAAAATATAGAAGATATTCAAATTCCGATTTCACCAGTGGTTCTTATATAATGCCATAAATATTTACCAAGACATATTATTGTATACAGTTACACAACAATAGACTGTTTCCATTATAATAGAGCATTTTTAGCGAGGAAGCAGTATAAACTTGTGTACAAAGTTTAAACTTGCAGGTAACTACTATATGAAGTTTACATACATATTATCAGTTTAGAGGCCAGTTGCAGCATGTAACCAATAATTATAATATTCTATAATGTGTGTCGTAGTGCGCAGAAGTCTATATTCATAAGATAAGGACTATTCATTACAAAGTTACTTTGCATACAGAGAATTGAAATCTCTTTATTTCGGCTTTATAGTAGGTTCGATCGGCTGCGATGTATGCAGAAGCATTGTTACATTTTGTAGTCCAACGTTCAATCAATTTTCGAATTTGCAAACTTCCAGTTACGTCATCTCTTGTTGCGGATATAGAAGCAAAAGTTTTTATTACGTTATCCGAGCTAGCAGTTCATATTACTGTAGCCATCCATAACTTTTAATTACTATTGTCCAAATGTATTGGTAACTTTTATGTACAAATATTATTTGATGCAAGAAACAAATAGGTAATACAACCAGGCTGTTAAACACATACCATTAGTATGTTCTGAATTATACGTACGTTAATATGTAGGTGACCTCTTGCTAGTGTTTTTATTGGTTTAAATTCTCTTCGTCAGAAAGTAATATGTATTTGAGAATATTTTTGCACTTATTATGATAAGTCATCTAATTATCCTATGTATCCATACCCGTTTCATCTTTTTTTCATTGCTGTTCTTAAATCCGTGAAATTTATATATTCAATAATAAACGAATGAATAATTATTAAGTAATAAATATTTTCTCAAAAGTATTTTAGTTAAGTAAGAGCTCTCAACGCTCGTGTTTGTTTATGAAACATAATTTATCTCATATGAAAACAAATTTCACATAATCTAACATGGTCCATCCGGCGTGTAGTTAAAAATACTCAAACGGAAATGTAAAGAGAGATTTTGATCAGATATAATTATATCAAAACAACGGAATCTTTGTTTCCACTGGCAATTTGTTTGATATCCTAACAACAAGATTGTCTAATTGAATTGAAGCTTGAAAACAGCTGTAGCTGAAGACATAGTATATAAGTACCTACATAGACATTGAGAATTTCAGATACAAATAAGTATTGCTTTTATCACGTTATCCACGGCCTCTGATTGTGTGTTAGTACAAAGAAATTTTGAAAACTTTTAACTCTGTTTAAAATTTTCGTTGAATTATACACGACGACGGCTACTTGGAACTTAGGGCGTCTTTTTCCCATTTATATTTATCTGTAAGTCACACCGTGAATAATAAATTCACCGAACGGATACTCTAATTTATCAGAAGCTAATTAAATTTTAAAGCTTAGATGACATTACTTGATTACATCATTAAACATGCAGATTGGATACAAAGTTTTTTTCCACTGAAAGAGTTTTTTAAAAAAGTGTCAGATCCAAGGACGTGATATGGCATATATTTGAAAAGATTTCCTTTTTTCTTATTATATTCTCATATTCTCCATTCATTGCATCTGATAAATTTCTTTAACAAATATTGTTTCTAAAGAAGAATCATTGATTAATAACTTTACATTAATGTAGCCGTCGGATTTAGATTTTTTCCAATCTTAATTCAGTTTTCAAAAATTCAATTAGTACGACTGGCTTTGTGAAAAATCGGAATAAAGAATAAATTTTTTAAAGAGTTTACACAATATTTCCAACCCTTAGGCATCGAGGGGATATAAAATATAAAACTTTATTTCATGCCTACAAAGTTTTAAAATATAAGTTTAAAATAGAATCTGTCCAGAGCAAACTATGATTTCATCTTTCAAAAAAATTTATAGAATACGTACCACACATTAAACATTATTGGTTGTGATTTCACACTGTGATTAATATCAGAGTTTCAGAATTCCTAAATTCCTGCATAGGTAGGTATATTTGAACGCATATATTAATGTGTTTTCATACTGCACAATTTTTACGTTGTCGAACAGATTTTTACAGGTCAAGAGCTTAAATATAACACCGCGTAGTCTATTGTTGCGAAGTGAATTATTGTTGGATAAATTGTTGAACTACGATCCTCGAACAATAGACTTCGGGGTGCGAATACATTGTCCCGGTGGAGAGTCTCATACATTACGCGCGGCCCGGAACCCTTATGCTCTTTCACCGATTTTTCCTTTGTATGCTCTGTTTTGATGGAGGGTTAAAATAACATGAATCCAGGATTCAATAGCAAAAATATCGAATTAATCCTTGTAGTTTGCATTTCTTTATCGATTTATGCAAATTATGTCGTTATATATCTGATTAGGTAAGATGAATATTTTAAGATCTTTCTAATTCTTATAAAATCCAACCAAAATTTTCACGAGTTTTGAAAATTATAACTGAGCAATAAGATTAGTAAAAATTCTAAAATTCAATGATACACGAAAAACATATAATTAAAAAGAATGTACAATTAACAACGCTGAGTAATGGTATGGATTAAGCAATTGTTTCCATGAACACTGTAGCGTGAGTATTAAACGTGTTGTAACAAAACTACTTTAATACAAAAGCCAATTAATCAATATTCCACAGTGTATTTACGTGTCATGTCGATTACAATGACAAAGAGAGATGGTCACAAAAAGAAAATATATTTTGATTTTGTTTCCATTAAACGGGCGCGAAAGGCTACATAATTGTAATTATTCGAGTGATGATAAGAGGCACGCACGCGTGCATATATATATATATATATATATATATATATATATATATATATATATATATATATATATATATATATATATATATATATATATATATATATATTGCGTAGTACCGCTACCCGTCACCAGTGTCGACATCACCGGTGTCGACGTTGTCCTGTTTTATTTCCCTCGAGTCGCAGTCCGTCCTTTTGTTCCAGTTTGATTCACTTATCTATTCGAATGTAATGTTGGCCTGGTCAAGTGGAGGTGTACCCTTTTTAATGGAACACTGGAGGAGCATTCACAGTGAAGACTAGTCGAAGCCAGTCAGAAACTTTAATAATAGAAAGCGGCATCTGGTCTCTCTATCTGCCTCATTTGTTCCAGTTACAGCAAGGAAATTACCCCAAACAATCTCTGTCACACTGAACTCAAATGAAATATGTATCAAAACAACTTTCGCTCACTTATATCGACAAAAACAAGCAACCGGGAGGGGCTTTAATCAGACGAATTGGAATATTACCTGGTCCAACAACGTAGTACTTCGCGACTTAATTACCATAATTGCCTTTGCATTTATTACACTAGGAAAAATGGTTTGTGGTTTTGCGAATTAAAGCTATGTGACTTAATTATTATGGTATTACAAGTATTATAGTAATTTGCAGCTCATCTAGTTCTGTACTACCTCATATAATTATGTATTCATTAATAATAAAAATAAACCTCGATCGTATTTTATTTATTATTATTTTTTGTCAACAACTTTCTGAGTGAGAAGTTGGCACAGTTAAATATCTTCGAAATTAATGTTTATAATAAATCGGTTAATGAAGCACTAACGTTTGGCGCAAAATTATTTTAATAATTTTGTTAATGGCATACTGGATGTGAAGTTGGCCAGCCATAATATAAAGTTGAATATCTCCAAGCTATTGTTTATAATAAATTGATTAATGAAGGACTACGAAACACTAACGTTTGGCATAAAAATATTTTAATAATTCTGGTAATGGCATGCTAGATGTGAAGTGAAGTGAAGTGAAGAAAGTAGAATATCTCGAAAACTATTGTTTATAATCAATTGATTAATGAAAAAAATATAATTTGTCGTTAGTGCCCACCTATGTACGGTGGGATATGTTCAACGAATGAACATGTTAACAGTATACGATATTGCCGAGAGATTTTATGGGATAATATTTATATCAGTTTTGGGTCAAATGTCACACGAAGTATTCAATAAAGTTGTGGGAAGTTTTTAGAGGTTTCGTAGCGAATTATTGCAATGATCAGTTACGGATATGATCTGAAGAGTTGCGAACTGACATTAGACGAAAATTCCCGTACGTGTTGTAAACACAGTTGTGTCACTGGATCTTTGCAGGCTAACACAAGCTAACAGGTCAAAGACATTCAACTTTGTCTTAGGTTAAGGATTCAACCGTCCCTCCGGCAATAGTTTTTTTTGATATTTTTAAAATTTGTGCCGCTTACGCTTTTGGTTTATAGAACTGTATTGCAAAAGTTTCATTGAAATGTTTCTCTTTTGAATTCCGAATAGATATTCCTATGCACAGATATTATTATTTTATATCATAAGTAACGTTTCCTTATAATCAAGATTCTTATCTTGAAATGTAAATTTGACAACAGACATATAAAATATAATTAATACTAAGGAGTACAAAACCCATTTGAAGGGAAAATATCGTGAAGTGACACATATGATTAAATAATTCTTTTATGCAATCTGAATGTGTTACTCGCAAAACTGGATAATCCAGACCTGTAAATTAACATCACGTCAAATATTTGGGTTTGACTCATTTATTCCGTTTGTTTTTTCATCATGCAGAATATTTCATTAAATTTCGTATTTATCTTACAATTTAACAATCTCGGATTTTTTTCTTTAGGAACATTAAAAATCTTATATGTGCATAAACCACCAGCACTAGAAAAATTATAAAGAAGCAATTCTGGTGAAATTTTAGAAATAAATCAAGTAGTTTTTTCTCAGATCTTGGAATATGTAAGAATTTTATAAGCTAGTGGAGACCAATTGAAGGTCAATAGTTTTCACACAAACAAAAAAATCTTACAAAATAAAATCCATTAATGATAATACTACATATTTCCAATGTTCTTCATTAATTTTGATTTAAAGTTATAAAGTGACTTTCGAACTCAGTCTATACTTGTATATAACTTCTCTTTAACTTTGTACGTATGCATAATTATAGCTATGTATGTATAAATGTATACTGTGAAAGTTAATTAATTTTCATGAATATTAATGCACGCATATTAATTTTGATTCTCGCTTTAATTCAATATTTAAACCTGCTTATAAATCATCTACATATAAATCTATGTATATGTATGTACAACATTAGAGCCATCTGTAATTTGCAATGCTAACGTGTTGTACCTCGCATGTAGTACGAACATATACACCCACAAATACATTCATCTACACATATATTGACATAAACTCATATACCATTGATATATGTATGTCCATGTAGTAAAACCTCTTATATATGAATGGCTGTTTGGGCTTTTATTAAATCCGGTTATTTTGGATGGTATGGCACATTTGACATGTTTATTGCTTGTGTAAAACATATTTTGCTCTGAAGATGACTAGTGGAGAATACATCACGAATGTTGGAATCACTCCCAACGGACATTACCACATTCGCCTAGCCTACTAATAAAAATTTATTATTGAAATATTACACATACGACACGGACACACAATACTACGTAGATACATATTTCATCCGTCAATTATACCAACATTTTAATTATAGGTACTATTCACTATTGTTAGTACAATACTTTAGAAAAGTACTATGTTTGAAATTTTTCCTTTTACAGTTTTTGTAAACGCGTAGTCACATCATTTAATTTAAAAATTTAGCAACTGTTACGCTTCAATGTAGTTTACACTAAGTCAGTTACATTTCACCAGCATAACAAAATATCTAAACTAACCTTTTATCTTCAATATTTAAATAAATACGTATTTACTTTAGCACACTTAAAAATATATATTTCATTTTGTTTCAAACAATATTTTTCATTAATACATACAAGTAACGAAATTTAAAAAGGATGTAAAACATGCATTAAAGTAATTATAAAAGCTTGTTACCTTCATTGTTGGTGAATCAGTCCAGTCTTCTAACAATGTATGTAAATATGATTTGTTTTTATATATAGTAACTTTTGTAATGCCTATGTGTATCTGTAACGTGGTTTATGCAAACGTCGTTTATGTGGACGCCAGCACGCCGATGAAACAACTAATCTTGGTGAGTCGTCGCTCTTCGTATTTGAAACATTAAGGGAAGCATCGCTTGGCGTCGCGGTGCGCCGGCGTCATTGTCGATGCGCGCACCTCTACCGTAACCTATGGACACCGATACGATCTGGCTTTTCATTACGGCCATATGATATTTCATAAATTGCCTCATCGCAAGCAAAAGCGAAAACAAAATATTGATTCATTCACGACCCATCATCAGCTATAATCATATAGCTCATCCACTACTTATGTTCTACGTACGTTGTATCAACAGAGTTTTATTATCGAATAGTAATCCCTTTCAGCTAATTGGTTTAAGTAATTATTTTATTGCAATTTAAAAAGACGAAAAAATATGTGTTAAAATAATAATGAAGTAATGCATTCCATACAATTTTGAAATTCAATTATTAATGAACATTAATTTCTGGAATATAATATATTTATTATTAATAGTCTAGGTTTTATTATATAGAGTAACAGATAAATTTTCAGAAATAAAGTAAAAGCGTATTAGTTGTCTTCCCTATTTTTCTTTAATTACGTCGCAAGAAACGTAGATAATTTCAAAATTGTGTTAATTATAATTCAGTTAGCATCATTTTGTAAACTTGTCATAGCCAGCTGATAAAAGTAATGATTATTTTAACCGAAAAAGCATTCTGATAGTATACAACAAGCGGATATTGAGTACGAGTATTATGCAACATTATTACGTACAACACACAGCCTTCAGTGAATACAACCGTATAAACTCGAAAAATATTTTGATCCTCTACTTTCTTTCCGACTCGAATATAAGGCTATGTGGGAATCTTTAAAACAAATCGTACCTTATATTCCAAATTATATAGAGCAGTTTAGAACATGTGACCAGAGAAAAAAATGCATAGTACGCATTACGTTTTGCCATCAGATACAATGTTAATATTTGTATAAAAATATATTTATTGCGATGTCATCTGTGATTTAATTCAACCATGCATAAGCTATAATGATTTTTTAAATCTGTTGCTGTTTCACGTATGGATTATACCTGCGGTTATAGTAAACTGGTAGCTATATACAGCTAAATTTATAATGTAAGCAAAAATACTGATTAATTACAATAGTATTTATTTATTATTGTACTTTTTGTTCTAGTTATACTGTGGTGAAAAAACGTAGCGCTAATTCAAGGGACCACACCTTACCAGACTTTATATTATTTATTTCAATCTTGAACAATTTGAAACTGAAACCTGCATACAGGCCTTTCATCAATGAAACTGCATATAATTTAGTTCTTAATGAAATCTAAATCTATAAATACACTGATATGGATAACACAATACTGTAATATAAACATCTCGATAAACATGAATTCAAATATGAAATGAATAACTACGTCGTTTTATTTTAATGTCCATTTGCACGGAAGGCCTGTTTCAGAGGTTTCTTGCTTCTAAAATATCGTGGAATTTGGTTTCCACTGATAATTGTTATTATTAACTAAGAATGAATACAGACATCCATGCCTGTAGCTCATCGACGTATGTCCAATTCTGAATTTATCACAAATTGTTTACCTAAATATACTTTTACAATCGTAAGTGCCTATGTCGAAATAAAACCACAAATTTAAAACAATAAATGTGAAAACATTTTCTTCTGTTAACAAAAGCAAAGCAAGATCGGTTGGATAGTCTAGGAGGAGTTAGTGGAACAAAAAACGTACGAGCGAGCGGACGAACGACATACACACGGCCATATGTTGTAATAATCATTTCGTGATTTAAGGGTTCCGTCCGGGATTTCTGCGTAAAAATTTTTGAAATCGGAGAATGCTACAGACATCGTATCGAACACTAATAGCTCTTCGACAGGAGGTCGATGAGCTAAAAATATTAGCACAAATGACTTCAAATTAAATATGCCCAATTATTTGAATCTGAAATTCCACGTAAATTAGTAAAGAATATGCGTTAATGGTGTTCAAAATGACTAATAGTTATATATAAAACCATTTCAAATGATTCCATCGTCGTTTCTTTAATAAACTTATTAATAATTCTAATATTTTCATTAACACGTTATTTTATCCAGGTACTAGTTATACCTTCACAGAATTATTTGCACCATTATTATTACTAAATTACTAATAATTACAGAAACCATATGAATGTCCACCTCATTATCCATCTTTCCTTTCCTCCTTGCATGGCTCGGTCATGTCGAATCAAATTATGTACTTTTCCTCTTCAACGCTCCCGAAATATAACCCATATGTTGTGATGGGGCCGAGTTCGGATGATTTTAATCATATAAAGCAGGTGGTTTTCCCAATATATAGATAAATACATATCTATATTTATTATTTTATCGGATTTTAGATGAAAATTTTAATATACCTACTAGAAAATGCATGCTACAGACTTTTTTATATTTAACTTTAGTGTCTGTCAGATCGATTCCTTTGATTCCAGCTAATCTGCTTTCTGTCTTTTTTATAAATTGTTCATTTCTGTCTTGAAAACAATATTTGTGCGTATTGACATGTGCAAAACTGATATATTATTTCTATCTGCGTTACTTTGACAACTGACAACAATATACGTTATGGAAATGATCTATCAATGAATATACACAACAAAACAATATGTATTTAAAAAAGAAAAATTATAATTTTAATATGATACATATACGTTACAAATTCTTCAATTTTAAATTTTTTAATCTTTAACTAGCATTAACTTTTATGGTAAAATGGTTTGTGTGCCATTCCAGTTTTTTTTAACATGACCTTGTAACGTCAAGTTAAACTGTTCTATTGTTAGTACCATTAGTAACATGTATTAATCGGATTAATTGTAATTCTCTCAGTTGTTAAAATTCAATATACAAATTGAAAGAACACTTTAATTACTTTGATAAAGTTATTAATCTGAACATAAATATGTTTTGTAATATGATTTTAGCCGCAAATGCTATTGTAGTGGCCGCTAGATGAAACATAAGTACATAGTTTTGAAACTTGTAAAATACTTACTGGTATTCACTAGATACACGTAATCTGATATTGACCGTTATTGTTCAAGCAGCACTACAATTAAGTACTCCTTGTTCTATGAATTCATACAAATTCTGTTGATTAATAGTATTATTTCTCTACTGGAATATGTTTGCCTAATTTTAGTTATTTTAACTTTTCTCTTTAAAGAGTGTTTCCTGATTGTAAGTTGACCTGTACACCGAAATATATACAGTCACTTCTCAATTTACCTCGGAGTTCGGTTCCGCAACTTCGGTCGTAGGTCGAAATGATCGTAAATCGAATTACATACAAAAATAAATAATATAATTTTAATAGACATATGTATGTACATGATTTTTAATTTGTAGAAAACTTGATTCCCTCAATGGGTAGGAATAATTGACGATTGTAAGCTTCGTTCAAGATGTCCGTAGAACTTGGAGGTTAAGAGAAAAGAAAAGCATCGCAAAATTGTTGATGTTTTTTTTATTAATCAGATAGCCAATGTTTCAGCCATCAGGTTAAGGCCATCATCAGGACAACAAACATCCAAAAGATCTGTATTGACAGCGTGTCAGAACTTAAAAGATGAAAATATATAATTCAAAAAACGTAAGTGAACATTGAACATAGCAATGTTCGTGAAAAACCCATGATGAGGGTGTAAAGTTATAAAGAAAAACAGATAAATGGTGGAACAACCATATTAAACAAAATGGATGTGCAACAGCACGTACAACAAGTTCTACCCATTGAGGGAATCAAGTTTTCTACAAGTTACCTTCACTGACGAAACAATTTCAACTATGATTTTTAATTGTTGACTACATATAAGTAAATAATTACATACAAAAATAATAAACAATACTCCGTGGATAAAAGCATAGTAGTACGTTATACACCAAGAGAAAGAAACCACTTATTTTACATACAGGATTAGTCAAAATTACCGGAACACCTATATAATTCTCCTACCGTAAAGAATTTTAAAAAATGTTTCGTACAAAAGTTTTTTTGTTGTAAACAAGCTACCGTTTAAGTATTTTTTTAATATACAGGGTGTTCATTTTATTGCGGAAATTAGATAAACTTTCATTTTTCAAATGGAACACCCTATATTTTTTTACTTTTTTCAATTCTAAGATTAATTCTTAGTATTTTTTGTAGGACTCATTTTTTTATAAAATGCATCATTTTTTAGATATAAGCAATTAATCTGTCGTTTAAATGTCAATTGATTGACTATTTGTCAATTGTTTCATGAAGTTGTGGAGCATTATCAAGCAAGCACATGTACCTTAATTTACATTTACTTTAATTTTATCTATTTAATTTGTTATTTTTTTTATTTTGCAATTTTTTTTTATTCCTTTGGTTAAAATATACGATATGTATGTATGAAAATACTCTTAATTCGAAGTTCAGGAGTTTGGATTAATTGCTTATAACTCAAAAATTATGCATTTAATAAAAAAAATTTTCCTACAAAAAATACTTAGAATTAATCTCGGAATTAAAAAATGTAAAAATATACAGGATGAACACCCTGTATATTAAAAAAATAAGTAAACGATAGCTTGTTTATAACCAAAGAACTTTTGTACGAAAATTTTTTTAAAATTCATTACGGTAGGAGAATTATTTAGGTGTTCCGGTAATTTTGACTAACCCTGTATACAAATACATAGAAGGAAAAATGGTGGTCTCTCCCGAGGTGCATGTACTATTTTTTCCACGTTCGGGAGTAGAAACACTTAATTTCATAAATAATGAATTATAATAAATCGGAGCGAAATTGCAAAATGTCGAAACCCCTGGAAAAGTTTCCATGCAACACGTACCATGACAACACACATTTATTTACAAAAACCTTTGTTATAACAACAACTCCCTTACGAAAATTGTTTTCATCCCTAGGGAGTAAATGCTTCATTTCTATTCCGATTTTGACGCCATTGAAACCGACTCCTACTCCCGGACGCGTAAAAAACGGATATTTCACAGTTATTTATTAAACAACAAACAAAATAAATATAACTACATATTTTTTGAGCTTATATTATGTAAAAAAATGAAATGAATATGATATACACAAAATGGGAAAACGTATATACAAATATTCCAGTAACATGTATTTATATATTAAATTATCGATTTGTGTTGAGCGAACCAAAGCGAGACGATTGGCATTTTATTTTTCAATTTTGATATTAAATTCGAAGCTATAAAAAGAGATTAGATGGGGAGTAATTTTGTGGGAAATAAAGTGACGACCACAAAAGACGAATATGAGGTTAATAAAAAATGTGATAAAACTTTGAAAAAAGCTAAATGATAGCGTAGATAAAACGTGCCAGAATCTCCGCCCTATTTGAACGAAATAGAATTAATTAATTATTTACATTTATAATATTTTAAAATGCATGCATTGTTTAGAATTTCAATGCCAGAGAGTATGGTAGAATATTTTATTCCCAATGCAATTTAGAGAAAAGTATATCACGAAAAGTTGCATAGAATTCAAAATTGCATAATATCTTATTGATAAAATGCATTTTTACACGTCCGGGAGTAGAAGTCGGTTTCTATGGCGTCAAACGCGAGACAGAAATGAAGCATTTACTCCCTAGGGACGAAAACACTTTTCATAAGGGAGTTTTTATTATAACAAAGGTTTTTGTAAATAAATGTCTGTTGTCATGGTGCGCTGCATGGCAACATTTCCAAAGGCTTCTAAATATTGCAATTTCGTTCCGATTTATTATAATTCTCTAGTTATGAAATTTAGTGTTTCTACTCCCGAACGTGAAAAAAATAGTATATACACCTCGGGAGAGACCTCCATTTTTCCCTCGATGTATTTGTAGCTGTAATGTACTATTGCGCCAGGGTATGTATGATTTATATCTGTGACTGAAATCACAATGAAAATTACATGTTTTAGCTCTTCAACCTGCTGTCGAAATGTGTGTGTGTGAATCAAAGGATATGTGACCCTATGTTCATTATCTCGAAAACGAGTGCAGATAGAATTACGAAATTTCATATTTAGAAGTTTCATGAATATGCAAAGAGCTGATTAGATTTTGGGTATAATGACAAAACCGGAGGAGGAAATGAACATCAAAATCAACATTTTAAATTACATATTTGAAAAACTAAAAGCGATATTGAAAAATATTACAAATTAGGGAATGTAGAAAACAATATTCTAAAGAGAAAATATTCAATACATTTTTGTTCTATCTCTATTCTATTTTGAGTAAAAGATATTTATAAATGTATTATTATATTTTCAGTCCCGAAGTTCATCGTCAATATTATTAAGAAGTAATGTTCATCAAGAGATTATCACTTGATAATGAACGAGCTCGAAAAGCGTCGTGATCTTAATAAAAATTGACGAGTTCATAAAACGGACATATTACTTCTTATTAATAATATAAATGTTCAAAAGTAATAACATTTTTTTTATATTTACATGTTAATTCCGCATATCCCAGATTTCTTGGGACATTCGGTATATATAAGGCCGTATTTAGGTATGTGTAAGAAAGTCGGGTGGTTACCACACCAGATTTTTTATCTTGAGAAATTGTACAAGGCCATAACAGAAGAAAAATGAAGGATAATTACGTAACGACCAATCATTATTTAACTTCAGTTATTTGAAACAAAATTTATTGTTAAAATATTGTCAAATTAATTAAATACCTCGACAAAATCAGAGGCAAAAACAATTGTCCTTTTAACGAATGGAGCAAATATACTTGGTTCAAAATTGCGACGAAATTTGAAGCTAATTACTTACGATCAAAACCTAAACAAGTCTTGAAATTTATACAACGATATAATGAAATGTATAAAGTTGAAAGTAGACGGAGATTTGGAATTAACCACTGCAAGTACAAATGTTATGGCTGTGTCAATTTAAAGACTTTTTACGTCATATTCATTTACACACTGCACACACACACACACATTTGTATTTAATGTTGATATTCGTAAAATGCTACAATAAAAAAGTTTGTTTCTTTTACTCACAGACCCCTAAATTATTATTAGCGTCAGGCCCCCCAAAATCTGAATCCACTACTGTTGGTGCGAGAACAGATCGTCTTAATTTGACAAGAGTCTAGTCGCCAGACCAATTTATATTCCCGAACTCGCACGAACAAGTAGGTCCGAAATGTGCGGAATCGGGAAGTCGTGGAACCGCATTAATTATTATTACAAGTAGGGTAGGATAGGGTAAGGTAGGTTAGGGGAGAGTTAAGTAGAGTAATGTAGTCTAGGGTAGGGTAGAGCCAAATCTATAAATTGCACTAACAGCAAATATATTTCACAGAAGTTTAGCACAACTTTACGAACAAAGAACAGGCATGCTCGTATTATGTCGTATACAGACATCGTGTATCTTCGAAAATAAATTGGTCTGACAACTAGACTCTTGCCTTAATTTGTACATACATGTACATATGAATATATTTGTAGACATGCGTATAATACACTCATACCACGCACTAAGCCCGGGATACGTTCCCGGAAAGTCGGCCACAAAGCGAAATGCTGTATAATTAATCATTTATTTACACATGACAAAAGACATGCAAAGGGATTTCTCGACTTTTTGGCCGTATATTGAAAATCTGTAGGCCGTAAATAGAAACTTACTCGCAATTACACACAATTATAGCGAAAAGCAGTATAAAGATGGACCGTATAACGAGGGTTAGATGTGTTATCAAAATTTATCAGTTATCTGAAAATAGCGATTTTTTATTATTATTAATACTTTACTCATAGTTGAAAGTTTAATTAGTCTAAAAAACTTGAATGATGAGACGGGAGAATCTTTGTCCAATAGGTTGGAATAATAGACTGCAGTCTATTATTCCAACCTATTGGACAAAGATTCTCCCGTCTCATTAATACTTTACCTTAAATTGGTCCGAACTATACAAATTGTATCCCTCTTATTTTAGAAATTTATTTTATATTCGCTTTCAAAGATACTTGGTTAGCTCATTATTCGCCTAGTAACCGGTTAGATAGTGCATATTACCGGGATTAAAGTTTGTTTTTAACGAACTTAGTTTTCCACTACAATCAAGGCTTAGTTTATAAACTAGGCATGTTTACACTTCGGCAGTAACATACCTGTAAATATAGTAGATGGAAAGTATTAATAAACATACCATAAACATTCTCTATTCGTTTTTGTGTCAGATTCCACTGTATCGATAATATTTGTCATTAAAGAACTCAGGTCGCGGAAATATAACCTTTTCACGGCAACTGGGAGAACATGTTTTACTTGTCAACAAAATTTCAGGATACATTTTTCCATTTGTCAATATTTATAGATAAGTATGAACGTGACTGACAGCGCATATGACATATGACAGGATCACCATATGTATATGTAGGTACCGTGTGTCCCTTCATCAATGAAGGACATGCCGCTACAAATGTAGTAGCTACACAGCTGTGTGCCTTTTATTATCACCCTAAGCGTTCTTTATAAAAGTGTGCACTGAATTGTCTGGTTTTTTATTCATCAATTAGAATTCATTTTGGAAAGATATATGGTGCTAGACATCTCTCGGTTGTAGCATTAGAATAAGTGACAATAAGTTTTTTTTCCGTCACATTTCTGGAATTCAAATGTGGTTTTTCAAGCAGATAATTTCAATGTGGAAATTTGAAAAAGTATTCGTTCGAATTCCGTTTTTTATATTAGCATATATGTGGATCGCATTTCATAATAAATTATATTTTGTCATTGAGGTGTGAACCAATCTCTTCAAATGAAATTTTAAATACTGAAACATGATAGACTGTATGGAATATAACATTGTTCCATTTATGTGATTATAAAAAGAATATTTATTTTAAATTAACTAATATTAAATTCAGTTCTCTCGGACACAAAAGATTAACGAAACACGTATATGTGAAAACGTGACACTTTTCCAATTTTTTTTTATCTCTCGTAAGGCATGCCAATAAACAGCTGTTAGCAATTCTACGCTTTTTTAAATGTTACAATTAAAAAATGGCCATAACCACATGGCCGAAACGTTAGTAATTCTATCCAACTTGCTATTATACACAAATATATAGTACTCTACAACTAGAACGTGCAGTCATTCATTCCAACCCATCCGGATCAAATATTTTCCTGCTTTTTTATATGGTTTCACTGAAAAAAAATATTCAGAACTCTGGTACGATCCGCTCAAAATCGGGATGTCTGGTTACTTTACTCCTTATTGAGATTAAACATTAAATACAGGTATTCTTACCCCTAAACATCGAGACTAACTTTAACTAACAATGCTAAAATTCGGTGGTATTCAGTTGAATTTGAATTCTAACAGATCTTCTAGTATTTACTAAAATGTATATTATTGCTCTCGCTGGTAAAATGCATATTTGCAATGTGCCAATGTCAATCTGTAGCAATAGACAATACTAGTAGCACCTAGTGATAATCAATTTGTTTACTCTTTTTTTCATTTCAGTTATTACTAAAAATCTTATCCACGTACTGATAAAAACCTTATCATTGATACGTGCACAAACAATTCGATGTACAGCTGGTATATTTTAATTATCGTTACTAATTAACATTAACGATATGATGTCAAAATTAATGTGACATCCATTACAATATGTAATTTATAGACGAAGAATAATAATATTATAAATGATAATTTGTGCATGAAAAAAAAACTAATAAGACGGATTAATAGATAAGAACACTAGCGATATTATATTCAGGGCCGGCATTGGTGTATTTAGCACTCTCCTACAAATTACAAATCATATTCAATTACAAATTATTCTTCATTGTTAAACTAACTATTTAAGTTTGAACTTATTTGTACCTACATCATTCTTAACGCAACCTGATATTTCGAAATGGCATATGATTATTCAGAATGAATTTTAGAACTTCATAAGGGTTACACAGTTGACAGAATTCTAATAGAAATAAATCTGTAAAGACGAAGATTTCATCAAATAATTAAATTCCACTTATGTCTCTTTTGTCACCGTCTGTAAATAGCCAAAAGCAAAATCTACAACTGCAAATTATCGCACAAGCAGTCACTACATTTACAAACAAAAGGTTTCCTCTCTCATTTGCGCAGACTTCAAACCATGTTCGCAGAGCAGAGGTGTCAGGATTGAATTACACGAGTAAAAATTATACGGGATAAATTTCACAGAAAAAATAAATACGCAGGGAAGAGTTACACGTAGAAAAAGTTACATGACGAAGAAATTACACGTGTAAAAATTACACAGGAAGAAATTACACAGAATAAATGTTACAATGGATTGTACAAAATTTGTAGCCTGTGTATAAAATTAGAGTGGGTACAAATACTCATGCCTGTAGCTCAACCACTTATGCCCAAGTCTGGATAAATCCTAATAAATTAATATTTACCGAAATACGCTAAATTCACCTAAATAACAGGTCATCAATAAAATACGTCTGGACAAATTATAACAAATTAATGTTTACTGAAATACACTTTTGCGCATTTAAAATCCTAATTAGTATGCCGCAAATAAAGCACTGAGGATAAAATATACAATGGACTGTCAAAACTTCTTTGTAGGAAAAAGCAAAGCTGACTATAAATTTTAGTTTGAAAAGATTTTTTCTCCTATGGCTTTACATAATTTTTCAAATTATCTGCATATGCATAAAAAAACAGCCCATAATAATTATTTGTAAAAAAAAAAATTCGTCAAAATTTATTAGATAGTCTGAGAGGAGTTAGTGGAACAAAAAATTATACGAATGAGTGAGCGAGCGAGATATACGAGTATACGGACATGTTGTAATAGGTTACATAATGAAGTTACACAGGAAATTAGGCAAGGAAGAAATTACGCGTAGAAAAAAATTACACATGGAGAAATTAAACATCGCAATTTAAAATTGATAAAATTATTTGTTTGCCGTTTGAAATACTTTCTTGTATTTGTGATTATTGCCCTACCCTACCCTACCCAAACAATACACACCCCACCCCCGCCTTGACTACCTTATCGTACTATAAATAGAGAAAAATGTATTGGCCAACGCAAGCTAGAAATGTTGTATTTCTTCGTTGAGTGATTTTTGCACGTGAAATTTCTTCTTCATCTAATTTTGTCTACATGCAATTTCTTCCTTGTGTAATTTTATCACGTGTAATTTTTCCCTGTATAATTCTGTCCTGACACCGTTGTAATAGTCATTTCTTGATTCGATGGATCTATCCGAAATTTTGCGAAAAAACGATTGAAATCGAAAAATACTACAGATATTGTATCGA
The DNA here is from genome assembly GCA_963422195.1 of Carabus problematicus. Classification (NCBI taxonomy): domain Eukaryota; kingdom Metazoa; phylum Arthropoda; class Insecta; order Coleoptera; family Carabidae; genus Carabus; species Carabus problematicus. The sequence continues at coordinate 8,196,024 of OY728586.1, forward strand.
ACGCTCTTAGACAAAAATGATTGAAAAAGAAATCTACTCGAAAGCAAAACAAAGGCAGAAGTAAAATCCGATTTTATTAAGCAAATCTAGAACGATTAGTGCAATATATTAACGAGACAAGCTAACACGGAACTACAATAACAAATATATGTTAACAGTTACTGTAGATACTCGAGCGTAGCACGAGGTTAAAAGTTTAGATTTTGAGCAATAACTAGAGCAGTCGCGTTATTGTTTATTAATTTTTACTCTCTCATCTGCCAAAATTTTAACTCCAGCGTTATATTCCAGTATCTACGAACTTGACTAAACTGGGCACAATTCGTACGTATAGTCGAGCAAATAACCGCACACGTGACTGACATGATGATTGTTAACCACATGATATAAGAATAGAAGGAAGTCACGAGATACATGCGCATTACCATATAAGGGTTTACAATAACGTAACAACCTGAAAGTTGTCTTTCGACTACCAAAATATTTACCTTTGTATGAATGCTATGTAACACGTGTAACAAATAGTTTAAATTTGATGGATAACAAATGAAACTGTTCGTAACTTTATAACTTGTGTCTCGAATAAGTTACGCAAACCTAATTGCCTAGGTAATAATTTAAAAGAGTAGACAGTGAATATCTAACCACAGTAGTGAACGATTGTAGGCCTGTGAAGAACCCTCACATGGATGCAGCCCGAGGAGTATTTTTGAGTGGCGCTTTTAGTAAGTGCGTACTCCTGTCATTCTGTAAGTACTACATATCCTTTTATTAAATGTTTGTGTATGTATGGCACGCTATACGGTGAAATAGACGAAAGCGTTGCTAAAGGCTTGTTATACAGACGCAAGCAATACTGAAATTATTTTTTTTGTCTATGTAATTACAACAAGAAAAACTTGCTGGGCGCATAACAATTTTTGTTTTGTAGCCAGTACGCCTCTGCTGCAGTTAACAATGCTTAGAACTTTAGGTCATCAATATTTTGTACAATTTCCACATATATTAAAACACACGCGAGCAAAGCCGCGGGCAACTGCTAGTCACTGGATAAATGCATGCCTTCTAGTTTCTCACATGCCTGACTGTTATTCAATTATCTTTTGAATGACAATTGAACATCATTAGGCAAAAATACTTCCCTTCCAGATTTCAATATCTGTACTGTCATTCTGTTGTTATATGAAAGACAATTGACAATCATTAGACATTAGTAATTGCCTTCTAGATTCGCATATTCCTAACTGTTATTCTCTTGTTCTTCAAAAGACAATTGACAAACCTTAAATATTAATACTAGCATTCTAGATTCCCATATCTTATACGGATATTCTCTTGTTATTTAAAAGACAATTGGGAATCATAAGATAAGATGGTGATTTCATATTTTGAAAATATTGCATGGCTCATAAATGGTGGTAACCGATTTTTAAGTTTTTGTTTTAATTACATGAAAATGGCTATTTTCAACGTCAAATTACTCGCGAACTACACCTTAATTCACAATATGCAAAAATAATTACATTAATATATTCTTTTGTAAAGGCTGGGGAACGTGAGGGGGGAGATTAGCTCGTTTTAGGTCAAAAATCGAGTGGGTATGAACTCGTTTAAATTAAATTTATGGGTTTACTTTTCTTTACTATTATTATTATCGTTGTTCTTTTGTTACTTATAATATCATATTTTGTTTTGTTCTCTTAAAATTTAACACTGTCGTCCCCGTGGAAAGGACAATAATTAAAAAACATAATTGTATTGTAAATAATATTCGACAGTTTGCAGTAACCGAGAATATTGTAAATATAATTAAAATATTTTGTTGCTGTGGAAATAAACTATTGTTTTAATTTACTGGTTACTGATTTTAACCCGGAACGGCGTACCGTGGAGTTAGCTTCGGTTTCCTCCAAAGCGGTGCCGTCATCTTACGGCCGTAATAATACGGTGAGTGACGTCAGAAAAACGATGAGACAAGAACGGCCGTCATAGCGGTAGAGAATAGCGTAAAGTCTGAAGACGGAGTGTCGCAAGGGATATTTAGACATCACACTTGTAATTTTATTAGAGGAAGAAGTGTCGTCAGAAGGAGAGACTAAAAGAGAACCTGAATCTGAACTATTCAAAAAAACGTATAGAACAAGGTGCATATGAGATTTTAGTGTGTCGCCATCTATTTCATAATGAAATCAAGTTTAGAGAGTGTTTTCGCCTGATTCCGGCTTTGATTGGCTATTTCAATACTCCTTAAACTGGATATTATACACTCTTTCATGTGTCTCCTAACAAAGTCAGTAAGTATTTCATCTTGTTTAGATGACCACGTAGCAATTTATTGCTTCGAGCACATGGTGTGCTTAATAAAAAAATTATTATTTACTTGAAATACGAAAAAGCACTGTACTACGTTCATCGCTTTTCAGAACTCCACCGTCAAAAAACGTTGCTGAACTGTTTCGTACCTTATTGGCTCACCGGTTCAAATGAGACGGCACCGCTCTATTACGTTCGGTGCGCGCTACCGATCTTTAGGAAACCATATCGCTTATTATACACGACACCGTTTTTCGTGACGTCACGCACCGTATTATTACGGCCGTAAGATGACAGCACCGCTTTAGAGGAAACCGAAGCTTTACTTTCACCCCTGTTACTGTTCAAGTCAGATACCATATAGTTTTTCTACAAACAAATCATTAGGTCTTATCTGTTTCCCCGTTTTATTTTTAAACATCTAAATATATATGTACTTACGTTTGACGTCCTACTAATTGTTAAACATGCTAATTTATTTCCTTTTAATTGCTCATAGTGACAAATTAAAATTAAACAAACAAATGAAATAAACAAGTGTACCCAGATAAAAATTAACGAATAATAAATATGTGCAAGAGATATTTCTTAGTATCAACAATTAGTATAATTGGCAAAACTAATAATTAGCATGAATGACAAATATTCAAAATCATGGCCTCTAAATTGAATATGGTTATTTATAAGAATAAATTTGGAAAAATCTTTCTATCAATTATATTTTCGTATTTCATTAAATAAATATACACTAAAAAAAGATCTTGCAGAAAGAGACAACATGAATTAAAAAATATAAATATATTTCCAGTATTTCTCATATCCAATTCAGATTTAATAGCAATCTGAAACGCTAACAATTTAGTATACTTCGGTATACACGAATTCATACCCATAGTTTTATTGTCCTAGCTATTTCCACTAGCTGGAATGTTGTATACCATAAGTGCTCACAGCGAAGTAAGTTTTCTTTCTTCAATTTCGAATAGTTTTAAGTATATTTAAATATTATTTTGTTAACACATGTGGCATATTTGTGGCAATTATTAATAAATAACGTTATGAAGTGTGCGAGAGCATTTCAATTGATTGTGGTAGTTACTGTCTTCACACAGGTTATTATTATCTTCATTGTTTTATTTGCAGCATACTACTTAAAATTTTAAACGTGCAAAAGTATATTTCAGTAAATATTAATTTGTAGTGATTTACCCGCAAATTTTATTTGCGGCCTGTTATTTAGATTATTTTTTCTGTACCTACGTTAATACAAATTCTATATTTTTTTTCTTGAAATTCGCTACCCTTTATAGATATAAATTATTGACATTTATCTGCGCGCGAAAATGAGTGTTAAGTCGGCACCTAGAACAGTATCTATAGACACTTCCGGGCTCTACACGCATAGCTGAGTGCTGTCAATCTGTCAACTGATGTTAGTCATTTCTGATTTTTGATCGCGTGAGTTGGTGACCGTGTTTGCATATTCCATCGTTTTTATTCCTTTTTCCTCTATTCTTTTATTATGTGGGTCTAATAAGTCAAGAACATGCGAGTCGCGGGTGCTGGTTTCATAAACTGCGCAGACTCTAGTTCCGATGACAATACAATATTTGCATTTGCATTTTAGGTAATAAAGATTACGCAATTCCGACAGACTAAAAAAAATAATGTATAAATAAAAACAAGTATTTATTAAATCAAATATTCAACATTTGCGCTATAAGCTTTTATTTGTGTTTTTAGTACATTTTAATAAAAACTATCTTTAAAAAAATATTTATTTTAATTTCCCTGGTGTCTGTGTATGTATGTATTATATTCAATATCTCAAAAATGAGTATAGGTATAGCAATGAAAGTTCATATTTAAAAGATTTTAGAATATATGAAGAACTGGTTAGATTTTGATGAAAATGTAAAATAAAAGTTGTTATTTGTACGAATTCATTATTTGTGATGGTATTAGTTAGTAATTGTTACACTTTACAACACAAACAAAAAGCCCTTCACATGGGTTTTTCATATTCTGAATACATATGTGCATAATAAAAACAAACAATTAGTTGCGATTTTTGCTTTTTATTTGTGTAAGACTAATTAATTAAACAAGAGCTGGTGAAACTGTAACTGGTATTGTTATTTTCACATACATACATATTTGTACAAATACTTGTAATGTACTACATTCCATTATAAGAAATAATAGCAAAAACATTATGCATCAAATAATAACTTACAATTTTGACAATTACGCTATAAATATTTTATTTATTTTCAACCCTACTTAATTTATTTGGATTTGCAGTCGAAATTGGAGATATTTTATTAACATAAGTTTATATTCATTATGAGTTTAAACTTAACCTTTTAAATCATAATACAAGGTATATAATTGAAAAAAAAATTAATGAACTTGGAAAACAGAAGAAAAAAGTTGTTCACATGCAAACCTTTATGTCGTTCAAAAGCAAATCAAATAAACAAAAGTGCAACCCTACTAGTTTTCAACTCGTTTCTTAATAATCGCTCTTTGAGGATTTATGTGCTATTATCATTTCACTGTATTTTCTTTCAACATTCCTTCTTTTTCATTTTATACCCAGTTTTGTGCTTTGTTCTGTTAATTTCCTTCATGTCTGTTAAGTGTCACGTTTTTAATTACTTTATAACGACAGACAAAATACAGTAGCTCCTTTCAGTAATACGAAAATCTGTCCAAAGATAGCGACAGTACTTGCAGATTAGAAGCAATTTAAGTTGACAAAATAAAAAGAAGTATTTTAATATAAACATATACAATGTAATACCGACTGTTTCAGAATGATTGTTCGTATTATGATCAGAACTTTATTCTATGCTCTATGCACCAATGCTATCTCTCCAACGCAATTCACTATCAATACAATAGCGATGCGGCAAAGAAAAAATCAACACAAACAAAACGGTACGGACAATAATTCTGAACCACTCGATATATTAACTTTTTTTCTATCCCGCATTATGTTCATTTTAGTTTTCTGTATGTTTATATGAAATATTTGTAAGGAAAATTGTATGGTCTGTAATGACGATAGCATAACTTGTGTAAACAAGTGTTGTCTTCTATAAAGGAGTTTCAATTATTTAGAGACAACATAACGTTGGCGAGTTGATGTGAAGTGTCATATCTCTTCCGCCTCATATACGTAATCCTTAAATGACAGAACACCTACTTACATTGTGTTTGTGTAAGCGCCATATGTATATGAATTTATTATTAATAAAGTGTTTTGTGGCTAAATGACATACAACTTTTTGCAATTAGTTCTATGTAATGTAACAAACTTGTCTGGTTCATGGTGACGGTAGTGATCACTTTGATCACAGGGTTGTGTAATAAAAACACTGGTGTCGTTTACACAAAAGCATTATATTGAATTAGATTATTATATGAAGTTATTCATTTATCGAACTGCAGACCAAGGAACGAACTTACTTCTTGGAACTCTTGCGTTCACTACTTCACTTCCGAATTCTGATCACGAATTTATTCCTTTGCACATATTTAGTTTCATTTATATAGGTGCGAATCAATTGGCAGCGTATGGAATTTCAAATGAAAAATATGTTACATTAATCGAAATTATCGCGGGATTAATGACGTAATTACAATAATCATACGCTAAACGAATTTTTACCAAGTAAGCAAAACTATTAACCTTTCTATACACGCGTGTCGGTCTCATAGACCAACGAATTATTAATATGTTTATTCTGAGAAAAATAGACACTCTTGAGTGCTCATGATCCTAATACCTTCTCAAAACTTTGTACTTTTTATGGCAGGTACGAAGAGATCGTTGTAAAAATAACACGTGTGCATTTGTTTACATATTCGGTCTGACAGACCGAGGCGTGTAAAGTTGTTATATTTTCGTGAACGGTAATTCAGTTTTTTTTTTCATCGTAATATCCACAGTTTTGTGTTATTTCATGTTTGATATAATCTTGTAGCTATATATACCTAAATAAACATTACACAGGTGTTTATTTTGCCTAGTTTTTATCACAACAAAAAATATTTATATATGTATCTTGTTTTTATTATATATTATTACATATTTATTATATATAGATAATTTCGAAATGGGTGATTATGAACGAGAGCAGGCAAGGCTACAAAGTCTCTGGGACAAAGTAGATTTCAGGGAAGATGAAATAAATGACGAAGCTGACAGCAATATAGAGGATGACACTAAAATTCAAGAACAAATGTGCGATGCCGAAGAGGAGTTTGAATCTGAATGTTTAGAATGTTATTTTATATTTATTTTTATGCCGTGTAATAAAACATATGTTCTGTTATCACATAGTTTTGTTTTAAACTGAACCTGTATTTAAAATTTAGTGTTAAATTCATAATATTACAAGTCGGTCTTTCAGACCGACGCGTGTATTTATGTCATAAAAAAATTCGAGTGTATAGAAAGGAACTCTTGCGTTCACTACTTCACTTCCGAATTCTGATCACGAATTTATTCCTTTTCACATATTTAGTTTCATTTATATAGGTGCGAATCAATTGGCAGCGTATCAAATTTCAAATGAAAAATATGTTACATTAATCGAAATTGTCGCGGGATTAATGACGTAATTACAATAATGATACGCTAAACGAATTTTTACCAAGTAAGCAAAAACTATTAACAGAAACTTGACTACACCAAAATGCTTTGCACTATTTTTCTAGTCTTGCAGTTATAAGGTTAAGTTAAGAGCGAATTTATCATATTATATAGATTATAGAAATCAAACATGAACTTATCATATGTGAATTGCATACTTATAATATTAAAACTGATATATTGCGTGCCTTATGAAATCTGAGAAACAGGAAATTAACATGTAAATTTGAAAAAAATGCAATACTTCTTTCCTACACGAGTGTATTTTACAGAACAAGTATGAAAGAAAAATTGTTTATAATTAAAAACTACATATATCGAGTATGAAATAGTTTTCTCGTCTACTTTGTAGTAATTCATTTTAAATTAATTAATTAATAAAAATTACTTCGTTTTTACTACTTTATTTTATATATTCATATCGACATGTTTCAACACTATTGTATCATCTTCAAGAATAAATTAGTAAAAGTTATGTATTCAAAATAAATAACCAGAAACAACTAAATTTAATTTAGACAATTAAAAAGTATTTAATAATTTAAATCAATTTCTTCATTTAACAAATTAAAATTTTTACTATATTACCATACAACTGTACTAATTATAACTTTTTGCCAAATGTAACTAATACTAATAGCAATAATTTTGTATTAAGCCATTAATTCAAGTTCACATAACACTACTATAAATAATAGCAATCGTTTTTCAATACAGCTGTCGAATGAAATTCAGAAAATACGAATTGTTTACCTATTTTCGTGAATCGAAAGTTTATTCACCAAAAAGAACTTTTTCGAAGAAATTTATTCGAAACAGTTGCATTTACTGTACTATCTCAAAATTATTTTTGTCGATTTAGAAAAACTCTATCAAATACATTATCATACCATACAGTATACAACTTTCATATATAAAATGTCTCGAAAACTAAGCACAATTTTTCTAAAATTACATGACCCTCATATCCCAGATTTCGAAAGAAACGCAGTAAGCATTTATAGAACAAATTACTCGAATGAAATAGTTCCACATCGTAATATATTTATGAAAATTTCAAAAATAAGGTATGAAAATTAACATAATTTTTACAGTGAACGATCTGGCGTGGCACTTTATTGATATAGAAACGTAACATAAATTAAGAATCAAAACAGAACTATGTACAAAATTACGCTATATTCCGCATTCTCGTCCGGAGTAATACAATTATAATACGTAATAACATTTATGAACGTCCTTCTGAAGAGTACACCAGCTTACACCAGGACGACACCTACAGGTTATTGTGAAATGCAGATTACATAACTGCATCAAAACACATCAAATGGGTTTGTGTACACTGCACAGTTTATGTTTTGTAAATAAATCATATAATAATAATAATTCAACCCGTCTCCCCTTAATAGTACTAATATCGTCAATTTTAAAATAATTATATATAAATTCTGTCGTTAGTAAAGATCAGCACAATAACATTACTTATCACATACTTCAATTATGTAAGCGTTTTAAAAAATTTGGTTGGGGGTACCTACATTATTTTGGCGTCACTTCGGTTATTTTTCACTTTACTAGATTGGTGATATTGCAATGTGACATGGGGAAATGAATTTTTACACGAGTGGTAGTGTGTCCGATGAGGTATGTGTGATTACATAGTGCAATGGAGGTAGTAATTGAAATATACCACTGACGTTTCAGGCCACACAGCTGGTTGTCAGATAAATCATATATATATTTGCTACTTTTTTGCAAAAAGTACCTTCCTATTACAACAAGAAAATATTACTACTGCAGCATGTAATGGAACTGTTTAATCACTGAAATCTATTTCTTAAATAGGTTCCATATATAACGAGAAATTTGCATAATAAAAAATTCGGTATTGTCACTCTCTTGTACAAATAAAATTTTTTTTACAAATTTCAATTGACACGTTCGACATTTTATTTCGGCCTATTAATATTTAGTTTATACTTTCTTATGCAGTATACACAGTATTAATAACGGCAATACCGGTTGCACTGAATAATATACGTAATATATAATACATGTACTTGAGAAAATATGTTCGAATTTGAAGTTGCTTTTTTTTCTCCTTTATTTTCCACTCAATTTTATTCAAAGTTTTCTCACATATGCAGAAAATGATACAGAATTATCAATTTTTTATTTTTATTTTGAAAGCATTAGAACACTAGTTTGGACACCGTGTCAATAGCATTGATTTTATATTGCTAAAGTTTCTTATGAACTACAAAATAGTCACAGTGGCCGTAAAAACTCAATTATTATTAAAAATAGTAAAATAATAGTACATTATACACCATGCGAGAGAAACCTCTTATTTTTCCTGATGTGTAATTTGAAGTCCGAGGGCGATGCCAAAGTACCACAAATACATCGAGGGGAAAATGGTGGTCTCTTCCGAGATATATATATATATATATATATATATATATATATATATATATATATATATATATATATATATATATATATATATACATATATATCATACAAACTATGATTTCATCTTTCAAAAAAATTTATAGAATACGTACCACACATTAAACATTATTGGTTGTGATTTCACACTGTGATTAATATCAGAGTTTCAGAATTCCTAAATTCCTGCATAGGTAGGTATATTTGAACGCATATATTAATGTGTTTTCATACTGCACAATTTTTACGTTGTCGAACAGATTTTTACAGGTCAAGAGCTTAAATATAACACCGCGTAGTCTATTGTTGCGAAGTGAATTATTGTTGGATAAATTGTTGAACTACGATCCTCGAACAATAGACTTCGGGGTGCGAATACATTGTCCCGGTGGAGAGTCTCATACATTACGCGCGGCCCGGAACCCTTATGCTCTTTCACCGATTTTTCCTTTGTATGCTCTGTTTTGATGGAGGGTTAAAATAACATGAATCCAGGATTCAATAGCAAAAATATCGAATTAATCCTTGTAGTTTGCATTTCTTTATCGATTTATGCAAATTATGTCGTTATATATCTGATTAGGTAAGATGAATATTTTAAGATCTTTCTAATTCTTATAAAATCCAACCAAAATTTTCACGAGTTTTGAAAATTATAACTGAGCAATAAGATTAGTAAAAATTCTAAAATTCAATGATACACGAAAAACATATAATTAAAAAGAATGTACAATTAACAACGCTGAGTAATGGTATGGATTAAGCAATTGTTTCCATGAACACTGTAGCGTGAGTATTAAACGTGTTGTAACAAAACTACTTTAATACAAAAGCCAATTAATCAATATTCCACAGTGTATTTACGTGTCATGTCGATTACAATGACAAAGAGAGATGGTCACAAAAAGAAAATATATTTTGATTTTGTTTCCATTAAACGGGCGCGAAAGGCTACATAATTGTAATTATTCGAGTGATGATAAGAGGCACGCACGCGTGCATATATATATATATATATATATATATATATATATATATATATATATATATATATATATATATACATATATATTATCTTTTCACGATTGGGACCAAAACACTTAATTTCGTAAATTAAGAATAATAATAAATCGAAGCGAAATTACAATATTTAGAAGCATTTGGAATGCCCATGCCACCCATGCAACATACCATGACAACAGACAATTATTTACAAAAACCTTTGTTATAATAAAAACTCTCCTAGGGAAATTATTGTCTTATTTCGTCCCGAGAGTATAAATGCTTTACTTCTGTCACTATTTTACGGCCATAGAAACCGACTTATACTATCTATTTACGGAAATATTCATTTGTGATATATTCAGACTTGGACATACCAGTACGTCGATGAGCTACAGGCATGGGTGTTTGTACCCATTCTAATTTAAATTGGTAAGAGAGAGAAACCTCTTACTTTTCCTGAGGTGTAATTTGAAAAATAGTGGTCCCTCCCAAGGCGTATATACTATTTTTTCTACGAATGGAAGTAGAAACACTTAATTTCATAAAAAAAATGAATTATAATAAATCGGAGCGAAATTGAAATATTTATTGGAAATGTTTCTATGCAACGCGTACCCCATGACAACAGACATTTATTTATAAAAACCTTTGTTATAATAAAAACTCCCTTATGGAAAGTGTTTTCGTCCCTAGGGAGTAAATGCTTTACTTCTGTCCCTATTTTGATGTCTTAGAAACCGACTTCTACTCCCGGACGTGCAAAAAAATATTTTATAAAAAATAAAATAATTTTAAAATTATTATTTCTTGGATATCAAGTTATTCATCCATTCTACAGATTTATCAAACTGATCTTAACAATTCTGGGATATTGATAACTCCTATGACTGATGTCAGAAATCTCACGATCAGTATCAGTTCATTTTAACCTTAAACGAAAGCAAAACGGTCAAAATCTCGCAATCGATTTCTTTCTACTATAGCTGATGTCAGAAATCACACGATCAGTTCAGTATGAGTTCATTTTACCCTTTTGAGTAAACCAATATAAAACGGTTAAAATCTTGCAATTGAGTTGACTCACGCTCGCAGGGTTCAAAAGAGCACGAAATAATACAAAAAAGTATGAACCTATGCACAATTTCAGTATATAGATTTTAGAAGTTATTGATTCATAACTGGAGCCCAAAGTTAAATGACCCTACAAACACTACCCCTAATAGAGGCTGAACGTGAATTCCGCATGACTCTGTTATACACTCAATTCGAATTGTTCAAAATTTCATTTCATACCATCAGGATGCAAATCGGTTATAATTCCAAAAATTTCACAATGTTTGCTCGAGTTGGCAGTCCAGTCCTGAAAGCCTTTAACTTAGTTATTGCTTAGAGCCTTAGAAGGTTTTAAACCGACCCTGGAGACAGAGCTAACGCATTGTCGTGATACAGCATCCACGTTCGTATTTAAAAGTGAAATGTCATATCGTTCCTTCTATTATGCGCCCCCTAGAAAAATAAATATACAACATAATAAATTAGGCTAATATTTACTAACATTACTTATTCTATTTTGCCTTGTTTTGTTCTGTTCATTCTGCGTTCTCGTCTTTTAATATATCGGATATGTCAAAATAAAGACCGCTAAGGCATGTAAACAAGAATAATAAGTTGAACATGAAATATAAGGTACAATAAAAAGTGAAATGAGATTTTCTTCATTTTCACGAAAAATTCTATATCTTCATTTTGTGTGCATATTCTCCACCGAATTCCGTTATGAGAACCCAAATAAAACAGGTTTGTTAATATAGATAATTTATGTTTTTACATATAAAAAAATTTAGTGTCATCATCACGCAACTTTCTTATACAGAGTGATCCAAGTATCGTGCTCACCATTGGGATCTCCGAAACTATAAAAGATACAACGTAGGTTCCACGAGACAAAAGCTCCGCAATTATGTTTATGGTCATTTCATTTTATCAAAATATTGCAAAGCTCAATAGATAATGACAAGAGTGTGATTTTCTCGAATTTATTTTCCATTATAATTCAGAGGGTACTGAAAATATTGAAAAAAGCTTTAAATAAATATTTTATCATAAATAACAAGCTTTGCGGTGATTTCGATGAAGAAGATACAAGTTGAATTTCATATAAAACAATTGCCCTTAAATAGGCCATGTACATGCAAAACAATTGAAATTTAATAATATTTGTTAACAAAAGATTATTTATGCAGGTATGGCTTCATATGAAAATCTATCAAAACGTTTTTAGTGTACAGAACGAAGTTTGTTTTGTTTATCTAATGTTTTTTATTTTCAATTATTTTGCATGTACTAAAGGTATTTAGATGTAATTCTTTTATATCAAATTTTCATGGCACACTACGTAAATTATTCTTTTTATCATACTTTTTAGGCTTTCTCTGAAATCAAAATAGATATTTATGTAAACGAATAAATTATTGTAAAGAGAAAAAATAGCACTTTTAATTAGTTTAAAATCAATTAAGGATATCATTTAAACAATTCAACTTGCATGCTGTATATACAGAAATATAAATCTAGTAAAAAAAATTTTCATTCTATTCAGCTTCTTATGTACGCTAAAATATTTATTTGAAACTTTTTTCAATATGTTCAGTACTCTCGAGTTATACTGAAAAATTAAATTTCGAGAAAAACACACTTTTGTCATTATCTAGTGAGCTATACAATATTTAAAAAATATGAAATCAATATCAACATCGCCCCATAAATGCGTAGTTTGTTGAATTTAACCGACTTTGTTCTCTTATAGTTTCGGAGATCCTAATTAAAACTTGTTAGTTAAATTGACACATATCTGACATTTCAAATGCGTTTTTCTGTTAATAATTGTTTTTTTTTACACGTCCGGGAGTAGAAGTCTGTTTCTATGGCGTCAAAATCGGGACAGAAATAAAGCATTTACCCTAGGGACGAAAACACTTTTCGTAAGGGAGTTTTTATTATAACAAAGATTTTTGTAAATAAATGTCTGTTGTCATGGTACCCGTTGCATGGAAACATTTCCAAAAGCTTCTAAATATTGCAATTTCGCTGCGATATTATTATTCATTATTTATGATACGAGTATTAAGTGTTTCTACTCCCGAACGTGGAAAAATAGTATACCGTGTGTCTCACGACGATCTACACATAGGACGTTACACGCTCATTTGATTTTTGAATTCAATATATTAATCTGACTGTTTTTGTTTTTTTTTTTTACTATTTAGACAGTATAATTGTCAATTTGACGTTTAATTTTTTTGAAAATATACTATTACTGTAGAGACGAATGTGTCCAAATAATAAAATTTTATTATGGAGGATATTCGGATATGGCACCTAATGATTATTTTTACTGGGCATAACTGCGAATAGACCTCAAACGGTAGAAGAATTACAAAGGAAAATTGTTGAAGTGTCAAACACTATTACTCCAAATGTATTACAAAATGTTCGAAAAGCATTGAATATTTAATTTAAATAAAATTCTATATAATAATTTAATTATTATGTTCCCAACTTCTGTATTCTGTAAGGTTTATAATTTGTAATGATTAAGTTAATGTAGAATTTTAAATAAATAGTTATTTCATAGTGCTCAAGCTGTTTTTGATTGCATTTTCTTTAATTTAGATTTCACTTTCTGTTTGTTTTTCTTGATAAAATTTGTTAGAATGTCACAAATAATATAAAATAGTAAACGTCAAATTGACAATTATACTGTCTAAATAGTAAAAAAAAAAAAAAAAAAAAAACAGTCAGATTAATATTTTGAATTCAAAAATCAAATGACCGCGTAGCGTCCTATGTGTAGATCGTCGTGAGACACACGGTATAATACATACTATTTTTACATACCACATATGGCACCCATATCTCAAAACCTGTATTTTTATCAAAATCTCACAATCGATTTATTTCATAACTTCAATATTTCCTTACATTGTGTATAAGAAAGTAAGTAAAGTTCTATATATTAAATGTATTATACTAAAAATACACATCAAATTTATTTTAAGTTTTCTTCACATATTTCATAAATTTTTCATAAAATTAATTGAACGTAACAGCGACGGTAGCAATTTAAGTAAACGCAGACAAATTGATTAATCTCCGCTGTACAAGTAAAGCTAACTAGAATTGAACAAATATTCTATTCTTATTTATGATTGAGAAAAAGTTTATTTTTTTTTATATTTTACAAAGAATTTTAGCGGAAATTCGAATTAAAGTAGGTATATAATATACAATTGAAATTGTATAAGTATAATAATTTGGTATCCCCCCACATTTTATATGAATGTGTAACTTCGTTTATTTTGTAATATTACATCTAGAGTTTAACACATTTATCACGTAGATTACTACAATTTGAAGTTTAATGAGTTTAGAAGATCCAAATATTTGTCATTGACATCCTTTGGGAAGTGCGCGAAGTATAAGCAACAATTCACGAAATTGCTCATGTGTTCCTCTCCTCCACTCACCTTGCATAAAGTGATAATTATCTGTGTCACGTAATTATGTGTACACACATACGCATGAAAACATGTATAACTTGTACATACCCATAAGTTTAGGTACACATACACATAGGTATAAACTGTGTACACAGCTATAGACTACAAACATACACATACAAGAGTACATACATTTATCTTACACATATATGTACTAATAAATATAAACATGTATGTACATACACACATATAGTTAATTGTACACACATATGCGCACATCTGTTTGTACAAACATACACTATTACGTAGATCTAAGTACCTAGACTAGTACACATATAAATATACGTAAGAGACATTTCATACATACATATTTACACACTTAGCTTCGCTGATAGCTATAAACTTTCAAATGTACACTCACATACACTTATAATATACACAGATTAATAACGTAACAAATAATATACGCACATTTACTTTCATATACACAATCTTATGTAGGAAACGTCTCACAGAATTTCTTTCTCCATGGGTCGCTTTCTCAGTGGATATACTTTAGGTCGAAGACAATTTCCACCACATATACAAATGACTCAATCCATACTTACTTCTGTGGATCACTTTGTCCCTAGGTCATATTTGCAATGGATCGTTTAAAAGTAATATACATGCGCCAGTATACGACAAAATAGAAAACATATAGTACACAATATAAATATATATATATATATATATATATATATATATATATATATATATATATATATATATATATATATATATATAACTAATAATCCACTAAGCAACTGACCTAGTGAGACTTCAATACATTGAGACAGCAGTCTACTGTAAATGTGATAGGGAGTACGTTCGACATACTAAGAAATATTTATTCATACATATCGTGGAGATTCCTTGTCGCGAATTCGACTAAGCGAGAGTGTATCTACTGAAAAAGAAATCAGCGAGGATCCGACACACTCCTTATAATATAAATGTTCAAGTTAACACACACAGATTAGATAAGGAATACTCGTGCCGTGAAATACGCTACAGAACTTAATTGCTCATTACCTCAAAATTAATCCTAAAACTACATACATAATTACATAGTCGCCACTCTTTCCTGTGTGCACTTCTATCTATCTGGGTGTTACTATACCATTACATCGAATGAATAAACTTGCTCGTGTGCATAGGTGCCCACACCATAGTGCAAGGAGTCAACACTTTTAAGTATTTTATGCTTTTTTGTTCGCAGATGCCATCAAAATTATTTTGCCCCCAGCCCTGAAAAAATCTGTGAGGGCCCATGCTCGGCTGCAGTGGTATCATTAATTTCTTTGGACAAGTTACAGCAAGTCATGGAAAATTACAAAATGTATTTTCATCGAGGGGGGTAGGTTAAAACGCCCTGCCCAGATCTACATCTACTAATAAACGCAGCACTAATTCATATACTCGTATAGAGTATTCAAATCTATATAGGCGTGACGTCATAAAAAAACAAACGAATTATTGAGAAGCTCCGCCCCTTATGGCAATAGGATGTGCGTATAGATTTATACGAGTCAAATGTGTTAAAAAGAGATAGCTCGTTTTGTTCATGTCGTGAATAAAATTTATCTGACGTGACGTCACTCCTATATGGATTTGTATACTCTATACATATACCAGTAGTAACAGTATTGTAGTATAAATAGATTCACGCGGGTTCAGTAGATATGATCCCATCGGTACCTTTTATAAATAAAAATTAGTAGCACGCCGCTGTCACGTCGCCGTTGTTGGCCGTGGAAGACAAAACAGTGTTTATTGACATTTAACATGAAAAATGTATTGTAAGCACAATATCTTAATGAACATGACATTTAATAAGGAAACTATTCTCGCTTTTTTTTTCTGTTTTTTAAGCTGCCCATATTTACTCCACACGATTTTAAACAATCTTACTGGACTGACTAATGCGCGCACGTACTTTATTATCGCACAAATATAATAATTGTAGCAATATTTCTACTTACATTTAACAATAAAATAGTCAGTACAATTGAAGCGTGTTGCTTTTTGTCTCTCATGCGAATATGACGATGATAACGAGTTTCTGACAAAAAAGGCACATATTTTTATGCAATATGAAATTCTGAAGTATAAAATTATTACATCTTCTTTGTTATGGAAATATCAATATGTTCCAGAACATCTACGAGTATGTATTCAGTTTCCTGTATGTGTGTGTGTATAGAAATGGTGTAAAGCATATGGACTGTATAGCTTATACTCACATACATACATACATATACCTACATAGGTATATTAAAGTACTTTACTATAAGACAGAACTGCTGCCGGTTATGGTTTAGGTCATTGTTTTCAAAGGCAGGTTCAAATCAGCATATCCATTGTCTGCGTCTAGATGGACTGCAGCTATACATACATACGTATATACCTATATTTGCACATACACACCTATGCACACAAAAACGCAGATACTGAAATATACACATATAGACATACACACTTATTTAAACATATCCAGTACATACATGCTTATGCACATAGCTCCATACGCACATGCACAAATGTAAAGACATATAGACACACTACTATATTCAGACAAAGGAATTTTTGCTATCCGTACACACAGATATAATATCCCATATATATGTATATAGAAAATTTTTACAATTGGAGAATTTTCTCTTTATTCTTTTGTTGTGATGTTTTTTAACTTAGTTTAGATGTTGTGTTAAATTTTTCGCTTTGATAATGGCCAGAACCACATGGCCGAAATGTTAACAATTCTATTCAACTTGTTATTATACACAAATATATAGTTCTCTACAACTAGAACTTGCAGTCATTCATTCCAACCCATCCGGATAAAATATTTTCCTACTTCGAATGATTTCAAATTTTGATTAAATAATCATCAACAGTAAGATAAATATGGAACGGAACTGTATATTATTATTTATTGATAATAAATGTACGGGCAACGATATGACAATAATACCTGTTATTAATTAATTAATTATTTAAAAAAAGAAAAGTTATAGATTTTGTTGTCTAATATAAGTTTCAATTCTATGTCTATTAAATGTTGAGAGAAAGTATATATTTATAATTATATACTTACATGGAATATATTTACAGTATCTTCATATGCTATGGAAATAATAAACAAAGTATGAGTTGAAACTCATTAGAAATATCAGACCTGTGTTAATTTGGAATACAAGTGTATACGAAAGTCGTACGGTGACTACACACACCACATCGGACGTTTCCAGTAGGATCGAACTCAAGTAAAGTTGTGAATACAATTAAGTTATACGAAAACAATTAACAGTGAGTAGACAATATTTTCATATATTTTAATATTTAAAAAATTAAAGTTGCAGGCAATATCTAGTAAAAAAAAAATTCATATGATTCATCAAAAGGCTTATTCGTTATACTAAAATATTTATTTGAAGCTTTTTTCAATATTTCCAATACCTTCTGACTTATAAAGTAAAATAAAAATTCGAGAAAATCATACTTTTGTCATTATCTAGTGAGCCATGCAATATTTTCAAAATACAAAATCTCCATCAACATCGGCCCATAAATACGCAACTTTTGTTTAATTTAACCGACCTTGTATCTCTTATAGTTTCGGAGATTCCTATGGTGAGCATTCACAGATGGGTCAGCCTGTATATATATATATATATATAAATGTTTTAATCAATTAAACTTGTATACAAAATTGATCGGAATGTAAATTAAAAATATGAATAAATTTTAATAATACATACTAGATTAACAATAATAATGTACTTAATCGTACATTTTAAGTTAGATAGCTATCTTTTTCAAAATACACATTTGATTGAACGCAACAGCTGATTGAAGACCACTGTTACGCAGACGCAGAAGCATCACGTAAAAATAAAGACAGACAAAATGAATCTTACATAAGTCTACATTGCCCAGTTGGACTGATCGTTGTTAACTAATTATTGTGTACTAAATCGTTGTTAAGTACAAAAAGCGTTGCACCGACCGTTGTTAGCACTAATTCTGATTAGCTAATTATAATTAACTAATTCGCCGTTATCCCGTAATTAAATCGCTAGTCATGATTAAGTTGACTGTCCACATCACTTCGTTTTTGAGCAAATATGCATTTATTAATGAATTTTACAGCTGTTTTCAGTGTGAAACGTATAAAACACGTAAGTACGAAATATGCATATATGATTGTTTATGTCATGTGTATTGAACAAACTGCTGTGGAATGTCAATTTTTGGCATTTACACACATTTTTTAAACATGAAGTGGTTGGTTTAAATTTAAATTACCGCTTGATTCTTTCTACTAATTGGAATATAGCAGCTAGCGTACAAAAAGGCTGTTTATAACCTATACAAGGTTCATTGTGTCTTACAACTTAACATATTTCATCATACTATACTAATGCATTTGTGTTTGATTTGTTCGTTAATGAATAAACTTGCTTTGTAGGTATACATGTGTGAAGCCGTGACTCTCATTAAAATATTCTGATTGTGATAATTTTATCTGAAAATGTCTACTGAACAAAATTCGTCTAGTTCTAGGTTATTTTTTTTTTTCATCATCATGAAGATTTGTATATTATCGTTGGTATGTTACTACATCCGATCTGTATAGAACAAGGAACAACCCATTTGAATTATATGATGAGGTACAATTTCTCTAAAGAAACGATTGAAGAACTGATGAACAAATATAGAATATACAAGTATTTTTGATATGATGTGATTGTCTATAATTTAATACTACATATTTGTAATAAATAAAGTGAATAAATCGTCTATGGCATTCTGTGTTGCATTCAGTTGCTGTCGTTTACCTAAATTTTATTTCGTATCTGAAATATTTTAAAGCGCCTAAATTTCAAATGAACGCAACCCAAGTAACACTTTTTTCAATTCGGAGTAGACCCTTACCCCATCATAAATCATTTAAAAATGGCTGTTTATAAAACAGGTCCATACAAATATTCTGACAATACATCGAAGGAATAATTCTCTCTGCAACGTTGCCTGATTATTCGGTACACACTTTTCGAAAGGTTCTTATATAAATTACAATAGTAAACAGTATCAAATGAACACGATTTTTAAAATATTTTAAAAACTTAGATTTCGAACTAATTACCTTGCTTCGCAATATTCACAAAATTATATATTTACTTGGAAATATTAGATTACATTTTCGCCAAATATTAGGAATTAGGGCATTTTGAAAATAAATACAAGATTATTAGAAATCATACTGATTATCTTCTTTCGGAATATCCACTAATTACCAGAAAATATATAATAGCATATTTTCGAGAAACACTGAAAATTCCTGGATTATCTAATGACTTATGGTATTCTTTGAAAAGTAAAACGCTAATTAAATAGTACACAGGTATATAAAAGATGCTCAGTCTTTGTATTGTATCATTTGTATTGTATTCATCGACTTGTGCATTTTATTATTTCGGTGTGTTTGTGTAAAATGGCAAGAAAGGGAGTGTACATGCGGAAAACGAAGAAATACCAACATCAATCTGAAATTATTTAATTGTTGTACTACAGTGCACGCCGCTTATTGGAATCACTGGTAATGTTATCATTCGGTTATTGTTATCACTTTCGCAAAGAACGGCCCGGACGTATACAACTACATTAAAAAAAATTTCGGTTATTGTAATCATGACATCGGTTTATGTTATCAATTTTTTCTTAGGATTGTTTTTTTTTCTGCAATTTTAAAAGCAACAGAACAATAAAGTAGTTTTTACAAAGAACCTTATAGAAATTTGATTGTCTAGTTTATTGTATTATACCGGCCTGGTTGGCAGTAAACATAAATAAACTCGGACAATGCGTTTGTATGGTCTTAACTACTAAAACAAATTCAGTTTAATTCTAACCGTTTGCAATGGCTGACGTAAAAAATCTCGCAATCGAAATTTTTCATGATTCCTATACTTCCTTTATACTATGTATAAGAAAGTAAAAAAGACGTGATCAGCTTAAAATTAACATTTTAGAACAGTATGCCAAAAATGAGTCAGCGGAATGCAGCAGCACAATTAAAAATTGTTATGTTATGTTTATTTTTAGATATTTTAGTTCATTTCATAATTTATTTACTGTTTATTACTGTTTCACATAGGTATTATTAATTAATTCATAAAATTTTGTGTTTATGTTTTTTTCGGATATTGTTATCAATCGGTTATTGTTATCAAAAACCTCGAGTCCCGATGTGATCACATTAAGCGGCGTGCACTGTATATAATTATTTATAAATAATTGTAATACGTATCATTATGCTCTATTCATGTGTACATATGTGGAAGCCTGTCATTGGGTAACTGTTGACTTTCCTCGTCAAATAAATACAATATATATATATATATATATATATATATATATATATATATATATATATATATATATATATTTATTACGAACTTCGCTTATAGCGAACTATTTTCGTCGGTCCCTTGAGGTTCGTTATAAGCGAAGTTCACTGTATATATATATATATATATATATATATATATATATATATATATATATATATATATATATATATATATACAGTAAACTTCGCTTATAACGAACCTCAAGGGACCGACGAAAATAGTTCGCTATAAGCGAAGTTCGTAATAAACGATAAACATAAAAAATTCATTATTTTTGTTAATGCATAGGTACATGTTTCAAGTAGATATATAATATGAAGAACTCTTTTGCAAAACTAGACAACCCCAGATTTGTTCAAAATTGAGTTAGATATTGGTTTGTAATACATATACATATGTACACTAACAATAATTTTTATGATTCTTACTAAAAAATCGTTTATTTTACTTTTGTTTATATTTGTTATTATTTTATATGATTTTTATTTATTTAAAGTAAGAGCTTTACGTGTTTTCTTCAAAATTGCGTAACTCATAATTGTACTTCTTTAACACTTTAAATACAGTGAACAGGGGCGGACAGGCCATGTGGGGCATGCTGAAATTTCTACATGGGCCGCTCAAATCGCGGGAAGGTCCGATAATTTTTTTCATACAATTAATCACATATACACAAGTACCGCAAGAACTGTTACGGTGACCCTACATATGCGGAATTGAAAGATTTCGAAGAATCACCTGATTATTTGGAAAAATGCCGTTTTAAGTTCGTTATAACCGAGAACTTTTGCGATTATAATAAAAATTAAAGTTCGTTATACCCGAAAGTTCGTTATAAACGGGTTCGTTATTTGCGAAAAAAATAACACACGTTTAATGATACTTCAGTTCGTACTTTATAGATTGGTTCGTTATAACCGAAAATTCGTTATAAGCGAAGTTTACTGTATATATATATATATATATATATATATATATATATATATATATATATATATATATATATATATATATATATATATATATATATATATATATATATATATATATATATATATATATATATATATAATATATATATATATATATATATATATATATATATATACATATATATAGTATTGACAGTATTACACATAATATCTGGTCTGTAGTGATTGGGCAAATTTGTTGAAACAATCTGATAAAGAATATTGCGGTAGAAGAGATATCGGAAAACTCGTTTTACTAAAAATTACATGAATGCAACAGTGTAAATCCTGATCCAAAAGTATATTATACAATTCCATTGAAAATCTAAGTTTTATTATCATAACTTCATAAACACCCAAAACCTTTCGAAGCAGGTATAAAACTGTAATGTTGGTTGCATCTCGTAAGGCGTAAAAAATGAAAATAGAAAAAATATATTTAAAAACTTCTGATATCAAAATGGTTTTAGCTCCGTTTTACAAATACCAACTGACTGTTTTTCCTGTCAATATGTTAATGAATTCGTTTTGTTCTACGCTATGGACAAGTCTTTTTAATTTTTTTATATATGTTACGGTTTTCATGTTACAAACCTTTCGTTTTTTAGAGAAAAAATATCCTGGATATTATAAATAATATATAAAAAATAAAAAGACTTGTTCATAGCGTATAAAAAAACCAATTCATTGAGATATCGTCCACCAAAAACGTTCTATTATTAAGGTCAAAACGGGATAAATAATTTTCAGCCGATTTCTTAAAATTTAACGCTTTTTCATTTAGATAAACGACAGCCTTAATATGATATCGTTGGTTTTTATTATTCACACAGAACTGTCTGTACAAGATGTATTTATAATAACTGTGTTAATATTGTTTATTACATATATAACGATACCAATGTATATGAAATTATTTTCAGAAAAAGGTACATAGTTAGCAGAGTGAATTGTATCTGTTTTTCAAGGGCTTCAAATGTGGTTTGAATTCACTGAAGAGTTTAATTTATACAAGTTTATGATCCTTTATGACTTCCATTTTAATTCATAATTAGCTAATCATGATTAACTAATTTAATTACGGATGTCGGTGCAACTGGGCATTATGCTCAGTTGCACCGACATCCGTGTTTTAACAAAATACCTCGGTTGCGGGATCTTTATAGTCCATGTTTGATATTTGGCAGTGACCAAGCTGTACAAGTACAGTATAAATTTTGATTCAATCAAATTTAGAAACAAAAAAGTCCCTAATTTAATAACCTAATAGCCTAAAACGCATGCGCATCTACAAGAATTTTTACATTCAATGATTTATCGTAATTAAAATATACTAAATTGACACACAAAATTACAAAATAATTAACTGGGTTTATATATTTAAAAAACGGCATTGCATTACTTTCGTTTTCTATTTATAAAGTTTTAAAGATATATCAAAATACAGTGGAATCCACTTATAGTCAACATGCATATAATGAAAATTCGCTTAAAATGAACATATCTACAAGTCATAAACTAACATATACCATCTAATATTAATCAATTCTCATAAAGTAAACTCGCATATAGTGAATTTTCGGATATGATGAACTAAATTTGCTCTTTAAGTTCACTATACGCGAACTCGAATACAAATGAATTTCATGTATGTTGGCAACTTTAGACACGACACACGAGATACTTCCTCATGATGTTAAACTTTAACATCGATAAACATATTTGCAGTGTTTCTAAGCAAGAATATAATAAATAAATATGATCATATTGGTATGAGATAATCCATACAAATTTTAAAGATAGGGAGGGGGCGGCAATTTTTCTTCATAAAGCTTCTGTATAGACTAATTCTTGTACAATTTTAATTTTTAAGCCCATAAACATTTCTGCAATAAAGTACTAAAGGCTAAGATCGCAAAACCCCATGTATTTTAAATGTATAACTCTTGTGATTAAGAATTAAATGTTAAATTAAAAAACTGATATAATTACAGATTTTTTATTTATTTGAGGCCGATTTCGGTGTACAGTATACATATATATTTATAAAAATTTGGATAATCTTTTAATTTTAAAAATGAATAATTTTAGTTGTATGAAAGTAGAATATATGCTAATAAAAACTAATTTTAAAAAATACGTACTTTTGATATAATAAACATTCACTTATAGTGAACCAATTTCCTGGTCCCTTCAGGTTCACTATAAATGGATTCCACTGTAATTAGTTCACCAGATGTCTTCGTTTAGCGCAATAAAGCATTTATCAATTTCATTTTTCTCACATATATTAATGCTGGTTTTCTATTTCTGTTGTAAGAATTGGTTATTGACTCTTTATGGTTTTCAGATGTTTTTGTTTACTCGATAATGACCAAAAACCAGGTGGTCGAAACGTCGCTTATTTTTTATCATCGTTATGACAAATGATTTCAATAAATAGTTCACAACACCTTGAACTACATTCAATTATTCCAACCTGCTGGATTCAATTCTTTTTCATCTCAAGTTTCAACAATTTCACTGAATAAAATCTACAATGAATGTCTTATCATATAGAAATAAGTAACTTCGGAACTGAAAATATAATATTAGAAATAAGTAGTATGCGGATAAAAAGTGATTCCAATATACGTAAGCATATTTGCAAGTTGGCTTGTAATTTCTACATAAAATCTTCACAAAGGTGTATCTAACTATGTGCTAGCAGCTAGCAAATGCTTTTAATGGTAGATATATTCACTCTGTGAATGGAATGAAGAGTATTTTATATTCGTCAATCTAATGTGTATGTGTATCTGACAACATTTTAATAGCTAGACTGTTCTAGACACGGGAGGAAATTTGAAGCTGTTCGCAAAACTAAGTGTGCCCCAGAAAGTTTCTACTGGTTCCTACATTTACGAGCATCGTATATTTTACAACCAAACATTAAACTGTGCAAGCGCGTTTCAAATATATATATATATATATATATATATATATATATATATATATATATATATATATATATATCCTTTCTACAGGTTTATATGCACGGGCAAATTTACATATTTTTCATTTATATATTTCACTAATTAAAAATCTCAACTCTCTTTCATGTATGCATTCATGAACGCAGATAAAAAAAAATTATGTAATATATACACTAGTTTATTAAATTCGGAAATCCGCGAAATATTTAAAAAAAATATATAGTTTTATGAATATGTAACAAATGCCTTTTGCATTCATTAGGGGAATAAAGGAAATATTTTAATTAAAATATACTGCTGAAAGAAATAACTTTGAATCAAAGCCTCTGTTTAATTAATGATGCAATTACGATAGAAATCACTTGAAGTACCTACATTGAGAGACACAGATAGAGACATGGAAGAAAAGTATTGATGATTCTATATCCGTTAGTAATTGCGAATTGCAGTAATTATCAAGAGGGAACAAATATCGTGCTCGATTCACGGATTCGGTATTGGACAATTCAAGTTCAGTAGTGCGAAGTTCCAACTCTACCGCTAGAGGCACTGCATGTCCTTATATTCCACAATTCCACCACACTTGTAATTAAAGTCCTGACTAACCTCATACATACATACATAAATGCATATATACATATAAACAGTAATATATTCATACATACAAAGAGAAATACAAAGAGAGAGAGAGAGAAAGAGACAGAGTGAGAGAACTATGACTATGAATTATGTTATTTAAATTATCTGCCTTGTTTTCAATCATAGACGTTCCATATTAACTTATTGTGCACTTGTATTCCCTGCCGATAGAGTATCATTGTTAAAAATACAACTAGAATATATTTTGAATTTATGAAAGTGTATAACAGTCAACGATAATTAACGCCTACATCTCGTCATCTACTATCTTATAGAATCAAATTCACACAATCTCGCATAATTTTGTTATTTGTATTTCTGTTTACCTACAGGCAATACTAGCGAAAATGGTAGCTTTGTAGTTAAAATAACATTAGAGATACTATTTGATCGAATTTAGACGCCAGCCTAATATTGATTCAAAGTTTTTTAAAACTACTTCAGCGATGATTATTTGCGACTAAATTGGATTAGGAACTCTTTGTGTTGCTATCGACTCCATTTCTGATTATCTATCAAAGAAAAAGAAGCATTAGTTGATTAGCTATGAAGACAGTGAAACTTATCTGTCGAAACAATATAATATCATGTTTCTATTTTATATAATATCATTCTTTATTACAACGAAACTTCAACCTAGCAAGATGTACATATGCACACAGTGGTCACAAAACCAGACCTATTTAGCCGTTATAACCCAGGAACAGGAAAACATATTTATATGGTATGTAATTCTTGCAAATTTGTTACAGTTCATACTTTAAAAATGGCTTCTCTGTGAACACCTCAAAATTACATTCCGGACCTTGTTTCTGTAAAACACTACTTAAATATGCATTTAATATGGATTCCAACAGCCACTAGATTGCAATTCTTTAACTCAACATCATCGATTCGTTTACTCCTGTATACATATTATTTTATTGCTGATCGCACGTTACAATGATAACATTGAAATAAACCCAATTTATTTGTAAATATCACATTGTGTAATCAGTAGTATTCCATGTGTTCTTCAATATTTTAAAAAGTATTAAATGAAACAAATATGTATAAATTACACACCATATCAAATATTTCAAATCTTGCTCATCCATTCCAGTTATAAGATGATAAAATCAGTCCAGTTTTTTGGTTCACTGTGTATGTAAGTTTTATTAATAATTATAAACAGTACCATTCCGGGAGTTGTAAAAAAGTTCAAGGAAGTTTTAAAGAGGTCATTGTACTCTGAAAATATTTTCCAAATGAGAAACATCTATTAATTAAAATGCGAATGGGCCAAAACTTTAGACACACCATTTTCTTTACAGCATATTATGCATAAAAAAAATTAATTTTGTTAGAAACTATGGTCACTATATAATAATGTATATACGTATAATATATTCCAAGATTTTATTCCTGACTTTTTGTTTAGCAATAATTATTTTATTGGGGGTTCTAGCTCTAGCTTCCAACAATACAAATTTTGTGAACAATTTCAATAGATAATAAGCCGAAATAGGAAAATATTCTATCCAAATGGATTGGAATAATTGACTGCAGTTCTAGTTGTAGAGAACCATATATTTGTATATAACATATAACATTTCGACCATGTGGTTCTAGTCATGTTAAAAGCAGAAAAAATACATCAAAACATCTGAAAAAAACACAAATATAATATACAGTAATGTAAGTTAAATCATCGCAAAAAAAATATAATAGTTACCTTAAACTAACTCAACATCAAAGCAAATGCACGATGAGAAAATTCTCAAAATTGTAAAAATATTATAAAAACGTAAAACGTCATGTCGAATGGCGAAGACGGTGAGCGGAAACTAATCGCCAAACAAAGGTTTTGACCAGTTGAAAACAACTTATAAACATCTATGAGTCAGTCACGAAGTAAGAAATTTCATTAACACGGAATAATAATTCGAAACTAAATTGCAAAAATCAGTTCTATGATTGATTGAGTTCTTATTTAAGTTAATGTAAACGCTTTCTAAAAATAATTTTTTAGATTTTGGTGTGTCTAGAGTTCTAGTTATAGATAATAAGATTCAAACAACATTGTAACTCAGTTAAATACTGGCGTCAAGAATGAATCCCAAAAACCGTACCGAATATGGATACAGCATGCCACATGTAATGTAAATGAGAATGTGTGACTGCGTTTTCTAGTAGAATATTGCAGTTTGCTTGTGTAACATGATTTGCGACAAAAATTAGTACAAATTAACCTGAAAAAAAGCGTAAACAATCCAACATTACTTAATTTTTTTCGCTTCTGCAATAAATAACCTTTTATATGTATCTTCCCATTACATAATACACGTATACATAATATTATGTAACAGGTACATGTATTTTTTTTTTATTGTAGATTTTCTTTTGTCAATTGTAGATCTCGAGAAGAAGAAATATTGAATCCAAAATGATTGGAATAAATGACTATAGTTCAAAATGATAACAGATATGTGACGTTTCGACCAGATGGTTTTTGGTCATTTTCAAGCAAATAATAAAATTCTAGTGGAAAGAAACATAAACAAAAATATTCTCTAATAATTTTTAAAATATTTTTGTACATTTTGAGTGTAATTCTCAAGAGTTTTTGTTTGTTTGTTTGAACTAGAATTTTGTTTTTTGCTTGAAAATGACCAAAAACCATATGATCGAAACGTCGTATATCTGTTATCATCTTGAACTATAGTCATTTATTCCAATCATTTTGGATTCAATATTTTTCCTTTTCAAAATCTACAATTGACTAAAGAAAATCTACAATAAAATAATAAAAAATCATCTTTATGATTAAGTTTTGAAACGAACAGTTCACATTACCTTGAACTAACCATTTTGGATTCAATATTTTTCCTTCTCTTTTATTATTTTACAAATACATACATAATTTTGTTGATTTAGGTACCTAGAATAAAAGCTGTTTCTCAAAATATATATATATATATATATATATATATATATATATATATATATATATATAAAATACTGGTCGTAAAATTCTTCTTAGAAACCTATTGATTTTTAACTTCCTATAAAGCATGTCAGTATAATCTTCAAAAACTAAATAAAACTTAGCTTCACGCACAACTGCAACAGAACAGAGAATATAATAGTTACAAAAACAAAACAATATGTTGGTGTAGTCCCCCAAAAACTATCATCACAAGTCATTGACATTTCAGCTACAGTGGCGCCACTCGATCACTCACGTGAAGTACTCACACTGTCCGTAGCACGGTTGCGTACGCATAGTAGATCACGGCCCTGGGCAACGATTCATGCTCTACAGTGTAGAGTCTACACTGTAGAGTCTACAGTAGCCTTAACAAGTCTTACTTTATATTGCATGAGTATATAGCATAAATATCCCCGCTGTCAAATAATCCCATAACCTGAAACTGTTAATTGAATTCACGCGGGTATTCTAAATTCTTAATCTTACTTGTTTGGATTAAAGCAGTGTCCAGTGCACAAATTATATTAATCCACGCGTCGTTTGTTTATAATTCTATTTATTAATTTAATTTGAAAATAGAAACATGGGTGAATGTTAACGCTCATTAATGAATTAATTTTAACTGTGTGTGCTTATTGTCTGTTTTCTGTCACTGCGTATACAGTGGAAGTGTTTTTACTGATCCGGACCCGGTTATTGATTGGAAGTATTCGTAATTAAAATTATTTACTTCATTAATTAAAAAGGGCTTCTAATTCATTCCCGTTGTTTTTACAAACCGACAATTTTCTCATTAACCATAACTCGTACGCATTAACCTTGTATTTGACAAGTTAGAACTTGTACCGTGATTTGTAGGGATTCTGAAACTGTTCGTTAATTTACACCGAGCATAAACGTAATATCATAGACAATATTGGATCTTACATTTACGGGTTGCATCATGTTATTTTCTTGAAAAATATGACATTTTCTGAACTCATTGGATTAAGAAGGAAATCACGTACTTACTTGCACACACACATTTACATCAACATGTTTTCTGCTGCAACATCGAAGCGATGGAGAGAATATTTTTGGATATGATTGAGTTAACAAGCCAGAAATTGATTTAGCCTCCTTAAATGCAGACACGTTTGGGAAAATATGTTAAGTCAATACTTTATAGCAAGAAAAGAGGTTTATATATATATATATATATATATATATATATATATATATATATATATATATATATTTCTACCCTTAATATATTCTGGACTGATTACCATCTGCCTGTAAAATCTTAACCGCAAAAAAGGCGGATTTATAAAATATTAAATTGTTTGTACATACGCTAGGTACGAATAATTGACTATTTTCACGTTCAGTACGTACTAACAATTAGTGAAGCATAGGAATGGTTAGGGAAGAGTGGTGTAGGACGCGGTATCTCTCTTAGTATGTACCAACTGTATATTCCAAAAATAAATAATAATGTACGAGTATATACAAATAGCCAATTATTCGTACCATTTATAAGTGCAAATTGCTTATTATTTGTACGTACTGTATGTACAAATAGCCTCTCTCTTTTCTATTTTATAATGCTTGAATGCACTATTTATTTGAATATGTGAATAAACAAATATATGAAGGCCAATTTCTAGGAAATGTATTTACTGAGTAAATTGTGAAATGTGGTTGAAGCATATTGCATTTTATTCCAATTGAAATCTTGTATTCTATTCGATATTGTCGCTTATTGTTAATACACATATATTTATGCAAACGTATAAAGATATCAACATTTTTACACAAGTATTGGAAAATTTTCAGGAAGAATACTCCATTGGGACTGACTATTTATCATGTTCGGTGGGGAATAACAAATACATGTTTACCGGAACTTGAATCGGAAAATCTGTACGCGGTCCCCCACGACGTCATATCGATTTCAGAACTGTATCCTGTGGTCCATGCGCTACAACTAGTTTGCTGTTATGTTATTTATCTAATTTCTACCTTGTCTCTCTCACTCACTCACTCACAGTGCTTCTCTCTATATCTGTTCTCCTTTGGCTCTTAATTTTCCTCTAGTTGTTATCTCTCTCATAGTTTGCGCTTACTCTCTGTTTCCCTGTATGTACTGGTTTCTCTTTGCAGCTTAGCCTGTCTCTGTCTCTCTTAGTTAAGCTCTTTTAGTCTCTCCCTCCTTTACTCTTTTCTATGTATATCTCTTTATCTCTCACTTAATCTCTCCTTTAGTTTATCTCTTAGTTCGTCTTTCTTCTTTGGACTGTGTAACTGTCTAAACATCTCCTTCTCTAGTAATTCTGTTTACATATCAGGTTTTATTTTTTGTCTTTCATATATTATTTTATTATAGACTGTCTGTGTTCATATACCAACTAATAAAAGGGTACACAGAAAACATGGAAGCAACCAGTGAATTTAATATGCAGCGTTAATATAAGCAATATAGCTTGTATTTCGCTTTTTCACTACTTTGTCAAATTCGGCGCATTTTTCAGTGCTGCCTCGCAGCTAAATTCATCCATTCAGTTGAACAAAACCATTCGCTACTGTATTACAGGCTTAAATTAACTAACAAAATGAAAAATATCAGCGTTGAAATATAAACACTAACTGTAAAATTATGTTTTGTATCGAAGTTAGAAAGCAACAATAGATTGTTTTTAGAGAGTTACGAAATGAAGTAGAATTACACTTAAAATATACCATTTTCATATTCTTCATTGCTCTTCGTAAAATCTATATTATAGAAAAATTGTAATTTGGAACGCAAATATAAGCCTGTCATCGCAAGAAAATCAGTAAGCTAAGAAGTTCCAATGGAAATAAAAAAATAGAAAGAAGTTTTGAATTTACATGGAATTAAAGACGTCTTTCGCAAACAAATAGCTATAAAAATTTCCATGTTTATTCATTTAAACGTTCGTTGCCTGCCTCTAGTTCGTTATTGATTCGCGTGCAACACAAAGTATATCCTATCATTTCTCATCATTACAAGCATTCACAGGTATCAATGCACAGATACCGATACGAACTTTTATTATTATTGTCATCAACAATGGCCATTGCAGATTGTATAGTGCGGGCGCAACTTTCATTGCATTGCAATTCACGCGGGAGATACGGTTTTATGGAATTTTGTTGCTCCCCCCGCTGGATGTTTTGACATGTTTATCTGTAGCAATTCACCACATGAAACGTGAAGAAAATGTTAAAATTCTACTACCATCACCCAATGCAATAGTAATGTTGAGTTTAGATAGTTTTTTCCTCTTTCAGTTAGCTGTTCAAATATACAATGTAAACATAGTATATGTTCTGAACTGAACATTACAAAAATACACAGTGCACATACAGTTCCATATTTACATGCGAAATTTGAAAGTCTATATGTTACTGTAATATTAAAGCAACTGATTTAATTCTGTTTACGAATGAAAATAAATAAATACTGTAAACAAAACTAAAATATCATTTTTTTTGTAGTCACGTGTTATTAACCTTAAAGGATATGGAAAAGAAAATTCCTTAGAATCTCAACAGCAAGATTAAAGTAATGAACGTGTAATGAAAGACAGACACTTACCTGTATTCAGAGCTGCTTTGATTTAGAAGAATACATGATGATTCACGCTATTCTTGCAGTGAATATATAACGTTACTTCCACAACGAGTGCGACCAACCAACTGATCTTACAGTTGTGTGTGCGTGTGTGTGTGTTTCAAAAGGCGAGATAAAAGTGTTTGTGCGCATGTGCCAGATTGCCACCCCTAAAACGAACAGTCACTAGTCTTTTATTTATCAAGGAACTATACTGTAGCATTACAATACCGCCCTTTGTACTACGGCAAAGCGTAGTTTAATGTCCATGCTAATGACAACCAACTACTAGAACTATTTACTGCCTATATGAAAGCAGAATCCAATAATCAAGATTGTTATCCACGTGTAACGATTTCTTCCTTCATCTATTCGTAGGACCATTATTTCGCATAAATACGTATTGAATCTCGTTGTTTTATTTCAATTTGGACTAGTATTCATTTTTTAACTTAATACATTAAATTTCATTTATTTTTCAAAATTAATCCAATTTAATCCATTTAAATTGACAATTTTTCATCGTTTACAATAAACAAAAATTACGATGTTTTCGTTCGGAGGAAGAGTGTTCTTTAATTCAAATTTATGTTACACAGACCCGTTGTTGAAAAACAACGAAATGGTGAAATCCTGCTATTTTATTAATTTCTCTCAAAATGTATAGAGACGCTGTATCCGTCGCCAGAAGTCTTAAAAAGGTCACTGTTCGGAATCGCTTGCAACAGGCGTCTCGAACACCGTCTTGCCGGGATCTCTACCGAAACTAAATTACAAAACCATTTCGAATAATCGCGCTTCATATATTCGAACTTATAAGTGGTCATAACGTTAACGATAAAACCTTGAGTAGCACAGAATATTCAAACATTTGTGCTTGTAGGCAGAAAAACAAACATGTAAGTATATTACTATTTAGCCAAAATTGTTAAAACTCTAATACACTTTTAAACATTATGCAAAAATCTTGCTCATTTAATCTGTTACATATTCAACATAACTAATTAGTACACGGTTAATTTTCTAATTTTTTTTACGGAATGCATTTTGCGCATTTTTAGTTCGTACTTCGACTACTGTTAGTTAATATTTGAAAACTCGTCAGCTTCAGAAGTTTGATAGAAGTTCAAAAAGTTATGTTTGTAAGTTTTTAAAAACTGTCAAAGTTCTCACTTGAAAATAATTTGTTATGAACAAGTTCATTGACGTTTCTTTAACACAGAGTTAATGGATTTACATCAACTGCAGTTAAAATTTAATTTAGATTAAAATAGAAACTATTAAATTATTTGTGTACAACTTTTCACAATCACATTCAATATGGAGAGTAGAGACTGCCATTCACAGTTCGATACTATTGGCTATAGGGCTACTAAATTGGTCTTCTAAATGTAGCACTATTACTCTGGAACGTTGTGAATTTGAATAGCATTATTTTAGCAACAGTGTCAAATCAATAAAAAGATGCAGAATCTATTATTAAAATATTTACAATTTAATTATTTTATTCAATTCATCCGAGATATGATTGATCAGATTAAAAATCTTTGTCCAAATCAATAAATATTTGGTTTATAAGTAAAACAATACCTTGGCTTCTATAAGTATCACTGGTGATACTAATTTTAAAATTATTGCAGTGTTATGAGTTCGTAACTCATATGTAGGTTTCTGCTAACTATACGCTGTACTCATTGTTTTTACTTTCTTATACGTAGTATAAAGGAAGTATAGGAATCATGAAAAATTTCGATTGCGAGATTTTGATGGAAATACATGTTTTGATGTCCCCTGAATGCGTTTTGACTATTTCCGCAATGGCGTCTGTGTGAGTCGAGCAAAGACAGGACAATGAAACTTCATATTTAAAAGTTTATTGATTATACGAAGAGCTGATTAGATTTCTATCATAATCGCACAACCGGAAGAGGAAGTTTACTGGACATCAAAATTGAACATTGGGAATTATTGGAGAAAATAAAAGATACATGAAAAAAGTTTTGAAATAAAAATTATAGTTAACAATAAGCGTAAGAAAAAATATTCTATGCATTTTTGTTCTATCTTTATTAAATTTTGAGTAAAATGCATTTATATATTGGCATGTATTTAAAATATCGTATATGCTATGAAAACAAAACAAAGACAAAATATTTACAGCACGACCTTCTAGATTCATACCGGCCTGCGACATTAGCGATAGAACAATAGATTTTTTGTGCTGACAGCTCGGTCAGATGTTGAAGTATTGGCGCTAGTAACAGTAGCTACTTGTCACTGTCAAACAATGTCACCTAATGTTGTAAAAGGTTGTTGCGTAAGAATTATTAATTATAAATGCAAAATTAATTGTGAAATATATAGACATATTAATATTATCAATAATTATTAAAGAAATTTGATTTTATAAAATTTCATCATAAAATAAAATATATAACATAGGTATACATTTACTGCAAAAGATAAAAATATATCTTTTATTATCTGATCCGCGATTTAACATTGTAGAAAAAACTAACATTTAATAATTTGTTAGTACCAGTGTGTAAATTTATACCCTCAAGCCATTTATGTGTCATATTCATGTTTGATGAGAATTCTTGTAGTACATTTGTACCTTGTCGATTGCAGTTTGGTATATTCACACTTCTTATAATAAACCAAATTACAATATTCGTTATTAATTATATCACACCAAACTGTGTACGCTGCAGTTGAAAATCTTCCTGTAACAACAACTAATAATTTTTACTAAAATGAATAATAATACCTATGAATAATAACACCGCAAATATTACACAAATAATTAATGTGCATTTGCACCAAATGCATAGTTTATAAATCAATTTTACACAAAATATTCATGTATTAAACTGAGAACTGAATACTGGAGTTTGTTGATTAACAACTGTCAAAATCGTATTTTGTTCAAATATTTTCCTACTGTTACTAGCGCCAGCGGCGGCACGCCGAAACTGGGCCTAGTCGCGGGCCGGAATAGTACACTTTTAATCGAGAAGGTCGTGATTTACAGAAATAAGCATTTGAAACGTCAAATATATGCCAATTTAAATTGAGTATTGAGTAAGAATGTCGTGTGTTGACCACACCAAATTTTTTATTTGTGGGCTCTAAAGAATTGCTTATTTCCTTTATAGTAATTGCACAGATAAACTAAACTAGTTTATCTGTGGTAATAGCCAACGTGTTAATTATAAATAAATCGGTATTTATTTCAGAAATAATTGTATTACTACAGGAGATTAAAGTTATTATATTGTTCTGGTATATTCATCTTATAAAGATAAGTCTGTTAAATCAACATCAATAATCTCCCATTAATGAGCAACTTTTAGTATCTCTTATAGTTTCCGAGATTTCATAGCAATAACTTTCTTTTCAGTTTCTACACTAACAAAACTATAATCTCTTGTAGTTAAATAACTAAATGGAGTAAGACCTATGTTCATATACATATTTTTAAATGAAAATGAGATACCCAATACACAAGAAATTTTTATACACTGTGCCTGTAAGGATGATAAAATCGAATATTACACAAGGATTGCTAAGTTCGGCCCTGCATTTGCATGGATGTCGTAAATTCTAGTGATACTTTATTAACTCATAAGGTTAAAGGTTGTTTGATAAAATATTAAATAATAATTACGTAGTACTGTTTCAACTTCTATGCAATAAACACACAAGTATGTTCCTGTTTTTAAAATTTGTATTGCTTTTAAGTGTTCTTCAGGTAAAATCGATATTATAATTTGTTTACTACTTTTCATTACCATAAATTGTATGTTATGGTTTATTTTCAGACATGCAATAGTGAGAAAACAGTAGATGTTAAAGAAAATTTCTCACTAGTCATCAACAATTTATATGAAGAAGTCAATAATTTCAGCATAAACACTTATAAACAAAGTACTGAAAAAATTAATCTCGTATTAACCAATAATACGAAAGAGATTCAAAAACTTCAAGAAACTTTATCGCAACTACATGTTCAGACAAATAAAGTTGCAACTGAATATGGCATGTCATTTTATTCGCATTTAATTATCGATTGCAAAGATGCAGTAGAAAAGAAAAGAGATTTGATGTCCAGGACAATCACAGAAGCTGAGAATGTATGTTTAATGTTTATTGCTGATGTGTTTACACTTATAGAGAACCCACAACTGTACAAAAATATCTCAGATGCGAAATTATTCATAAAATATATTGATAATATCTGTAGTAATGCAAGTACTGTGAAGTTAGCACAGGATTGTTATGCACATGAGATTTATATCAAAGCCAAACCAAAGTTTAAGGGAATAGAAAGAAATACTGAAGAATTTTTAGCAAATATTGACCGTAAAGTTAATACCAAGAATGAAGCATTACACAGATGTTACAATAATATACAAAAAGATATTCTTAACAAACAGGTTAGGTCTGGAATCAGAGAATTTAGGAAATGTGTTATAGATAAAAAGAACTAACTATAAGACATGTTATTTAATATGTATTAAACAATGCATTAATCAATATTGTCCATTTTGATTTAAATGGTTTTTAAAATGTATTCTTTAGAAACTAAATAATAATGTTATAATATTAAACTATTAAATTGAAATGATAAACAATATTCTTAATACACCATATAATAAAAAAGATAAATACATAACTATTATAAGTGAATTTTATCTAAATGAATGTTTTGTCAAGCATTTTGAACAAATCCTGCCATCTTTCAGAGATTTACTGAATTATTATGTGCTCTAATGTAGAACTTGATAAATTCGAATCAGTGACATCTGATATTGTAATATTAAACTATTTCGTGAATCTATCAATAAAATTATATACTAGTATGTGTAAGATAATACATAAAATAAAGATGTTTGATATTTCTAAACACATATATATCGAATGTAAAATCAAAACTAATTACTTTAAATTAAATTTATCATTATAAAAATTATATCAAAACCACTATTTTCAGATCAGGTCAGTTCCAATTAGAAACCAATTAGTGTGTAATTAGAGCACGGACAATTACTATTAGTGTACGTTAGTACTAATCACTTTCCCCATGAACAATTATGTAGTGGTTTCACTAATAACATGTCCAACTTAATAGTGAACATAACTGAAATTACAAACTTACATTGTCTAAATTTTCATTTTTACTGTCTAACCCTTAGTTTGATATAATATTTTATTGTAGGAGTATCATTTATCATCTTATAAATATTAAGTATTTCTAAATGCAATTAATAGTATTTTTCATTTGGAGCCCCTGCTATGCCGCAATCCAACTAACTTTCTACAGCTGCGGGCTAAACTACATCAAATGCAATCAAATGAATGCTGAAAACTCCGAACAACTGTGAAAATTCTTGCGGTGCGCGCGCGTACCGAAATAAGGGTTCATTTTATATCGAAAACGTGTAGCAATGTACCAGCAGTATATCGGCAACAGCAGTTGTAAACGGTACATACATCCGGGCCACGGTGGCGCCAACTAACGCGAGATATTCTGCACTCATATCACACGAGATCGTAGTGGGCTGGCTGGTGTAGATAACGAAGTACAAAATTAAAATTCCATGCAGGTTTCTGTGTGTGTTTAAAGTAGGACACACACATACAGTTGTTTGTTAGTGGCGTGGTAGTTATCAATTTGACTACCCGCGTTCTTGTCAAATTAATTCACAACCGTTTGTTAATATGCAAACGCAATAGCAACATGTGTTTTTCGAAACACTGATTCGAACATAAAAAGTATCCTACACGCAGTATAACATGTTTTACGCTATTAACTACAGAGTTGGAAACAGGTAAGCAGATTAATTATATTTACGAACGTACATTATTAATATCATCTGAGACAAAGTTTTTGTGATGAATTATTACCAAACTACAAAATTATAATTTAATTTCTCTTTTAATATTGACATTCCAATAACAATTACTTTCCGTTAAATTTTTCCTTTCAATTCTACTGTCAATATTATGTTTAGATACAATTTCCAATTCCAATATTCGTTCAATTTCGGAAGCGCTACGTCTTTGAAATTGTAATTCGGATGGATTACTTGATAAGATATTGTATTTTTGGAAGCAAATATGTTTTTTCATTAGGCTGAATTATCATCTAATGTGCGTTTTACATCTATCAAATTTTCATCAAACAAACGTCAAATTCATGTTTCCGTCAGTGACCATGGACTAATGTGAAATATTTGAAATTTATTTGTCGTTATTTTGATTCGTGAAGATCTCTGATGAAGTGTATAAGCAATGTCAGTTTTTTCAATGCCAGCATTGTCAAACATAAATGGTTTGAACACTGATTTGAAGTTTGACAGTTGTAAAATATACTTAATAGTGTATCTTAACTTTTTTTTGGTATTTCGGACCCCTTAAAATACTTATCAAATCTTGTAGATCCCATATGTATAATATTATTATACTTTTAGTTTGATTTGTTACAAATGTAAATTAAATAATTTCTTAAATAGTACAACTATCGGACCCCCGAAGTAGATACACTGATCTAAGATACATGCAGAAGAATTATTAATAAAACTTTAATTTGTCAGGATCACCTTTGCCTGTATCGCAAAAATCATACGATTATTTAAGAAACTGGACGACTGACGTTACGTTACTCATAAATGATTACACCCAACCCTCGTTATATGGCTTAGATGCGTTCCGCAAAAGTTAGCAGTAAAGCGAAAAGCCGTATAACGAATCAAGCATTTTTTTTCAAGGAATTAAACATTTTTTTGGCCGTATAATGAAACATTGTGGGCCGTAAAACGAAAAAGTGCCATAATTAAAAAAGGCCGTTATAGCGAAATACCGTATAAAAAGCGGCCGTATACCGAGGGTTGGGTGTATTGTCACAACTTAATCTACCACCCATTTAACTTTCGCAATTCTTATCAAGCTGCGAATACTCGGTAAGTCCATTACCCTCCGCTGCGTAATACACCACACTCTCAGACAAACATGCGTGTATCTGTCAGCCACAGTTCTTAGTTAACATAATGTTACTCGTTCTAAGATGACATCGGCTGAAATGTGGCTACTACTACTACTATTCGCTTGGCCAATCTTATTTTTCTCCTTCGTTAACTCGGAAACGTTCACAATCGGTTATTTGATGGGCTCGCATCGTCGGCCAGGTGACTTAGAGTACCCCAGACCGGGGCGAGCGATTTCGGGGGCAATAACACTAGCCGTTGACGAAGTAAATCAAGGCATGCTCGCACAACGTGGACATCAGCTGGATTTTATCGTTGCTGAAACGTATGGAGATGAAAACACCAGTATCCGACAGACAGCGAATTTATGGACAAGAAACATATCCGTCTACATCGGGCCCCAGGAGACCTGCATCCACGAGGGCAGATTAGCGGCATCTTTCAACCTACCAATGATATCATATGTAAGTGTATTTGATCTTTATAAATTATAATTAATGATAAAATTATGACCTTATAAACTACACTATTTCCAGTCATCGAATTTAGCTTTAGAGAAACATATAGGAGTATTTATTAGAATAAAAAGAAAACTGATTCAACAGGAATCATTTTCTATTTTTATTCGACATAGAACGTAATTCAACATTAATAATAATATTTAATCGAGGATTGAAATTAACATCGAATCTGATTAGATTATAACTGAAAATTTATTTGAAGCTTCTTATTACAGTAATTATGCATACTAGTCAACGTTTAAACATTGGCAATATACACATATCTTTTCCAGTTTTGCACTCGCTACGAAACATCAGATAAACGTAATTTTCCTACGTTTGCACGTACTCGTCCACCGGATACGCAGATTTCCAAATCAGTCGCATCTGTTCTTCTCGCATTCAATTGGACTCACGTAAGCACTTTGCTACACTTTCTCCTAACGTGAAATTAATAGCAATTCATTGTTAGGTGGTTTTCCTGTATTTAAACGCAGTGGATTTCGCTTATGAGAAAGTGGCGTCGTCTATTTTGAACGCCCTGTATTCTGCGGGTATCACAGTGCGATTTACCCGTTGGTGGAATACTCCGTACCATGATGAATATATGGAAAACCCTTTCTTTGATCTCGTGGATGAAACTTATCAAGATACTCGAAGTAATAATCTACAATAGTATAAGATTAGCGGAGTAGATCATAAACATAAACTATTCATGTCACCGATTTTTTTTTAAATCTACTCGTACACTTCCCAATTCTAAAATTTGTATAGTAAATTGATTAATTATTTCTTTCTTGTAGTTTATGTAATTCTTGGCCACCATTATGAACATTTGGGCTTACTAATAGCTATGGAAGAAAGAAAACTTTTCGAAAAAGGTGAGATGTTTATCTAGATCTTATCAAAAAGAAGAAAGACTTTTACTCACTTCAACACATGCTAATCTCAGTGTCAAGTATTTGTTCTTCTTCCAGGTGAATACTGGGTTGTGGGCGTAGACATTGAACAATATGATCAAGACAAGCCCACAAAATATTTAAAAGGTCTCTTACGGAATGCGATAAATCCCATTGCACAAAGGGCTTTTCGGTTCTATTTGGGTGTGGTGGCCTCATCTCCAGTGGGATTCGAAAACTTTTCCCTAGCCGTTACGGCGTACAATGCTAAACTACCATTTAATTTTCCCAATCACCTAACGTTCTTAGGTGGTACGAAAACGGTAAATTAAATTTTTTATATATGTATATATCACTGTATTATTCATGTAGACTCCATGACGTTAGATAATATTGGTTGCTTTTTAGAAGAATTTGATGTATGTGATATAATACGAATTCTGTAAGATTGTATGTTACAGATCCCCGCAGAGGCTGCATATCTTTATGATGCCGTGCATCTGTATACACGCGCTCTAATTAAGGTACTGGATAATGGCGGCAACCCAAGAAATGGTACCGCTATCATTTCTTCCATTAAACGATGCCATTATCATAGTGCTATGGGGTAAATTATTCACTATATCATCTGCTTTTAATGTTGCGCTTAGAGATTATGTTACTTTTGTTCAGTGCCGGTGTAAAGCACATATTTGGCAGGTTCATCAATTACCAAAACATTATTTGTAACTAGATTAAATCTTAAAGATTGTCCATCGTAATAAATAGAGCAAAGAATTATTCAATGAATCTTGTTTTCGATTCTGCTAGTCAGCAGTCGGTGAAATTCGTGCGCCAAATTCTTGAAATTTATATCGGGGTAATAAATTATTTGCGAAGTGAAATAGTTCAAGTAATCAACGACGTACAGGAAGAATTCGAATCGATAAAAATACATATATGTAGGGTATCTCTCGCGAAAACCGTCAAGTAGGGACACAGGTCGTTGTCATGACAACGTTAGAATATAATTATATGAACCGTAAATAATGGGATCTATGAATTCGGACAATTTTTTCGTTAAAAATTTATGTAAGTATTGTATGAAGTTCTCGTATAAAAATTAAAAGAACTTTTCTCTAGATACCTTGTGTATATGGATGATAATGGAGATGCGGAGGGGAATTATACATTAATTGCGAGAAAACAACATTCCGTGATCCCAGGAGGCTATGGATTGTACCCCGTTGGTATGTTTACGCACCACGAGAATGGTACAAATCTTCCTGTAAGTATGATGGATCGATCGTTTAGTTTAAATTATTAGTAAAAACTTTGCACGGAAACTTTGTTCAGTGAACAATGGTTGGAATCCTTTTTTGTTCGCAGATTTTGCATTTGACAGACGAGATTGATTGGTTTTCTGGTCAACCTCCGATCTCGGAGCCACCATGTGGATTTCGTAACGAGAAATGTATTAGTAAGTCATGGAATATATTTTAAATCTTGGGACTCAATTATAAATTGAAACTTAAACAAATTTCTTCGTTGAATTTAAATAAAATATACCTACTAGTTCTTCTTCAGTCAGATATTTTTC
Organism: Carabus problematicus; assembly: GCA_963422195.1. Taxonomy (NCBI): domain Eukaryota; kingdom Metazoa; phylum Arthropoda; class Insecta; order Coleoptera; family Carabidae; genus Carabus; species Carabus problematicus. Next base: position 8,238,552 of record OY728586.1, read on the forward strand.
ACGATATTACAATTCGAAACGACGAGTTTCAAAGTTGGAAATTAATTTGAAAATTGCTTTTCTCTCTTTCGAAAGATTTATTCAATATTTAATAAAGCATAATTTTCTGGTATAGCGTATACTGTAGAGATTACAATGGGAATCGTTGGCGGCGTATTTTTCGGTGTATTGCTAGCCGCAATCATTCTCTATAGAAACTGGAAGTATGAACAAGAACTCGACAGTTTACTGTGGAAAGTGGACTACAGGGACATACAAATAAATGATGACGCTACTTCATTGAATTCAGGTACAAAATCCTCCAGGGTAAGTTTTACTTTTAATAGTAATGTTATAATTTTGATCATTATTGTTAATACTCGAGTCTTTATTTATAGACTATTTATCCAATGGTACGTACCAGCCAAGTGTCTTTAAGTTCAAATCCAGATTCAGAGTTTCGATATTCAGCAATATTTACACCAATTTGCATTTATAAAGGCCGTGTGCTTGCTATTAAAAAAATTCATAAAAAGTCTATTGACATTACTAGAGAAATGAAAAAAGAATTAAAACTGGTAGGCAGCAAATTTTATTAGCATAATTTGGCACATTTTTAATGTATGACTGTTATAGATGCGAGACTTAAGGCATGATAATTTAAATGCATTCATTGGAGCATGCACAGAACCCCCAAATATTTGCATAGTTACAGAATATTGTACAAGAGGAAGCATAAAGGTAACTACAAATAATATGCCGTTGATCATAATTTGATAGATATCTATTTGCTTTTATCAATGATATGTTGTCATAGACGAATATCTAAAAATTGATTCATAATTTCCGTAATTTTTATACGAAAGAAATGGATAAGAAGTTCGTCGTCCTTCTCATTTTCAGAATTAATGTCTTCATTATAACGAATCATTTAATTATAAATTTAGCGCTTTTTAGGGTTCAACAAAAACCACGTTATATTGAATCAGTTAATAGTGGTAGCATTTAGTGAGGTCTTATTCTACTTAATCTTCCTTAGTTACTGTGGTGCCCCATCCTCCATACTGACCAGAAATGACACCGTATGACTTTTTCTTAATTCTGAAATTAAAATCTTCAATAACAGGCCGATGTTGTCAAACAGTTCATAGTATTGTCCACCCATATTGAAATTGAAAAAAAAACAAAAACGCGATTTAGATAAACTTTGATTTAAAAAAGACTATCTTTTTACGATCAACGGCGAGCCCATTTACACATTTTTTATTCAACTTCGTATATAATGTTATTTTTTAGGATATATTGGAAAATGAAGATGTAAAATTAGATAAAATGTTTATCGCTTCGCTTGTTGGCGATATCTTACGCGTAAGTTAACTTTCCATATTTTGACTCCCTAACATATTCAAACCAACATTTATTGGACAATATATTATTCGAAAAATAATGTATAAGTTAATGAAATGTATTTTTTGATAAAGGGTATGATATATCTTCACGATTCTCCGATTCGCTTCCACGGAGCTCTTCATACCGGCAATTGTCTTGTTGATTCTCGTTGGGTTGTGAAAATCGCGGACTTTGGTCTTCATGAATTCAAACGTGATGCGGAGGACCCCGCGCTGCAGGATCCATCGAAGATAGAAGAAAGATACTATAGTATGTATTATAATAAACATGACTATTATTTATCATATAGAGTTAAAGGATATTTAAAAATCTCAACATGAATTTATGATTTAGGACTCTTTTATCGGGCGCCTGAGCTATTACGATTAAATATCTCCTACGTAATGGACAATCAACCTTGTGCAATGCAAAAAGGCGATGTGTATTCTTTCGGTATAATTCTGTACGAATTACATACAAGAAATGAACCATTTGGAGAGGTAGACTTAACTCACGCTGAAATATTACACAGAGTAATTCATGCTGAGAGTATCCCTTACAGGTAAATGATACATTCAGGGTACCAATTCTGTAATTTAGAGCTAGCTCTATAACTATGACGTCAAGCAACAACAGTGTGCAACAGTGACTGTTTCTGTTTACAGAATCAGCTCGGTATCTTTAAGTGATTTTGATGCCTAGAGGTTGTGATGAATGATGTAAGTTGGCAATAATTATGAAAGATTCTGTGGTTCAGTCTGCAATTTGTTTTTATTTCGAATGAAAATGCATACCCCTCAAAATTCTTCGAACCACCCTAGAGTTTTGAATTTTGCAATTAATTAATTGTAATACCCTACTAGCAGCCATTTACTTAATATGATTAATTAATTATTATACATATTAATTTTTCATATTTGTTTGGCTTTATAACATACTTCTGAATTGACACTAAAAATCATACACAAAAATTCTAAATAAAATATAACCTTTTTCAACAAATAGTATGATATAGAAACACCTAGCTCTAGGTAGCTCTCAAGGACGTTTAAGGGAATGGACGAGACATGCAGGCTCATTTAATGAAAACGAAAGAGAGAGTGCGACAGACTTATGCAAGATCCATTTTGTCTGTCTTTATTTTTATCTGATACTTCTGCGCCTGCGTAATCAGTGGTCTTCAATCAGTTGTTGCGTTCAATCAAATTTGTATTTTGAAAAAGATATTTATTTCACTTAAAATGTACGATTAAGTACATTATTATTGTTAATCTAGTATTATTACAATTTATTCATATTTTTAATTTACATTCCAATCAATTTTGTATACAAGTTTAATTGATAAAAACATTTAGGTACCGCATGGCGATAGTGGCAACGGCAAACACAACACGTGATCCGTTTAAGTTTCCTGGCGTTACATGACCACGTGGTCTACTACTCATGCGCATAATTAAGAAATCAAAATTACGTGGTAATCTACGTATGCGCACTACTATGCAATAAAAGTAGACATAGAATTTACTCTCTTTTGTTTTCACTTTGATGCAGGCCTTTTACATTGACATGTCTCGTCCATTCCCTTAAACGTCCTTGGTAGGTCTACGGCGCGTAGCAGATAGAGCCTGACATGACGTCATGTAGCCCTGTTTCCGCTGCTCTCCGCTAGATACCATTACTAAATATAGAGACATCGGCATTTTAGAGCTAGCTCTAAGTTACAGAATAAGTACCCCTGCTGCGTATGTATGACGATGTTCGTTTCTAATATATTCTTAGACTTTTAGACTATTTACTAATCAGCGCTAATTTATAATGTCTATTGTAATATTACAACACTTCTACATACCCTTTTTTACTTTTGATTAAAAGAATAATTATATAAAAAATATACTGCATCAACAACAGAAGCACTTACAGCGGTCATTTTTTACCACATGTTCAGGCGAAACATTTTTTTAGACTGAACCAAAACCGGTACTGAACCGGAACAGAACTACTTGAAAATTATTTTTCTGAACCTGAACCGAATCTAAACCTATTTTTTATTTTTGTATGTAATTTCAAAAACTGGTACTTGTACTTGCATTACCAAGTACCGATGTGAAATATTTGGTATTCCTATTTGTTAAACCTCATGTTCTTTCTTACATTGAAGTTGCCTATGTATATGTAAAATACAATGTGTGCCACTGCATATCTTTATGTGCAACTGTTCTTTCGTATTGCATGAAAATATATTTAATATACCTATGCATTTTTTTAAATGATGTAAATACAAAACTAAAAATTGTGCCTAAGCAACTCAAATTTTAAACATTAAAGCTTTAATAAATATTTTATGCCTCGTTTAAAGTTACATTGATTATATAATCAAAATGTATGGGAAGAAAATAATCTGGACTTACCGGTTTCGTTTTGTTGGCGATGATCCTGACTCCTGACTATAATTTATTTTTAATTGTTCTTTTTTTGTGATAAACATAATTTAAGAAAAAATGATTAGATATAATATACATAGGTACCTGTAACTCATCGACATATCACAAATACATATTTACTTAAATACACTTTTAAAGTCTTAAACATTGGAACGCAAATGAAACAATAAATTTCAAATAAATATCAAAATATTTTCTTTTGTTGTCAAAAACTTTAAATGCATTGATTTTCTTTTGTTCAGCACAATAGTAATCTCAAAATTCATTAAAAAAATTCTTCTTTGGCCTGTTGTAATTTTTCAAAATTTAAAACAAAATTACAAAAATCGCTATAAAGAAAAAAGAATACCTACCAAAAATATCAAAAATATCAAAATATAAATAACCAAAATGTGTACATATCTGTAAAAAATAATACAAATCTATTGAAAAGTCTAAGAGAACTGAGTGAAACAAAAAATCTCGTACGAGCGAGCGAACTGACGAACAACATGCACAGAGCCGTCTTATGAATTATAAAGGCCCTAGACCACGGGTATTTAACGGCTCTCCTTCCCAGGAGGAGTCAAGTCAAATGAATAATTTTGCTATTTAATTTTTTGAATATCAGTTGGGTTTGTAATATGTGCTAGGAACATTCAACCTGACCATGCATACGGACATATGCAATAGAAATAGTCATTTCGTAAACCTGGAGGTCCGTCCGAAATTTCTGCGCAAAAGTTAGAAATCGGTAGATGCTACAGACTTCGTACTGAACACTTGTAGCCCTTTGACAGGAATTCGATGAGCTAAAAATATGTAAATAATATGTATTCGATATACATTTATAATATATACAATTGTATACATATATTACGTAAATTATTAAATAAAGTATGTGAAGTACTAAGTAAAGTGCTTGCAGTACTGAATAAAGTATTTGAAATATTAAAAACAGCAGGTACTTGAAATACTGAATAAAGTACATCCAGTACTACTTTAAATCTTATATGGATATTTGCAACAGGCAAGTAGATAAATCAAGCACTTGTACTCCTTTTGAAGTATGTACATACTTGAAACCTCTGTTATTTAAAATGTACTTGTACTTGAAGTACATTTTAAAAAGTCTAAGTTCTTGGTACTTTTAATAGATAGATAGATATTTTATTCCTGCCTTTCGGCTTTGAATCTTACAAATTTCTTGTCTGCACATTCCCATTTATGACATTCCCCACTTAAATATTACATTTTAAAGATACATATACTTAGAAATAGATTTACAGCCTTGACAATTCTTCATTGTTTTTTTTTTTTTTTTTTAGTGGTCTTTAGTTTTTGTTTCCCTTGTCTTCAGCAGTTTTATCATCCACTCGTATCCGCTTCCATCATCTCTGAGTATGGTCTCTCTTGTCCTTTCTTCTTTCTCCCCTTCTTCACACTCGTATAGCATATGCCATAGAGTTTCTTCTGCCTTGCCACAGAGTCTGCATTTTTTATTTTCCTTCCAATATATGTTCGCCTTTTCTTCATTTCCACATCTGAAACGTACTTGGTACTTTTAATACATTTATCTAATACTTTGAGCAGCTCTGTATGTAATATTATAAAAATGTTTGCGGTTATAAAAAACAGAACCGGTTCATTCCGGTTTTGGGTCCGGTTCGGGTTCGATTCTAGCTTCTGATTTTAGACCAACCTTGGATAAAATGGAGAATTGCTTTGATTTCGTAAGCGACTGTCTGAAAGAATGTTGGGAAGAAAATGCAAATGATAGACCAGATTTTAAACAAATTAGAACAAAGCTGAGACCACTACGAAAAGGAATGTAAGAACATCATTCTTTTACGTTAGCGTTAGAGGATACATGATATGTTTTTTTTTTTTTAAGGATGCCAAATATATTTGACAACATGATTGCTATGATGGAAAAATATGCGACGAATTTAGAAGTGCTAGTTGACGAAAGAACAGATCAGTTGCAAGAAGAGAAAAAGAAAACAGGTATATAGAGAATTAATTCCATTTTCATAGTTTTTAATTAAATCTGCATTTCAGAGACGTTGTTGTATGAAATGATACCGCGGTCTGTAGCAGAACAATTAAAGAGGGGTCATAAAGTAGAAGCAGAAAATTTCGATTCTGTTACAATATATTTCAGTGACATTGTAGGCTTTACACGAATGTCCGCTGAAAGTACACCGTTAGAGGTACTTTTACAACTTAATACATACATATATACCCACAATATAACGTGTTGCATTGCAGGTGGTAAATTTTCTGAACGATCTCTATACGTGTTTTGACTCGATAATTGAAAATTACGATGTATACAAAGTAGAGACAATTGGTGATGCATATATGGTAGTTAGTGGATTACCTATAAGAAATGGGGACCAACATGCAGCTGAAATAGCAACAATGTCACTACATTTGCTAGCTGAAGTAAGACAGTTTACTATTCGACACAAACCAGCAGACAAGTTGATGTTGCGAATTGGAATTCATTCAGGTAATATTAGGTATAATATAGTTTAATGTTCTGTAAGTAGCAACTCAATTTCTGACTGTTTTGTGTTTAGGTCCAGTGTGCGCTGGAGTTGTAGGACTGAAAATGCCAAGATATTGTCTATTTGGTGATACTGTAAATACCGCTAGTCGTATGGAATCTACTGGTTCACGTAAGTTTTCTGTTGTATTTACACACATACACTACTATCAGGTAACCAAAAAAGTTCGTGCGGTTTTTGATGAAAAAATATAAAAATTTATTACAAACGAGTAATACACTATTATTCAGCGAAGTAATCACCATCGTACTCAATGACATTCTGCCTACGTGACACCAATTTTTGTATGCCGGTATTGTAGAAATCTACAGATTTGGAATTAAAAAATTGGCGGACTGTATCTATAACATCAACTCGTGTTTTGGACTGGCTATGCCTCATACAATTGTCAAGAGGCAGGAACAGGTGGTAATCACTTGGCGAAATGTCAGGAAAATAAGGTGGGTGGGATAACATTTCCCAGTCAAGCCCAACAATTTTTTTACGGGTCACTTTTGCGGTATGAGGTTTAGCGTTTTCCTGTAAGAATAGCACTTTCTTTCGCTTGATCAAAGAAGGTTGTTTCTGGATGAGTCCTGCTTGTACTCGCTAAAGCTGATTACAATAGACCACAGCAGTGATGGTTTGTCGCGTTTTCAAGAACTCATAATGGACAAATCCGGCTGCTGTCCACCAAACACACAATAAAATCTTTTTGGGTGCAAGAAATTCGTTGGAGTGTGCGGCATTGGATCAGTTGGTAACAACCAATGATAAGATCGTGTAGAATTGGAGTACAGTATCCCCTTTTTCGTCACAAATTAACAACTGATCAAGAAAAGATTCAAGTTTCAAAAGGTGCCAAGTTTGTACTCATAGAGTAAACAACTTCGAATTAACGTTTTGTTCGTGACCATTTTAAAATTATTATTATTTATTTATAATACGAATTAAACAATTGTCACAAAATTTGTATGCATCAAATGAAAGAGGAATGCATACCAAAGTAAATGACAGTATATAAACAAATGCTATCAATAAATAACTAAGAAAATATCCACGTTAATCTGTATAAGAAAAACCGCACGAACTTTTTTGGTTACCTGATATTTTAAATATACCTTCAAAAATGGCATACGTGACATAATGACCTCGTACATACTTTCGCATTACTTGATTTAAACACTTCTCATTGCTTAATGAAACGTTATTCGGCGACTTCGGCCTTCTCTAAGGGTAGGGTAGAGTATTCTTCTTTCACTTCTTATTGTTGTTCATAATTAATATACCGCATTCACGTCCTACGTATATGAAAAAAAAAAAACGTCATAATGACGACGTTATTATAAGTACCAATTCATTTGTGAACATAAGCAAGCAAAGCGGATTATAAAAACCAATTAATGTACATGTACAGATGAGACATAATTCATGCTCACCAATGAGATCTCCAAAACTATAAAAGATATGAGGTTAAATAAATTACACAAAAATGGTGTCTAATGTAAGTAAATAGTGGTCAAACTATTTAAAATCCTGAATATAATCAAGGCATTCCTTTTGTCTAATTTAACTAACTTCATATTTCTTAATGGTAATATGCTCTTAAGCATTTGAATAGTACATTCATCAAACTTTGATCTCTTTTAGTTACTTCATGAAATGGAATAGAACCTATGTTTAAGTGAAATTTTTTACATAAAATAACCTCTCCAACATCGTGTTAAAAAATTACACTCTTCATGAATCACCCTGTATTTATTTATTTTACAGCGCTGAAAATACACTGTAGTAAAGATACTAAGGACCTGTTGTCGAAACTAGGTGGCTATAATTTAACAGAGCGGGGAATTATTTCTATGAAAGGCAAGGGTGAACAAACTACTTACTGGCTTATAGGAGAAAATCTAGAAGAACACGTAGAACGCTGTTTAGAACGGAAGAGAAAGAAAGCTCTTTCAAATAATGGATATACACACAGGATTCAGAATACTTGTCTCCAAAACTGTATATCTCCTAGTATACCACGATCTTCTTTGAAAAGAAACCGTGTTCCAAGATGTGTTAGCTTCGAATCCCATAAAAAATTACGGTTCGCAAGTCGAGATCGTATTCTACCACAAAGATTTAAATATGAACCACTACTTACAATTGAAAATAAACTTAGTAAAAAGTCTTGTGCATCTTTGTTAGAAAATTCGCTAGAAAGTTTGTCTGAAGCTTTGAAAACTTCTAGTAGTTCGTGCCCATGTATAGAAAATTTAGTGACGTCTATTGCCAACATTAGAAACACTCAACAGTTAGTGTTAAGCGATGATAAACCATCGTATTTAAGTGTACCCTGTCTTTTTCCTAGTCCATATTTAGGCGTAACTGCACAAACACAAACAGTTTCAGCGCCTGCTAGTCCAAATAGAATACAATCTTATGCAACGATTGCTCCTTCAGTATAATCTTGTATTTAGTTTTAAAATTGGTGATATGACTATTTATATAATTGTTTACTTTTCATATGGAGATGTAATGTATAATTATTTACTTTGCATAAAATATAAAATACATAATGACAAATTGATATTGTATTTCAATTATGCGCGCGCCCGTACTTATACCTGTAATGTAGATCCTATTCACTAGATGGCAGTGCCCGTTCACTAGGAGTAACAGGTTAAACGGCTTTCAGTAGAGTGCAGAAGAGCGCTGCGTGTGGAGTGGACAGGCTTGCTAACTAGCAGTGCTCGGAGAGTGACAGTATAGAGCAGTATAAAGTGTGTTGTATCCGCAGATTTGTCGATGCAAAATATGGTAAATAAGCTCGTTGCTCGTGATATATTTGCCATTTTGGATATAAGAGCAACAAGTATAAAGTAACAGAATCGAATAGCGCGCTTCGATTTTAATCAGTATCTCATTGTTTATGTTTAAACTTCACATAAAGTTTTCGCTATTTGTGATCATCAGATAAAAAGTTTAAAGTGTACGATTTAAATAAGTGATATGTGCGTGAACTCTGGACATCTGCACTTGTTTTATTTTTTTAATTGCTGAATATTACTTTGGTGTTACTAATAGCAGAACAAGTGAAATTTATGGTGACCCATTAGACTGTTGTGGAATTTGTCGTGTTTAAAATTGAGTCTCTTCGTTAATAAATTGTAGAAAGTGATGATGTTCGTTCACGTAAAATTGCACTTGTAAATAATAATCGTCGAATATCATTTATGTTATTGGAATTATTGTTCTGTAAATGTTACTTATAGTATAGCTACTTGATGTTGTACAGATAGGTACAGGTACAGTATTCTAACTACTGTTGCTACTGGAATCTGTCATACATTATCATCAGTTAGTTGTGTTGTAAAATTAGCATACGTGAACTCTTCACCATTTTTCATTTCTTTCACGTCCGCGTGTAATCACGTGATGTTTATTTGACTAAACGCAGTGCTGGATTTGTGTTGTTGAGCAATATAATATACATATTACTACAACTGTACCACTGTCTTATCTTCTTGCTGTTGTTGTTTCTGCGTGTTTCCGTTTTTGGCGCATTCGGAAGTGCTGGCGAAAGCTTATCCTCTGCTACAGGTGCTGCAAAGGAATATCTTGCAATACGCTTTCTATACACATGGTAGGTTGACTCAGAATCAGTGTATTACATATATGTTTGTGTGTGTTTGTGTATAAGTGTATTTGTATTTACCGCGTCCGCGTGATCTTCATAAATAGTGATTTATGTATTTGCACAAATTCATGTGTATGTGATGTGTGTAATACGTATTATCATAAATATGAGAAACGCCACGTTCGGACAAAACGTAGGTATAGATTTTGGCCGCGCGAAGACTTAAAGGCGTAACAGGTGCTTCATATACCCATAACATGGTTGATAAACGAGCCATTTCTAATGAGAAACAATGTATAAAACGACACTGTTAAAGTGAACATCTAATACCAATGCGTGTCTCAACAAGACTTATTCGCATGCAACGAACTATTCAAATAAAAAATTGCTTGAAACACAAATATTCTACAGCATTTATTTTTAAATCAAGTGAACACATAGTTGACTAAATATTTATTTGAACCAATTCACATATTTTAAAGAATATTTCAATCGCGGTTCGAATCGTTTCCTGATCATGTTGAAATTAAATAATAATGGTTTATTTTTGAATCGATGATTACATATCTATAAACGTGTTCAGTCAAGTAGTTGATAAGAAAAATATTTCCGTATTAGAATATTAACCTAATAATTAAAATTCAAATGGCTATTATCTGTTTGCACAGTTATTTATATGTATATAGATATTGAAAGTTATTAATAGTAAATAAGTGGGCGAATAGTTTTTTATCATACATAATATGCATTTCAATTATTATTACTTCTACTCAAGGTAAGATATATCATGTTATACTGAATATTTATTAAAATTTACGAATATAGGTAAATGTACTTGAGAAAATATCTATGAAAATGAGGCACTCATTAAAAATTTACTTGTTTACCTATACATTTTTATACACTTCAACAATTGACCGCCATTTTAAACATATGGTTGTTGTGACGTTCTATTTTTAGAACATGTCTTGGAAAGAGAAATGTATGTGCATTTTTTTTACTAAATTACGGAATGCGTCGATCGTAAATATACATTAGGTCGTTTATTTTAAAATGGCGAATGTTTTTATGCGAAGTGTAATGATAATTTTATACACGAAATAAAAATAAACTCAGTGTGAAATGCGTATATTTGTATATTAAGTCAAGGTTCATGCCTGGGCGTAATGCCCTTATCTGACTTACGCAGTAATTCGGATTACTGTAATATTAAAGTATTATCTTTTGGATACACAACGTCTCTTGTGTGTGAAATATCAAAATAATCTTTAAATATAGAATATAAAAAACTCCACAATATACATATTAAAATAGACATGTTACAGCTTTTGATATAAACGAAAATTACTTCCTAACAAGTTACCATTTATTCATGTATCAAAGAGATTATTTTATTATTATTAATGGCTTTATATGTAAATAATCAAGCAGCAGTTCGTGTGGATGGTAGTTTGAGTAGATGGTTTAATATTGACGTGGGAGTGAAACAGGGTTGTGTGATGTCTCCTTGGCTTTTTAATTTGTATATGGATGTGTTATTGCGACGAGCGTTAGAGTGTACAAATGATGGTGTGAAAATAAGTGAATTCGTTGTGCCTGCATTAGCATATGCTGATGATGTGGTTATTATGGGTGAATCTGAGGAACAATTGACGAGAATGATTGAGAGTGTCAGAAATCAGGGAAAATGTTTGAATTTGATCATGAATGCTTCAAAATGTAAGATTTTAGTTTTTGAGAAGGATGAAGTTACGGAATGCAAGATTAGCATAGATGGTGAGCAAATGGAACAAGTTAATGAATTTATGTATCTGGGATGCATGTTTTCGAAAGATGGACGGATGAATGCTGAAATTGAAAGAAGAGTGGTTGCAGGTAGAAAAGTTTTGGGCGCTTTGGGAATGTTTGCTAGAAATGTGAATGTGTCAAGAGAAGCTAGGTTATGTGTGTATAATGGTGTACTTGTGCCATCGTTGATGTATGGATGTGAATGTTGGGTATGGGATAACCGGAATAAAAAAAGGGTAACTGCGGTTGAAATGAGATTTTTGAGAGGAGTGTGCGGAGTGACTAGAAGAGACCGTATTAGGAATAAAGTAGTGTATGATGAATGTGAAATTAGTGAAAATGTTGTGAAAAGAGTGGCTTCAAGTCAGCTGCGTTGGTTTGGACATGTGGAAAGAATGTCAAATGATAGATTAACTAAGAAGATTTATTTGGGTGAAATTGAAGGAACACGAATGCGAGGAAGACCGAGGAATAAATGGATGAATATGATAGAAAATGTTTTGAGTGAACGTAAAATTATAAGCAGAAATAATAGGAGAGCATGTATGACAAGGTGTATGGATATTCACGAGGCGAGACAGTTATGTATGGATAGAAGTATTTGGCGAGCAATTGTTAGAAAATAAGGAATGAAAGGCAGTTTTCTGTATTATATTAAATATTTTGAGTGATTGTAGGGACTAAGGGCCTGCTACCCCAGTAATGGGAAAGGCGTGATGTTATGTATGTATGTATGTATGTATGTATGTATGTAAAGAGAATGTAAAATGCACTTAAAATTTCAGACTATTTTCCTTGTGATATAGATCGATAACTTACGTAGGTTTTTCCTTAACTTCTGTGTAATAGCTACACTATAAATATTAAAAAATGTATATGAAGTAAACATTTTGCTAGTTATCAGCACAAATTTACGATTTCATTAAAAGTCTTTAAATATATCCTTAAAATTAGAATTTATGTATCCGACATAATTATATACACATGTAGAGCGTTTAAACTAATATTTAAACTTACATTATTGGATAATTTGACGGAAAATATCAGTCAAAAAACTATGAAATTAGTAAGCGCTATATGATAGATTTTCGGACAATGGAAAATAATCAAAACATCGCTAACATTTTGAAGAGACAAAATTGTTTATAAACATATTAAAATTAAACCTTTAATAAGGCATCAATAACAATTGATTTGTTTATTAGTTAGAACAGGCAGACTAGGGAAGCGGCGAATGTTCGGTTTACTTTGGTATACGGCCGGTTCGCGGCACTTTCGCATTATTCGATTTCGCCCGAAGTATTATGACGATTCGATAATTCGGCCGACTGAAACATAAACATTAAACGCGACAAAAAATATGGTGTTTCGAAAAACTGCTTTTCATAAATCATTTATTTGACAAAAATGTTGGATGAAATATGAAAATTAATATTCCTATTTTTTTACGCAATATTACATTCTAGCAGTTTAATAATAATAGAAATCGCAGTGAATGTTATAAAGTTTTCACGTATTCGATTGAACTTGAATCGGCTCGTATTTTTTGTTGTATGTGTCCATCCAAGCTTTTGCGTCTTAGTTGTCCATTTCACTGACGTAAGTGTGAAATAAACTTTCATCATCTTTTCTTATTCTACACACTTCAACGGATACCAACACGAGTTTCGTTTTATTAAACCTGCCGTCCAATTTCATTTTCCCGATTATCGATTACTCGTTGCTGGGCAGACATATAGGTATCAGTTTTCACCTGATTTCATACGAGGTCCATGCCTCTATTATCTTCATATTTCAGAACATGTATATTCCATAAATCCTGCTAATATTTTATAATCCCAGCGAGGCACGTTCAGAATTTATCATGAAATTCTGAAATCAATATTAGCACAGAACAAACCCCCACTCCACACCTTCACCTTGCTACTTAGACGCGTGTACACTGAACTCGGCTAATGATGTTTTCCTATAAATCTAATTTCGTTACATTATGTTTCTCATGTATAATTTATTTTATTCAAAATTTATATTTGTCGTCTTGCGCCACATAGATCTTCTTACAAACTAGTTTTTACTTGTTATAAGATTACATAATACGATTTTCAACTAAATTTGATTATAAAAATAAACATATAATTCTCGAATTTCTTATCTTAACAAACCCTTATGTAGGAATATTAAAATCAACTACATATTATTATATTATTCTTCTTCTAAAATTACTATGTATATTATTCTTCGACAATATATTGTACAAGCGATATTTATCTCTATAGAGTTGTATAATGGAGGATCACTCCTTTCTCGTGAAAGAAACTGAAAGCTTTGAGTATTTGTCGTTGGCTAGCACTAAATCTCTTATGATTGGCAAAGACTTCGACTTGCGTTTGTAGAAGTTCAATATTTGCCAAAGGAATTTATTACCAGTCCACCCCGATATCTTGATTATTTCACTCTGAAACAGAGAAAGAAAAAACAAACGCGTTCTAACCCGTAAGAAAGTAAACTTGTTATTTTATCGACTTGTTTATATATCAAATTCAGACAAACACAATAAAAACTAAAAACGTGGAATGATTGTAATATTATACTACAGAATCCATTTAACACACGTTATGTGCCACGCTAATTTTACATGGTTCGCTCATGGCACCAACATGATTTTGTTTTTATATGTTATATATTATGTTGAAATATTATGTAGAATAGATAGTTTAAGGTGTGTAATCAGGCATAACGCAATTTTCTCACTGGGAGGGGTCATCGGTGGTCCCCACGATGCTAGAATGCATTTCTTATTTTCACACAATATTTAAGCATAAATGATATACAGGGTATTAATTAAAAGACTGACTATAGGCCAACATGGAAACTCAGTTTTCCTTGCACGAAAGTTTCTGTTCTGAAATGTCAATAATTAAATCTAATTGCTAATTTAAATGCAGAATTTAATTCCCTACAACATTTATTTGAGTTTTTTTTGTCCAAAATAATTTGGGTACTTTTGCACAAGTAAAATCTGATTTCTCATGTTAAACGCCTATGGCCAGTTTTCAAGTTTCCTAAAAATATAAAAATAATCATGTTGTGTTAAGTATGTAATGTGCATTTTTTATTAATTTTTACATGACAGCCAATTTGCTTTCCACTTTAAATAATAGTCCCATAAATATTAAATCACACTATATACTTTTACTTACATGAACCGAGATACAATATATCTATACTCTAATCAATAGTTTAGATTGTATTTGGGGAAACAACAGGGTTAATATGAATTCATATATACCTCAAATATATATATAAATCGAATCTAAAAACTTATCAGTTCACACGCTTAACTCGCGTGCATTATATTTGATAAAGAAAAAACAGCTACCAACTATGGTAACGAAAATACGATTGATCAAAAACTGTTTCTTACAGAATAGAGGTTAAGAAATTGTTTATGACACTTGTATATTGTTTATGAGTGATCTTGCGTGAATGCAAGTGTCAGGTGAATAGGTTTAATACTTGAAGTGTCGCAAGACAAAGTATGTGTGAAGTCGGGAGATGTACAAGTCTCACCACGATGCATACACACGCATAAACACATACACAAGAGGTTCATGTCTATTCTTGGTTCTGTATTGGCGGCCTCCAAAACCGGACTTGGTTTATAAATAGAACAGAAATGTGATGTATCATTATATATGTTTTTGTTTCTCATTTTCACCTTTTCATGGTTGGTTTATGCTAAACCAAACACACGCACACCCATGATGTACATGTATGATGATCCTCATCCGATTTGACACTTTTTTTATTGAATGCTTTTTAACATACAAAAAATATAACATAGATACATATTAATTATAATTTTGAGAAATGTTACATAAACGTAAGTATAAATAAAATCATAGCTCGATGCTAAAAGTCCTGTTCGTATGTATTTTCTGCTGAAACTGACACTATTGCTACCTCGATTGCTACAGTAATACAATACCCATGTTCCACTACCTAATTGTAAAATTTTAAGTTGAAAATGCTAGTTGGAGCCTTTAGTACATTACTTTCTAACGATAATTAACATTGGATACATACATGGTATTTAAAAATAATAATGTTTCAGTCAGATAATAAACGGGTGTAATTATTAAATATGAAAATTTACTTTTAAAATTGCTTGTTAATATCTCCGTCAGTTGAGTAGATAAATTTTACTAAAAATAGAATAGTGTAGTTAAGATAAGGTTGATATCAGTACACAGACCGCATTCAGAGCAAAACATATTTGACGTTGTACGTACATATTCAAACATGTATTACAACATTTTTACCTAGCTATATGCCTATATTATGTTAGTAATGTTTAAATCAGTTATTTCAACAGTCAGTGAAATTATCTATACACTGCCCAGAATTCTCTCTTAGATAATGGCTTTAATTTATATGCTAACACTTTCAAAATAAAGTGACAGAATTAACTGTCAAATATACATGGCCGACTGTTATTAGAATATGTAGATGATTCTGGTTCTACGGGAAACCGAAATTCAGTATTTAATTTGCCGATAGTTATCAATAATATCGAATAAGATTTTTCTAAAACATAATTATCTAAGTGTTAGCTAAGTTCTTAATATATTTGTACCGATCCTAAAATTTAGCTTCAATCAACATTAATCCTTAACGAAAAATCCCAAACAATTATCGACTCCTGCTTATGATTCTTGATATATTTAGCTGCTTTAAAATTGCTTAATATCTGACCAATAACACCTTTTAACAGTAAATTGTCAACTGCGTGTAATAATATTTGTGACTCAAATGTTATAAATATACAGCTGTGTGATAAGTCAACTATGCGCATGCTAATAATAGAAATTATAATATATTGATATGCATATTTTCACGAACTTACCCATGATATTATGTACGATGTGGCACGAAATGCATAGGACGTAGTATAATATTTATATACCGTACTGGGGCAGAACTAAGAATCGTAACATATGAGCACATATCAACAGTTTGTGGTGGATTGACCTCGGCAGTACAAAATAAACGGCCCTTATAGACCAGTGCAATACGGTCTACATTTGTCAAAATCAATCCAACAAGGAATAAACTTCGTTCCAACCACATTTTTAAACACAATTCTAACAGATTAAAATTAACGGATATTTTAATATTTTAGTTTTATATGATAACACAAGTAATACTTAAGTTTAATTTAATAGTTAATTTTCAAATTGCTTTAGCTTAAAATAGAACCTCGAACAATTGCATATGATATAAGTAAAAATATTTTTCGTTTATTTTATTGAAGAATAGAAACTTAGTTCATTTTGCCAATGATATAAAAATGTAATTTTTTCCTACTATCTTCGAAAAGTTGGCTACATTGGACAAACAAACAAAAAAAAAGCACATTAACATTTCCAGTTTACATATATTCATGCATGTATGTTTCTTGACTTCCCACTATAATAAACTATAAATGGATCTTAAAATATGTGGGATTTTAAACAATAACCCACACTTAACAAATTTTGATTTTATTCTGAATTTTTATATACATATTTCTTTTTCTCTAACGCTAACGTTTCTCAATTTTAGTTTGTGAATAATTAAAGTTGCTTGTGATCTTATTATGTATTTTAAATATTTAAATGATCTGCACGACTTGTACGTACATCGTAATCCACTTATAGTGAACCTGAAGGGACCAGGAATTTGGTTCACTAAAATTTAGTTTTATTAGCATATATTTTACTCATACATGCATGTTTAGGATTAAACAAACTACAATTATTCATTTTTAAAAATAAAAGATCTAAATTTTTAGCTCATCGACCTCCTGTCGAAGAGCTATAGTGTTGGGTACGATGTCTGTAGCATTATCCGATTTTAAAAATTTTTGCGCAAAAATCCCGGACAGACCCCTTGGATCACGAAATGACTATTACAACATGTGACCGAATGTATGTCGTTCGTCCGCTCGCTCGTACGGTTTTTGTTCCACGAACTCCTCCTAGACTATCCAACCGATCTTGATGAAAATTTTTTTACAATTGCCTATCATAGACTAATTGTGCATCTGATTTTTTGTTTTTCAAAATTTCTTTTAGTACTTGAAAAAAAAAAATATTTTTCAAAATTTTTTCAGTTTTTATTTTTTTTCTCCTTAATTTTCCACTCAATTGTATTCAAAATTTTCTTGCATATGCAGGAAATGAAACATTATTTTTCTATATTTTTTTATTTTGAAAAATTATGTAAGACTAGTGAAGAAAAAAATATTTTTAAATTAAAAAATTAACAAAAGAAGATCAATGCATTTATAGTCGGCTTAGTCTGCTTTGCTTTTGTCGAGAGAAGGAAACGGTTTCGCACTTGTTTTAAATTTGTTGTTTTATTTGCGACCTAGACACCTAGGATTTTAAAAGTGTATTAAGATAAATAATAATTTGTAATACATATATTCAGACTTGAACATACGTCGATGAGCTGCAGGCATGGATGTCTGTATCCATTCCTAGTTATAAATATATACTAGGGTGAACGATAAATGAGGTTTGAACGAATTTGTACCAAATCGGCCCCAATGAATCAAAAAATCCAGTAATTATATCAATTTTTAACTCATCGACTTCCTGTCGAAGAGCTATAGTGTTCGGTACGATGTCTGTCGCATGTTCCGATTTCAAAAATGTTTGCGCAGAAATCCCGGACAGACCTCCTGGATCACGAAATGACTATTACAAGATATGACCGTATGTATGTCGTTCGTCCGCTCGCTCGTACGTTTTTTGTTCCACTAGCTCCTAGACTATCCAACCGATCTTGATGAATTTTTTTTTATAAATACGTCTATATAGTTTTTATTTTTTTTCTCGTTTATTTTCTACTCAATTGTATTCAAAATTTTCAGGCATATGCAGGAAATGGAACAATATTTTTTATTTTGAGAAAAGGCGACTGGAGAAACAATTTTTTTTATTAAAAATTGAACAAAAGAATATCAATGCATTTATAGTCGGCTTAGGCTGCGTTCGAATTGGACTATTTAGTGCACTAATGTACCACGTGACTGGTTTTATAATTTAAATTGTGCACTAAATAACGTTAGGATTTTAGAAATAGACATTAGGATTTGTAAAAGCACACTACGCCCTGAATTGCATACCCTAAATTGACCGCCAGGATCCAAAAATCTCCCTAATTTCGTTGCCTAAAATACTAAAATCTTGAATTCGAACACGGCCTTAGTCTGTTTTGCTTTTGTCAACAGAAGAAAATGTTTTCACACTTGTTTTAGATTTGTTGTTTTATTTGCGACCTTAGCACCTACGATTTTAAAAGTGTATTTAGGTAAATAATTTGTGATAAATTCAGAATTGGACATACGTCGATGAGCTGCAGGCTTGGGTGTCTGTATAAAGTCCTAGTTTATTTTAATGCTCGTATTAAACTCTTGACACTAGAGTTTTCCATTTAAAATACATGGGGTTTTGCGATCTTTGCCATTGCAAGTTTACTTTATGCGATTTGATTAACATTAGATGGCAAATGTTTTTAGTTGGGACACGGAGATACGTTCATTATAAGCGAGTTGCCACTATATGCGTCTTCACTATAAGTGGATTTCACTGTATATGATGACAACAATTTTTAAACTGATCCACGATTACAACAGACTCCGGGGTTCAGTAAAAATCTCCGGGTTCCGGATTTAGAAGAAAATTCTCCGGGTTGAAGAACATTTTTTATTTAATTTTTGTAACTCACAGCGCTAATAAATAATAAATTCGGAGTTTAAATTTTAGAACATATTTTAGCTATGCCAGTTTAATAATAACCATCTTGAATGACTCTTTTCAATTATCAAAAATTGTTGGAATAATGAGAGAAATCGAATGTGAGTAAGCTTTGTAAAAGCTGAAATGTGTACACACTTAAACTGTAATATGAATTGCAAAAAATTAATAATTTAGTACAAATCTCTGGGCTCCGGTTTCATAATAAAAATCTCCGAGTTAGCAATGATCAAAAGGTGGCAACATTGAATAGATTTTTATGAAACATACGTATACTCTTATGTTTTATATTTGTGATATTATGTTCATGTATGGTTTCAAATAAATTGGAACCATTTGATAAATTTAAATTTAACGTGAAAATTGTCAGTTTGAAAAAAGTTAATTTGAATTTACACATCCATACTGTTGCTTAACTACGCACATACCTACTTGTCAGTGCAATGCCTCTTAAACACACTCACCGAAACTATATGCAAAACATTTCAAGGCCAAGTTATAAATGAACCAATTTTTCAAACAAACCCGATTATAATCAGTTCCGAATTACAAGCACACAGTTAAGTAGTGCGTATGTATGTTGCACACGCATCGTTACAATTACGTAAGTGTAACATTACAATTTGTGTGCGCCTGTACTTATGTGTATATGAAAATTATTTAATCTAGCCGAAGCATACATGCATGTGTGTTATGATGGCATTATTGTGGACAACATCAAATAGTACTAATTAACTTTGATCTATGAATATGTGTGCAGTTGCCAAAGATTCATGTTTATCCAAATATATAAATTTTTCACTATGTTTACATTCACATATAAACGTACGAAGAGCTGTAATCCTAGTTCGATGTCATATGTATAAAATCGGTTTCCTGAATGCACTCAAGCGCACTATGTATATGTATGTACATATATTCATTATATAACCTGTGTCCGTGATAAAAATTGAAAGCTACTCGTTGTGGTGGGCCATATGTAAGAACGCGCGTTAGCTTAGCAAGTCATAAGTTGTCCTGTGTTAGTCTAGCTAGTTTCTATAAATAGCCTAGCGCTCCGCCCGCTCCCCGAACCAAAGTTCTCGTACACTACACTCACAGCGCTAGCTTCGCATAAGCGAGTACAAGTAACTTAACCTCGTAACTCGCTCGGCCGCCGAGTGACATCTGGTTAAACGGACGGACTATCAGACTGTACAGTAGTTGTAACGATTTGTTTGGACATACGCGGGCATAGAGAAAACATAGTACATACTGCCAAGCGAGCCACTTAATTGCTTTGTTTCATCCGTTAATTTTCTTCATTCGTCCGTTGTACCTAATTTCAGTTTTTACAATGTGTGCACACACATGTCAATTTTGTACTGTAACCCCTATTAGAAAGGCAAAGAACAGTTACATAGTGATAAAGTGTTTATTTAAAAGTATGTACATACACATTATATTGTTACTTACAATATTAAACACCAATTTTCATTGCAAAAAAACTTTTATTTTCGTAATTTAGCCGAGCGTAGGCGTGGAAATACTGGTTCTATTGAACCATCGGAATCATTGGTAACATCGCGGAGTTCTCACAATATTGGAACAAAAAAGTTCAAATACAGTATTCCTGAAATGTATTTCCAATAATCTGGGAAGCTGCGAAGACTAACTCAATAAAGGGTGTATTTTCTGATTATTATCTGCGGATCAGTGTGAGCTGGGGAATCAATGAACATTGCTGGCTCCGGGCATCAAGCTCTCGCGAAACTGCCAAGCGTGTTGTACACGACCCACAGCCGTTTGACTGGCCAAACACATGGCAATGAGAATTTCCCTGTAACAATCTTGAGTCGCATACATAGTTCATTACTAGTAATTGTCAAGCTTATCAAATATTTCTACGCATATTCATAGACGGAAATATTTATGTATACGGTTAAGAATTGACAGAATTTTTTTATTCGAAGACCGCTATTTACTATTTTGTTTATTTGAAGAGATAGAAGACTGGTCCAATATAGAATTGTGTAGCACTTACTCCGATAATGTTAGAAGGAAAACAAAATATAAACAGTATCTTGTATCCTTTGGGAAGACCCGTTACATAATCGTCTTTTTTTTCATTTCGAGATAATAAGAATTGTTCTTGATTTTTCTCATAGTAAATGAAAACAAATATGGAGAAACTTTGTGTTAAGAGAAAGACACATTCTTATTCATAGGAATAAAATTTCAGTAATAAAAATTCATCTGTAAATCATTTATTATTATCAGATGTTTTATCACCAAATTACATTTATCCCCATTTTCAGCAATTTTACAATGTCAATGTTACAAGTAAACAAACATCAATTCGATATTGTTTATTTTAATTCGTTGTTGGCTAATAACGATTAAAACGATGGTCACTGCACTGGCTATTACAGTGTTTTGTGGGAGAATTATGTTTGCAGTAAATATAAATTCTTTTGAAATCAAAATATAAAAATCTGATGTGCTCACCACACGGCTTTCATATAAACGGGATACTGCAGGAATTTCGGAAACTATAAGAGATTCAGAGTTTATTAAATTAGGCAAAAATTGCGTATTTACGGGCCGATGTTGATGGTGATTTCATTTTTTCAAAATATTGCATGGTTCACTAGATAATGACAAAAGTGTGATTTTCTCAAAATTTAATTTTCTGTTATAACTCAGAAGGTGCTGAAAATATTGAAAAAAGCTTCAAATAAATATTTTAGCATACATAACAAGCATTTCGGTGTATTCTTTTTACTGGATATTACTGGAGATACCGCATGCAAGTTGAATTTTTTAAATGGAAATCATTGTTAATTTTTATCTGGTAAAAACATGCAATTTTTTCTCTTTACAGTGATGCATTTGTTTATATATCAGGCATAGTTAAGGGAGGTGTTTGAATGTGTAACACACTCCTCATTTGAAACTGGGTGTAGTAAAAATCCGTATCTAAAATTCTAACATTAAAACAAATGATTCAAAATGTGGCGACAATATGACTAGAGGCATTAATACAGGTGATAAAGCCTGTTTATTATTTTAAAGTTTTTATGTGTTTAAATAAGGTGACCATACGTGCAGAATTTTTCGGGACAGTCCCGAATATCCAACATTTGTCCAAAAAATTTTCATAGGCACTAAACTGACTTAACTAAATATTGATTTAAATCAAGTGATTATTTAAAAAAAAAAACGTTGATTTAAATCAAGATTAATTAAATATATTAAGTTATATTAATAATATATTAATTAATAATGATAACTGATCTACACTCTATGTTAACACTGGAAGCAATACCAGACAACTAAACTTAACTATTTATATAATAACTACAACTCCAAAACAAGCACAGACCTGCAATAACGGCCACGACTTCGGTGGCCTGACAAAACGTATAAATTAAAACTTATTGATTTTTAAATAAAAAATTTTATTTAACAGATATATCTCATTAACAAACTTTGTATTATATCGATAACCCAAATTATTTCAAAATTTCAATACAAATACAGTAGAACCCCGGTTAACCGAGTCTGGATTAACCGAGTTCCGGGTTATCCGAGCCCAAATTAGTTCCAACATGATTCTGTATTATTCGAGGTTGCTTCAAAAGTGATCCGGATTATCCGATTTTTCGTGATTCTTGCGTCCGGGGAATCCCCAATTTACGTGCGAGTTCCCATCACTCGAAGCGAAATAGACGCGTGCTTTCATATGTGTGGTCCTGCAGTAAATTCGATGGTGTCGTGTCATGCGCATTGTGTATTATAACAAGAAGAAAAGAGTTGTCATATCCATTTTATTCGAAATAAACCGTTATGAAAACTTCTATGCATTTCCTTTATGTGACTATAAAATTTAATCCAAAGTACGCACGTATATGATGCATTTTACCAAAATCCGTATTATCCGAGTTTTCAGTTATCCGAGGTGGGTACCCCCCCCCACATTACCTCGGATAATCGAGGTTCTACTGTACGTATAAAAATACGTTTATAAAAGCATCTGATTTAAAAAAAAAAAAATAGATTTCAATGAAAAAAAATCGATTTTTAAAATTCATGATTTTTATCCACCCTGGTTTTCATATATTTTAATGAAAAATACAATATTTAATACCTATTATTCAAAATTTTCTTTCCGGACCCCCATCTTTCATGGTGGGATAGTTCCATACCACCCAGTCAATATCTATATCCATTGCTGTTCTCATGTCCCGAATGACAATGACAATATGGTCTCGTTAATTTAAAAAACTTGTATTTTTTACTTTTTGCCGTAGTGTTATTTTTATTTTATAGGTATTTTTGAGATTTAACAAAACTTACCTTTTAGCTTTGTTTTACTTTTTAGTGATATTTCTTTATTATTATGTTCCATATGAAATGTATAGGCATTTATAATAAATTTTTGTTGTAATTCAAGAATTGTATAATTTTTTCAACAAATTTAAAATAACACCCCTTTTCAAAAAATCCTGGGTACGCCACTGGTTTACATAAATATCTTTTTCACTTTTTAATATAAACGAAAGAGAATGATTTTCGCAGTGAGCCATGATAACTTTGTATAAAACAATTATACTTAAATAGACTATGTACATGCAAAACCGAGTGCTTCAGATTTCTCTCCCTTGGTGTACTATTTTATCTGGGTTAAAATCTGGTGTGGTCCCCACACGATTTTCTTATACATATATGTATATATCGAAACTCAATTTAAATTGACACATATTTGAGATTTCAAAAGCGTATTTCTCTTATTATTTTGTTTTGTTTTCATAGCATATATGATATTTTGAATATCGATACGAATAGAGATACGCACGCGCGCACACACAGACACACACACAAACACACACACACACACCATTGCGAAAATCGTCAGAACATATTGAAAGAAATTTTGTCATGATTCCTATTGATAATACTTACTTACTTTCTTTATACTATGTATGGGAAAGTAAATAAGTGACAAATATAAAGTATTTTGTAGTTAATCAATCATTGTTTAAAAATTATGCTAGATTAAAATAAAATCGGTTACCTATATTCAATAAACTTTCTGTTAATATTTGCCTAATATTCTCGTAGGATACCTAGTTAAATGCATCTTATGTTTAACTGTAAGTACACAAGTATTATTAATATGAATAATATAACAAATCAGAAATGCGAATTGTTTACGTCTTTTTGTAGTAGTTCATCTGTAACTAAAAAAAAAAACATTATCAGTGAACACTTTACATTAGAGACCTACATCAAATCAGATATCCGTGGGTTACGGTTTATTTTCACTCTTTACGGATTGCGATCCGGACGAAACGAATCAATTAAAAAAACTCTTCCTACTTAATTGTTTGTTATGCTTATGTCACAGTAAAAGTATCAGTTCTGTCATTGCACGTCATTACTAGTAAAAGTATACATTCCAAGTACAGTAGGTTTTTGGAGAGTAACGTCGGGAAAAGATAGTGTACGCGATATTGTTAAAGTCAATAAGTGTATACTGTTACTAGTAAGTGTATACATTTACTCAACTACGAGCTTTTACTGTAACATATACATTATTAAATATCCAAGTGTTCTTTGCAGATATTGAGTCGGCTCACTTATAGTGAACACGCATATAGTGGAAACTCGCATATAATGAACGTATCTCCGAGTCCCGACTAAACACATATGCCATCTAATGTTAATCAATTCGCATAAAGTGAACTCGCATATAGCGAATTTTCGGATATAATGGACTACATTTGCTCTTTAAGATCACTATATGCGAACTCGAGTAGGTTGTCAACGAATAAATTTAATGTATGTTGGCAACTTTAGACACACCACACGAGATACTTCCTCATGATGTTAAACTTTAACATCGATAAACATATTTTAAATGTTTCTGAGCAACAATATAATAAATAAATTCATTTTCAAATTATTAAGCCAGTCAATGATAGTTGAACTTCAGTTTTTGATTGGAGTTAGGGCTTAACAGAATCGCTGTTGTTGATTCAGGATAAGTATAATAATTTTATTATGACGTTTCGCCTCTGTTTAGAAGCATCTTCAGATACTAAAAATTTTTTTTATGCAATTACAATAAGTTCAATAAACAACAATAAATCAATAACAGTAAAAATACTTACTATTGTAAGCACCTGTACATTGCTTACATTGCCCTGCAAATTATAAATTGATTTCTTTAGATGTGAAATCTCTTTTCACATGCATACCACACCAACTTATATTTAAAGCCATTGATAAGAGATGGTCTGACATAGCTACGCACACGGAACTTTCTAAAGTAAACTTTCTCGAATGTATCAAATTTTGTCTAACATCAGCTTATTTCACTTTTGATAATAAGTTTTATCTACAAATTAAAGGTAGCCCCATGGGCAATTCAGTCAGTCCGATTTTAGCTGAAATTGTAATGCATGAATTAGAGTCCTCAGTCCTTGCGCTACACAATTTTCAAGTTTTATTCTATTTTAGATATGTCGATGATATCCTTATTTGTTTACCAGGCTCACATATTGATACAATACTTGACAAATTTAATGATTATGACCCTAACATACAATTTACTCTAGAAATTGAGTCCAATTGCACAATAAATTTTTTAGATGTAACTATTATTAGGAAAACTGATCATTTTGAAACGAATTGGTACCATAAACCTACTTGGTCAGGTAGATATTTAAATTTTTTAGAACATTGCCCTACTATGTATAAAATCTCGGTTATTATTGGACTTATAGACAGAGCTGTCAAACTTTCTCACCCGCAGTTCCACCGAAAAAATCTTAAATTAATAGCTTCTACTTTAAGACAGAATTGTTATCCACTAAAACTTATTCAGAAAGTAATTAAACACAGATTAGCTTCCTATCAACAAATCAATACCAACAATAATTTCAATCTCAATAACATGAATACTACTAATCAAAAGACGTCTTATGTTGCAATCCCCTATTTCAAAAAATTTCATAAGTCTCTCGTCAATTTATTACTCCCTTTGCAAATTAAAATTGTTGCTACAGTTACTACCAGCACTAAAATTCTTTTCACTAAACTTAAATCTGAAACTAGTAGTGAACTGTTAAGTGGTTTGGTTTATAAAATACAGTGCCCCGATTGCAGTTTAACTTATATTGGTGAAACATCACAATACATTCATAAAAGGATTAAACAACATATAAATAATGCGAAAACGTTTAATAACAACCATAGTGCTTTAGTCGAGCATAGCATCTCTGAAAAACATAGCTTTAATTATACTAATTATAAAATTTTACATTTTGAATCCTATAAATCCAGACGGTTGATGCTTGAAAGTTGTTACATTCAATTAGAAGGAGCAGCTGCTATGAATCATAAGACAGATTTCCAAAATAGTTTTACATCTTTCGCTGCATTATTTCATGCTTTATCTAAATACAGTTGATGTTACAGGTTCCTGTTTTTTTTTATTTGTTTTTAACTCTAGATCTTAGATGTCGTTACTGTTTGGTTTCGTTTTGAATTTTTTGATATTGTTCCAACTAGTCGGTTCAATTAAAATACTTTTTTCTTTGTTATTTCAACATGTGACATGTTTTTTTTTGTTAGCGTACAATTTTACAGTTTGACATTTTTATGTTCAATTTCATATTTTTATACCTTAACAATGTTATTGTTAATTATTCTATTGTTAATTTAAAAAATTTTTTTTTTGTCTTAAGCTAACATGTTACAGGTGCTTACAATAGTAAGTATTTTTACTGTTATTGATTTATTGTTGTTTATTGAACTTATTGTAATTGCATAAAAAAAATTTTTAGTATCTGAAGATGCTTCTAAACAGAGGCGAAACGTCATAATAAAATTATTATACTTATCCTGAATCAACAACAGCGATTCTGTTAAGCCCTAACTCCAATCAAAAACTGAAGTTCAATAATAAATAAATATTCGCATGAGTTAATCCATACAAAATTTTAACGTTACGAAGTGGCAATTTTTTTTTCATAAAACTTCCTGAAAAATTCTAATTTTTAGGCCCATAATAAACTGCAATGATCGCAAAATCCCATGTATTTTAAATGGAAAATTCTTGTGGTCAAGAGTTAAATGTTAAAATAAAAAATCTTTTATTTTAAAAAATAAATAATTTTAGTTTGTTGATTCATAAAGATTCATATGAATGGAATATATGCTAATAAAAAATTAAATTTTTTAAAAAAATGTGTACTTTGGTTGTAGTGACACGCACTTATAGTGAACCAAATTCACTATAAACGGATTTCACTGTAATTTGTATTTTTACTGCCAAACTACTGAATTTACTGTAGGGTTAGGTAATATGGTAGAAATCAAAAAATCTAATTTAAATAAAACTAGTATTCAAAGAATGGGTTAGTCACCCATGCCTGCAGCTCATCGACGTATGTGCAAGTCTGAATATATCACAAATTATTATTTATCTAAATTCACTTTTAAAATCGTAGGTGCCTAGGTCGCAAATAAAACAACAAATTTAAAACAAGTGTGAATACATTTTCTTCTCTTGACAAAAGCAAAGCAAACTAAGCCGACTATAAATGCATTGATCTTCTTTTGTTCAATTTTTAATTAAACTAGTATTCAAAGAATGGGTTAGTCACCCATGCTTGCAGCTCATCGACGTATGTGCAAGTCTGAATATATCACAAATTATTATTTATCTAAATTCACTTTTAAAATCGTAGGTGCCTAGGTCGCAAATAAAACAACAAATTTAAAACAAGTGTGAATACATTTTCTTCTCTTGACAAAAGCAAAGCAAACTAAGCCGACTATAAATGCATTGATCTTCTTTTGTTCAATTTTTAATTAAACTAGTATTCAAAGAATGGGTTAGTCACCCATGCTTGCAGCTCATCGACGTATGTGCAAGTCTGAATATATCACAAATTATTATTTATCTAAATTCACTTTTAAAATCGTAGGTGCCTAGGTCGCAAATAAAACAACAAATTTAAAACAAGTGTGAATACATTTTCTTCTCTTGACAAAAGCAAAGCAAACTAAGCCGACTATAAATGCATTGATCTTCTTTTGTTCAATTTTTAATTAAAAAATATTTTTTTCTCCAATGGTCTTACATAATTTTTCAAAATAAA
Organism: Carabus problematicus; assembly: GCA_963422195.1. Lineage (NCBI taxonomy): Eukaryota > Metazoa > Arthropoda > Insecta > Coleoptera > Carabidae > Carabus > Carabus problematicus. The sequence goes on from OY728586.1 coordinate 8,267,262, forward strand.
AAATATGGAAAAATATTGTTCCATTTCCTGCATATGCAAGAAAATTTTGAATACAATTGAGTGAAAAATAAAGGAGAAAAAAAATAAAAACTGAAAAAAAGTTGCAAAATATTTTTTTTCTCAAGTGCGAAGGAAAATTTTGAAAAATAAAATGTACCTTGCACAACTAGACCATAACAAGTATCTGCAGAAAAAATTTCATAAAAATCCGTTGGGTAGTTTAGGAGATCTGAGTGGAACAAAAAATCTCGTACGAGCGAGCGAGCGGACGAGCGACATACATACGGACATATGTTGTAATAGTCATTTCGTGGTCCAGGGGATCTGTCCGGGATTTCTGTGCAAAAATTTTTGAAATCGGAAGATGCTACAGACATCGTACCGAACACTATAGCTCTTCGACAGGAGGTCGATGAGCTAAAAATCTATTTTTTACACACCCTGGTCTGAACACAACAAAGGAACTGGAAAAAAGCTAGCTAAAGCCGTAAGTTAAATGCTCAAGTCGGATAAAAAAGGCACTTTAAAATTAGCTGAATTACCAAAAATGAAAACAGCATTATATAGTATGTCAAATATATGTATTTATATTCATTTATTAAGTATGTATGTGTATTTTATTATTCATACCTAATCTTAAATTTAATGCACCCTCGGTACTGTGAACAATTCGATAATATGAACAAGCCTGAATTTATTCTGTTCACCTTAATGTGATTGTACTGTATACTCATCAAATAAATTTATACATTACAATGTAATAAGTACTATTTTTTGTACCTAATAACATACAAAAAGAAAAACAAATTTTGTACGAAAAGAAAAACAAATTATTTCACGTTCTACTGAAATTTCTTGTATAATTAATAATTAGTTCCTTAAAAATTTTAATATCTAGTTTACCCTGGTTGGTTGGCTGTTCGCCGAATAATTTACATGTTAAAATATTTTAACACAAAATATATTTGATTTGCTTACATATTTTATGAGTAAAATTAAATACTATTTATGAATAGACCGATTTTTAATTATATTAGAAGTTCTACTTGCTGCAAAAAATCAATTTAAACAATCATTTTTCTCTGTGACCTAATACACAAATATATAAAAATGTTTATCAACCCCGCCCCCTCAATAATTTTCTAAATATCTTAATACCTAATCCGTGTCAAAGAATTTCTCGAGTTCACCCTACATAAGGTTTTGTTATAACTAGAAATATGAATAATGTACAGAAACACACGATTCTATAAATAAACTGCATTAAAACCACGCCTGATATGATTAATATTAAATATTTAGAAATGGAATGCTACGTAATTTTTTACATATACTCGTCGAATCATTGTGCAATGTGACACTGATTACGTATATGACTCAAAACTAACATATTTAAGGTTTGATCATAATTAGAAAAATAGAGTGTAAATTCAAGATTAGGTAATACACATATAGCGAGTTGCAAGGACAGTGTAAATATTTATCAAATTCAATTACTAATATTATAGTATATAAGTGTTGTAAGCCTTAGTGCCGGGGCGCATAATTTTTTTTTTTCATAGTATTTAATTTAATAAATTAAAAAGTTGTTTAAAAATTTCAGATCTTTTATATAATAAAACATTTTACTATCAAATATTTAATTATTCATTTTGTTTTTTTTTTTAAATGTGGCAGGGCTTAGCCTTGGTATATTAAAAAAGTACCAGGGTGGTGCCCTGGCGCAACTACAGCGCTGGTTGTAAGGCAGGAACGTAATTCCTCGTAGAGTGGTAGATTTTTTTGAATATGTACGAATTACGAAATTATGTTATCAATATTATATCAATATTCCTTCACAACTCATGCTATGCATTCATATGAAATACGCTGATTGAATTTTTTAATCGATATTGTCTGCAATTTCACTTTAATACTCTATGATCAGGAGCGTATTTAGGCATGTTTTTTATGGGCTGCAGCCCTAGGCTCTATTTAATCAAAGGGGGGCCTTCGCTATCAAATTGGCTAAAAAAGTCAGCCGAACGGCTGGCTACAAAAAACGTAAGCGAATGAATACTACTTATCCGGTATCCTGAAAAAAAAACTATATACATGGGGGCCCCAAACTGTGTTACACCAGGGTCTCCAAAGTTAACGGTGCGTCCCTGTCTACGATGGAAGTTAAATCCCTAACTATATAAACTTGAATTTGCTCAAGTTTTCTGTAGTGTACATATATACATATATACATATATATATATATATATATATATATATATATATATATATATATATATATATATATATATATATACCTATGTCGTGATCAGTATTACTGTATGTAGGAATATTCCTTTTTTATAATATATGCATGTACTAGTATGAAGTTATACAAGTATAACGGCGTATACATAGAAAACTTTGTATCTTTTGCTGTAAATATACACGAACAGGTACAAATTTGTGTCCCGCTTCCGACACGTATTTGATGTTTTACTGCATTACTGTATGTTTCTGTATATCTGTACATAATATATATGTTTTTATAATTGACAGGTGATACTGGGTTCGCCCTGACCCCGGCGGCCGGCCATGCGGTCCGGCCCGGCCCACCTAGTGACCCCGTGCGGCCTAGTGCCCCTGCTGTTGCAGTTGGCGGTGGTCGGCATGCTGGCCGCCACCGCCGCTGCCGATCCACACTACATCACGCCCAATGTTACTAAAAACTACAAGAAGAACCTCACCGTCGGCTACCTCACCGCCATCAAGGGTGACCTCAAAGAACGTCAAGGGCTCACCATTTCTGGAGCCATCACATACGCTCTCGACGAGGTAATCAATGTTAATTACACTCACCACCGCTGCTACTGGGAAAACCGTTTAAAAATGTACAAAATGTTCCCTGGATGTTGGCGCGGTTATCTTCGTATATAAATTATCAATCGAACGCTTTGCTCGCGAACTACAGCCCTACAGCGCATGTCTCACAATCTCCCGGTATTTTACCGGGCTACAACAGTACCTTACCTACTTATCCAGTGTGGATTACCGCTCTCTCACTTATGTAATATTTGACGTTAATTAAAACCCAACGAACTGTAAAATATATATTAGCAACACATATACATCACCATCATCATATATTATTTATACACAAATGAACACGTCAATGTTTCGTGATAAGCATAATCTCCTCAAAGTAAACATAATTTCATCCATACCTTATTGTAGTAACACTCAAATTTTACATACGTATATTATATGCTCACGCATCTAATTAGTATCACAAATATGTAGTTCTGTATCGAATTACAAGTGTAGATAAAAATATATGACTAATTCAGATTTGTATATTGCAATGTTAAAATTATTATAATGTTTCAAATTATTTGCACATGACTCCTAAAGATTCACATGAAAAATATTACCGGCCATTCGCAATTTACAATAATAGTTTCGTCATTTTCACTTCTATCACTAACACTATTCACCCGTATATCCATTACATGAATTCAATGTACAGCTAACCGCAACATTTTTCTTAAAATTTTTGTAAAACCTCTCTGATGTATAACTAGCTAAATATCCCTCTATGACAAATGAGACCGTTCATTACGACGTCAGTGTGCGAATAAATTGAAACAGACAATACGTTATTAATCATAAACTTGTAATAATATGTAGTATGTACTTAAATATAGTAAGGTGACTTAATTTTTTAATAGGTGGGCTAAAAAACCCTTCATAATAGGGGAGGCTATTTGCAACTGTTAGAGGTTGTATCCTGCTTTTTTTAATGCTGTTGGCGGAAAACATAAGAGAAATATTTGTTTTATTTATGATATTAATATTTTCCATTATAATAAAAATCGATGCATAAAATATTCGGGTATCTAAGTTTACTATAATAGTACATTATACACCAAGGGCGAGAAACGCCATATTTTTCCTGAGGTGTAATTTGAAGCACTAGGGCGAAGCCAGAGGGCTACAACTACATCGTTGAAAAAATGGTGGTTTCTTCCGAAGTGTATATACTATTTTTTTCACGATCGGGAGTAGAAGCACTTAATTTCATAAATAAAGAATTATAATAAATTGTAATATGTAGAAACCTTTGGGAATATTTCCATGCAACGCGTCCGATGACAACATACATTTGTATACAAAAACCTTTGTTATAATAAAAACTCCCTTAGGGAAATTGTTGTTTTATTTCGTCCCTAGGGAGTAAATGCTTTACTTCTGTCACGATTTTACGGCCATAGATACCGACTTCTACTCCCGGCTGTGTACAAATTTATTTATGTGTAAATAAACAGCAATGCAAATACACATTTTTGAATACAAATTTTAGGATAATCTTCTGTTAATAGCCCGCTGCATTGCACCTCCCAAAGTCACGTAACTATTTCTATGTACATACTTTATAGTCTATTCTACGATCATATTCCTGACTTTTTGATTTGTAATAATTAGTTTTTTGGCGTTGCTATATCCTAACAATACAAATTCATCGTAACCCTGTTAAATACTAGCCTCAAGAATGAATAGACTATACATTAATTTAAATCTATTTATATTTCATCCGAAAATGAAACAAGCATATGTATTTTTTGGCATTGAAGAAAAAAATATTGAAGAAGCGAGTGCTTATATTTTAAATGACTAATTTTCAATGACCTTGTGTCATGCACAGAATTTAAACGAAATTTAAAGCATTATATTAATTTTATCTATACTCATAGATAATTATTTCGAGACATATTTGTGTGTAGAGGTCCAAGTCCATACAAACACACCAGTAATGCTGCACTTAATTCAGTTAAATTTCGGATAATTCTTTAATACTACATTGTGAACTAGATCTTTCAATTCATGGATCAAATATGTTGTTCAGATTAAAATAAATAACTTTACTGGATTTTTACTAAATAATACTATTTCAAGGCAGTTTAATGGAATTTATACTAATACTTCATGTAAGTGTATAATATACTTAATTATATTATACTTACGTACATTAGTGTCATTTTCTGTAGAAAATACTATACTAAATCCACACGTGTTGCTGTCATATATGAAATCTACTCGTAAACACAGTGTACACCTGTAAAACAATCATATCTACGCTGTTACGCTTGACAATGTGGTTTGTCATTTGGTAAATGGTGTTAAATTGGCGTGTATAACAAGGTCACCTGTAGTCGTCTTGTTATCTCCGCCCTCTAAAATATATTGTTTACAAAACCAGCTAGCGAGCGTAGACACTAGACACTACAGTGGAGAATGTGATTTGTATGCCGTTGTGAATGTACACAGGTGAACAAGGATCCTAATTTACTGCCAGACGTGAACCTCGTGTTAAAATGGAACGACACGCGGGGTGACACGGTGGTGGCGACGCATGCAATCACCGAGATGATCTGCGAGGGTGTAGCGGCATTCTTCGGTCCGGAAGGAACGTGTTTCGTTGAAGCAACTGTTGCACAGTCTCGGAATATACCGATGATAAGTTATGTAAGTAGTTACGCACTTCACTCTTCAGAAAGTAAAGCATTCTGAAATGTGTGAGTCTGATCTACACCATCCTGTATTAGTTCTAACCTGCATTAGACGAGAATTATTACTACTTACATATATCAAAGTAAAATGTTATTATTTTCAATATAATATAACCTTAGCACTCCAAAGGAGATTCTGCAATGTTCCTAGTTGAGTTTATAGATCTGTAATTTAAAAACATAATTTTATAATCTAAATAAAACGTCATGATTTACGACTTATTTCAAGTTTTTCATATGAATGTTATTTAGAATAATATTTGGAAACGATTAAATTAAACTAAGCAATAAATATACAAACAAATTCTTAGTTCAGTTGTGTTTATTTTAACAGTAAGATTGTTGCAATAATACTATCAAATTCTCTATTATATAAACATACAGTGGTACCTCGGGTATACGTCCGCTTGGGAGTAAGTCGAACTTGAAATACGTCCTGTTTGACGTGAATTTTGTTTGTTTGGTATACCACCTTTGGTATAAGATTCGCGTGCGTCAGAGCGAGTCACGACACCGCACGACGCACTACCCTACCTGCATATACAGTAGATATCGTTTATAACGACGTTGAAGGGACCAACGAAATTCAGTCGCTATATCCAAACAACATAAATACAGACATATGTTAAAAGTACATTTTATATATGCTAGAAAAGAGTACATTTACATGAGGGCAAGAAACTTTAGCAATAAAAACAATATTTAAGTGTTACAAAACAAAACAAAAAAAACAATCCAACTTATTTTACATAACACATAATTTTACATACGTATGTATACATACATAAGTATTTAAATTTAATAAAAATCTGTCATTTTGGTTTGTTTTTATGATTTTTTGTTTTCTATAAAGTTTCTTTCAATAATCTTTTCCAAATGTAGCAATGCAAAATCTGTTTTAGCTTTTTTTTTAAATTTTGATTAAACATGAAAAAATGCTGAATTGTTTCAACAACTGCTGAAAATGCATCCTTTATAGTAGATGTTTGCAACTTGGTTGTTTCGTCCATTTCCACTTCGTTGTTTTTTGTTTCGCCATACCGGCATCGATGACATACCTTCAATTCGTAGTTAACCACTGAATGAATACGTCTGTCGCGATTCGCCCTGCCTTTTCGCAACTCGGTAATTCCCGGAGCGAATTTGGTACTACTACGCAACGTTATAAAAGATAATTTTATCCAAATTTCAAGCCATTTTCCGTCGTTATATTAGTTTCGTCGTAATATCCGATGTCGTTATAAGCGATAAGCCTCACGTATAAAGAGTTTAGTTTCTGGCTGAGACTTTGAAATTTCGTCGCAAAAACCGATTGGCGTTATATCAGATGTCGTTATAAACGATATCCACTGTATATGCACAAATGTATTTATTATGGGAAAAATTCGTTTGGTAACGTCTGGTAACGTCCAAGGATCTGGAACGAATTAAGGACTTGTACCGATATACCACTGCATGTACAAGGCAACAGTCATTATTAGAAAATAAAAGATCATTTTAGGTTTATAACTATATATATGATATATGCTAGTCTGTCTATGAACTCTTACTGAATTTTTGTTTACACTATGTGTTTGATATATGTATGTGTGTTTTCTAGAAATGTTCAGATTACAAAGCTTCGAATGTGCCCACATTTGCACGAACTGAGCCACCGGACACTCAGGTAAGACGCTCAAATAATCATTCGTATGTCCTTATTTACAAGAGAAGGTTTCATCTTCCTTCTAGGTTATCAAATCACTGCTTGCGTTGTTGCGCTATTACAGTTGGCGAAAATTTACAATTCTTCACGAAGAAGCGTGGCAAAATGTAGCTTGGTTCTTGCACAGTCAAGCCGGTCAGAAGGAAAATAATATGACGGTAAATGATAACATAGAGATCTTAGACCGGCATAAATGTTGTGAGAAAAAGTTACCATGCTGTCAAAGCGGCTATTGGTACCAGATCATTCAGAATACGAAGGACCGCACACGCAGTAAGTTTTATCAGACCCTTAACCATTTGCCTGTAGCCAGAAAATCTCACCATGTAAACAGTTGTCATTAATTTACAGTTTACGTATTTCTTGGCACTCCGACGGCGTTGATAGATCTGATGAACACAATGCAAACGGCTCAGTTGTTTGATAATGGCGAATACATGGTGATATATATTGATATGAACACGTACTCGGATCGCGAGGCGCGTAAATATCTATGGCAACCGGATGATTTCTCGAAGAACACAACGTGTTTTCAGTTGCAGAAAGATTTTCTTAAACGCGCACAATCCTTGCTAGTTGTAGCCTCTACACCGCCAACGCCAATGTACGAAAATTTTACGGAAAAAGTTCGCATGTATAATTCGAAGGAGCCATTTAACTTTACTACGCCTACGATTTTTAATATACAAAAATTTCAGAAGGTAATAATTGTGCATGAAGATGTTCAATCTTGTACTATACATGTATTGTCTTTAATTTTAGTTCGTATCGATATACGCTGCCTATTTGTACGATTCCGTATATTTGTATGCCAAAGCGTTGCATAATCTTCTTCATCAGAATCAAACCCAACCCGTCACTGCTGATCTGATAGATGAGGTGGCTAGTAATGGGACGAAAATCATTGAGGCGATCATTGCAATGAAAAATTACAGCAGTAAGTCGTACTGAATTCTTATACGGCGCCATTTGTGTTCGAATATTGACACTGTCTTAATTCTAGGTGTGTTAGGTACAACAATGCATATCGATAGCAATGGCGATTCAGAGGGAAATTTCTCTGTACTAGCATTGAACGAGAAATTTTTTCAAGTTGGTAACTTCTCGTGTTCATATCAGATGATGCCAGTTGCTACATTCCATGTAGGTGGGAAGGACAATAACGTTTTGGTTAGTACCAAATTGACTGTTAAATAAACCCAAAAGAACTTGAAATTATGTATTTGTTTAATTTACAGGATTATAAACTTAAATCGCCGAAGCAAGTGATCTGGCCAGGCGGTTATAAGCCCGAGGATGAGCCGAGTTGCGGATTCAATAATGAGTCGTGTCCGAAATCAGATACACACTTGAATAGTATGGTAGCAGCAGGTATATTGGCAATATTACTATTTTGTGCCGGGGTCATTACAGTCAGTATATATCGGAAATGGAAAATCGAGCAGGAAATTGAAGGATTACTGTGGAAAATTGATCCGCAAGAGATTCACAATTATTTTGGGAACGACATCGTCAGTTCGCCTAGCAAGGTAAATAACACTATTACATGTATTTATTTTAGTTATAGTAAAATTGTCAACATTAAGTACATTTATACATATAGTTATGGTATCATTCCAAACGTGTATATTGCTATTTCAGTTATACTAATGGTATCGTATGTTATTTTCGTTTGTTTGACAGTTAAGTTTGGTGAGTGCTAGTGTAACGTCGTACGAATCACGGTGTGGTGCGCAAGTGTTCGCGGCAACTGGTCTGTACAAAAGTGTGGTGGTGCGTATTAAGGAGTTAAAATTCTCGAAGAAGAAGGACATATCACGTGATGTGATGAAGGAAATGCGCTTACTCAGGGATATTCGCCATGATAACATAAACTCTTTTATTGGTGCATGCGTAGAGCCAATGAGAATATTGCTAGTCACTGATTATTGTGCCAAAGGAAGTCTATATGTAAGCAACCATCCAAACAATTATCATTCAGTTTATTAAAGATATAATTACGTTGTGTTTTTATAGGATATTATTGAAAATGAGGACATTAAATTGGACAACATGTTCATTGCATCTTTAGTGCATGATCTCATTAAGGTATTAGCTAATCTGCATAAATACAAAGCTGTACGACGTGTATATTGTTATTGTTACGTGTTGCAGGGTATGTTGTACATTCACAATTCCATGCTGGTGTGTCACGGAAATCTGAAATCATCCAACTGTGTAGTCACAAGCCGCTGGATGCTACAAGTCACTGATTTTGGACTCAATGAAATGCGACATTGTGCTGAAAATGATAGCATTGGAGAACATCAGTATTATAGAAGTACATACACATACATTGCAATGTTCATACAATACATGTATCATCTTAACGGACAATTATATGGTTACAGATTTATTTTGGAAAGCACCAGAATTGTTACGGAATTCGAACGCACCGGTGAAAGGAACACAAAAAGGCGATGTGTATGCGTTTGCTATTATTTTATATGAAATGATTGGTCGAAGGGGACCTTTTGGTCCTACTATATATGAACCAAAAGGCAAGAAAAATATGCCTTTTATGTAAAGTTTCTAACAAAATATTATAATAATGTAACTATTTGTTTGTAGAAATTATTGAGCTAGTTAAGAAATACCCCGTAGAAGGTGAAGATCCATTTCGACCAGATTTAAATGTTCTCCTAGACTCGAAACCAGGCTGTGAAGATTTCGTATTGAACTGTATGAAAGATTGTTGGGCAGAGAATCCAGAACTGAGACCAGATTTCTCATCCATTCGCACGCGTTTAAAGAAGATGAAAGATGGAAAGTAAGTGCATGAAACGTTAACTTTAATTACAGAATAATAAGTACTCTTTGTTATCTAGACACCGTAATATTATGGATCAGTTAATGGATATGATGGTAAAGTACGCAGATAATTTAGAGGATTTAGTCAGTGAAAGAACACGGTTATTGATTGAAGAAAAGATGAAAACAGAAGACTTGTTACATAGAATGTTACCAGAGTAAGCATTCAAACATGCATTGTATCCGTAAACAAAACTAATTTATCATATTATTTGCAGACCTGTAGCTAAGAGATTGACTAGGGGATACGGTATTGAACCAGAGTCGTTCGATTTAGTAACTATTTATTTTAGTGACATAGTAGGCTTTACAGCTATGTCTGCAGAAAGTACGCCGTTACAAGTAATACAAATTTATTTTTCCTCTTGCTATAAAATATATTAAGAATGTTTTATTTATTTGTAGGTGGTCAATTTTTTGAACGATCTGTATACAGTATTTGATCAAATAATCAAAGGATACGATGTATATAAAGTAGAAACAATTGGTGATGCGTACATGGTTGTAAGTATGCAGATAATTTACTATATGTATTGTTCTGAAACAAAACATTTATCATGAACACATGATTGGTAGGTTTCAGGACTACCTTTGCGAAATGGTGACAAACACGCTGGCGAAATTGCCTCCATGGCTTTAGATCTACTATCAGCCGTGACCAAGCACACGATCGCTCATCGGCCGAACGAAACATTAAAATTACGAATAGGTATACACACAGGGCCTGTTGTTGCAGGCGTCGTAGGACTGACAATGCCACGGTACTGTCTATTCGGAGACACAGTCAACACCGCTTCACGCATGGAATCAAACGGCGAAGCGCTCAAAATTCATATCAGTCTTAAGTGTAAAGAATCTTTGGACAAACTCGGCGGATACATTGTCGAAGAACGTGGTCTAGTTAATATGAAAGGCAAAGGTGACGTGGAAACTTTTTGGCTGGTGGGCGCAACCGATAAAGCGATTCAGAAACGTGAAGTTGATCTTGGACAACTACCTCCGTTGTTCTGCAGGCCGCGACGTAGCCCCAAATTGAACACCGAATCTCGCCAAGCCTCTGTATGTGGTGCGCTTGGTTTCTCTGGAGTTACCAGCAGTCGGAGGCATTCCAGTGTACCGCGCGGTACAAGTATTGACGTCGATAGCACGTCGACGATTCATAATTCCAGTCCACTCCCCTCGCGGAATTTTCTCGCTAAACGATTAGAGCGGCTACATGCGCTTGTGCCCGATATCAGTGCGTCGAAGTTAAGTTTGAACACGTGTGCGTTCGGTAGTGAGATTAGTGATGCAGCGGATGGATTTGGTGATCGAAGACCGCGTAGAACGCGTACTGTACTCTCATCCATTGCCTCTTCGGCGGACGATCATAAGGAATGCTTCAAAAGTCAGAGTCTGTTGAATCGCATACGAGAATCAAAATCAATGGATCCTATACCATCTGTAAGGAATACTGTTAGAGAAGTTTTAGATATATCGTTTGATTTGCCTAAACGAAGTTCCTCGTTGGAAAATTGTGACAATTGTAAAATAGAACAACCTGCACTCTTAATGCCGAAAAACTTCAATAACAATAGTTTTCCTAATGGCAATGTGGTACAGCAAGATGTGGATAGTTTGAGCGTTGGCGGTGGGATGGAAGATGTTGAAGTACCGCTATTACGCACGCCAAGTCTGTGTGATAATATAACGATACTGCATCGCAGGCGGCCGGGTAATGGTACGGTGTCGATGGATGAAGTACAGCTGGGTACTAAGAGATGGCGTTCACTCGAGGTTGTACCCGCTGCTATGATTGGCGACGCTGCGGCGGGTGCAGGAGCAGGAGCAGGTCGGTGTGATGAACAACTGATTGACAGTGCACGACATAAGAAACAGATTGCACGGAACTCACTGAAAAGTTGGCTAATGGGATTGTTCAATGGAAATGGATTACGGGCGAGTAACACATCACTAAGGAAAGGTGTAATGACTGGATACAATGATCTCCAAGCAGAAAAAGAGAGTATCGTATAGATAAATAAATATACCTACTATAGATAGATAGATAGTTTAATAGAACGATTGATTGGATTGATTAATTGATGATTATATGTACAAACTACCGATTATTATATATTGAAAAATAGAAAATTAATTGACTTGCAATACATTTTACATTGTTCAACTTATTGTTACCGTTCTTTTAAAGAAATTTAAATAATTGTGATTTTTAAATACGTTTTATGTGACCTCTAGTTGTGTTTATTTATTTAATAAATGTATTTTATTAATAATAATAATTAGGTTATGTGCAAAAATTAGATGGATACAGGAAACTGGCATTTTAAAAGTGTAACTTTTATAAATGTTGTGTTCCTTCCTAACTGTTATACATAATTACACAGATACATCATATATTTTAGAAAATACAAATACGCAGTTTGAGAACCATTACTGGCGGTGTCATGAAGAAGAGAGGTTAGAAATTGAAGATGTATCTTTATCTAGTAAAAGAAATTAAGTTAAAAATATACAGGAGTTATATATGTTGTATAAAATTGTGGTCAACGGTTAGAATCGTTGAATGGCTGTGAAATATTATGCCCATGTATATATACATACATATTATATATTTTCAGGATAGATAGTATATATTATTATTTAATTATACAGATATATTAATGAAAGACTTAATCCTTTCGTACGGTATTTGTGCCATTAACTTACGTTATTATGCCTAAAGTTTATTGTAATTATTAATATTTCATAATGTATATAGTTTGTCATAAAATATGTTTGATAAATATACAATATATTTATTTATTTTTTGCAATTAATCAATTTATTATATTATAATTTCAACAAGTCTGTATTAATATATTCATTCAATCATGAATATAATGATTTATATCCTATAGGTAGTAGTTAAAATGACCCTATATCTAGTCTTGTGAACGCCACTGGTTATTTTGGTGACCGTTATGTTTAGGGGAATGAACGTAACCACTATGTGATGTGCGTTTGTACTACACTTTACTACGGTACCGACTGTGCCCTGTAGAGTGAGTTTCCGTTTGAGCTCGTAAAGCCATTGTTATTGTTAAATAAAAAAGGTATGTTTTGCCGAAATTCTTAATTATTTTAAATACATTTTACCACTCATAAACATCTACAACATTCCAAATTATTACGCAATATCACGAGTAGTACATTACGTAATAATTTAATGAATAAATTACGATCGATTTTGTTTAATGAGTTACCGGCTTTTATAATTTTTACAGGTGCAAACAGGCAATTGATTTGTAAATAAATAGTGTAACTTTTGCCTGTTTTTTGCATTTAACAAAAGAATGTTGCACTCATTTGGTAAACTGCTATACTTAACTTTTTGTATTCTAATTGAAATTTCTAAAATTTTATTGTTTCTATTGATAAGAACGTGGTATTTAAAATGGCTTATAATATTAATATTATGCGTACTAGTTCATGTAGTTCAAAAACTAATTAAGTATATTTTGTTACCCATATTTATAATTTGTGGGAATTTTAATAACCACAGGAAGAATAAAAAGTAAAGTGTTCATTGTATTATACCCATATCAAAGTCACTCAGTCGTCTGTAAGTTCTTTATGCGTGATTTGTTGTAGTTATAGCAACAAATAGAAAATGGAAGAGACAGTTTTACCTCAGCAACCAATTATACCTCGTAGAAGGAATACCCGGTCACATAACCACGCAATAAAATCAGAGTGTTTACCGCTCGACCAAGCAGCGAAATTAGTAAGTGAACAAAAAAAATACTCGTTTGTTTCACATAACCTTACTTTGAGTAGTATCTCATTTCATTGACATATTTCGGTTGTAGGAATTAGCTGCAATGCCTTCTAAAACGCCTGTTTCAATACTGCAAGAGCTATTAAATCGTCGTGGGCTAGCCCCACCGAAATATCAACTGGTTCAAATTGAAGGGGCCATACACGAACCAATATTTAGATACCGTGTTAACGTCGAGGGGCTCATTGGTACTCACTGTAAGTGATTTCTAATAGAATATTGACAGTTAACTATCAATTGTCTTGTAGCTATGGGCACGGGACGTTCGAAGAAGGAAGCGAAACATGCAGCGGCCAAGGCCCTCCTTGATTTGCTTATAGAAAATCAGTATATGGATCGTTTGAGGAATGAAGGTGTTGTAATAGCTAATAATGAAGAGTGAGTATTTTATCTGCACAAGGCCGTTTTGTTGCATTGTTCAACTGGCGCGTTCCCCGAATTGTTTGTAACACGATTTTCTTTATGACAGTGTATTTGAAGAATCCAACTCTTGTTTAAATAGTAATCATTTTTAGACCTCTGCAAGAAGAAATTCGTGCAGATGATAAAGCCATAGGTAATCCTATCGGTTGGCTACAAGAAATGTGTATGTCCCGTCGTTGGCCGCCGCCATTATACGAAATGGAGAACGAAGAAGGCTTACCGCACGAACGACAATTTACAATTGCATGTGAAATCTTCAAACATAGAGAAGTGGGCACGGGCAAATCGAAAAAGCTAGCCAAACGACAAGCAGCACTAAAAATGTGGCAGTATCTACAAGACTTACCTACAGAGGGTAACAGTGTACCGCAAGGAGACGACGATGACGAGGTAAGTGTATTAATAATTACCTATTACAGTGTAGAAACTACAATATCTAACCTAACTTTAATGTTAATATGCAGTATCATTTTATATCTATATTGTGTAAAGTGGCATAAGTTGTTAGTGCAGTAGTTAAATATATCACTTCTATATGTTGAATTGATTTTTTGCTATCTTTCATGCTGATATGTATATAATGTGGACAGTAAATTTTAATAGTGGCGTGTGCTCCATGTAATTGTGTAATGTGCCAATTTTGCTTATAGATATCGCAAAAAGTCGCCAATGTGGCAGCCCGATATGCAGACTTGAAAGATAGTAAAATATCGACTTTGTCGACTTCACACAGTCACAAAGTGTCGAACTTTCACAAGAACCTCAAACAGTCTTCGGGACCTATACTATCCGAGTTGCAGGTAATATGCATTACATATAAGAATTAAATTTCTCGGAAAATATACATATCATATGTATATCATATGCATTTACAATTTGTGTATTCTATATAGCAATATGTGTACTAACGATTGTATATTTCTAGAAGACTTGCTTGAACAATAAAGACTTCAACTTTGTACAATTCCTCCAAGAAATCGCTTCCGAACAACAATTCGAGGTAACCTACGTGGATATCGAAGAAAGATCACTATCTGGCAAATGTCAGTGTCTTGTTCAATTGTCTACACTTCCGGTCGCTGTGTGCTATGGGTCAGGAATTAACTCAAAAGATGCGCAAGCAAGTGCTGCACAAAATGCACTCGAGTATCTAAAGATTATGACGAAAAAGTGAAATGTCGGTATTAATAACAAGGTGTCATACATCTTGCGAGAATAACAACAAAACAAACAGCGAGATGGAGATGTGGCAACATAGCATAGCACACAAGTTGGTAAAACTATGTTATTCATGATGATGATAACGAATCGTTGCTTGTATGTATGACACCTTGTTCTTAGTGTCGGACCAATAACCGCTATATACCATATATTCGGGCGGCATCTTCTTTACTAATTGATGCTATAGACATGCTTAGGAAAGTCATGCACTCACTGCGCAGGTCCATTTTTATTTTGAAATGTGCAAATCTATCGAAATGTGGTTATCAATATGTATTCGGAGTAATTTCATTTGACAAACAAATAAGAAAATATAGTTCATTTTGTGATATGATGTGACGATATACTATGTACATATATTATGGTATTTTAAGTCTTGCATTTTTTTATTATTATTGTGGAATAATCACATTTTAAAATGAAACTGGTCCTGCAAGTATTTGCAATGCATTGTCTGAATCTCTTCGCTCGCGAATCTCTCGCGACTTGGGATGTTAGGTGAATGCACGATATTTGTTGTACAAGCTATACTTTGCATAGAATTAGTGGAATTTTCCAATAAATCACACACACACAAATCTTTATCGTACTAATAATGTTAACAGCAGTGGTTGGTAATTAATTCACTATCTCATCTATGGATATCCAAGATATTATTTTTCACTATACTATGTGAAGGATGATAATGTAATGCTATTTATTAATGTGTATCGGTATTTTAACGACGATTATTATAACATGTTTCTGGTTATAGAATATTGGAAATGAGAACTAGTTTATATACGTAATGTATAAAAGTGAATACATAATTCAAGTTGATTTCTTTTACATAATGATGTAATGTTGTAATTTATAGATAACGGAATAATGTTCGTGAAATGACTATATTCTATTCTTGTATTTAATATTATGTATTACATATTTCTACTAGACAAACCCCTACCCTAAAACATGCATGCGTTTGACGTTAGAACGCAACACTATTGAATCATGTTTGGGAAAAGAGCATTATTTTAATGCAAAGTATAGAGGTTGTAATATTAATTACTGTGTGATTGATGTATATCTAATTAATAATGAACTGGAGAATGTATTAAATTTCTTTTTGTGGTAGAATGATAATGTATTTACTTACGATTTATCAGTATGTAGTTAGATAGGTAAATAATTTCCCATTATATGCACAATCATTTTGACAAGCTAGCTAGGTATTATTAATATTGTATTCGAAGATAATAATGATAAATGTGGTGATTAATAAATATATGTACTGCTTATTATTTTACATATATTATACACCAGTAATCCTCGACGAAAGATTTATTCCAGGTATATTGCAAATTATTTTATTTCTGTGAAATCCTTCACATTTAAATTCGCTTAGCGCACGCGCAATGGTAGAATGTGTCATGAAGTATATCCGGCTTGAAGTTCGATTCCTTTGTCGCGGTTGATTATTGTGCATGTTGCTACATTATAGGTTATTTTTAATTTAAGTCATAAATTCATTGTTTTTCTCAAGTTCTACGAGATGGAAGATGCAACGACTAAAAAGGTGAGTTTTATTTTGATTTCCTTGGTCTGCAAAAGCACTTTTAATACAAGATCATAACGTACTAACAGCATGTGGTCATAGCTGTCAATCTCGATATACACGGCATACAACATGAATCCTGTTAGCTCCGTAAGTTTTTTCAAAGTATAATTACATTAAAATTTCTAATTTTAGGTTCAAGATTACAAAGATTCGCTCAAGTTTAAGGCAGAACAACTTGTGTTGAAAGGATTTCCAGATAAAATCGTAAAGTTAAATGAATTATTGGAAACGCCGAATTTTTTAAATAGAGATTTAACGTCTGTTCATCAAGATTTGAATGTACCTGTACCTGATCCAATCGTAGTTAATAGCCATTCCGATACACCGGCCGCGAAAAAAGTTAAATATGACAATTGTTTACAAGATGGTACAAAAGTTATGGCATTGCTCAATGGACCGGTACCGTGCAACAGTTCTTTGTGCGACCTCATTCATCTCGTCAAACCACACATTCGACAACTGGTGGAAGATTCTAATCTAGTAAGACAAAATTCATACTTAACCTGTACTTTCAACTCATCTACAAATAATATATAACCTCTTTGCGTTTATTTACAGTTAAAAATGTGGATTTCATTTATGATACCTAAAATTGAAGACGGTAATAATTTTGGTGTTTCGATACAAGAAGATACATTGGCGGAAATTCAGTCTGTCGAATCGGAAGCCGCCGCTTTCTTTGACCAGATTTCAAGATACTTTATTTCAAGAGGTAAAATGATTTCTAAGGTGGCTAAGTACCCGCATGTGGAGGATTACCGTCGGGCTGTGCAAGAACTCGACGAGAAAGAGTATCTGAGTTTATGGCTGGTGATGTGTGAAGTTCGTAACCGTTACTGTTCATTGCATGATATTGTGATTAAGAATTTGGATAAAATTAAGAAGCCTCGGTCTTCCAACGCAGAATCTTTATACTAGCTTTGTATTTTCATCTTCTAAATTCCTCTATTTTCTCTTTAGTTTATTTCATTTCGGTTACTTTATTTCGTTAAGACGTAAGAAGTGTTATTTTATTGTGCGACTATCTTTTGTCAAATAGAACACTCATACATCCCAGTATATTTGTCTCAGTTATTGCTAAATTGTACGAATTTATAAAGAAAATACCTTTTTTTCGTTAGCTGTGTGCGACGTATACCTTAATACATACTGTATTTTAGTAGAAAATAATAAACGAATACAATTTTAATTGTACAGAAAATCTCAACTATATTAAAAATTATCTTATTTTTTAATTATGAATATTTGTGATTGTTTTTACTTCTTTCACTACATATAAAAAATGTTCATCATGTTATGAATTGATTGATGGGTTAGTATTCCGTTATATATATTTCAATAGTAAACTTAAGTTTTTTGTACAAATTTAACATTTAAATACATTAAAATGAGCAAATATACTTCTAAATAAATATCACTGCTTTTAATATTTCCCAACCAACATTATTTAATGCATTATACAAAAGTTTTTGTAACAATATGTATGTTTTCAAGTTATAAAACACTGCAAAATTAATAGAAATAAAATAAAGAAATTATAGAATTGATATACTTTCACGAAGTAATATTTCAAGTTTACATATGTATTATTATATACAGTGCAAAACAAGTAATACAATGTATTAAACTGTAAATAGGCAAAATGCGAATGTCCTTCCGAGAGTGATGGGTTAGCAGATGACGGGGGGATTTAAACAAAAGAAGATCAATGCATGTATTAGTTATACGTGATATAAAGTTTTCGGTGAATAGTCGGCTTAGCAACGGTAACAACAGAAATACGATGTTTTTGACACTTATTTTTGTGTTTTATATTTTTAATGTTCAACAACGATTTAGATGCTAATAAAATAATAAAAGTGATTTATTATAACTGTGTTTGTGTCAGTGCATCATATTAGCATTAAATAGTATTATTCTCTATTTCATTGCATAGAATGTGTGAAGTTCTGAGATGTAATAAGTTTGCTTTGCTATGACCAATAACAAAGTATAGGGCCGGTCCATAAAATTGACGGGGATCAACTTACAAATCCCCTGCTTTTCACATGAACAGTTCTATGTTGCATGCTCTAGAATCAGTTCGTCAAATAACGTATTTTTATTAGCACCAACTGGCAAGACATGTAAATTGTGTACAGGGATCTTATAACTTGATATTAAAAATGTTCTACCGTACGAAGTACGGGGTAGCCCGCTAGTAAGTTATAAGATTGCTAAGCCCAAACAAGAACGAGGCAAATTACTGAATATTTTAACCGAAATTGGTATGTACTCCTAGTACTCGATTTGGATTCAATAAAAACGTGTGTAATTAAACCACTGTAATGTCCATAAACAAAATCGATAGTTTTGATGAACATTTCTATAATTTGAAGTCTCCGAAATTTCAAAGTCCCGGCCAGAAACTAAACTCTTTATACGTGAGGCTTATCGCTTATAACGACATCGGATATTACGACGAAACTAATATAACGACGAAAAATGGCTTGAAATTTGGATAAAATTATTTTTTATAACGACGGATCGCACTGCGTAGTAGTACCGAATTGGCTCCGGGAATTACCGAGTTGCGAAAGGCAGGGCGAATCGCGACAGACGTATTTATTCAGTGGTTAACTACGAATTGAAGGTGTCATCGATGTCGGTATGGCGAAACAAAAAACAACGAAGTGGAAATGGACGAAACAACCGAGTTGCAAACATCTACTATAAAGAATGCATTTTCAGCAGTTGTTGAAACAATTCAGCATTTTTTCATGTTTAATGAAAATTTAAAAAAAATTGCTACATTTGGAAAACATTATTCAAAGAAACTTTTCAGAAAACAAAAAATCACAAAAACAAACCAAAATGACAGATTTTTTTGTTAAAATTTAAATACTTATGTATGTATACATACGTATGTAAAATTGTGTGTAAAGTTGTTTGTAAAATAAGTTGGATTGTTTTTTTTTTTTATTTTGTTTTGTAACACTTGAATACAGTAGAACCTCGATTATCCGAGGTAATTGGGGGGGGGGGGGTACCCACCTCGGATAACTGAAAACTCGGATAATCCGGATTTTGGTAAAATGCATCACATACATGCGTACTTTGGATTAAATTTTATAGTCACATAAATGAAATGCATAGAAGTTTTCATAACGGTTTATTTCTAATAAAAGTATGTGAACGCAACTCCGAATAAACGTAATAAAACTTAACTGAATGTGTGTAGTACATATGTATGTATATGTATCTACTTACATTTATGTGTACATATTATGTAAACTCTACAAAGCAATAAAAAATGTATCGATCCGGATCACTTTTGAAGCAATCTCGGATAATACAGAATCATATTGGAACTAATTTGGGCTCGGATAACCCGGAACTCGGTTAATCCAGATTCGGTTAACCGGGGTTCTACTGTATTGTTTTTGTTGCTTAAGCTTCTTGCACTCATGTAAATGTACTCTTTTCTAGCATATATAATGTATTTTTTAACATATGTCTGTATTTATGTTGTTTGAATATAGCGACCTACTGTTATAGCGACCGAATTTCGTTGGTCCCTTCAACGTCGTTATAAACGATATCTACTGTATGTCAATCGACGGGTACAAAGCGTTGTATATTAAGGCTGTCGTTTACCTAAATATTTTAAAGCGCCTAAATTTCAAATGAACGCAACCCAAGTAACACTTTTTTCAATTCCGAGTAGACCCTTACCCCATCATAAATCATTTAAACATGGCTGTTTATAAAACAGGTCCATATAAATATTCTGACAATACTTCGAAGGAATAATTCTCTCTGCAACGTTGCCTGATTATTCGGTACACACTTTTCGAAAGGTTCTTATATAAATTACAATAGTAAACTGTATCAAATGAACACGATTTTTAAAATATTTTAAAAACTATTAGATTTCGAACTAATTACCTTTCTGCGTAATATTCATAGTAGATTTATTGAAGTCAAAAATTGATATGAAAGGTTTATCCCCAAAGGGTTGGAATGATGACTTCAACTTCAGACGTAAAGAAGTTTATTCAAAAGTTCATATAAAACTTATGCCGACGTTTCGACCTTAAGGCTGTCGTTTACCTAAATGAAAAAGCGTTAAATTTTAAGAAATCGGCTGAAAATTATTGTTCCCGTTCTGACCTTAATAATAGAACGTTTTTGGTGGACGATATCTCAATGAATTGGTTTTTTTATACGCTATGGACAAGTCTTTTTATTTTTTATATATTATTTATAATTTCCAGGAAATTTTAGGTTTTCTCTAAAAAACGAAAGGTTTGTAACATGAAAACCGTAACATATATAAAAAAATTAAAAAGACTTGTCCATAGCGTAGAACAAAACGAATTCATTAACATATTGACAGGAAAAACAGTCAGTTGGTATTTGTAAAACGGAGCTAAAACCATTTTGATATCAGAAGTTTTTAAATATATTTTTTCTATTTTCATTTTTTACGCCTTATGAGATGCAACCAACATTACAGTTTTATACCTGCTTCGAAAGGTTTTGAGTGTTTATGAAGTTATGATAATAAAACTTAGATATTCAATGGAATTGTATAATATACTTTTGGGTCAGGATTTACACTGTTGCATTCATTTAATTTTTAGTAAAACGAGTTTCCCGATATCTCTTCTACCGCAATATTCTTTATCAGATTGTATCAACAAATTTGCTCAATCACTGCAGACCAGATATTATGTGTAACACTGTCAAGAATGAGTATTATTTATCAATAGTATATATATATATTCATGTATTTATTTGACGAGGAAAGTCAACAGTTACCCAATGACAGGCTTCCACATATGTACACATGAATAGAGCATAATGATACATATTACAATTATTTATAAATAATTATATAGTACAACAATTAAATATCAATAACTGGTTTCGAAGAAGTTAAGTTTACAAGTTTTTTATATTGAAATAACGACAAATAAAATATGTCCAAGTGCTGGAAATTATTGTTATAGTTAGACATAATTAATAGGGGAGAATAATCTATCCTAAGACAAAAATACATTTCTCACTTCCAACCCACGTGATTTTCTGGGATCAACTAATTCTGGGAGTAAACATTTTAAATAAAACATTTTTAATTTATCTTCCATGTTTTCCCAAAATTTTCTGTCTCTTTGTATAACTTGTACGCAGGTTTCTTTTGGTGTATATACTATAAAATAACACAGATCTCGACCAGTAATCTCTAATTGACCCTGTATTTGATGCATATAAGCATGATTAATATTTAATGATAATTTGCCATTTACTATTTTACACCATGTAATTTTCTTTTGTAGAATAGTATCTGCAATAGTTGAATTTCTTATGGAATATGGACATTTTATTTCAATTATTGCATTTTTCTCGACAAGTCCATCCGGTGTTGCTGCAAAATATGGAATTGTCGGATGAACGAACATTCCGCAATTGTCAACTTTTTTCTTGAACATTGCTTCAAAAATACATCTAGCATTAGACTCGTTTCTCACTCCATATTGCGTGGCTTTGTTTCCAGAAAAATCGGAATACAGTAACGAATTGACTGTGTTTGCTGTTGATGTGGTTTTTCTCATTTTGCAAATTTTTCGGAATGTTGACGCTGTCAATCTCTTCAATCTTTCTTTTCTCCACAACGCAGATCTAAATTGACTGCGTGTATTTTCTTCTAATAACATGTACACTCCCTTTCTTTCCATTTTACACAAACACACCGAAATAATAAAACGCACAAGTCGATGAATACAATACAAATGATACAATACAAAGACTGAGCATCTTCTATATACCTGTGTACTATTTAATTACCGTTTTACTTTTCAAAGAATACCATAAGTCATTAGATAATACAGGAATTTTCAGTGTTTCTCGAAAATATGCTATTATATATTTTCTGGTAATTAGTGGATATTCCGAAAGAAGATAATCAGTATGATTTCCAATAATCTTGTATTTATTTTCAAAATGCCCTAATTCCTAATATTTGGCGAAAATTTAATCTCATATTTCCAAGTACATATATAATTTTGTGAATATTACGCAGAAAGGTAATTAGTTCGAAATCTAATAGTTTTTAAAATATTTTAAAAGTCGTGTTCATTTGATATAGTTTACTATTGTAATTTATATAAGAACCTTTCGAAAAGTGTGTACCGAATAATCAGGCAACGTTGCAGAGAGAATTATTCCTTCGATGTATTGTCAGAATATTTGTATGGACCTGTTTTATAAACAGCCATGTTTAAATGATTTATGATGGGGTAAGGGTCTACTCGGAATTGAAAAAAGTGTTACTTGGGTTGCGTTCATTTGAAATTTAGGCGCTTTAAAATATTTCAGATACGAAATAAAATTTAGGTAAACGACAGCCTTAAGGTATGAGGTCATTGAGTAATATTCACAAAATTATATATGTACTTGGAAATATAAGATTAAATTTTCGCCAAATATTAGGAATTAGGGCATTTTGAAAATAAATACAAGATTATTGGAAATCATACTGATTATTAATTTACGGAAAATTAGTGGGAGATGGCGACAGCAGTGTAACTAGAAAAATACGGGAAACTTTGCCATACGGTACAAACGTCATAGTTGAAAAAATTGAATGCAAGAACCATATATTACGGAATATGTGTAATAAATTAAGAGAAATAAACAAAAAAAACAATTATACCGGTTGTTCAGCGAATATTCATTTCAAAAAATATTATACGTTTTCGAAATGCAGTTACCTGTGCAATTAAATATAGAAAAAGTAAAAATGAATCAATAAATATAAAAAGTAACAATTTAAAAAATGATATTATCATTATACCCTACCATATACTAGGAGAGCACAAAAATTGCGACGAATATTGTTGTAGTGGTTCGAAGGAGGAACCCAATCGAGTTTAAGAATATAGAGAAAGCGGTGTTTTCTCAGATATCGAAGCTGCTCTAAAACGACCTGCCGATCATGCCAATAGTTTGATAGAAGATTTTGACAACAATATGGCAGAATTATATAACTCACACGTTGCCAAGTTCGTGGGAGGAAAACGAATAAATTATTCTTTGCGCGGTTCATACCAAACAAGATGTGAGGCAGCTGTTTTAGCACATAACAGTGATGGACAACTATTGTCAAAAATACATCACGCATATATGGGAACTGCACCAGGATATTACACACAGAATTATTGCAAATCTGAAGAACGAAGGATAAAAACTCGTAGAGGAAAAGGTAAAATACATGCTCGACGAAACAAAAGAAAACAACCATTACAAGGAGAGGATCGGGAATATGGACAAGATGCTGCAGAAGAGCGCCCTGATTTATCAGAGGAAGAAATGAAAACTGCACGTGACAATTTTATTCTTGGTTTAAGACGTACGGATAGTGTGTTATTAGAAGAAAATACACGCAGTCAATTTAGATCTGCGTTGTGGAGAAAAGAAAGATTGAAGAGATTGACAGCGTCAACATTCGGAAAAATTTGCAAAATGAGAAAGACCACATCAACAGCAAACACAGTCAATTCGTTACTGTATTCCGATTTTTCTGAAAACAAAGCCACGCAATATGGAGTGAGAAACGAGTATAATGCTAGATGTATTTTTGAAGCAATGTTCAAGAAAAAAGTTGGCAGTTGCGGAATGTTCGTTCATCCGACAATTCCATATTTTGCAGCAACACCGGATGGACTTGTCGAGAAAAATGCAATAATTGAAATAAAATGTCCATATTCCATAAGAAATTCAACTATTGCAGATTCTATTCTACAAAAGAAAATTACATGGTGCAAAATAGTAAATGGCAAATTATCATTAAATATTAATCATGCTTATATGCATCAAATACAGGGTCAATTAGAGATTACTGGTCGAGATCTGTGTTATTTTATAGTATATACACCAAAAGAAACCTGCGTACAAGTTATACAAAGAGACAGAAAATTTTGGGAAACATGGAAGATAAATTAAAAATGTTTTATTTAAAATATTTACTCCCAGAATTAGTTGATCCCAGAAAATCACGTGGGAAAAGGAAGTGAGAAATGTATTTTTGTCTTAGGATAGATTATTCTCCCCTATTAATTATGTCTAACTATGTATAACAATAATTTCCAGCACTTGGACATATTTTATTTGTCGTTATTTCAATATAAAAAACTTGTAAACTTAACTTCTTCGAAACCAGTTATTGATATTTAATTGTTGTACTATATAATTATTTATAAATAATTGTAATATGTATCATTATGCTCTATTCATGTGTACATATGTGGAAGCCTGTCATTGGGTAACTGTTGACTTTCCTCGTCAAATAAATACATGAATATATATATATATATATATATATATATATATATATATATATATATATATATATATATACTATTGATAAATAATACTCATTCTTGACAGTGTTACACATAATATCTGGACTGTAGTGATTGAACAAATTTGTTGAAACAATCCGATAAAGAATATTGCGGTAGAAGAGATATCGGAAAACTCGTTTTACTAAAAATTACATGAATGCAACAGTGTAAATCCTGACCCAAAAGTATATTATACAATTCCATTGTATATCTAAGTTTTATTATCATAACTTCATAAACACTCAAAACCTTTCGAAGCAGGTATAAAACTGTAATGTTGGTTGCATCTCATAAGGCGTAAAAAATGAAAATAGAAAAAATATATTTAAAAACTTCTGATATCAAAATGGTTTTCGCTCCGTTTTACAAATGCCAACTGACTGTTTTTCCTGTCAATATGTTAATGAATTCGGTTTGTTCTACGCTATGGACAAGTCTTTTTAATTTTTTTATATATGTTACGGTTTTCATGTTACAAACCTTTCGTTTTTTAGAGAAAACCTAAAATTTCCTGGAAATTATAAATAATATATAAAAAATAAAAAGACTTGTCCATAGCGTATAAAAAAACCAATTCATTGAGATATCGTCCACCAAAAACGTTCTATTATTAAGGTCAGAACGGGATAAATAATTTTCAGCCGATTTCTTAAAATTTAACGCTTTTTCATTTAGGTAAACGACAGCCTTAAGTTTATTTTCCGAGTTCGTAATATGTATTGTTTGATTTTCCTTTGCAAAATTTTATTATTACTGTATGCAATTTAAAAGCTTGTTGTTTTCAATCAATATGAAAAATGTACAGCGTTGAAAGTACAGTGGAACCTCTACTTACGAGCTTAATTCTTTCCGTGACGGAGCTTGTAAATAGAACTACTCGTATGTGGAATCATTTTCCCGCATTCAAATGCATTGAAATGCCATTAATTCGTTCCGGAGCCCCAAGAAAACCACATTTTGAAATATATATATATTTATTATTTTAAAATGCACGATTAAGTAAATTATTAATATGTTTCTAAGTGTTTATTACAATTTATTCATATTTATAATTTACATTGGAATCAATTTTGTATAAGTATAATTGTTATTTTGGTAAATTGGTATTTTGATACCTTAGTTGGAAAACAGTGCTAATTTTAAAATTATAATTCGCAAACGCAAAATCTATAATAACGAAATAAAATACAAACATCAATCATCAACACCGATGACACTATACCAGTAATCGTAAAAACAATAATGGCGATACTGGTAACGACTAAAACAACACGTGGTTCCGTTTCAATTTCCTGGCATTACATGATCACGTAATCTACTACGCATGCGCATAAATACGAAAGTAAAAATATAGAAAACATGGTCTTTCCATAAATCCATGTGTCTTTGTTTTCATAACACTTTGATGCAAGTCTTTTACATTGCCATGTCTTTGCCCTCTTTTAAACGGCCTTGATTCCACTGTACTCCAATTTAATACGAAAACTGATTACATCGTACAAATTAACGTTCTGGTCTCCTAAGACACTATATTGAGGAAATTAAAACCTTTTACAACATAATAATGGTTATATTTTTGCATGCAGTTACAAATATTAATAACATCTATTTTATATTATTCATAATCCATGTGAAACTTAACTATCTATGTGTAAAAGAAAAGAAAATTAATTCATTTAAACATAAAACCGTTTTCAATATTTTTATTGGAAATTATTAAAACACCGGTGGATGCACATCACTAGTTATATTAAAGATCTGCATCATTTGAATAGATGAATAGCAGACTCGCTGTCTCGGGGTCCAGCCCGTTTCTAAACGTGCGTATGAATTGTGAAAAAAGCTACAATTAAAAAGTCTCCTCTTCCTCCTGTAATCTAAGTATATCCGACTTGTTCATAAAGTAGTAACTCGCTTGTCGTCCTTTCAAATCTTTCATTACACGTTTTGCGCCTGCTTTGATCAAAACTCTGCTGATGGATTCAACTTTTTCAACGCCCATTGCATAATGCAGTGCCGTTCGTTCCAACTGTAAATAAAAAATAATAATATCTGTGGTAAAATAATGCATATTTATTGTTTACATTATCGCCAACATGAAGTGTTTCGGGGAAAGTGTTTGCAATGAAATCGACTATTTCCTCTTGTTGACATAACACTGCGATATGCAACGTGCATCTGCCGTAGCTATTCTTGCCCATTGCTAGTAATTTGCCACTTCCTGTTTCATTTTCATCGGCTAACATTTCTCGTACTTGCTCCAATATACCCTGTCTTATAGAATGATGTACTCTTTCCCTACGTTCCTATAAATTTCATTAAAAAGTAATAAATAGAATGAAACCTCAATGCAAAAACAAAATGATGTGAGAAAGCATTAAAAATTAGAGAAAACTCAAAGTTATATATACGACATACTAGTTTTAGCAAAAAGCTTATAACTGACAACTATTTTGTCGCAAGTTTTACATATAAACGGAAAAAATAACACTACATATATATGGACTGAGAAAAGAGACCCAAAAACATATACGATGCACCCCTGGAAAAATGTTAGATGCAGGAAAAATATGCAGTGTGCTTTCACTCTATATGTGTTATGTCTTACCTCAAATGCTAGTATTGAATGCAAAAAAGACACTGTTTCCGTTTGGCCCTTAGCTCCGACAACTTCTGTAATGGGTGTTTCATCTTCATCAGTTACATCAATAATATGATCGTACCCTTCTAACAGTAGTTCTACTAATTTATCAGTGTCTCCTGTAAATAAATGTCTTTAGATCAGTTTTCACTGAATATTACATTTACTTTACCTTTCGCAGCAACAGATACAACATAACGATCAATTTCATGTGTGTTCTCAGGTACATTCGCTTGTATACTGACATCTCGAGATGTTCGATACAACTCATCACGATAGCCTATGTTTATGTCACTTTCTTGTAGAAGTTGGAACAGTGCATTACGACCATGTGATCGGGCAGCTGCGAAGTGCAACATACTTTGACCATGCTCATCCTAAAACAGAAGACTTCAAATAAATAAAAAGAAACCTAACAAATTCATGAGAATTTTACTCTAGATGATGCTGAAAATGCAATGTCGCTATCTTCGCCATTTAATTCTTCTGGATCTAGTGTGACTATATCTATCGAAGTAGGCTGTGCATTTTGTGGCGTAGCAGGTTTTAGATTGTGAAAATTTTCCTATAATAGTATAATAATTTTAGTTCGATACTGTTTATTTCATTTTTTTTTTTATTACAGTTGTCCCTTACCTGAGTTCGTATTCGACCTTTGTTGTTATTTGCAAAGTTGTAAAGATATGTGGCTAAGTAAGCAATAGGATCATCGGGTCGTTTGTTGGCAACTTCCGTAAGCCCTTTGATTAGAGGATCACCGAGAGCTGAAGACCAGATTCGTTAAGAGAAGTAATTAAATATTTCGCCATTTATATATTTGGTTAACAAGAAAAAAACAGCGATTAAATAATTTGGACATCAGATTATGTTTTTGTCGGCAGTAAATAAAAATAGGACGCGCAATACGTTAGTAGCAAACAAACTAAATTTTATCACCAAGTAAAATTCATGACAATAAATTATTACTTGGCCAGCAGGATAATAAAACTGATCAGCAACAAAATTATGAAATTTGAAATCATGGATGATCATTAAAATTTTCATATGATCTTTAGTTTATACGTAATGTACGGATGGATAGGTAGGGTAGGGTAGGGGGAAAAGAGTATATCATTAGGTAGGATAGGGTAATATTTTATTTCATTTTCATATATTTCAATTTTTTATTTTTAATCACTGTAGATAGGTCATTAATTTATTTGCAGAATAAAATAAATTTTACAGCTTGCACATTTTTATTAAATCCGACTTACGATTTGCCTCATTATTGCATATGCAGAGCTGTGATACTAGGGTATACGGGCAGTGATATGCTGCTAAAATTCTAGGAACCGGGTCGCACTTGTTCGCACATGCTTCACAACATTTTTCTTTAGTCAATCGTAGATCTTGAGAAGGAAAAATATTGAATCCAAAATAGTTGGAATAAATGACTATAGTTCAAGGTGTTGTGAACTGTTTATTTCATAACCTAATCATAAAGATGATAACAGATATGCGACGTTTCGACCATATGGTTTTTGGTCATTTTCAAGCAAAGAATAAAATTCTATAACAAATTACTTCTATGCCAAATCGCATTTTGGTTATCAGTAGGCGAAATTGTTGTGGTGGGTCGCACTCTTTTATTGTCAGTTGAATGGTGACTTCTGAGTCACGATTGAACGTTTAGTGCATCCAACAAATTCAGCGGTAAACCCTTCAAATTAATGCTCATTAAGTCAGAAATATGTCTAATACTTAAATTTGATCTTTTCTCTGAGCATATTGCATTCATGAGAGAAAACCCTTGTTCATCCATCCTTTTAGGAAGTTCATTTTTATTATCCCTTAAAATATTATCAACATAATTTCTAAAATCATTAACACAGATTTTTATGTTAAGAATTTTGCTTGGAGTCCTAACATTCTCCTCTCCAGCTCGCCATGGATTGAAAATTTCATCTAATTTGCAAGTAATTAGTTCAAAAGGTATTCAAGTTTTCAAGTATTAATTATAATATTTGAATTTTATTTTGTTTATTATTATTTTATGATTCATCTACAAGCGTGAGTACTTAAGAACCACCTCCACGAACTATTTTTGATTTAACAACCGGCTCTATTGTGCCGGTGGAACCCGTAGCAGCACATCACTGTATACGAGGTATACGGCGTATACCCTGTGCTACGTTTCAAAGGAATAGCGTATACCTTCTGCTTTTTAAGATTTATCTCCCACTTCCCCTGTGAGTGAATAAAGTATACCCGCTGCTCTTTTAGGCGTCTATACAGTATACCTTCTGCTGAAGTTACCATCACGCCCCTGTGCATATGTATTTAATTAGCTATAGGAATAACTTTAGAGCTGCCTAACATGTCACTATTGTTGAACATATTTTAAAGCTGACCAAAACCTCAATATTATGCTGACCGTTTAAATCAGTGGTTCTTAACCTATAGGTCGCAACCCAAAATTGGGTCGCGAAGAATATTTCTTCGATCGCGCTGAGATGAACCGAACAAGTTCAATCAAGATTATTAAATGCACGGGATTATTCATTACATTTCCCTTTGATCGAAAAGTACTTTTGTTTATTTTTATTATTAGTTTTTTATGTGTGAGTTAAAACAGGTCATTATTGTAAAGTTGAAGACAATTTTTTCAATGTCATCTAAAAAAGTAATGAAAAAATTAGTTTTTTTTTGGGTCGCTACATGAACATATTTCTCAAAATTTGATCGCGGCTTATAAAGGGTAAGAACCACTGGTTTAAATGATAGCCATTTGTTATTGCAAGAAGGAAACGTACAACCATTTCATTTCAAGAAATGTAGATTGTATATTAGATATTACTTACAAGTTGCCAAATATCTCCCTTCTTCAGTTCTAAATAATGGTATATCAACAGCTGGGTGATCGCCATCTGAAAAAGAGATCCAAGTAAGCAATTATTGATTCATTAAATACGTACATATACAACATAGTGTTTTTATGCAAAGCAGAGTGATGTTTAGAATAATGGACGGGAGAAAATAAAAAGGCAGTTTAACGTCACATGTTTATTGCGTATTTTGTCATGTAATACATAAAAATACTGATTTATGCGACATACATACATGCATCCATCATAGCACTGTATGTATATATCTTAACGGTACACAATAAAGCACAATAATAATTTGATTTGACGCTGATTTAGCGTGCACTTCACACACAAAACACTTTATATTCAAGAACAAGTGTTGTTCATGCAGAACAGAAACACAGGTAATAATAACATTAAAGTACACATAATTGTGAGCGCTCGCGTATAGATGTTTCAATTCATTACTGACCTATGGACGTTAAACACATCTCTTCTAAAAATCCTTCTACATCTAGATGTCTTCTTCTAAAGAATGTGATGATAAAAAAGTGAGTACAATTTGGCACTATTTACACAATTAATATCTTTTTGTAGTGGACTTAAAAACTAATAAGCGTATTGGTAACTGATTTAATTTGGATTATTAATTAAGAATCAGACTGGATCTTTTTCGTCTGAATATGTTTACGAACAACTGTGCAATATGCAGTGAGTTGTGCATTGCTAGATCTTTCTCGAGTTGTAAAATATTAGTAACTGCTGTTGCGAAATCCTCGAATGTTTGCATTTCGGTCACTCCTATGCATTGCTGATTACCGATTCGCACTATTTCTGAAGATTGGTGTGTTTCTTGGTATGTCAGTCCTCGTACAGAACACAAATGTTTCAAATTCCCAGGTTCTTTAATCAAATACGGGAATTTAACGTTTAAAAGGAATTGCAGCGTGTTTCCTATACTCGTAGGCCTAGCAGTCAAAAAGCCCAATTTGTCATCTCTCCTAAATGTCAAACCTTTTTGCAGTTCTGTCAAAATTTTGCACATTTTAGAATAAATCAATCCAATATTTCCTGGTTTTTCACTAGGTGTACTTATTACTATTCGTATATGATCAAGAACATTAATCCACACTGCTACATTGCCCTCATTGCTAACAAATACACCTCGTCCATAAGGCCAGTATTTCCCATGTAACCTATCCGATTCTGTAATGTTCCACAAAGGAATTAATAGTCCAGATGCAGCTAGATTTACTCGAATTTCCGACGGATCTTCCAAAATCTCATTCATCGTATAGTACGTTCCATTTTCAATATCCTGCACCTGGTTCTCAAGAACTCCGGGAACAAAAAGCTTAGATAAATTGGGTTTCACCAACTCTGAAATGATTTGCCTCTCTACCCGTTCAAGTTGACCTACATTTAACGATTTAGGAAGTTCGTAATCTTTTAAATTGCGACAACTATTCAACATTCCAGACAAGACCCATTTTCCGTGTACATCCAAATCAAAACTGGCGTCAATATCATCCAAATCCACCAAATCCGTAACGTACATTTGCTCGGGATGCTGATGAAACTCACTAGTGACATCTAAACAATGGATATCTTTAAGAAATGGATCGAAAAATTCATGGAATACTGCGTATGCATAAAAATCCGGACATATAACTCCATGGCGTAAATCATCGTTCATGGCATTTTTAAAATCTAAATCCTGCGGTAATTTCTTGCAACTTGGCCATATTACGTCGTAGAAATTATGATCTAACCGCGTCAAACGTGTTTTAACCGGATCAAACACGGGTCTTCGAAGGTATTTGCCCAGAATTGTGGCATTAATAATATTCGCGGATGATGCACTCGAAGCGGATACTGTACTGGAATCTCTTCTACCTTGTAGCAACTTATAACAGCGTTCCAACACTGCAAGCATGTCAGCATCGTCTAAGTCTCGTCGAGCCGAAACCGTGTCATTCGGAACTGCGCATTCATTCCCCGAAACAAATATGTATCATTCGTTAAACAGTCTCATAATATTAAATCATTTCATAAGTACGAGTAAATTATGTACTTATATGTTTGTAATGTTAGGCAAATTTGTCATGCGTTACTTATGAAATGACGTATTATATCGATCAGAAAATACTGAGTGATTTACCTTTGTCCATGAGCATTTCGTCAGCTTCTTCCTGTGCTCCAAAATCTTGTAGCAACATTCGATGAGAAAATTCTTCATTGTTTGTCATGTAGTATTCAGCATCGTGTCCAAACTAAATTTTTGTTTAAGTAAAAAAACTAACAATATATTGTACATTCGAAATAGGAAAATATTTCATCCAAATGGGTTGGAATGAATGACTACAAGTTCTAGTTGTAGAGAACTATATATTTGTGTATAATAGCAAGTTGAATAGAATTGCTAACATTTCGGCCATGTGATTATCAAAGCGAAACTCACTAAACTAAGTTTCCGCTCACCTTCTACGCCATTAGTCATGATGTTTCACAATTTTATAAAAAAAATTTACAATTGGAGAATTTTCTCCTTATGCTTTTGTTGGGATGTTTTCTGTCTTAGTTTGGAAGTTGTGTTATAAAAAAATTTTCGCTTTGATAATGGCCAGAACCACATGGCCGAAACGTTAGCAATTCTATTCAACTTGCTATTATACACAAATATATAGATCTCTACAACTAGAACTTGCAGTCATTTATTCCAACCCATCCGGATAAAATATTTTCCTATTTCGAATGATTTCAAATTTTGACTAAATAATCATCAACAATAAATATATTGTACAGTTTTACCTTATCCAAAGTTTTGGCGTTTGCTCCAAGATGTAACAGCAAATTGTAATAGTGTCCATTATCTGCCAATGTTGCTGCGTAATGCAATGGCGTTCGATCATTATCATCTTGTACTTGAAGGGTTTCTGGAAATCGGCCTGCTAGATACCTAACAAAAAATAGAATACTGTAGTATTCACTACATATACATATTTCAATGATTGGTGAATTACCTCACAATACTTGTGTTTCCAAATACAGTAGCTACATGTAATGGACTCGTTCCATTTGGTGAAATAGGATCTTTAGCAATGGCGAATTTGCGGCGATCCAAAGCCGCTTGTAAATCTCTTAGACTTCCATCTCTAGCAGCAATATGGACACGATTTATTTTAGACTGTTAGACAAAAGATTATAATTAGTTATTGATTAACCTCGTTTTAAATAATAATATGTACCATGTATATTGGGACATTCTCTAGAAAAGCCTGGATCTCTGGATTATTTGAGTGCTGACCCACTAATTTGTTACCTTCTCCATTTAAAACTAACGATGCCAACTGTTCCATATTCCCAGATTCAACCAGTTCCGAAATTTCAGCGTCTTCGTCGTCGCTGGTAAAAGATCTATTTGGTTCCTCATTGTTTTCATCGTTGTTTAATGTTTCTACTTCATCTTCACCATTCACTACACCTTCAATTACACCAACTTTCTGTGATTCTGGTGTATCGGATTTGGGTTCTTCATCTTCAATATTTTCATTGTCATCTGATTTGTACGACAATGCAGCTTCATCTTCCTTATTCTCTGATTCCTCCTTTTCTTCAAATTCTATCTCCAACACTTCTACGTTTCCATTTTCTTGTGGTTCGGTTTCTTCAACTTCCTCAGTCTCTTTGCCATTTTGTTGCAGAACATCTTCTGAATTATCATTAGCATTTACTTCTGGCTGTACTTCTGGTTCCGTTGTAATTTCTTTCATTTCTGTCTTTTCTATTTCTTCCTCTTGGGTAGGAGGTTCGTCTTCTTTTTCAACAGCTTCTTGTTCAAGTGTTACTTCTGGTTCATTATTATTATTGGTCACCACTTCTTCAATCACCTTTATTTCTTCTACTGGTGTTGTTCTAGATACGAGTTCAGATTTCTTACTTTCACCTGATGAATCGGATAACAAATTCCAATCCCAGGAGGCTGGAAATGCACTGGAAGCTGTCCTAGGTGCATCAGGTATCACTTGAAGTAGCTTAGAATCAATTTCATTCGGTCTAGTTTTATAATACGCAGCAGTTTTTTGTCTCTAAAAGAAATAATAATAATCTACTGAAGTGAAAAGTATATAAAATATTCAACTTACATTATCTAAAGTTGATTCCTCTGCACCTGCGCCAATCAACATATTGTACATTTCATCTCCATCCTTCAATATAGCTGCGTAATGTAGTGGAGTTCTTCCTTCTACGTCGCCCGCGGTGACAGTTTTACGGTATGTTTCTGCAACATATTGTGCTACCTCTAAATGGCCAAGACCTGCGGCCTAAAAAGACAGCATTAACTTGATCAGGATTGAACTTTTTAAAGATTTTTATGCCTACCTTATGTAGGGCATTAAGTCCATTCGAATCTTTCGACGACAAGATTATTGGTGGGACTGGTTCGGAAGTCCTGTCTTTAATTAAACCTATATCATTATTCACGGCTGCTAAATGTATCTCCTTTATAGCTCCCTAAATGTAACGATAAACATAATTGAAACATGAATACAATAAATAGTTCTTGATGTCTTACCATAAGATATGGTACTGCTTCCAAGAACTTCCTCACTCGTGCATTGTTGCTCGTTTCGGTTCGAAGTTTTGCTCCATGACCTTCCCAAAGAACTTTCTGTAATTTGCCCAAATCTCGTTGATGGATCCATATGCGTATATTAGATGGTTTGATCACCAGACCTGTAGAATTATTTCTCATTGCATATAGCGTGTCGCAGTATTATGTTGTTAATAAGTGCGCGTCTATTCGCAGCGACCGATAGAATGATAATGACAACCCGAAAAAGTCCGACACTAGCACGTATATACACACATGTCATATTGCATGCTTCGAACATGTGACGGTTAATAATTTAGAATGTTCTATTGATTTCTTTGTTGGAAAGAGTAAGTACTTTTGTCGACTTGTTAAATAGCCAGAGACAATCGATTCATTACTGAAAGGTGTGTGACAAATGCGCCATTCCCAAAGGTACCTTGTCAATGATTTAATTTTGTTCTACTTTCTCCACTATCGACTATTATGTTACATCGTTACCATAGGATACTGGTAAACACATACGTGGTATAAGGACAATATGTCTATTGATCGATTTTGTAACATCGCACATGTGTTATATCCTCTTTAAAATAGATTAAAACCATAACGACTACTTCACTTACCATCCTTAGATGCACCGTTCCGATGAGTGCCGTTAACTGCAGCGGATTTGTGTGCTGATGGTAGTTCTAGTTCACCAGGATTGTCCATGTAATATTTATAGTTGTGTCCGTGGGAGTCTGTAGCGTAAAGATCTGCACCGGCTGCTGTCAGTAACCGTTGCATCTCACGCGGATCTTTGCACATGGCGATGTAGTGCGCTGGTGTTCTTCCTTCCTATATTGTATTTACTATTAAATACTAATTATAGCTGATGCAAATATGTATAACAAAAATTGAATGTTGTTTGTTCCTAAACATTTGCTGAAAGACAATTTAAAGTCCAAAGGAAATGGAACATTTTCTACAAATACAAACAAATAATAGAAAATAATTAATTTGATATATATATATATATATATATATATATATATATATATATATATATATGTATGTATATATATATATATATATATATATATATATATATATATAATTATAAAATATGTATAAACGAATTAATTCAGATGTTATACTTTGAATAATATTTTAAATAATTATTATCCGAATTCTCAAAATAGCAAATTTGAAAGTTTTTAATGGTTAGTAATTACATACCACATCCTTTACGGTAACTGTTTGGGGATAGTTTTCTATGAGCCATTTCGCGATATCACCTAGATCGTAATAGATAGCCTTATGAAGTAGCCCTATTCCTGACTGATCCTTGCACAACACCAGTTTCTTCCGTTTAGCACAGTCTTCTTGGATAATACTCTGCAATTCCTCCAACGATCCTCCGGATACGGCATCGTGTAGCAAGTTTATCTTCGACTATAAATTAAACAAAATATATATATATATATATATATATTTAAATTTTATCATAAAGAAAGCTTTTAAAACTATTTATGCGACTGTTTTATTGATTCTAAATTCTAATCAGATACAGGTAAACTAAAAAGTTATTAAAAGAAACTTTTCTTGATTTATATCTATTATGCAATTACAAACAGAACAAAAATTATAGTACTATTTTCTTGATCAAAAACTACAATTATATTTATGTTAATTTTCTTAGGAGATGTATAGTCCATTAGGGTAAAAGTTAGAAAATGATACGCAGTTTCTTTATCACGAATAGGATAAATTGAAATAACATTCTATGCAGTAAAACAGTTCAATGTAAAAATATATAGATTTTATTGTCAATAAAATCTATATATGTGCGCAGAGCAAACTTTCGTATTCCAAACTATTCTTTTAGTATTTATTTACATGCAGGTATAGAAATTGCGTAGTAATTTACTTGTTTTACAATTCCCAAGTCCAGATTTAAATCTACTTTATCTACTAACAAAAATAACTACGAATTCTGACTCTCTTCGATATTGTATTTTAATACTAATAGTACATTATACACCAAGGGAGAGAAACCTCTTATTTTTTCTGAGGTGTAATTTGAAGCCCGAGGGCGAAGCCAGAGCGCTACAAATACATCGAGGGAAAAATGGTGGTCTCTCCCAAGGTGTATATACTATTTATTCTACGTTCGGGAGTAGAAACACTTAATTTTATAAATAATGAATTAGAATAAATCGGAGCGAAATTGCAATATTTAGAAGCCTTTAGAAATGTTTCCATGCAACGCGTACCATGACAA
This sequence comes from Carabus problematicus, assembly GCA_963422195.1. NCBI lineage: Eukaryota > Metazoa > Arthropoda > Insecta > Coleoptera > Carabidae > Carabus > Carabus problematicus. Next base: position 8,305,158 of record OY728586.1, read on the forward strand.
CAGACATTTATTTATAAAAACCTTTGTTATAATAAAAACTCCCTTACGAAAAGTGTTTTCGTCCCTAGGGAGTAAATGCTTCATTTCTGTCCCGCATTTGACGCCATAGAAACCCGGACGTGTAAAAAAGATATTCTACATTTTGTAGAACATTTGTGTGCACTCTTCAATTAGTGAAAGATATATTTGCGTACTAATACAAATTTATATAACACTTCAACTAATCAAGTAATTTGATTGTATTGTGAATGACAATACAATCAAAATATTACCGCGAATATTTGCAATTCTTCTTTAGTTTGTACAAGTATATACATCAGAAAGATAATAAAATGAACTTACCATCAAGGCAGGCACTGTCTTTATAAACGACCGGATCTTATAGTCGGCGGAATATTCGCCTATGAGTTTCTTGCCTTGACCTTCCAAAACCAACTGTTCGAGTTTGTCTAAATCACCGGATCGTATCAGCTGCCTGATGTGAGCTGAGTTAACGTTCAACACTGAACAACAGAATGAATAAATAAATCGAAAATAAAGCCAATAAAGAGGACATATATAGACACACACACAGGCAGGCGGGTAGCGATATAGATACAAGTCACGTTAGATTTGCAAACAGCGGAGACGAGAAAAAGCGACTTGTGTGTTTTGGGGCACAACCTTGTATGCAATGTTCACTGTTTCACGATTGTTAAGAATCTGCACCAAATCTGGCGCCACGGTGGAGGCGGTACTGATGTTAGAGGTGGTGGTTGATGACGTATGTAGGGAATATACAACACACCTGAACGTGGGACCCTCACCACCCTTGCAGTTTTTATGTGCTAATCTCATAGCACCGCATGTCGCAAATATATTTATAGAAACTTTAAACTTGAACGTTTACACCGTAATACATATAAAACTTCTGACATTGATACATGTGCCAACGAATAGTCGTATATCAGAATATCAACACACACAATGACTATTATGCGAAATATGCTGTCCTCACGATAATGCAGTTTTTCGATTAATTTAAAAAAAAAACTATTTTTATTTGATAAAGTATCACGAATAATATAAAACAATATAACATGTTTCATACTTACATGTTACAATTTTTTGCTAGTTAATGGTCTAAAACACTTTTATCATGAGACACTTTCAATATCGCCACTAAACGGTACTTCCACCAAAAAAGTTGTATCTCTTGTAGTTACATAACTAAATGAAATAGTATCTATATTCATATAACAGTTTAATATTCCCGAAACACTGCCAATTTTTTTTACTCTGATTGAAAAACCCTGTATTATGAGGTTTTGAGATTCCACTGAAAAATACAAAGGATCCTCTACTAATTTTTGTGCATTGTATCAGTATTTTTAAAGCAATCAAGAAATTTGTAATGGTTCAGTTAACTTATCAATTTTACAACGAATAATATTTTTATAATTGCCTGTCTAACAATTTATTACAACGAAGATCTTTATCTGAATGAAAAAATTAATATACCTCACCGGGATTCGAACATGGGTCTTTCACTTGCCGGGCGTTTGTTAATGAGTTTACCCTTAGTGGAGGGTTGGTCTAAATATCCTTTATTACAATGTTATGTAGATCGACGTTTAAAAAAAAATCTTAACTAATTGTAAGACGTAAATAGAAAGTATTTATAACAACTTATAAAGTAAAGATCTAAGCATATAACTATCTATTTAAACTTTGAACTTGTATCGATGATTTTAGAAAGTAGATTACACGTAAGAGCAGAGTACACAAAGCCTATATGTGTCTGCCTACTGATGTTCCGACAACGTATTCGGATATCCGAATTCGTGATACACGCGATTTGTGTGAGAAATTATCGTGTCCTCCTATAAAATTAACGATAACACTCGTCAATAACCGTCGTATCTACATTCTCCTAAAACGTTCAGTCATTATGTCCTAATGTTTATAACACCTGCAAAATTAAAATCGTAGGTCATTCCGAGGGTGAGGTTCGCATGTTTCTAACAATCGAGCATGTTTATTAACTAGAATAACAAATTAGCAAACAGGCCAAAACCAGTAAGGAACATATATGAACATGCAATGTGCAACATTGATACTCCCTAGGCTACTCTAAACGATTAAACAGCCAGCACGAAATGCCAGAAGGAGTGTTGACGGGACTGACTTAATTAAATATTTACATTATTAAAGAGGAAATACGTTTTGTTGTAGCAGGAAATTAAGTACTACAAGGGATATTTACATATCCAAATATAGCAGATATCTTTCAAACATTTCAACACTTACCTCTTTGTCTCTCTAGGAAAATTTCCATTGTAAATGTCAAAAAAAATGTAACCTATTTTGACATATGCCACAGACAAGTAACATATTCAAGCAGAAGTATCAATGACAAAATGAAACTGCATTATTTAAGTGATACTGTCAAATGTACATTTCTAATATCTAATCTAATTCTAGTCACGAAAGAAACTATTTTATCTTGAAAAAAAAGTTCATAGTTTTTAATTCAATTAAAGCATGTAAAAATTTAAAGTCGTTTTAAAATAATGAACACGAAAACAACATATCAAACATGCAATAAAACAATTTCGGAATACTGCACAAAAAAATCTCATGTCTTTATTATACATATATTAAAACTCAATTTAAATTGAGATATATTTGACATTTCAAATGCGTTTTTCTCATAATATATTTTTTTTCAAAGCATCCTAGCTGCCCTAATGGAATGTGTTAACATTTAGAGTAAAAGTTGTAAAAAAACATGCATCGATTGAGCCCTAATTAGTCTTTTAAATATTATTTGCCATGAATTATTGGCTAGCTGTGAAGAACAAAACCATGACAATAATATATACAACCACAACCAATTTGTCCTTATTTTTACAGTGACTATACTATTTTGTTGTCCAAAGTAATCTAATATAGCATGAAAATATCAAAGTTTATTACACATTTTCTCCTAATTAAATGACGTCGAGATAAATTTGAGCAAATTCGAAGAAGTTTTTGATTCTGCACAAATAAAAAATTAACATTAAATTCCCTATATCTGGTGAGACACCGGTATATGATACTTTGATTACATGCCATGAACATATAAATATCTTTTATTTCCAATAGAAACATTTTTCTTTAAAATATTATTTTCTACAACCTTTATTTAAAATATTTTCCTACATTTCTTTTAATTTCTCAAATAATGGATTTCAAGTTCAGTATTTGACAATTATACCCAAAATCTTGTCAACTCTTTGCATATACAAGAAACTTTTAAATACAAAGTTTCGTTACTCTGTACTCGTTTTTCAGATAATGAACATATAAACACACATCCATTCATCCATCCCATTCACACAGATATCAGTGAGAAAAGTCAAAACGTATTCAGAGAACCTCAAAATATGTACTTACTTCCATCAAAAACTCGCAATCGAAATTTTTTATGATTCCTATACTTTGTATAAGAAAGTAAAAATTAATAAAAAAAAATCAAAAATGTTGCATTCAAAAAATAATATGTTATAAAACACTAAGTGGCATAAAAAATTCATAAATATTTATATATAATTCCATGCATTCCTTAGCTGACATAATTTTGAATTATTATTACAGTTTACTAATATTTTGCTAATTTTAAAAACATGTTGAGATTTTTAAATAGCTTTAACTAATATGCTGTGGTAAACTCCAGTAATAGGATTTGGAATCGAGAGGCTGATGAGTATAGATGTGCAGGTTCTTGTGTGTGCACCATGTAGAATTTTTTCTTTTCAATAATTTACGTTTTACTGATTTATAAAAACGTTTCAAAATGTTTATCCACATTTTTCATATAATTTTATAAAATTTCGATATTATAATAACCTTCTACAAATTTAAGTTTAATCTGATAATGATCACATCCCATGGTCGAAACGTAATGAATATTTTTACATGTTATTGACTACAATAAACAATTTCACTTGGAGTTCTGCACATCTGTACTCATCAGCCTCTCGATTCCAAATCCTATTACTGGAGTTTACCACAGCATCATTTTAAAAACACCGAAAACCATATTTTATTTTATTAATAGTTTAATTGTTCATCTTGTTTTACAAATAAAATAACCGTAAAAATATAATAAATACTATAATACATAACGAATATTCGGGTCTATTCCATATCATTCACATTCATTTTTAATTGTTATAAAACGATTAATACTAAATATATTGCATTTTTACCTTTAACATTATAGGTATACCGGTTATTCTTATTGGTTTGCATAAATGGTTTAAGAGCATTTATTACATATAGTGAACACTCTTTTGATAAACGAAAACATTTGACAAACTCATATTGTAGTAAATCAAAAAGATTACAAGCATCTCGCAGGTTTCTATGATTTATTTTTGACAGATTTCTAAAAGATTTGTATAAGCATGTACATGTAATTATTATTTTTTTTATATTATTACTTTCAAAAATACTTACATTTTTTTCCAATCTTTACAGTTCTTAAAGTACAAATGCATTTATGATATTATTGACAGCCATTTTTGTCATACTACCGGATCTGTTACAATTTAGAGGCATGTAATCGATGCCTCTAAAATTCACTTATTTAAAGATTGAAATACCGGATTTCGTTAAAATTTTAAAGCGTGTGTAGTTACAGAATGCAATTTGAAAATTAGCGTTACAGTTAAAAGGTTAACGGTCAAGGACGCCGTTAAATTTTAACGTTTCAGTTATAGAATAGACCCGATTGTCGTCTTAAAAGCTATACATTTCGTTGTAAATCGAATAAAACATTATTCATATACACATATTTGCATAATGCTTTATTTACCTATTTAGGTGTCATAAAAGTGCAGACAAACATGACAAAGTGTGCTTAAGACAACACAATCTCACCTCTTGGTGGACTGGAGTGTATATATAATCCATTGACAGCAGGTTTTTTGTCTGCTGTCGGGGCAACACGTCGCTTGTTGGTGAACATTATGTCCACTCATACTAAAAACTAATTTCTTCAATTCAAATATCTTGTATTATACCACAAACCAACAGTAGACAGGTTCACCAATATTTATTACAACACAATATGGAAGCAGTATGCGACGTGACATAAAGTATAAACGTATATACATGTGTTGTTGTCCTCACTCAACTAATGATAAACCGGAATATCCTCCTCATATCAAGGGGTGGGTAGGGTGCGACAAGGGGCAATGAGTTCGTGGGGCAAGCGTGGATAATGTCACTCAACAACCCCCACTATATAATTTCTAAACGCAGACAATGCTTTGACCTTATTATATTCACTGTTTATTGACACATATGTGATCGATTGATCGGTTTTATTGTCACGGAGGTGGTTCAAAGCCTCTCTACATACCGAGACGCATTCATTAATCGCCCGATATCGATCATTTGGTTAAAATATTACCGTACTTGTTGGTTAAATATTTGTTTGTTCATTAATGATGGAAAAAATGTGGCCTAATTGAAGAATATTCACCTCAACTATTAGTTTTGTAATGAATTTCGTATTTTCGATATTACAAATAATAGCCTCTAATAACTATTTTATTTGTATTATTATATGAATGTTCAAAATTTGAGTTTCCATCATAAATTATGCTACATTCACCACAGTTGTAAGTGTACATGTATGTCATAGTCAAAGTATTATTCAGTCAATGTATATTGTATACTCATACTGTAACATCTAATACAATGCTGTGGTCAGTAAGCTTATATTTAACTTTAAGTACATATTATCAATATTATCATATTCCTGAAATTTACAATATAAAACTGTTGGCTCGTATTTATGTGTATTGACATTTTGTACATATATTGAATCAATCATGTTTTTCTTCGCAACCTGCCATTTCATATTTTTTAAATACAATTACAGTAGTGGACAATATACTGAGTGTGATATCGAATGTTCGAATAGTTAACTGGTCGTCTCCATTTTGTGCCGTTGCTAACAACAAAACGAATAAACTGTGGAAGAGCCATGTTCGGTGAGAGACACGCCATTTAAATTATTTATTTACTCACGGTAATTGAATACATTCACACACAAAAACACATAATATGCGCACAACTGTAATAATTATTAGTAAAAACTTGTCTGCTATTATCATGTAATGCTACAATTCTTGTATGTTTCATACAACAATTTAGACATTGGAATTCCGATAATAAGACACTGTTTGAAATTATTAATGAATGATTTATTCGAGAATTCGGAGAATAAAATGTTGTTTCATACCTAAAGCTGATATTTGTATTTATTCATTTTGTATCGCATTTATAAATATACTACGAAATTCGTAGTTAATATTTAAACATGCAGATCTAAATCTATATAGATTATCATGAAATGACTAAGTTCTTCCTGGATTTAATAAATAAATTGTTTTTTAATGTTCATTAACATGTATTATTCCATATACACATTAAGATTTCCGATAAACAGGAAAAGTTACAAGTTATTTTATCTAGAAACAACAATTATACACTCATACAAAAATGTATTGATTACGAGAATTGGGTAATTATGTTAATATTGCTATATGATTTAGTCAGACAGTTAAAGTTATACAAAAAATTATAAAATATCATGACTACTTGAATCATATTTGGCAACCAGCTATACTTATGCAGGTCAGCCGCAGTACATTATACAGTCTCTTGCACTTCTCGACTTACGACGGGGTTCGGTTTCTCAACTTCGGTCGTAAGTCGAATGATTATAAGTCGAATTTCATACAAAAATAAATAAAATAATTATAATAGACATATGTACATAAAAATTAATAACTTTTAATTTCTAATTTTTAATTGTTAACTACATTTAGTATAGGTATTCAAATCCACATAGGAATGACGTCATAAAAAACGAATTATTGAGAAGCCCCGCCCCTTATGGCAATACGACGTGCGTATAGATTTATACAAGTCAAATGTGTAGGAAAGAGATAGCTTGTTTTGCGTATGTCGTGAATTTATCTGATGTGACGTCACTTCTATATGAATTTGAATACACCATAGTAAATAATTACATACATAAATAATAGACTCGAGAAGTGACTGCATATTCTGCAAATTATTGTAATACTAGGCTCTTCCCGTGAGCACCATGTGCCCACATTCGTAATTTCTGTAATTAACTATTATTGAAATTTTTTGTTTCTACGTTGCAGGTAACTTTTTTCCCCTAGTCGCAAACTCTCTAAAATATCTTGATTTTGTCTGTTTATCCATCTTTCCTGTCTTTCTCCATCTAACCATCATTATTGCAGCCGAATCTTATATACCAAAAAAAAAACAATATTTACTATTTTCAGGGGTTTCAAAAAATTAACCCTCAATACGGAAGCCTTAATAGACTTCGTAGAAGTATTTTAGATATTTGAACATAAATTCACAAACACTACTTGTGTGCATGTGTGAGATGTCAAAATGTTGTTATTATCGTTTATTTTTATGTTGATACGGGGTGCTGTCATTTCATGCGCTGTCATTAACGTTGACTATGTTACGCAATTTCAGCTAACTTCATACGTGACAGACAAGGGCTTTTCTATATATAACTAGGGTCTACCCGTGAGCACCATGTGCCCACATTGGTAATTTAATAAAATATTTTTGAAAATTTTTGTTTCCGTGTTGCATGTACCTTTGCGTCTCCTAGTCGCAAACTCTCTAAAATATCTTGATTTTGTCTGTTTATCCATCTTTCCTGTCTTTTTCCATCTAACCATCTTTATTGCAGTCGGATCTTGTATTTACTATTTTCAGGGGTTTAAAAAAATAACCCTCGATAAGAAACTTGAATAGACTTCGTAGAAGTACAAATAACCTATTTTAGATATTTTAAACATACATTCACAAACACTACTTGTCAAAATGATGTTATTGTTTATTTTTATGTTGCTAAGGGGGACTGTCATTTCATGCCCTGTCATTAATGTTGCCTAGGTTACGCAATTGCAGCTAACTTCATGCGTGACGGACAGACAAGGGCTATTCTATATATAATATATACAGTCGAACCTCTACTTACGAGTGTCTTCACTAATAAGTTTTCCTAGATACGAGCATTCTCTCTGCCGAATTTTTGCTTCCAGTTACGAGCTAAAATTCGAGTTACGAGCCAGTTTCAGATCAAGGCCGTTTAAAAGAAGGCAAAGACATAGCAATGTAAAAGACTTGCATCAAAGTGATATGAAAATAAAGACATGGATTTATGGAAAGACCATGTTTTCTATATTTAGCTCATCGACCTCCTGTCGAAGAGCTATAGTGTTCGGTACGATGTCTGTAGCATCTTCCGATCTCAATTTTTGCGCAGAAATCCCAGACGGACTCCCTAGATCACGAAATGACTATTACAACATACAGCAGAGTCGCGATTTAGTGAACTAATTCCGGCCAAGCCTGTTCACTTTTTAGGGGTGTTTACATTTTCGGGGTTCTGGTCTCACTCAGATATTTTGACAAACAACTTATATTCTAGATACCTAAATCAACAGAATTATGTATGTATATGTAAAATAATAAAAGAGAAGGAAAAATATTCAATCCAAAATGGATAGTTCAAGGTAACTGTTTGTTTCAAAACTTAATCATAAATATGATTTTTTATTATTTTATTGTAGATTTTCTTTAGTCAACTGTAGATTTTGAGAAGGAGAAATATTGAATGCAAAATGATTGGAATAAATGACTATAGTTCAAGATGATAACAGATATACGACGTTTCGATCATATGGTTTTTGGTCATTTTCAAGCAAAAAAAAAAAACAAAAAATGCATGTACCTATTACATAATATTATGTATACGTGTATTATGTAATGGAAAGGTACATATAAAAGGTTATTTATTGCAGAAGCGAAAAAAATTAAGTAATATTGGATTGTTTACGCTTTTTTTCAGGTTAATTTGTACTAATTTTTGTCGCAAATCATGTAACACGAGCAAACTGCAATATTCTACTAGCAAACACGGTCACTCCTTTACCCAGACATTAAGTATTTAATTTTTTTTGTTTTAAATTCAAGTATTTTCGTTTACGTGCCATCTAGATTCATATTTAGTGAGATCCCCCAGAAAAGTATCGCAAATACCATAGTTTACTGTATCGGGGTTTACAGTTGTTCACTATATCGGGACGCAATGATAAAATTTAAGTGTTCACTCTATCGGGTTGTTCATTTAATCGAGAGTTCACTAAATCGCGACTTTACTGTATGTCCGTATGTATGTCGCTCGTCCGCTCGCTTGCTCGTACGAGATTTTTGTTAGACTCAGATCTCCTAAACTACCCAACCAATTATTCTGCAGATACGTGTTATGGTCTAGTTGTGCAAGGTACTTTTTATTTTTCAAAATTTTCCTTCGTACTTGAGAAAAAAAATATTTTCCAATTTTTTTTCAGTTTTTATTTTTTTCTGCGTTATTTTCTATTGAATTGTATTCAAAATTTTCTTGCATATCCAGCAAATGGAACAAATTTTTTTCATATTTTCTTTTTTGAAAAATTATGTGGTCTTACATAATAATTTTGAAAATTATGTAAGACCATTGGAGAAAAAATATATTTTTTTTTTTTTAAATTGAACCAAAAAAGGTCAATGCATTTATAGTCGGCTTAGTTTGCTTTGCTTTTGTCAAGAGAAGAAAATGTATTCACACTTATTTTAAATTTGTTGTTTTATTTCCGGCCTAGGCACCTAGGATTTTAAAAGTGAATCTAGATAAATAATAATTTGTGATATATTCAGACTTGGACATACGTCGATGAGCTGCAGACAGGGAGGTCTGTATCCATTCCTAGTTTTACTTTCGTACTTATGCGCATGCGTAGTAGACCACGTGGTCATGTAATGCCAGAAAACTGGAACAGAACCACGTGTTGTTTTAGTCGTTGCCAGTATCGCCATTATTGTTTTTACGATTACTGGTATAGTGTCATCGGTGTTATTATTGATATTTGTTTTTATTTCGTTATTATAATTTTTACTTTTGCGAATTGTAATTTTAAAATTGGCACTGTTTTCCAACTAAGATACCAACATTTTTTTAATCAATGAAACTTCTACAAAATTGATTACAATGTAAATTAAAAATATGAATAAATTGTAATAAACACTTAAAATAAAATAACAATAATTTACTAAAATAATGAATAATATATATATATATATATATATACATATATATATATACAGTGCATGCCGCTTAATGATAATAATATCCGAAAAACACATAAACACAAAATATTATTAATTAATTTTAAACACATATGTAACAGTAAATAAAGTATGAAATTAACTAAAAAATTAATAATAAACATAATATTTTTGGCTTTCAATTTGAAAATATGCGTGGCTATATACCATGAACTTTTTTTACCCTTTTTTTAACATATATATATATATATATATATATATATATATATATATATAATGCCGAAACTTGAAGATCTGCTACGTTGGCGTAGTATAATTCTGTAAAGAAATTTTTTTTTTTATTCTGTACTATTCTATTAACGAATTATTCGTAAATATTAGATATTAATCCCTACATTTCTATAATTACCTCTGTAATTGTAGTGATAAATTTTGATGTAATAATATCGTCAGTCTCATACAACATTTTACTCAAATAACTCTCTTTATTTTGCACTAACAAATAAGGATGATCGAATTCTTTCACAACTCCATCTTCCATTGTGAGTATCTTATCAGAATCCACTACATTCTCTAGTCGATGAGCAATTGTCAGTATTGTGCAATCTGCAAACATCATCTTAATTGTCTTCTGAATCAAATTATCAGTTTCAGGATCTATGTTGGCCGTGGCTTCGTCAAGAATTAGTATCTTGTTATTTCTAATAATCGCACGTGCCAAACAAATCAACTGTTTCTGACCAACACTAAAGTTTGAACCGTTATCGATGATTTTACTCTGTAAACCGTCTTTCAGATCGTTCAAGTTACTTAAGTTAATCTCTTTCAGCACTTTCCACAATTCGTGATCTTCAAATTCATCATATGGATCAAGGTTACTTCGAATTGTACCAGAAAATAATACTGGTTCTTGGGGAATAACTGATATTTTCGAGCGTAAATCATGCAAACTCAAATTCTTTACGTTTATGTCATCGATAAATATAGATCCAGTCGTCTGAGACAGTTGGAGAATAGCGTTTATTATAGAAGATTTTCCACTTCCAGTTCGCCCAATAATTCCTACTTTTTGTCTGGGTTGGATGGTGAAACTAATTTTCTTTAAAACTGGTAAATCTTCTGGTCCATAGAAGATACTAACATTAAAGAAATCTATTCTTCCTTGCTGGGGCCATTTTGGTGGAACATCTATAACATTATTGGGTGTTTCTTTATCATCTAAATCACGGTACTCAATCACACGTTCTACTGAAGTCATTAAGTTTTCTAATTCCGAAGACTGTCGAATGCCCCACTGAATATGTCCCATTAAGCCCATAACTTGAGTTATCGCTAGCCCAACATTACCTCCGTATTCTTAAATAAAAGAACCATAGATTAGTTATATTACAATATCCAAATAATCCGTCTACAATAAATATCCTAATCTAAAAGTATTACTCACCATTTCCAAAGACTAAGAAACTAAATACAACCAAAGTAAGGTACATTGCACATGTTATTTCAATCCACAGCGCAAACATACGACTACCTGTGACATTGATAAATCTTGCTGTTGTATGTACATCTTGGATTGTATCGAATTCCATTTGACACAGATGCTGTACCTTATTAGCTCTTATTGTGCTCAAGCCATGTAACGAAGTAGTAACGTAATTTAAAACGGGACTACGGGCTGTCAAACAATTCAATAACATAATCTATACTACAAGCAAAAACTACTTTAATGTTTTATTCTTACTTGTACTCTCCAAACGTTTCATATTGTTACTCACAGTAAGATATACAGATCTTAAAACATTCAATAAGCAGAAAAGAATTGCTGTTGGAATAATCAACCAAGGATTAACAATTGCTACAATTATTACCACTCCAAATATGGAAAGAACAGTCTAAAACATGAAATAATATTCATCTATAGTAGAATGTAGGATGAATCTATTACGTACATACTTGTACACAGTTTATCATTGCATAAGGCATTGTTACGTCCAAAGTTTCAATGTCTTTGGAGAACCTATTGAGAATTCTGCCTGCCGGATTTGTGTTGAAAAATCTCATATTAGCATGCAGTATACTAGCGAACATACTGTCGTGCATGTTAAGCGATCCCCGCGTGCTGGTATGGTAGAATGCAAAACAACTAGCCAGTGTTACTATAATAGTAGTCAGTGTAATGCCAGTATATGCATATATGCAGTACGTTCTAACATAAACCCAGGAATTATCAGTTAGAAGAGATAATGTTTCATTAGTATGTTTTAATTGTTCCATATTAACCCTGTGAAACAAACAAGTATATATATATATATATATATATATATATATATATATATATATATATATATATATATATATATATATATATATATATATATATATATACAGGGTGGCCCAAAAATGCGTGGACATCGCTTAACCACAGATTCCTGGGTCGAAAATAAGACGATTTAACTAAACTTACCTATATGCAATTACGTTTCGTTTAGCTAGTATTCTGCTTCAAAGTTCTTTCAAGAAAAAGTTATTTTATCCATAACTACAGAACGCTTGGATCGATTTTGATAATATTTAGTACTGTACTTCTTACAGCTGTAGGTCATCTTTTAAGGTGATATTGGTTATTATCAGTGGACCATTAGTGTACGAAACACGGTTAACCCGGCATAAATCAGTCAAAAACTTTTTAATGTTAAGGCCAATAACTTTCAAAAAAATAGTTTCAGAAAGGGACATTCAATAGTAATTTTTTTGTTATTGTTGTCTTTACTGATATCTGTTAAGGTTTAGACACGAAAAAATAAAATCTGTGAGACCGCGCACTGCATTTCATAAAAAATGTAATCTAGCAGTCTGGTGTTCTAAGAAATAAATGACGATATGATATTTATTAGTGCAATTATTTAGACTTCCTTATAAAAAATAAATAAATACCTTACCCGATTTATTGGAACACTTGTCGTTAGATCTTACAAGGGGAGGTCGCCACCGCCGGGACACGGATTTGGCTGAAATTTTTTTTCGAAGTAGCTGTACCCTTATGGTCTTTAGTGGCAAAGTAATAGCGCGCACTATTCTGTCCTTTTCGAGAAAAAGGGCTTTAAAGTTAACGCATTAAAAATAAAGCATTTATATACCCCTTAAAAATGTGCACTGACAGTTGTTACAGCGTTGTCGCGTGGTTATGCGTCCTGCTCTCGGTCCTGCTTTACACGCGGTAGGTCAGGGTTCGGTTCCCACTCAAGTTATGTTTTATTTTTACATTTGAATTATTCTTAATAAATTAAAAACTTTTTAAATTAATAATAAATATATTTAATTTACAATCATAAAAATATGTATGTATGCATAAAATATGTATGTTAAATATGTATTAATTTAAATAATGTGTTTTTGCTTAAGATATATTCATTTGTTTTTTATAATCCGTGCATTTGAATTGCCCGTGCTTAAGTATCGTTTATAAAGGAGGCCAAGTTTTCACTACGATTCTGCTTCAATTATTTTTATGACGATTACTATTCCAAAAGTTACGAAAAAAAATCCGCGGAAAGAAGAGAGTGATGATTGTAAATTAAATAAATTTATTATTAATTTAAAGAGTTTTTAATTTATTAAGAATAATTCAAATGTAAAAATAAAACATAACTTGAGTGGGAACCGAACCCTGACCTACCGCGTGTAAAGCAGGACGCATAACCACGCGACAACGCTGTAACAACTGTCAGTGCACATTTTTAAGGGGTATATAAATGCTTTATTTTTAATGCGTTAACTTTAAAGCCCTTTTTCTCGAAAAGGACAGAATAGTGCGCACTATTACTTTGCCACTAAAGACCATAAGGGTACAGCTACTTCGAAAAAAAATTTCAGCCAAATCCGTGTCCCGGCGGTGGCGACCTCCCCTTGTTAGACGCGACATTTGGTTTCTACACGATGGAGCACAACCTCATTTTACATTGAACGTTCGGAATCATCTTCATGTACAGTTTCCTAACAAATAAATAGGCAGAGGAGCTGTTGCTCCTGCAAAATGGGCACTGGGCACCTCGTTCACCAGATTTAAATATTTGCGATTCCTTTTTATAAGGAAATCTAAATAATTGCATTAAAAAATATTATATCGTCATTTATTTCTTAGAAAACCAGACTGCTAGATTACATTTTTTTATGAAATGCAGTACGCGGTCTCTCAGATTTTATTTTTTTGTGTCTAAACCTTAACAGATATCAGTAAAGACAACAATAACAAAAAAATTACTATTGAATGTCCCTTTCTGAAACTATTTTTTTGAAAGTTATTGGCCTTGACATTAAAAAGTTTTTGACTGATTTATGCCGGGTTATCCGTGTTTCGTACACTAATGGTCCACTGATAATAACCAATATCACCTTAAAAGATGACCTACATCTGTAAGAAGTACAGTACCAAATATTATCAAAATCGATCCAAGCGTTCTGTAGTTATATATAAAATAACTTTTTCTTGAAAGAACTTTGAAGCAGAATACCAGCTAAACGAAACGTAATTGCATATAGGTAAGTTTAGTTAAATCGTCTTATTTTCGAACCAGGAATCTGTGGTTAAGCGATGTCCACGCATTTTAGGTTAAAAAATAAGGGTAAAAAAATTTCATGGTATATACATTTCGATATGCTGACTCACAATAAAAAAGAATTTTTTCAAAATTCGCAAAATTATGGACATGCTTCTAGAAGAGTACACTTCTAGTGCCACTGATACTAAACAAATGAGTAATTTCATTCTGACGTTTTGTAATAATGTGCTGTCACCAGTGGCACTAGAAATGTGCTCTTCTAGAAGCATGTCAGTAATTTTGCGAATTTTGAAAAAAATCTTTTTGATTGTGAATCAGCACATCGAAATGTATATACCATGAAATTTTTTTACCCTTATTTTTTAACACCCTGTATATATATACCGGGTGTCGGGGTATCCCAAGAAATCTGGAACATACGAAATTAACATGTAAAAATAAAAAATTGTGATTACTTCTAAACAATATAATTTAAATAAAAATTTTAATATGCATTATTTCAAAGTTGATACAAAATTATATGGCATCATATTATGCAGTTTTTAATTTTGAACAACTGATTTATTTACAATGTTACTCTACATGTACAGAAGTAATCAAATTGTATCTATACTTACATATTAATTTCCTATCTCCCAAATTTCTAGTGACAACCGGTATATATGATGCTGCAATGTATAATATATTCTTACCAATATTTAAGGAAATAATCCTGTGTACTTGCAAATGTCTGCGCTAAAACGAATAAGCTAAACACAAAAATCACACGCATAGTACTCCCACAAGAGAAAAAATATGCTTCGTAAGTTTTCCAGGTAATTCTTCCAGATTCAATTTTTTCCTCTTTGATTTTCGGTCCACATGTTTTATTTCGATCCACCACTTCAACCATTTTCCCCGTATCGGCAGTTTCGTTATCGTTATTAATTTTATTGAGTTCTGTGTAATTCCGAATATTTGATTTAATATTTTCATACTTTCCTTTAAATGTTATTTCTCCTTTGTTCAAAAATATAATCGTATCTGCTGTTTTTAAGTAGTGTTGTCGATGGGTGATTAAAATACATATTTTATTTTTCAAAAAAACACTAACACAATTTTCAAATATTTCATTTGCTACTTTGGTATCCAGAGAGGAGAATGGGTCATCCAGCAAATATATGTCTGCTTCTTTGTATAGAGCCCTAGCTAGATTAATTCTTATTTTTTGGCCACCACTGAGTGAAGCCCCCCTGTCTCCAACAAGAGTTTCATCCCCATAAGGAAAATTTGCAAAATCTGGTTGCAAAGAACAAATTCTAATGACTTCTTCGTATCGCTGTTCATTCAACTTTTGACCAAAGAGTATATTATCTTTAATACTTGCTGTAAACAACCAAGGCTCCTGACTTGCATAAGAAATATTCCCATCCACATCTACTGTCCCATCCGAAGTGTCCATTTCTTCGAGAATTATATTGAACAAACTAGATTTTCCACTTCCAACAGGTCCAACCAAAGCTACAAAATCTCCTGAATTGACTTCCAGATTTATATTATTAAGAACATTGTCTGCATTATCTTCTTTCCATTTAGCACAAACATTTTTCAGTCTAATTTTTGTTTCATGCGGTTTACTTAAACTATTTGTATGGATATCTTTGTATTCTAATGCTGAACACACTTGTTCTAAGAGAAGAAATTTTTCCACACGTTTAACGCTAATTCTGGCTAGCGCTATTTGCTCTATGGCGAACGAAAAGAAATCTGTCATCGAATGTCGCATTGTATTGAAGCATGCTGTTACTACGAAAACTTTTTGAGCCGTTAAGATGTTTCCGAAAACGACATAAGTTAGTATACTTATAAATATGGCTGTTCTAGTTCGAAATATTGTAAATGCGACATGTAAACCTTTTATGTATAAGAAACGTCGTAATAATATAATTTCAACCCTAGAAATATGATTTTATAAAAACTTATGTGAAATATAAATTAAATTAGAAGAGTATAATCAAAAGAGAACGATTTAGAATGGTATTAAATTGCAGTATCCAATTTCGACGTATATTAATTAAATAATAATAGTCCAAGTACAGTCGAACCTCCATTACTCGAACTTCTATAACTCGAATTTTCTATAAGTCGAAACAAATCGAGTGACAATAGCGTTTACGGAGCAAATTACATGTAATTTTACTTCTATTACTCGAACTTCTATAACTCGAATTTCTCCATAACTCGAATAAAATAATTGGCACGTGCATTCCATAAGTCGAATTTTTAAGAGAAATCCTTGTCTGCAGAGGAAATATTTTGTGTGTGCTTGGTTCTTTTTGTTTTATTTTACTCGGGGAGTCCCTTTTCGCTTGTCACGAATTGTTGGTACGTTTCAATGCCAAAAATTAAAGTGAGAGCGAAAAATCAATCACGCATAAAACAGTTCTGTTGTGATTTTTTTAGAAAAGGTGCAAATATGTATCATATGAGAAAAAAACTGGTTTATAGCAACACGCACTCACACAAAAACACGTCCATATCTCAAGCTGCGTTTTTTTCGTATTGAGTTTTTAATTGTTCGGGAAAGTCCCTATTTGTAAAACGAATACATACACATTTATTCCTTATTAGTTTGCTGAGCATAAACGGGAACGAGGCAATATTTTAACTGAAATTAGCATGTACTCCTAGTACACGATTGGGATTCAATAAAAGCGTGCGTAATTAAACCACTTTAATATCTTTAAACAAAATCGCTCATTTTGATGAACAGTTCTAACTCGAATTCTCCATTAGTCGAACTTTCTTGCAGATAATGGTGTTTCGAATTATGGAGGTTCCACTGTAATTAGCTCTTCTGATACACATTTCCATCATTGACATATATATATATATATATATATATATATATATATATATATATATATATATATAATTTTTTAATTACTTTATACCATCATAAATTAAGTCATCTTTTCATATACCATAAGTTACCTACGAACTACAGATACAATCTTTGTAAATAATTTCTCCCAAGCATAAACCTTGATTACATAAATTCCTTTAATAATTTCATTCATCACTTCCAATCGTTCGTCAGTTGTAGCTGCTCCTTTCTTTTTAAGTGAAGCACAAATTTTACTCAGCCATCCTATAATATTATCTCGGTAAAATCAGTAGAAACAAATACACTATTTTCTAACTTACCTTGAAACGGTATTGTTATCAGTATTACACATACACCTAATAGCGAAAACAGCCCTATTTCTTGGTACATAATAATTGTAGCTATCACAGTTACTAAGGGGCCTATCCACAAGTTATGGCAGAAAAAACAAACGAGATCTAGCGTATTTAAATCCGCAGATAACAAGTTAATTACATGGCCAGCTGTGACTTGCTGAATAGCGGTCTTTTTCAGTCGCAACGCTTTGCGATATATTAGTGAAGCACATGCTACTTTCAGTTTCAGCGATTTCTGGAACGTCGCCAGTAGAGTTGGATAGTAGATAAGACTAGATATCACGGAGCAGCTGATTATAATCAATGAATATACTATAGCGTAAAACTGTGATTCGTTTTTAGTATTCATCGAATAATACAGAACAAGATGTCCAAGAGCTACAGGTTGCATCATTCTAAGAATAAGAAGAACATTACATTATTTAAACGTTTATAAAAATAAGTAGCAATACTTACTTTATACAAATTTCAACAAAAGCAAATCGTACCCCATACCATAAAATACTTGGTCCAAATACTTTTATTAATACTCTGGTTAAACTTGGATTTCGATTCTGTTTCTCTGCTCGAATTTTCTCAAGATCCCAAGCAGATTCTAACAAATTCCCCTTTTTATCTGAATTCTGTGAATCCAACGTTTCAAATAAGTCGGAAATTCCCAAATTTTTTTTATAGCCTTTCTGAAATATCGGTATCATCCACCTAATAATATAACAATCAATATTTGTTTTTACATTTTCTGAGGCGACATTTGGTATAAAATAAAATTTTTACGTATATAAAATAATATTTAACCCCAGAGGAAGATTAGCATTGATGGTGAAAAAATGGTTAAGTTAATGAATTTATATATCTGGTATACAATAAAATGTAGGGATTAATGCTGAAATTGAAAGAAGAGTGAGAGAGAGAGGAGCGCTGTGATGAATCCAGGGGGTGCCGAGGGATGGATCTACTTCCCTGGAAAAAATGAAATACCCTTAAAAAAAAGTTTAAATTAATAGGAAAGCACGTATGACAAGATGTATGGATATTAACGAAGTAAGAGAGTTATGTATGGATAAGAGTACATATATGGTGAGCAATTGAAAATAAGGAAAGAAAGACATACTTCTGTGAAGCGGAGTTCGCGGCATTGTTGGTCAAAACTTAGTTCATCACAGAAACGGCGTAGTGTTTTGTTTAATTTATAATGTTTTTATGAAGTGATTGTGGGGCAATAAAGGGTCTGCTACTCCAGTAATGGGAAAGAAGAAAGTTGATTGATGATGTCATTAACAATTGGCTCGCAGTACAAAAAAATATGTTGAGTCACAGTACAACTATTAACAAATATGTTAGGTCTAGTCGCAAAAAAGTTGAGATCCGCTAGTACTACAGGATAATGTCCTAAAATCCCAACTACGTTAAAAATCTAGAATTTTATGGAGTTCACTTCGAACCTTGTAGGAACCTTTGAAACCACATTTATAATGTTGTGGATGAAAATTTCCTAACGCTCAGGTGAATGAGTTACTTAATGATATACCGAATCTTTCACTGGATGATTATACAGCCAACCCTCGTTATACGGCCGCTCTTTATACGGCATTTCGATATAACGGCTTTTTTAGCTCATCGACCTCCTGTCGAAGAGCTATAGTGTTCGGTACCATGTCTGTAGCATCTTTCGATTTCAAAATTGTTTGCACAGAAATCCCGGACAGACTCCCTGGAGCACGAAGTGACTATTACAACATATGTCCGTATGTATGTCGCTCGTCCGCTCGCTCGTTCGTACGAGATTTTTTGTTCCACTCAGATCTCCTAAACTACCCGACAGATTTTTATGAACTTTTTTCTGCAGATCCGTGTTATGGTCTAGTTGTGCAAGGTTTTATTTTCAAAATTTTCCTTCGTACTTGCCAAAAAAATATTTTCCAATTTTTTTCAGGTTTTATTTTTTTCTGCGTTATTTTCTATTCAATTGTATTCAAAATTTTCTTGTATATGCAGGAAACCGAACAATATTTTTCCACATTTTTTATTTTGAAAAATTATGTAAGACCATTGGAGAAAAAAATATTTTTTAATTAAAAATTTAACAAAAGAAGATCAATGCATTTATAGTCGGCTTAGTATGTTTTGTTTTTGTTAAGAGAAGAAAATGTATTCACACTTGTTTTAAATTTGTTGTTTTATTTGCGACCTAGACACCTAGGATTTTAAAAGTGTATCTAGATAAATAATTTGTGATATATTCGGACTTGGACATACGTCGATGAGCTGCAGGCATGTATGTCTGTATCCATTCCTAGTTTATTCCTGATGATGACATAAAATGTCGAAACATGTTGAATAAATATAAAACAATATATAATAGTAAAACAAAGTAATTTTAATTAAATAATAATATAATTAATTACTACAAAGTTGAAGAAAAAACTATTTCGTACTTGAAGAATGCTAGTGTAGCAATCTAGGAATTCTAGAAAAAAACATATTTTAAACTACATTTAAAGCAGAGGTTTGCATCTCAGAATATATGGTTCAACCAGCGTTGTATTAAAGAGAAAATAATACCATCATATATAAAAATTAAGACATCGGTTAAAACAATAGCAAGTAATAAAACTTTGAAAGCAGTACAAATAATTTGGTTAAAAGAAGAAGTTACATTTTGGCAGAATAGAAGAAATACACTTAGATTATATTTAAAGGTTGTTCATAGTGAATTGACGTTTAAACATCATTAAATTGAATTTGACATTTTGGATGACAAAACACGTGAAACTATTAAGTCATTTATAAAAAAAATTTAATACAGAAAAATAAATTGAGTAAATTAAATAATAATGTTGAAGATATAAATTGTAATATGAACTGTAATTTTGGAAGAATTAATGAAAAATGTTAGGATTCAACAAATCAAAATTCAACTTTTATGAATAATACAACAAATGAATTACCATTAAATCCTGGACATTTCAAATTTGAAGATAGAGTACAAAATTATTCTACCGCAGTTTTTGATGATGAACTTGAATTACTGAATAAAGGTATTAAATACACTCCATATATTCAAAATCCATATTATAAAGAAATAATGCCAGTAACTGAAATAGCCTTAAATAATATTGTAGATTCAGATTTTTTAAGACATAAAATTATTAAAATTCTAAACAGCCGCAAAAATTAAGTAGTAATACCTTTAATAGTAAAACCATTAAAACTTTAAAGAATAAAATTAATATCAATAATTTAGTAGTAACAAAAGCAGACAAAAGTAATTCATAGTAATTATAATTATAATTTTGAAAAAGTCTGAATATGTTGATAAAATAAATAATGTCATTAATGACAATAACATGATTCGCTTAAATAATGATCCAACTGATAATATACAAAAAGATTTAATTAAATTTTGAAAAACTATAGTCTCTTAATGATCATGAAAAATATTTTGTTAAATGTATGAATCCTAGAGCACCAAGGTTGTATGGTTTAATTAAAAATCATAAACCTAACACGCCTATTAGAGCTGTTGTTTCCTTCACCAATTCTCCTACTTGGAAGTTAGCTAAAAAATTTAATGCAATAATTAGAAATGGTACCAAATTTAAATCATTTAATTCAGTTAAAAATTCTTTAGAATTAACAAAATTTCTTAATTCTATTCGTACTAGACAAAATATTATTTTAGTTTCTTTTGATGTGTGTAGTATGTTTTCAAATATACCGCCACAAGAATGCTTATTACTAGTTAAACATCTATTATTTAAATCTAATGTAAATAGTAATTTGTCTTCTGATATATTAACTTTGTTAAATTTTTGTGTCAGTAAAAATTATTTTTAATTCGACAATAAATTTTATAAACAAAATTCAGATTTAGCAATGGGTTGTCCATTAAGCCCATTGTTAGCTGAAATTTTTATGAACCATTTTGAAACCATTATTTGAAGTCAATCTGTATCGTGTAAACATATTATTTTCTGGAAAAGATATGTTGATGATGTTTTAGCGGGTTTCTCTGGAACGGAAAGAATTTAAATCTAATAATTATTTGAATTTAAAAATATTTCGTTATGTTAAATTGGATGGTTATTTGGGCTTTGATTTTAAAATATTTAGAAAATAAACATATACAGACTCCATAATCCCTGCTGAATCATTTTTGTCATAAAACGTCTACCTTTAGATAGAGCTTTGTTGAATCGAGCTTTTGATTTGCCATTAAGTAAAAATAATTTTGATTTTGAAATTAATATTATTAAAAGAATTGCTACAAATAATGGTTATAGTATTAATACTATTAATAATTTCATTCGCAAATTTAAAAAAGAAAGAATTAATAAAATTATTTATCCACATTCATTTTCTAAAACTAATTCTAAATTTTATTCACTAAGTTATTTTGGGCTAATTTCTGATAAAATTGCATTTATATTACGTAAACAAAATTTAAATATATCTTTTAAATCATTAACTAAATTACAATATATTATTTTTAATAATAAAGATAATATTGAACTTTTAAATAAATCTGGAGTGTATTTATTAACCTGTTGTTGTAATGCTATTTATATAGGACAAACGGGGAGAAATTTCAAAATTAGATTAAATGAACATTTGAAGGCAATTAAAAATAATTCAGAAAATTCTACTTTCGGAAATCATGTTTTATTAAATAACCATAATATAGTAAATTGTTCAGATTGCATAAAAATTTACACATTGAAGATAAAGGACAAAAATTAAATTATTTGAAAGCAATTGAAATTTTTAAACATAATTCTCAAAAGTTTACATTGTTAAGTGAACAAATTGATTTAAATTATTCAATTCTTTTTAAACTAGGCTCTTCCCGTGAGCACCATGTGCCCACAGTCGTAATTTCTATAATAAACTATTTTTGAAAATTTTTGTTTCTCCGTTGTAGGTAACTTTTTCCCCTAGTCGCAAACTCTCTAAAATATCTTGATTTTGTCTGTTTATCCATCTTTCCTGTCTTTCTCCATCTAACCATCATTATTACAGTCGAATCTTATAAAGCAAAGAAAAAAAAAACAATATTTACTATTTTCGGGGGTTTCAAAAAAGTTAACCCTCCATACGGAAGCTTTAATAGACGTAGAAGTAGAAATAACGTATTTTAAATATTTTAAGCATAAATTCACAAACACTACTTCTGTGCATGTGTGAGATGTCAAGATGTTATTTTCGTTTATTTTTATGTTGCTAAGGGGTGCTGTCATTACTACTAGTATATATGTATATATATATATATATATATATATATATATATATATATATATATATATATATATATATATATATATGATCTATGGCTGTCACTAACGTTAACTAATTGCAGCTAACTTCATGCGGCAGACAAGGGCTTTTCTATATATAATAGGTGTATTCTTTTTACCTAAGCTGGCTTAATTGCTTGGTTATTTCACAGTGGCTTAGTTATTTGTGTGTTCTTTTTACAAGTCGTAGCTCAGTTTATCTAAGTTTATCAACCTCCCCCTTACCGATGACGTACTACCCGCAACACAGGCTTAGAAGAGCTTTGCGGCATTTGTACGCGGGAAAATTTGATATAAAGAGTAATAGTGAGGTTATTTTCAAGTTATTTTGTTGTTTTTTGTTTAAAAATTGATAATTTCGAATATGCAAACGATGCCACTATTATAATTATGAACGAAAACTTACCAAACGCATTAGTTTTGTAAAAAATACTTTTTATAAATAAATACATAGAATAAATAGTTGATCATTTAATGATACGATGGTATTAATTAACATGCAATATAACCACAGTGCAAAATTGCTGCTCTGCTAATTTATATTTCTTACATACCAATGAACTATCTGAGAAAAATAAAAAATCTTGTTCTTTTTACATACAGTCAAGTGAGCTTAGCCTGGTTTAGCTTAGTTCTTAACACAGTCAGCCAAATTGTAAAAAGAATACACCTATTGTCTAAATAAAATATTAGTTGCCTTTGAAATTTTTAATTGTTTTTTGGTTGTTTGGATAAACAAATTAGATTCATTTTTACTTTCTTATACGTAGTATGAAAGAAGTATAGGAATCATGAAAAATTTCAATTGCGAGATTTTGGTGGAAATACATGTTTTGAGGTCCCCTGAATACGTTTTGACTATTTTCGCAATGACGTCTGTGTGTGTGGATTTGTGTCTGTATGTTCATTATCTTAAAAACGAGCAGACAGAACAATGAAACTTCGTATTTAAAAATTTATTGATTATATGAAGAGCTGATTAGACTTCTAGCATAATCGCACAACCGGAAGAGGAAGTTTACTGAACGCCAAATTCGAACATTACAAATTATTAGAGGATTAAAAGAGATATGGAAAAATATTTACAGAAATACGCATTTGAAATGCCAAATTTATGTCAATTTAAATGAGTATAAGAAAGACGTGTGGTGATCACACCAGATTTTTCACTTAGTTTAGTTATTTCATTTATTTTTATATATTGGTTTCTTCTATATTTCTAATTAAATCGTATTGCTAATCAATATTTTGTTTCTATTCATAACAAGTTAGTTTATAAATATGTTTAATGAAGATTTACGTAAAATAAATAAATTGGAATATATGTACATCAACGAATTCATGTTTATTTAAATAAATGTATTTGAAATTTTGTTGAGGTTCCCATTCCTAGGCTGTGTTCGAATTGCTAATTTAGTATAATTTAGTATTTACCTATATCGCGTGACTGGTTTCGTTATTTTAATCGAGAATTGAATTTTTCTGGTGACTGAATATTCCTACTAGCTTGCGCAGAAATTTTATAAAGGCGCGAAATATAATTTGTAGACAAGTAATTATTTCCCGTACGTAAAAAATAATTAATACAGTATTTTTGGGGTTAGAAATATAAATTTATAGGTGTTAAAAATTGTTTTCTGTAATCTGCAAATAAAATTTGTAGGCAGCAAAAACATATTTATGAGTGCAAAATTTTGACGTAGGGAAGTTCGTTTCTTGTGGGGATGCTTATTTTTTTGATGGGTTAAATATTATTTTACAAACGCAAATTTTTTTTTGTCCCAAACAGCGCATCATATTGTACATTTACTCACCAAAATGTAAGTATTGAACAAATATTTGCGTGTTTCCGTGGATTAGGGGGTCTCTTGTTGTCATTTTTTGTTTCCATTGTAATAAAAATTTAATATCAAATATGATTACTTATCTGATAAAAAAAAATATTAATAAATTTGTAATTATTACAAAATGATTACAAATTTTAAACAAGTTATATGCAATGCCAAAGTTTGAGGTAAAAAAAATTGAGATTAATTGTAAAACTGCGTCACATAATCAAACATATTATTTTGAAAATATTTTTTTCGTTGTGAATTCCGAAGCGTATTTTGTATACATAAGTGGCCGGTCTATGGTTTAATGCATGCATGTATGTATGTTCTTGTAAATACACTGATAAATACCTTATCAATAACCAGAGTTTCATAGTCCGCTGTATTTATTCACTATTGGTCTATTGAGCACACTTGTAAATAATTTTACAGAGACCAATTTATATTTAAATGCAATGGTCAATCTGTATAGAATGAATTCATTTAATACTTACTTCAGTACATAAATATCAGACACTCACATGTGCTCACATGCAAACCAGGTACACTTCAAGATTAGTGTGTATTTCAATAAAATTATACTTAAGTCACTTACCTATAAATGACGTAGATCTCTTATTTAACTACAGTAAGTTTCTTTGTGTTCAACTGAGATAAGATAAACTACAAAACAACCATTTTTTTATATTAATTTACTGTGTCATTTAATTCTATTTAGTTAAACGATTTTAGATTTATTTATCTTTTGTAAAATACACTAGTATATGTTTATATAATATATTGGTATTATGTATTATCACAGTGTTATTTTAGAATAACAATTAGAAAAATAGTTAATGTGTTGAAGTGTGCGTAATTCAATATATGTGCTACAGAACAGTGCTGTGGTTCATCTATTGTTTTGCTCCTATAGTCTCATTGATACAAAAAAAAATTTTCGTATGATACAGCTGTTTAAATTCTTCTGGTATCTTGTTAAATAAGAATTACTACAGACGAATAGATAACTCTTATCTAAAGCGGAATTTTTTCCACTGGTTTATTTTTAGCATAGTAGTTATAAATCATTTTAAGTGTACCAAATGTCAGAAATGAATAAATAGGTATGTATATTTCTATATTTATTAAAAACAATAATCTAAATACATATCTATAGAATACTGCCCAAGAAACTATGTACCATAAAGACAATTATTGCTTTTCTTCAATATTAATTACTATAATTAAATGATAAGTAACCAAATTTAATAACAGAAAAGTAACTTTCATTGAGTAAAGTTTAGTTTATAATACTAACAACATAACGCCGTATCGCTGCGAAGTAACACAGCTCCGCAACGAATATTTTTACTGCAATGTGTGTATCCCACAAATCAGAACAAGACATAGATGTGTGAGATATTACATGTCTAAGGTTTGTATTGCCATATATACTTTATTTCTGCTATGACTGTTCGCATTTGTTTTCGTGCTACTACTGTTTATATGTCATAGTTTGGAAATATTATGAATGCAAGGACTGTAAACGGGAGTTTTCTTATATTATAGCACTGCGTTTACCACGTCGCGACGTTGCTTCTTCGTAGTCTTAGACCGACCTTAATTATACCAGCAGATCACACGTAGCGAGCTCTATGTGCACAAACATGAAATTAATGAACGAAGCGCGTAAAATTAAAAATATAAATCGTCATACGTAACGGGATCAGTCTCATTTTTGTTTTTGTTAAATATGAAATAAATACAAACTTATTTTTACTTAAAACAATTATTTATGTCATTTAAACAATTTTGTACAATTTCAAGACATAATAATACAATTAAAATACGTATATAATATTTACAATATAGTGAGTATTAAATTCTTAAAAACATAATATATCACATTTATGAAATTAATACATAGGTAATACAAAAACTGAAAATCAGTTATTTAAAATTAAAATTCGCAGGAATAAGTTCACTAATTTTTAAAAACAATTTAAATATGTGTAAATAGTCAAGATCTCTTAAACTAATTAAGAATTAAAATATATAAATACTGATAGTTGTTTCTTTTATCAACAATAATCATTAATTTTTCCACTGGGCAAAATCACAATTTTTAAACCAATAATTCTAAAATATTCGTAATTTGGTAACTATATAAACGTTGTCATAACTGCATGTCTCGCTAATTCATCGAAATTTCAAGTAGAAATTCGTAATTTGTTGATCAATTAGGTAGAGTTTAGGGCTAGCTGTCAGGTTTACAAATATTATAGAACATAGCTTTACCCCTGTTAGATATTTCTGCATAGTTTCTTTTTCCAGGAGAACATAATTTGTTGGAGAAATCTGTGTTGCGTTTCCTACAACAAAGGACACACAAAGATATATTTTTTATATCAAATCTGGATTTGGGCGTAACTGTACGTATGGCCCTGTATATACATTATATATATACTTACTCTCTTCCAGGTAATTCCATTTCGTCTACTGCTACACTTTTCACATATAAATGATCATTACACCATAGTAAACATAACGATTGGGGTTCTAAAACGTTCATATCATACTCCCAATTTAATTCAACCTAGAAAAAAAAAAACATTTCAACATTTATTATTTCTAAATAGATATATGTATTTTATAAACATTATCTATTGTAAACTTAAATAGTAACACAATCGAACCTCGATATAACGGACCAATGCGGGCGAGGGAGTGTCCGATATAGCCGAATGTCCGTTATATAAAAATTAATTTTCTGAATAAGCTATTTATTAACTATCAAATAGAAATATATTATAAACGAAAGTTTACATTCTAATTACACTCTAAAATTGTGTCGTCAATGTTTATTTTTCAACTTCCTGGTTTCGGTGATTTAAAAAATGTATTTGTTTGAATTAGTTGTAAATTGTATGAGTGAACCCCCTAAAGCACAACACTGAATGTATTGACGTAAATGTGCACGTGTATGTACTCTAACGGTCGTTCTATTTGTACCTTTCTAATTTTGCCACCCAAGTCTGCTGGATGCGACATTACAACCATATGCGTAGTGCCATGCTCTAGTTTTATATCTTCCGTGGGCGTCAGATCCATGTGTATGACACCGTGGTCACTGTGTACCGAAATCTTTATGAAACCCTGTACCCAATTTTCAGCGGTATGTGGTCGGGCCAATTGCAAACTTATTCGGTACAGGCGATCTATTAAAAATATAAATTCGGTTACAAAAAGTAAACAGGTTTGCTTCCCTTCAACTTTGCTAATGCACATATAATAATAGATCAACTGGTTAGTATAGTCAACAGGTAATAGGAACACCCGGGTGCGAATCCCGGTAGATAGTAATAATGTTTTACTTAAATAATAAAACCAATAAAATTTAAAAAGTAGAAACTTACGACAATATGGAAATTCTTTGCCAGTAGTAGTAAAATATTTCATTCCTGGCATGTGCGTCAGACCAAAATGAGAAGTGATTTCATTTTCAAACCCAAGACTGGGACTTAGATCCGCATGGTACCCCATCAGGGCACAATTTCCTGATCCAGGTTTACATGCGAAACATTTTCCAGACATAAAATTCTGGAAACTGGAACACTGATGTGCTAAAAAACGAACAATATTATTGTAAATCTATTACTGGAATAATTTTATAAATAACATGTAATATTTACCTATATAGGGGCACTGGCTATTAATGCTGTCAATAAACAATTTTATTGCTCTTACATGATTGCAAGCAACTAGGACTCTAGAAGCTTCTTCGAGCCCGTCCCTATAGCATGTCAAATATTAATGTCTAACCAAATCTTATCTATCTATCGAAGGGCAATCGACTCTTCTTTCAATTGTCCAATGGAATACAATCACAATATTCTAAACGTCAACACATTAATGCTTTGAAATTATAGGCACTTTCTAATACACTTTCTTTTAAAATATTACGAGTTTATCTTGAAGGTCTCGTTTGTAAGTTAAAAACAAATTACTAGTAAGAAGTGAGTGAGAGAGATTAAATACTTTAAGCACGATTGCACTTGTGTATAAAGTAATTATTAATTCTATGGCAATTTTCTTCTATTACAAATAGAAGAAACGTTAAATAGTCATTTCAATGGTTTTTTTTTACCTAATTAGTGTGAGGGGTACGAGGGGGCTTTGAGTAATATCACATCCGGGTTGGTCTTTGCCATTATTTGGATAAAAATCTAAATGTCCACAAGGTTGAGACATACCATATCCTGCAAAAATAAATGACATACATACATAACTGACATTCGCAAATTTTGTTATTATGTGATATATTCTTTCTGTATAACAAAACAACCAAGATGTTTAGAAAGTTTACATTTTTTTATTTAAATTTAAACGAATTAAAAAACAATGCTAACTTATTTTCGAAAAAAAATTTACATAATAAAAATAAATACATACCTAGAAGAAATATACTTTTCCCATCTGTATGAATTACATCAACTAATTCAGCATCCGTTGGATCTAAGCGTGTATATGCAGGCATACTCTGCAGAGAAAATAAATATTATCTATTACTCATACCGATACACATTTTGTTGTTTATAATTATTTACAGATATAATAAACCGACATTCGCCGTTCTCTTGATAGTTTTATTTTCGAATATAGTGAAATTTCGCCCGTAGCACCGAAATGAAAACATCTCTCACAAATATCATGAGTAGTAGGTAATTTGAAAAGAAAATAGTGAAAATAAACGACCGACCCACAAAAATGTAGCTGGTGGATTTATCAAAGAGATCATCTAAATCTCGTATAGAAATTTACTTTTACACTCACAGTGGCGTAGCAATAGGAATGTTTCTGAAATGAAAGGGGTCACGACAACCACAAGAAACTGTTTTCAAGATACAATACATGATTTTATATGATGAATTATGGTGGTACCTGAAAATATGGTTCAGCAGGATCCAGTCCTGTTATCCTACCCAGCCCAGGTACCAGAGCTCCTGCATATCCAGCTGTATGTGCTCCGAGGGAATGCCCAATCAGGTGTACTATTTTAGAGTCTAAGCCGTAGTTTTTCTATAAAGACAATAAAGATATTATACAGAGTTACTGCCAAAGAGTGTAATATATGCTTACTATAAGGTAGTTTATGAAGTATGCTAGTTCCAAGCCCACAAGTCTGGTGTTAGCTGTAGCCTGCGTATACAGAGGAAGACTTCCTCCTGCCCAATCCACTACGACAACGTTCATGTCACCTGCTTTAATCAACTCATCCTTCATGTCCATTACCTTCAACCAAAGAACATATATTACGTATCCTCAAAAGTTTTCATGCACTAGAGTGTGCACATTTGTAATGACTATTTAAAAATAAGTACTTATATACAATCTGCAAACTCGGCATAACTAATGAATTACTAAACATTGTTATATGTTTTATAAGAATCTTGAATTATCTTTAAAAGTATCATACACATTTAGGTCAATCAATTATATAAATGTACAATCATATTAAAGTTATCTTTCGTACATACAAATTTCTATTCGATAATATTCAGGTAAGTGAGGACAAACAAAAATATTACGCAATTTTAAATGTACAAAAGTAACAATTATTTTCAAGTGTCATACTACTTTTCATACATATGTATTCCACCGGCATAGCATTGAAGACAATTAACTATGTCGTCCGAGATAAATGTTAAACCACTCAAAGTGAACATGTTATTTACAGTTAGAAACTACACCTGATGCAACTGAAATACAGGTTGCCCAATAATGACGATGTTATTAATGGTGTTCCGTAGATATCTCTGCAAATTAAAACAGTTTCTTACCCAGTTGGATAGCGGAGTATCAATGAATCCATGGATAATAAACTTGGTTGGTTTCTTTGGATCAAAGTTGGAATTATCGATGGTTTCTTTATCTTGTACGCGGATTACTTCGCCCTAAACACACAGAAAGAAAGTATAAGTTATGCATATAGTTCACGGTAAACCAAGTAATTAACTGTTGAGAGTAAAAATAATTACCTCCATTGGATTTGCTCGTGTATAAAGTATGAATCTGGTATTAATAACAGATCGAGGCAGGGGGAAAACATTGAATGGTCTGTTTATGAGATGATACCAACTTCTTGTTATATTCAAACAGCCTAACTCGTCGTAACATCTTGTATCATTCTCAACTGGAGAGAAAATAGTGTCATTAAAATAAACTACAGTTCAAATAGAAAAATAATGTGCTGTCATTTACTATAATGTTACGTGATTTACACGGAAATGCGGAAGTAAAAGATGCTATTCTCTTACGGAAATATACGGCCTCAGCGAGAGTCTTATATAACTACATACACACATATGTACAAATTAATTAAATTAAATTTCATTTGTTATTAACGACGAAATGCGCATATAGCAAAACCATTGCGTGTATAAGTACACAATGTTGCATGCAAAAAAATTAATATACTTTTCATTTCCTTTAGTTTAGTTTAGACGCATCTCGAGGTCAAACTAAACTAGTCTGTCAGTGTTTCTCAAACGTGTGTATTAAGAAACACTAGTATTGGGCTAATAGGGTTTTATTTTCTCAATTCTGTGCTAAAATTTACTCTGCATCAGCAATAATAAGTAGCCGCCATGATTCAATAATAATGTTCTGCTAATACCTCTAAATATCATAAGTATTTGGTGTTATTTTCGAATACGCTGGTCTGTATGAAACGACTAAAATTTGCGTAATTGTCCAAGTTTATGGTCATTGTCATAGCTGGAGAATATCCGGCAAGTATGATTTAATGATAGTGATTAATATTTATTCAAAGCGCAGTTAAAATTATATCTTCAACAAATGAATCACATGGTTTTTTTGCCGATATTTTTAATCTAAATATACATTTATCTTAATAAAAATACTATATCTGCTATATTAGCACAGGATATTTTGCGAATTTTTAAATAAGGAAACAAATCTAATATGGTTTAATTTTACATTGTATCCTTATACGCATACATAGATTAGATAATAATTGCTTTATTAATATAGTTTATAGTGTTTCGATTAATTGCTTCATTACATATTTAAGAACCGAAGTTAATAATATAAAATGCTGCTAGAAGAAACTTCTCGAACGGTTTTCCTGTAGGAATGTGATGGATGCAATGCTCTAGTTTTCATTGAAAGTAGCCATGTGCATTCGTGCAACCACGCTATGTGCATCTTAGTGTGATCCGTATGTGAATTGCAGTAACGGTATTTGCGAATGTATAATGTATGTACATGTATATACGTGATGCCAAGATATATTTGCACGTGTATATATATTATGGTGACGATGATGTACATATGTACATATATTGTTGCGATGATAATGATGATATGAATGACTTACATGGTAGCCACGGTATGTTCACCTCAATGTGATCCGAGCGTGCCCAGCTAAATGGGTCGAGGATACCTGCGTAACTGGTATGGAAACCCGAGAATAAGGCTTGCAAAAGTATTAACCAGACACAACTACTGTAACACTTGCTCATTCTCGAAACATTGATTCAAGTTTGCGAAACTACCTGGAAGGAAACACTGTATGAATAAACTTATAAACAATTACATCGTAACGTAAAACTTAAACGCAACATGCATACTATCAAAATAAGAATCACTATCAATCCTATGCATTATTCATTACACAATTTATAAGCTATACCGAATAAATAAAAATATCATATTTCTAAACACATTCTGCAATGAAAGAACTATTTTTCGATGTCACTTGCGAAATTCTGAAAACCATTCATTTACAATTTGACATACCCAATTCAGCGGTCAATTAAAATTCAATCAAAATAATATCGCCGAACAATTGCAAAGGTATTTTTTGCTACGAAAAAACATATTTTAGAAATATGTAACAAAAAAATGTCCGTTAACGAGTATGTTGTTGAAGGTTATTATTATTATATTTAATTCCATTTCGCAAGTATATGATCGTCCTTCAGAATTCGTTACAGAAATATGTTCCTGTTGTCAATTATGAATGAACAATGAACAGAACGTATATGAAAATACCTCTATATATAAAATGAGTGACTAGTTTCGTAGTTATCTATGATACGCATAGTTAAATGATTGTTTCTAAAGTTACAGATTTCTCCACCATTTTAACCCAGGTCTAATCAAGACCTCCGTGCTTTTGAGTATGCATTGATGAAGCATGACTCTTCTCATATTTTCTAATGCAAGTCGAGTCTATAACTATTAATATAACGA
Organism: Carabus problematicus; assembly: GCA_963422195.1. NCBI lineage: Eukaryota > Metazoa > Arthropoda > Insecta > Coleoptera > Carabidae > Carabus > Carabus problematicus. Next base: position 8,338,527 of record OY728586.1, read on the forward strand.
TAAATAGTGAAAGCAAATCAAAATACTTAATATTATAGTTCATAGTGACAACAATAAATTATTTATGTCGAGATATTTAAATAGCCTTTTAATTCTGTATGTTGTGGTAAACTCCAGTGCCGGATTTGGAATCGAAAAGCTGATGAGTAAAGATGTACAGAACTCCAATTGTAATGTTTATTGTAAGTCAATAACATAAAAATTTAAACATGACGTTTATTTAAAAAGTAAGGCGTAATTAACGCTAAATCAGGGCCTGTACACATACATCAAGTTGCAATTCGCAAACTTCTTTTAGTTGGTACGTTCATAATTCAAGTAACATATTACGTAATATAATTGTATTTTTATTTATTTAATTAATTGATGTCTCGTAGAGCATAACAAACAAACAATACTCATTAACGAATTAATGTTATTCAGATCAAATATTAGCGCGTTAACGTATTATTCTTCATAATTAGAATATTAATGCTATCGGCATATAGAAAGAAGTTTTGTGCGCATACATTAAGTGATGCGAACAAAGCAATTAAAATGATTTAATTGTAAGATCACATTTATATGTACGATTATCATGTGCATATTAAATAAAACAATAACAATAGTCATAATAATATAATAACGGAGACTGAAATGCGGAAAACTTCAAGCTTTCACTTACCAAGTGACAGGAATCTGAGTTAATATATGTGTGTGAGTATGTACATATGTATATACTAACAACAATCCTCAGTACATACACAGCACGGACGTACAGAATTCTTGAACAATTCTAGCAAGCGTTTCCGCAAATCACATGCTTACAAGAATATTCAAACAGACAACGAAACAATGGAATATTTTGTGAATTAATAACAACGATATTAATTGGTCGCTGACATTTCCGAAAATGGAATAGAATTCGATACAAACACATGTAGCAATTGTTGTGTTTTAGTTCGGAAAAATATGCTTGCATAAATTTATTAAATATACACATTTAAATATGTATAGAACTTTAGTATTATCAATGTTTTACATATTTTTACGCAACAAAATAATGTTTAAGTGTGTTTATGAGTTGTATATGATGTTATTATTAAAATTACACATTCGTTTTAAAAATAAGTGAAATTAAATATTTTTAAATAAGTTATGACCACTTTAGAATTGAAATAAAGTATCTCATATTTAAAATGAACGTAAAGTTGATTGAAAAATTATTAATTCAGTATATTTAACGTACTATTTGTAATTTTTAATAGTTAGTGCCCTATTATTTTTTACTGCAAAAGTGTTTAAAATTTTATTCCAATTATAACACCGAATTGCAGCAAAGTATTAAGTTGGAATTTGCACGTATTGATAAATTAACTTTCGATATTTAACTGATGCATCGTATTTTAATATTGTTCTCACCTGGTTTAAAACCCACTAACCTGTAATATAAACACGTTCAATAAACGAAACACGTACACATACACGCACTCGCGAATCTACTCTAGCTGTGAGCGAATAAAGAAAAGTACTGTGCTACTGAATACACTGCTAAACATCAGACCAGGTACCCGCAACACACTGTATATGTGTATGCACACGCAACACAACCGTTGCTGTGAACTGTCAGAATGCACACTGCCAGATCTTTCTCTCTCTACCTTCTGCGCGCCATGTTACACAAGCGAAAACATTAGTTATGCAAGAAAGAAATTCAAAGTGAAAACTTTCACTACAAACGCAAATCAACACACACTGTAGTCAACATCCAATCAGAAGCGCGCATCTCGCCAACAAATAAAACGTGACATTGATTCGTCGTTTTAAAACAATACACTGATCTGTTGTTTTATTTGAACGAATACGAATGGATGTACTTGACAATATGAAACATGTATTGTGCACTTAAAACAATGTTGTTTTTTATTGCTGAGGAATTTCATATTAAATAGTTATGTTTTGACAATATTTTTAGCACTTCTGCAATTCTCAAAAATTAGGTGAAGCCGTGTCTTGCATAGACATATTTTAATAAAACCATGAATGGAAAAACAAATCAAAAGTTATAGAAATCTTGTATTTTACTTACCTCATTTGGAATTTAACATAAAATTTGCCATTTGCGTAAATTTATAAATCATATCCTTATATAACTCATGGTCAACATTGTATATTATGTATGTATGAATTGTTTTAATACCATACTTCTCATTCTATTAGTTAAATATATATATATATATATATATATATATATATATATATATATATATATATATATATATATATATACATATATATACATATATATATATATATATATATATATATATATATATATATATACCGGGTGTTAATTAAAAAACTGGCCATAGGCGTTTAACATGTGAAATCAGTTTTTCCTCCTGCATTAGTTACCAAATTACTTTAGAGAAAAATACTTTGAATAAAAATTTTAGAGAATTAAATTCTGCATCTAAGTGAGCAATCAGATTTAATTTTTGACATTTCCTAACTGAGAAAATCAAGTTTAAAATTTCATGAAAACACATAATATATAGGAATAGCCATGGCATTTAAACAAAATTAAAAACAATTGTATGACATTGTAACTGTCAAAAAAATTTGTGTTTCGTAATTTTCGTTCAATAACAGATATTTCTAAAAGTATGGAACAGTTTTCACATGAAGAAAAGCTTCAAGTAATAAAATGGTTCTATTCTGGACAAATTTATCTAAATATTCGTGATTTAATAATTTTTTTGACAGTTACAATGTCATACAATTGTTTTTAATTTTGTTTAAATTCCATGGCTATTCCTATATATTATGTGTTTTCATGAAATTTTAAACTTGATTTTCTCAGTTAGGAAATGTCAAAAATTAAATCTGATTGCTCACTTAGATGCAGAATTTAATTCTCTAAAATTTTTATTCAAAGTATTTTTCTCTAAAGTAATTTGGTAACTAATGCAGGAGGAAAAACTGATTTCACATGTTAAACGCCTATGGCCAGTTTTTTAATTAACACCCGGTATATATATATATATATATATATATATATATATATATATATATATATATATTTATAATATATATTATATATATATAATAAAGGTAACAAATAACATATATTTGTGTTATACATACATCATTTATAAATATTAATTAAACTCTGCTACAATGATAACCAATTTTTTTTATGCAGTTGCTCGTACTTGGCAATATTTATAATAATCGAGCTAGCAATTTCCTTTGCATTACGATTCTGGCCGTAATAATCGACAAATTCACCTTCCGGATTGACTAAGTACATAATAATAGTATGATCCACCTGTAATTAATTAATACTGTAAAATATCACATATTTGGGAAACATATACTAACTTAAGATAGTATTAATTAGAAATTAACCTCACTGCATATTTCACAGATTTCATACGGTATATGATTAAAAATATTTCCACAAATGAGTAATAAATAATTATCCTTACAATATAATCCTGATCTTTATCCTTCGGTCCAGTACTGAAATACACTCGGTACGCTTTGCAAGCCGCCCGTACTTGATCTTCTGTGCCGGTCAATCCCAATAGACGAGAACTGAATTCTTTGACATAACGACCAACGACTTCGGGTGTATCACGCAGTGGGTCAACACTTATAAACAGTGGCTGTATCTCAGGAATATGCTGTGATTTGTCTGTTAATAAACATTAAATAACAAGATAGTAGTTGTCTGATATTCAAGCACTTGTCACTATTACCTAAATCATCAATGACAATAGCCATTTTCTCTAATTCATCTGGACAAATGTCAGGACAATGGGTAAAGCCAAAATATATCAACAACCATTTCCCGTGGAACTCTTCACTTGTTCGCAACTTGTTTGTTGAATCGACAAGCTCAAATTTGCCACCGATAGCTGCTTTTCCAAGCATTCGTTTTCGTTCTACCAATTGTGCTACAAGAAAAATGTTTAGAATGTACAGCGAGAAAAGTACATTTCTGTTACCATTTTGTTTTTCCTTCTTCAAATACAACATGAAAGCGAGCAACCCACCACCAATAGCAGCTGTGACAGCAAAACTTTTCCATGTAACAGGACCCTTGCCCTTAACAGGGTCGTCACGTCTTTGCGATATACTTGGTTTAACAGGTTGTTTCGAACACAAGCATCGTCGAATACCATTCTAAAAAGCAGTACAGTTAATCATAAACATTAATCATAGTTATGTTGTTACCTGCTCTAAATGAAACAATCGGTTTAGTGATGTAAACCTAGAAAAAAATGTTGATGCCATTGTTTGAGGTTATGACGGTTAATGAGTACAAGCCAGCTGACATGGCGGCCACAGGCGATTTACTGTACAACACTGTACAAGGATCCGAATTCCCAAGGCGCATAACACGTGGCATGTAGAATACCGATTTTTTGCCGAATTTTTCTAAAATGCATTAAATAGCGATAGAACAAGCAAAATTCATGGCGAACAGTGTTGAGTGATTACGTTAACAACAATAAAAGCCAGAGCAGATGGATAGGGCGTTAATTTTTTTTTAATAAACGAAACAACAAATAACCTGTAAAAAAATATAATGTTATAACAAGCTCAGACTCGGAGTTAATAGTATTCCTGAAAAAAAGAAGTCTCCTTCATGCATTCATGTGTTTTTATAAACTTTTATTTAGTTTCACTTGTGAGTCTGTCTCTCACGACCTTCTCGATTAAAAGTGTAATATTCCGGCCCGCGACTAGGCCCAGTTTCAGCGTGCCGCCGCTGGCGCTAATAACAGTAGGAAAACATTTGAACAAAATACGATTTTGACAGTTGTTAATCAACAAACTACAGAATTCAGTTGTGATTCTGTTTAATACACGAATATTTTGTGTAAAATTGATATATAAATTGTGCATTTGGTGCAATTACATATTAATTATTTGTGTAATATTTGCGGTGTTATTATTCATAGGTATTATTATTCATTTTAGTAGAAATTATTAGTTGTTTTAGAGGAACATTTTCAACTGCAGCGTATACAGTTTGATGTGATATAATTAATAACGAATAATTGTAATTTATATACCAAGCTGCAATCGACAAGGTACAAATTAGTGCTGTCAAGAACCGATATTTTTTGGATTCGGGTACTCGGTTCTTAAAGTATTCGGGTATCCGAATAACCGAGATTCGAATACTTTCGGAACCGATTCTTAGAATCGGTTCCAAGAATCGAATACTCGGTTCTTGGAATCGATTCCAAGAACCGAGTATTCGAATCCAGGAATCGAATACTCGATTCTTGGAATCGGTTCCACGAATCGAATATTCAGTTATTGGAACCGATTCTTAGATTCGTTTCGAAGAATGGAATCGATTTTTGGATTTGATTTCAAGAATGAAATACTCGTATGTTATGCATGTAACATATATTAATTGTGTACTCACTACATTGTTGACTATTTTTGATGTTAAAATAGCGTACCTTTTCTTCTATTAAAGACAAAAGACATATTCATTACATTCATTTTAGCATGTGTCAAGAAATATAGCAGAATACAGCGTTGAAATTACACGTATATGTAAAATAAAGTAAAAACCGAAACAGAATTAACATTTCAATAAAACAATAAGTGACGTCAGACTCTGTGCATATTGTAGAATGCCTTAACAACTTATTAATTGATTTTAAAGTTGATATAAAATTTTAATGAAAATGACAAATGTACGCCACTGACACTTGAAAGCAATACAAGAAAGTAATGATAATTACTTAACACTTATTTCTTACTCAAAATTGTATCATAGTGTAATGATTTATTCCACACAATATGACAACAAATAAAAAAAAAACAGAATTAAAATGTATACAAATACAAACCTGCAAACTTAAATTTCAGCTAATATTCTCTTATTGTATTACATACAACAAACATGACGAAATACAAAACAAAAATAGTATTGTGCGTAACTAAAACTGTCATTGGGAAATGATTTAGTGCATACGAAATACAATCAGAACTTAAACAACATTCTGTATTATAAATGGGATGTCTAGTACCATCTAGATCATGTATAGTAGTTCTTCAAAATTGTTTATATAAATATATATTTTTATTGTTTTACATACAGCATATAGGACGCAAAGCTAGAATTAGAAGTTTTGTTTGTAAAAAATACAGAAACAAAACTAGTATTGTGTTTAATTAAAACTGTAGCATTATGAAATTATTTAGTACATATTTGAGATATTAGAAACAAAGGAATATTTTGTATAAGTAGGGTGTCCCGTAGCTTGTGCAGCATCAATACAATTTTAGTACTATTTTTAACATTTTCTTATTCAAAACGAGTAAACGGAGCGATATATGAAGATATTCGATTCTCGAAATCGATTCCAAGAACCGATTCTTTGCCTTTCTTTTGCAAGAAAATCTAAGCTATTTTAATATCGAGGCAGTCAACAATGTGGAACATACGCAATTAATACATGTTACATACATAACATACGAGTATTTCGTTCTTGAAATCGAATTCAAGAATCGGTTCCAAAAACCGAGTATTCGATTCTTCGAAACGAATCCAAGAACCGAGTATTCGATTCCTGAACCGATTCCAAGAACCGAGTATTCGATTCTTGGAACCGATTCCAAGAACCGAGTATTCGATTCTTGGAATCGAATCCAAAATTTGGAACCGAGATTCGGGTATCCGAAAAGTTCAGTATTCGGGTATTCGAATACTTTTGGAACCGATTCCAAAAGTATTCGGACTCGGTTCCCAGCACTAGTACAAATGTACTTCAAGAATTCCCATCAGGCATGAATATGACATATAAATGGCTGGAGAGTATAAATTTACGCACTGGTACTAGCAGATTATTAAATGTTAGTTTTTCTCCAATGTTAAATCACGGATCAGATAATAAAAGATATATTTTTATCTTTTGCAGTAAATGTATACCTCTGTTATATATTTTATTTTATGATGAAATTTTATGAATTAAAATTTCTTTAAAAATTATTGATAATATTAATATGTCTATATATTTTACAATTAATTTTGCATTTATAATTAATAATTCTTCGCAACAACCTTTTACAATATTAGCTGACATTGTTTGACAGTGACAAGTAGCTACTGTACCTAGGGCCAATACTTCAACATTTGGCCGAACTGTCAGCACAAAAAATCTATTGTTCTATCGCGAATGTCGCAGGCCGGTATGAATCTAGAAGGTCGTGAGTGATTTATTATAATTATAACTGTGTCTATGTAAGTATATAACATTAGTATTAATTTGTGCAATTCCCTATCACATTGCAAAGAATGTGTGAAGTTCTGCGGTGTAATAAGTTTGCTTTGCTATGAACATTAACAAAGCACAGGGCCAGTCCATTAAATATTCCGATCTTCGTGGCGTTAAAAATGGTAGTTACGAACAAACGAAAATAAACTTATCGACCAATTTAAGAACATTTCATCATTTTCACATTTATTGAAAGTGTATCTATTTGACGAATATCAAAACAGTAAATCAACTTCAATTTTAATCCGATTACATACTTACTACAGACTAAAAAGAATAAAATAAAATCAATAAAAAAATAATTTTTAAAAACAAGCTTTTATTAAACTGCACTAAAAAGAAAAAAACAATAAATAAAAGTGTGGGGCGTAAAAGTTCGAATGTCCAATTTAAATGAACATTTAAGCCCCACGCTTTTATTTATTGATTTTTTTAGTGCAATTTAATAAGAGCTTGTTTTTAAAATTTTTTTTATTGATTTTTTTAGTATATAGGACGCTTGGCAATGCCTGGGAATCGACAATGTATAACAAATGTACATATTAAAATAAAATACAATTCTATGTACACGTTTTATAGGGTATTTCATCGATACTGATTATATTTTCGATTTTATAATAAATTCATTTTAGTTTAATATTTTTGCATTTTCAAATAACCTCAAAATAAAAATGGCCTCTCTGGCAGACTTTCTGATTGGCCAGCAAGGTAGTTTAAACGTCCTTGTTGGCCAGCCGCGTAGAACCCTATTAGATTTGCGAGTAAGAACAACAACCGAAGCGTCTCTTACGTTGCAATTCTCATTTGTTACAATTCTCATTTGTTACAATTTCTCATTTGTTGCAATTCTCATTTCTTACAATGCATCCCCACTCCAATTACGCTTGTATCAGTTGTTGCAATTCTCATTTCTTACAATTCTCATTTGTTGCAATTCTCATTTGATACAAATCTCATTTGTTGCAAGGCACCGCCCACTTTTCTCGATGTCAAGCGAATCTAAAGTCGCCCAGTTATTATACATATAACTATGACCAGGTAATAATTTTCTATATTTTGTTATTGAAAACTCGCGGTTAACGAATAGTTTTATAATTAATAAAGTAAAATGTTGTTGTATATATTACATCATATGTAATTGTATTGGTGTATATACCGGGTGATCATTTAAAATCATAATTAAAGCGGGCTATGAATGTTAAATTAGATTGGCAACATTGACAGTTGATAGTATTATTTGAATTGTCAAAGTGACACTTCAAAATGTTTAATTTAGAATATAAAGTTTTTCTCACAGAGAGTTATTTTAAGAATTCTGAACGGCAAGAAAATGGTGAATGGAAGTATTCCATACACTACTGTGTAAATGAATTTCAAAATTATCAGGTTTTGAATTTGAAGTGTCACTTTGACAATTCAAATAATACGTACTATCAACTGTCGATGTTGCCAATCTAATTTAACATTCATAGCCTGCTTTAATTATGATTTTAAATGATCACCCGGTATTTTGTACCAAAATACACTAAGAAATTATTGCCTAGTTATAGTTATATAATAACTGGGCGACTGTAGACTCGCCTGACATTGAGAAAAGTGGGCGGTGCCTTGCAACAAATGAGAATTGTAACAAATGAAAATTGCAACAAATGAGAATTATAAGAAATGAGAATTGCAACAACTGATACAAGCGTATTTGGAGTGGGGATGCATTGTAAGAAATGAGAATTGCAACAAATGAGAAATTGTAACAAATGAGAATTGTAACAAATGAGAATTGCAACGTAAGAGACGCACTCAGAACAACATGGAGGTGAAGAAAAGATCTAACAACTTCAGTTTGGAGCAACAGTGTACTAAATAAACTGTCAAATACGTGATCGGATTATCAATCTGATGCATTCAATAATTAGTAGATAGAACAGCACCAAAATGAATACCCATTTTGACTAGACTGATTTCACATGTAGTCCTATCGTGATGACTTCACCTCGAAAATTGATGAGATTTCCATCCTGATCGACTATTTTAAGTGTTATTTGTTGGAATACTTCTAACACTGATCGGAAGATAGATAACATTCGCTGGTGCTTCAACAATAGAAAATTCATGTATTGTATGACTCGGGCTTCCATTATGATATGCTCCCGTTGTAATGCTGCAATCTACACGCACTGTGTTTACACTGCGAATTTTCACGGGTAAATCAGATTCGTGACGAATATTAGGCTGTAGTGTGCGTTTTGTGAAACCTAATATTGACCCGATGGAATCATCAGGTTCAAAGTTTATTGCTCGATTGCATTTAATTTCACTCTTTAGTGTATTGTTATTCGCTTTCAATGATATTGAAACTTGTTTAGTTTAAAATTGCTAATTCAGATATAATTCAATATCTTCAATCCCATACGATCCGACAGGAATTTCAATAGCGTCATCCTCTACGTAGAATTTATTATTATACTTATCAATGTTTGGTACAGAGTTGAACGTTTGAAAGTCAACAAGACCCAGTGCATACTGCGATTCATAATTTAAATCAATTGGCGGGAAAAAATCTGCCGTTAGTATGGACTGATTACCAGACAATGATATCAGTAGGGATGACTGAGACTGACTAACTGATACTAATTGTTATTTATGAAGAAAATTTAAGCATAAACGTCCGCAAATTACTGTATCAAAATTTTGAAACCTTTTATGATGGTATTCAATGGTTATTTTAGGATCTAAATTACTAAGATACTGTATAACCTCAGTAGAGGGACGTAAATTACCAAAACTGTCAAAATATTCAACGTTATTCTTTAATTTCCTATAAGCAACCCAGTGCGTACCTTCACCATCTTTATCATCAAGGTTTATAATACTGCATTCGTTTAAACGTACGCGAGATGGTAAATTATATCTCATAAAAACACCGTGAAAATATAACACCTCACGCGAATATCTTCGCAGTTCAATGTCAGTTAAAGCACGCCTGGGTAGATTTATAAAAAATTATGTGGTTTTAAATATAAACCAAAACCTTTACGGTATGGTTTCATATAAAGTCCGGATCCTTTCTTTCCAAGAGCAATGGCTTCAATTGTTTTATTATGTCGCACATTTTCTTCTAATTCTTTACGCGCATTCTGAGCGTCTTTAACTGCGCGTACAACACTAGCAGTGCCACCTGCTAAACTGCCGATGGCTCCCAATCCAGCAAAAATTGGTATTAATGGTAAAATACCACCACGCTTTGGTACCGGTATCACTCGAGGTTTTTTAAATCGCCGTTTTCCACCTCTTGATTTCACAACTTTACGTGCAGCACCCAATGAAATGTTGACTGCTTTTTTCACACTATCATCATCATCATCATTTAATGTTTTCGTTTCTCGTAACATTGTTTTAGCTTGGTTTACAGCCAGTTTCACAGGGAGTTTTCGTTTTAAGCCCATTCCTAATTTAACCTTAGTTTTCATCGCATTCTTCACCAGGCAGACAGCGGATTTTTCTCCTAAGCCAGCATCTTTTGAATGAAGCCTTTCCCGCGCTTTTTCAATTAATGTTTTGTCAGCATTATGTCGTTCATGCAAATCACATAGTTTTGAATATGCGATATCATGATCTTTGCAAGCAGCATCTAGTTGATTGATTCCAGGATCACCGCGTGCGATACGTTTATTCAGCTTTGTTCCCGGCCCGCAGTACTGATAGCCAGGAATGTGCATCTCAAATGGCAACTTATTAATAACTGTATTTAAAAGTCCTCGCCCGTGACGAGGACGACGATGACGTGTGCACTCTTTCATATTCGTACACATAATGAGGTGATGGTGCATAAGATCACCAATTAATACATAAATACTGATGTAACACTCATCTCTCGTCAGTAAGAGTATAGATGGAATACATTAAACATCAGTTGTCATTACCAGTTCAGGATAATAAGAGTCAAACGAATTATCGACGACATGGGGAACTTCTACCGAATACTGTACTTTGTATTATTTGCGGTCCGTCTAATTGTGGAAAAACGAACGTAATGCTTGCACTTATACTACATCCGAACGGGTTACGTTTTGAAAATCTATATTTGTTTGCAAAATCGCTGAATCAACCTAAATATCAGTATTTAGCTAATGTATTCGCTCATGTATCGGACATAATAAATTTTTATCAGTATACAGATAATGCAGAAATTGTTCATCCTAATAACGCTAAACCGAATTCGCTGTTTGTATTTGATGATGTTGCATGCGAAAAACAGGAAAATATTCGGGCATACTTCAGCATGGGAAGGCCTTCGAAAATTGATTGTTTCTATTTATGCCAAACTTACACAAGAATACCGAAACATTTAGTACGAGACAATGCAAATCTACTTATACTCTTCAAACAAAATGATATGAATTTAAAACACATATATGATGATCATGTAAATACAGACATGACGTATTCAATTTCCCGTGACATGTGCTCCACATGCTGGACGAACGCTCGGTATGGATTTCTAGTGATTGATAAAGATCGTGATAAAAATAATGGACGTTATAGACAAGGGTTTGATACATTTATTTCAATTAAATAGTCAAGATCGTCCCCCACACCCTCAATATGCTAACAAGAGTTGTCACGCAAGAACGTTTAAAACGTCACGTCTGAAACGTAATCAGTTACGTTCGAAACGTGATACGTTCAGAACGTCCTCAAGTTATATTTAAAGATGGCGTCAAATATTTCGAATTACTGCATTGCTAAACAAATAATAAATGTTAGCAATGCAATACGTCGCAAACATAACCTTATTAGAAGGCAGCGGGCATATAATGAAGATGAATTAAATCGATCACTGAAACTTATTATCAGCCCCCTCAATGAAGTTGTGAAAAGAAAAGAACCAATATCATCATCTGATAACGATCACAAAATGAAAATTGAGAAAACTGAAAAATTTGAGAAAGACAATCGTTTCATGAAATACATGTTAGGAAATGACGATATACCGAATAGTAGACGAGATCGTTTCTATGGTGTTAGAGCTTTAAGTAACGGTGAATATAGAATTGGAGATTCTCAGATTCATCTTCTCAAGGAAAATATAGTTGTAAATGATAACGTATACTGTTCTACGGACGGATTACTTGAATTATTATTTAAAGAATATTCTGACGTGAATATAGTTACAGATACAGATTTAAAACATTATAAAGAAATACTTGAAAAAACTAACGCTCATAAACAGAACTATAAACCAAATGGGCGAATACAGTCCAGCACAGGGAACAAATATAAGAAGATAATATCTAAACTATTTTCATCGAGTGCTGTTACTGGTACAGGATTTTTACCAGTACACATGATAACTAATATTGCTGCAAATAATATTGATTGGGATGATCCGAATGAACTTGTTGATAGACTATTGGTTGCATCTCGCCGTGCTGGTCATACTGGACATAACAATGAAATAATATCTATTATTGAAGAACTGCGTGAAGCGTATATAATTGAGTGATAGAAATATTTTTATATAGTATAAGTGCAAACGTTAACGTGTATACATGATGAAGAGCAGTGTTGATAAATTCGGACGTCATTTACATGGTGAGAGTGTCAAGAGCTCCCGCGTTATTTTTCAACGAACTGGACTGAATATAAATTCGAATGGAAATATAGATGTGTCTTCTAAACGTCTCGTTAATGTGAGCAAACCGGTGGAAGCGAAAGACGCTGCTAATAAATTATACGTTGATAAACATATTAATACAACGTTTACAACATTAGAAAAACGAATAAATAATTTGGAGAAAGAAATAAAAACGTTGAACTACATAAAGACCGGCAGTAATGAACACTAAAGAAATAATAGTTAATGAAATACATCGTTCTGCACGCAGAAACTATAAGCGACGACATGTGATTGTTAAAGGGATCAATGACTTGTTTCAAGCTGATCTAGTGGAAATGATTCCTTATGCAAAGGTTAATAAAAACTTTCAATATATGTTAACCGTCATCGATGTTTTCTCTAAATATGCCTGGACAATACCAATGAAAAGTAAAGGCCCTTGCACAATCAAAAAAATAAGAAATAAGAAATAGGAATAAGAAATAAGAATCCAACACATATAAACGCGTATATCAATGCACAACGGAGAAATAAGAAATAAGGAATAAGAAATAAAAATAAGATTTCCGACGCGTTGGAAATCTTATACTTATTTCTTATTCCCAACCAATCACAGCGTTCCTGGAATTCCCGCGTTTCTTGACAGTTCGTAACCCTAGTTCACAATAGTTTAGCAGAATATTTGAGAAAATGGAATCGCATAATTATGCAGTTGAATACGTATTGTCAAGTAAACAATAATTATACACTTACTTATTTTGACGTTTACTATTAATATTTCAGGTTATGCTTCCGAAACTGTCAAATATATTCTAGCACTCTGATTGGCCGATTCTTATTCCTATCGAGTCATTGTGCATTGCACTTATTTCTTATTCCTATTTCTTATTTCTTATTTCTTATTCCTATTTCTTATTTCTTATTTTTTTGATTGTGCAAGGGCCTTTAATCTGCAAAAGATGCTGTTGCCGCTATGAAACAAGTACAGAAAATTAAATGAAAGAAGTCCCATGAAGGTTATCTGTATCATATACGAATTAACGTATAGTTATATATCTATCTCTCTCATTTCAATTGTCAAACAGCACGCGCGACAAGGATGGATATAACGCGTTTGTCTTTAGAATGTCCGAACAATACTACGACAAGCATAACAAAATGAGGCTCGTTGTACTCGATACTATTGCAGTAACGTACGTCGATATCTTATTTAGTACACTATCCGCTGACGCACAGGCGCGCAGTGACATTTTACTGCATTTTCTGTCAGTTTGTCTTATTTACCACTAATTAACACCAATATTATGCACTAACAAAAACACAGTTATAAAAAATCACTTTTATTGCAACCACTATTATTATATTATTATCTAAATCGTTGTTGTAATTCAAAATGTGAGACACAAATGATTAACGTAGTGAACTGTCAAAACATCGTATTTCTGTTGTTACCGATGCTAAGCCGACTATTCACTGAACACTTTATATCTGGTATATACTAATGCACGACCTTCTCGATTAAAAGTGTTCTATTCCGGCCCGCTAACAGGCCCAGTTTCAGCGTGCCGCCGCTGGCGCTAGTAACAGTAGGAAAACATTTGAAAAAAAATACGATTTTGACAGTTGTTAATCAACAAACTCCAGTATTCAGTCGTGATACACGAATATTTTCTGTAAAATTTATTTACAACCAGTGCATTTAGTGCAATTATAAATTTATTATTTGTGTAATATTTAGGTCGGTATTATTCTCAGGTATTATTATTCATTTTACTGGAAATTATTAGGTGTTTTTACAGCAACACTTTCAGCTGCAGTGTAATTTGGTGTGTTATATTAATAACACATCACTGTATAGTCTATCCATAGATATAAGAACTTGACATGATTCCTTAATAGGTAGGGTGGTACCCTTCACAGCAGGAGAGGCCATAAACTACTAGTAGTGGCGGTATTCAGGTACATTTGTAATGCTCTTAGCGGGAAAGACAAGAGACATTTTGTCTATAATTAAGACGTAATAATAATTTATTGAATATTACATTTATTTATGTTAATTTGTATTATTATTGTTAAGATGTATATCATATTTTTGTTGTTATTTTTCAAAATGTATTTATAAATTTCTGAATACAGCTCTGCTTTTTATTCATTTACTGTGTCGTATAATTTGGGATAATCCTCTGTTAATAGCATGCTGCGTTTAGTCAAGTTCTTATATCTATGGATACACTATAATTATGGTTCATGATAAGAAGTGCTGTGTACCAAGCTGCAGTCGACGAGGTACAAGTTTATTGCATGAATTCCCGTCAAACATGAATATGGCACATAAATGGCATGACAGTTTATAGTTACACATACGTAATAATATGTATGTTCAGGGGAAAAGATTCGCAACGTGAAAAACCCTCATATTTGTAGTAATCACTTTGCAGAAGACTGTTTTCGTCACACGTCTTGTACACGAAAACTATTAAAACGTGATGCTCTGCCTACATTATTTATGGTATTTTCTATAAAATTATTATACGTATTCATTTGAATTAATTTTATACTAATTAAAAATAAATTATATTTCAGCCGAATTGTTCTAATAATGATGGTAACACCCTAAGTGATATATTTTGCAATAAATTGTATACCTAAGTAATATATTTTATTTTTAAATGTTATAAAATCAAATTTCTTTAAAAAAATCATTTTTTAAATTAATATATCTATATATTTTATGATTTATTTTGTATTTATAATTAATAATTTTTACACAACAACCTTTTACAATATTAACTGCCATTTTTTGACAGTGACAAGTAGCTACTGTTACTAGCGCCAATACTTCAACATTTGGCCGAGCTATCGGCACAACAAATCTATTGTTATATCGTTCAGCTAGCAGGCCGGTATAAATCGAGAAGGTCGTGTACTAATGCATGCATTGTTCTTCTTTTGTTTATATCTCCCCGTCATCTGCTAACCCCCCACCGTCGAAAATTACACTATCTTATATGGCCCATTAAAAATTTGATAAACGACGCTACTGAATATGAGAAAATGGGCGTGGTTAAAATCTAAACTCGTACTGTCCTTCAATTTAAACTTCTGTAGGTATACATTTACTGCAAAAGATAAAAATATTTCTTTTATTATCTGATCCGCCATTTAACATTGGAGAAAATTTAACATTGAATAATCTGCTAGTACCAGTGTGTAAATTTAATACCCTCAAGCAATTTATGTGTCATATTCAAGTCTGACGGGAATTCTTGAAGTACATTTATACCTTATCGATTGCAGCTTGGTATATAACACTTCTTATAATGAACCAAATTACAATTATTAGTTATTAATTATATCACACCAAACTGTGTGCGCTGCAGTTGAAAATGTTCCTGTAGAAACAACTAATAATTTCTACTAAAATGAATAATAATACCTATGAATAATAACACCGCAAAAATTACACAAATAATTAATATGTAATTGCACCAAATGCAGTTTATATATCAATTTTACACAAAATATTCGTGTATTAAACAGAATCACAACTGAATTCTGTAGTTTGTTGATTAACAACTGTCAAAATCGTATTTTGTTCAAATGTTTTGCTACTGTTATTAGCACCAGCGGCGGCACGCTGAAACAGGGCCTAGTCGCGGACCGGAATAGTACACTTTTAATCGAGAAGGTCGTGTTTTGAATGTTCAACAAAGATTTAGATGGTAATAAAATAATAAAAGTGATTTATTATATTTGTGTTTGTCAGTGCATAATATTAGCATTAATTAGTACCAGGTGATCATTTAAAATCATAATTAGAGCGGGCTATGAGTTTTAAATTAGATTGGCAATATTGACAGTTGATGGTATTATTTGAATTGTCAAATGATCACCCGGTATTATTCTCTATTTCATTGCAAAGAATGTGTGAAGTTCTGAGATGTAATAAGTTTGCTTTGCTATGACCATTAACAAAGTACAGGGCCGGTCCATAAAATTGACGGGGATCAACTTACGAACCCCCTGCTTTCCACATGAACAGTTCTATGTTGCATGTTCTAGGGTCAGTTCGTCAAATAACGTATTTTTATTTGCAACAACTGGCAAGACATGTAAATTGTGTACAGGGAACTTATAACTTGATATTAAAAATGTTCTACCGTACGAAGTACGGGAACGACTGCTAGTTTCATATAAAAAAAATGTATCCGATGTCCTAAACACCCTTACGGAAAATGACTTCCAGTATTGTTACAATTAGTGCAAATAACGCCAAAATCAGTGTGTGATTTCCCAAGGGTCATACTTTGAAGGGGATAACTAGTATGTTAGGCAACTCCCAGAGAAATTAAAAAAAAATCAGTACTCTTATTTTTGAGACAGACCTCTATTTTAACCAGAGCGAAGAAAGCTACTGAAAATTTATTACCTACGAAGTCGAAGGCAATTTATGAAAAAGTCTCCAAAATATTGGTTGACTGGAAGTTAGAAAATAATGTCAAATCTTAAAACACAAATATGCCCATGTAAACAGGCTTTAGTCAACAAAAAAATAAAATTGAAGTTCTGTTGATTGGAGTTAGGGCTTAAATGAATGATTCAGGCAATATTAAAAAATTTATTACGTTTCGCTTCGGTTTTGAAGCATCCTCAGATACTAAACATATTTTTATGAAGGACTACAATTACTTCATTTTTGGGCTAGTTGGATTCCAAAACAACCGATATTCCATATTATGAAAATAATAAAACAAGGATAACAGAGTTATGTTTAATATCGGTCCAAGCAGATCATATTTCCTTAGGGGTTACACCACGTGTACAAAATAAGATAAACCTATGTTTCAATCTAATGAAGAATCAATCAACAAGGTGTCGTTAATCTTGTTGATAAATTTCGTGGAAAAACTGTTGCAACCAGTTTGCCGTGTGGCACACAACGGTTTTAAATTCGATTATCCAATACTACGAAACCACATTGAATTAGTCGGAAAGACATTTCCTGATAACATTGTTTGCATTGATTTCTTAATTGCGTTTCGAGAGATTCTTGCTGAACCAAGTCCACATGATTTGGCAACGCAACCATGTAGCCCGAACAATAATTGAAGCGAGCTTGTCCATAACTCCATCAAAGACCAATAACCCACAATTATTATATGAGACTACACCAAAAGTTAAAACAAATTCGATTATACCTGCTGCCCCGAAAAGAGCAGACTACCTAATAGTTCAAATGCTACCAACAGTGCTGTGCAAAAAATAGTTAATTTCAACAGTGATAAGCTAGATGTATGGTAAACAAGAAGAGTTTTAAATTAGGTGACGTTTACGAACGAATGACATCGAACAAACCCATCAACGCACATTTTACTGAAGCCGATATGCAAATGTTAATGCAGTGTGCTGTATATTTGGGCGAGCATTTTACACAGTAGGCAAACGAAAACGCTATTCTTCTTAATCAAATTCCAAAAATGGAACCGGGTAAAAAAATTGGTCTTGTAAACTAAATATTTTTAATGAATATTACTTGAGGTATATTATATATTTGTTTACCTAATAAACTACAAGTCTGAATATATCACAAATTATTATTTACCTACACTTTTAAAATTCTAGGTTCCTAGGTCGGAAATAAAACAAACAAATTTAAAATAAGGGTGAAAACAGTTTCTTCTGTTAACAAAAGCAAAACAGAGTAAGCCGACTATAAATGCATTGAACTTCTTTTGTTCAGTTTTTAATTAAAACATATTTTTTTCTAATGGCCTTACATAATTTTTCAAAGTTGATGATTATTTAGTCAAAATTTTAATTCATTTGAAGTAGGAAAATATTTTGTCCGGATAGGTTGGAATGAATGACTATAAGTTCTAAATGTAGAGAACTATAATTTTGTGTACAGTAGCAATTTGCGTAGAAATGCTAACGTTTCGGCCATGTGGTTCTGGCCATTATCAAAACGTAAATTTTAACACAACATCTGAAAAAGCCACAATGTAACATATAAACAGTGTTAAGAAGCTAAATATCACAAAAATTAATAATAATTACCTAAACAAAGTCAAAAAACATCACAACAAAAACACAAGGAGAAACATTCTCCAATTGTGCAGTTTATTTTGTAAAATTGTAAAACGTCATCCTAATGGCGTAGACCAGCGTAGACGGTGAGCGGAAACTAATCAACAAAAATCAAAGTTTTAACCAGTTGAAACGAAACTTATAAAACACCTATCGGTCAATCACGAAGTAAGAAATTTCATTAACGCGGAATAATTCGAAACAAGGTTACAAAAATCAGTTCTATGATTTACAGAATTATTGTTTAATTTAATGTAAACGCTCTCTAAAAACAATCTTTTAAATTTATTAGATTCAGAATGTAAGATTTTATCGTAGTCTATAGTGTGTGTTGAATTCAAAGCGTGGTCCACCACAGCACTGTGTAAGTTATTTCCGTTGGTAAAATGGTATTTGTGTTGATAAATTCTGTTATGAATGTATTGACAAGTTTCACCAATATAAGTGGCTGTACAACCTGAACAATTCAGTTGATAAATGATGTTACTGAGTTTACTATTAGGAATCTGTGATTTGAGCCTCGAAAAGAGAAAATTTAAAGAATTGGGACTGATGAACACTAGCTTTGTAGGAATATTGTTAAAAATACTACGTAAGGATTCTATAATTTTGTGATGAAATGGAAGAACTAAATATTTTGGAATGTCGATAACAGGAGGAATGGTAAGAGTTGTTGTTTGTTGTGTATTGAGATTTGTGTTAACAGAATGAGCGGAATTAGCAATTTTATTTTTTCACAATTGAGTAGAGCGTTGCTTGGAAACATTTCCAAAGACTTCGAAATATTGCAATTTCATTCCGATTTATTATAATTTAATATTTATGACATTCAGTGTTTCTACTCCCGATCGTGGAAAAAATAGTATATACACTTCGGGAGAGACCACCATTTTTCCCTCGATGTATTTGTAGCCCTCTGGCTTCGCACTCGGGCTTCAAAATACACCTCAGGAAAAATAAGAGGTTTCTCTCCCTTGGTGTATAATGTAGGAGTACTATTTTAACTCGCATATAAAAAATGTAATAATAAAATTTAAAAACAAAGGTACTTTTCTATCAAATTTAATGAATAATGCCGTATATAATAATTTTTATTGATCTTTTTTGGTTCACCTCTGTGCGACCCAAGAAATATGTATTCGCGACTCCAAGGTTAACCCATAGGTTAAGAACCACTGCATTAGACCATAATACGTATTAATAAAAAAAAATTATCAAGATCGGTTGGATAGTCTAGGAGTTAGTGGAACAAGAAACGTACGGCGGAGCGGACAAATGACATACAGACATACAATCATATATTGTAATTGCCATTTCATGATCCAGGGACCATGTCCAGGATTTCTGCGCAAAAATTTTTCAAATCGAAAAATGCTACAGACATCGCCCCAACATTATAGCTCTTCCACAGGAGGTCCATGAGCTAAAAACATATGTATTTCAAATATGCACTGATAAACTTATGTAATGTACACCAATTTTATTCCTTTTTTGAAATACGGAATATGCATTAATTTCAATTGTAAGGAAGACGAAAAACTGTGGTTTTAATAAATACATTAGAAACTAATTAAAATACAATATATTGGCATAATGGAATTACATCGTATGTTAATAATCATCAGTAAACAATAGATTGTTAATATTAGAAACAAAATTAATACTATTTTTCCTGTTTAAATAATGGTATCCAATATGCAAAATGCATTAATTAACAATATCGGTAGTAATAGTAGTAGTGTATACTAAATGTATGTAAGTAATCATACAGAGAAGTAATGTAGAACGGTACATATGGCAGTAAATAGAGAAAATGAAGAAAAAAATGACAATTTCAATAGGTTTATTATAGAATGACCACTGTATATATTTTTTTCTTCCGTGTAAATACAAGACTATATAATTATTAACTGTTGTTGTCTGTTTGTAGAATTTATTTCACTAACTTTATTATTATTATCAAACGTTGTGTTAATTGTTTTTAGATTAAAATGACAAAATACAATTTGAGATCAGATCAATAATAGATAATAGTAATGTAAATATGATAAAATATTTGTTGTAATCAGTTCTGTAGACTAGATGATCTTGCATTTATAATAATCAATCGTAATAATTATAGTATGTATGTAAAAGTAAAAAAAGTGTCACTCGGATCCCACTACCGTTAAATAATAAAGTACGCAAGACCATGTATGTATGAATGTACGTATAAATGTGTCTATTTTATATTCTATAGATTATTAATCATTGCTTATTTAATATTTAAATGCCTAATAGGCCTGCAGCAACGTTCACAACGAAGGCCATAGGTTGTTAAACATTTGCCGACATGATTCCGAAACTCATCGTTAAATTTATACCGCAGGTATTAACTTAAAATTATAGACAACATCACCCCATACAGAGAGACTAATATTCTATACGCATCATGTCATCCATGATTTCACGTTTAATACTCAGCCATGAATTACAACGTTGAATTTCAGAATCACTATAACCAAAGTCCATCATATAATTCTAATAAAATAATATCAATCATTCAATCCTATACATATTATGTAATAAAATAATAAATAATAACTCAGTCTCACATAAAATGTGTACCACCTTTTTAAACTTGCAAAATATCATCATTTTCGATTGTACTGCTGATCATATATAAACGATGACTCTATATATTAGAGAACATTGAATGATAAACAAGGATTGTGGGTATTTATTTTCAATGGGCGAGAAGGGGTGTTGGCAGGAGGAGAGGAGTATTTCGAGCCTGTCCCATTGACACATTTCTTCACAATTATAAGAACGTTGTTTTGCTAGTATTTTCAAAGCAAAAATAAACATGTACAACATATTTATCATGGTTTGCTGCCCAATTATAATTTTAGTTATTATAAACTGGTGTGATACGCGTCCAAATTCTAATTAATTAACTAAAATAATTTCTACTCTCGCAAGTCAAAATGTTCACAAATACTTACATTTTTTCTTTATATAATGTATAATTGATAACGCAGTTATAAATTCGTCGAGATTCATTAGGATCACATCATAATTTAATCTTAATTACGAAACACAAAATATCACTTTATATAACAATTGAATACTTTAAACTTGAACTAATAACAAATTTTATAAAAAAAAAAAATACTTATTAGGGTTAAAATTATGCCAAACTAAGAAAGAATAACCTGAATTATGTAACGTATAATGTTTCCTCGATATGACTACGTATCGGTTCTATATTTTAAGGTGGTTACTAGCTACCTTTATTGCTAACTGGTAGCTAAAATACCTCGCGTAGAAAAAAAATGTTAAAGAGAACTGTGTGCCCTCGAATGCAAAGAAATATGTGAATAGTTCCACAGGCCTGTCCGCAGTGCACCAATGTAGTAAATAAACTAGATATTACTAACTCTGTTTTAAGTAAAACCAACCAACCTTCACTCCTCTCGTCAATTCATCTTGCACAGAGCGAGAAAAAGAGAGAGGTTAGAGTGTTTTTTTTTTAACGTATCACATTCGACAAAAGATTCACCTTACAAACAACTATCTGGATGTTGACTCTGAGTTTTGCGCGACTTGTACTTTGCTTCTGTTGTCTTGCACTGGTCCACGCTAGCTTTGCGAGGATTCCCCAGCGTTACCAGGGCACTGGCAATTGCCAAACCTGCCGATTGGCCTCGAGGAGTGAACGGTTCGCCGCCAGTCGGTAATCGAACAAGCAACGACAAGACTGCAGCTCGATTGCCTGAACATGGCTCCAGAGCGATTGGACTAGGAGCGTCACGCTTTCTCCGCTTGGCAACACTGTCTGATATCACTAGTGGGTTGTTAGTAAGCGCTCGTTCCAGGTATTCCAGTTCCACCAACACTTGGGAAAATGGTCGCGAAGCCATCTGTTCCATTTCAACAAACAACCGTTGTCGACGTCTGTACATGTCATAGCGCTGTTTGATCTTCCACAATATGGCAGCAACCAACAAAAGTAGCAGAAAACATCTGGAAAATCAAAATTCATGCGTTTAAACTAAATGTATTCGTATATGAACACTATTTTTCTTAACTTACGTTGAAAATGTAATGAAAAACTGTTGCAAATTCAACTTCGGATACTGTGAAAACGAAATCTGTATCCATAACGGCGGTTTAAAATCGTACACATACACATAAAATGTTGTCAACGTCACATTATCTTCCACTCCGAAATTATAGTCAGCTTTCGTGAAACGAGACCTGAAATTACTGCTACAGTTGTGATCTGTCAGTATTGGTTTCTCAGGACTATTTGCTTTCTTTATGGTTATGTTCATTTTGGCTGGGACAGAACAAGTAATAGTAAAATCTGCATCCACATCTGGTTTGATGGGCGAGTTACGGAAATTAATCTGTGTATAATGATGATCTTCCTTCTTCGATAAATTGAAAGTAAACTGGTAGTCAATAGTCAAGTCATCTGAAACAGAAAAAGTAATTTCGTTAATCTTATATTTTGATAAAAGTTGTGTATGAAACGTACAGTAACAAGATCCTTTGTTAGATGGGTCGCCGTGATAATGGTTAGTGGCGTCACATTTCTCGCAATGGTCACCAGTCAGACCCTTAGTTGTACAGTAGCACTTGCCCGTCTCTGCGTTGCATTGTGTGGCCTGACCATTGCAGTCGCACAACTCACAACGGCCCCCGTTCACTGGGTTACCCCAGTAACCCGAGATGCAACTCTCGCAGTGGTGCCCTGTAGTAAGGTCACCGCACGGTTGACACTGGCTGCTGTTCGCGTGACATGAAGCATGTCCATTGCACTGACATGCAGGGCACGTGGTAAAATGCCAACGCTCCGGAGGACATGTGCTGGACGGGAGCGAATGGTCATGGAGGTTCGGACCTGTATAGCCACCTGGCAAACATTGGCCCAATCCTGTCCTGGATCCATCATCACACCAGCCACATGCGGGGTCATCGCGGCACTGTGCACAGGTTACGTAGAAACTACACTGTGACGAGGCCTGTGCACCGCGACTTCTACACTTACTGCTGACCGTCGTCCACTCGCGGCACTGCCCGTATGGGAATGAAGCAGTGTATGCATTTTTATCCACACAGCGGCCCTCATTCTGACACCAAATGCACTCCTCCTGTGTGCAGTTCAAGCACGATGTGAATTCGGAACATACACGCGAACATGTAACCGGTTCCTGAGACTCTGTAGAGTTGGGATACACTACTTGAGCCTTGCAGCCCGCCTCGAAGTACCAGCGGCAGTTCGGGTGCGATCCGCACGCGGTACATGTATGTAATTGACGACATACTGGTGTAGCATTCTCTGGACACTGGTCTAGTGCCATGACAGCCTTATCCGCTGTGCCTTCTCGGCATTTCTCTCTGGTACACATACGACCGCCACACCACACACATTTCCTCGTAGTTTGCACACAACTGGCACAGTTGCTAAACGCTGAACACTCCTCGGTATGCTGGATAATACTGAACGCTATGGAACTGCGATTCTCCTCCGGACACTTCGAGATAACGCCCTCCAGTTCGTCAGCGCTGGCCCAATACTGTGACTCGGACAGCTCTATGACAGTTATACACTTGGAATTCTTGTGATCCCACACACACTTCACGCCCGGTAGCGTATTCAAACATGATATAAGTGTTGTCAGATGCTTGCAATTCCCAGCGGTGTATTTCAACATATCCGACAACATTTGTCCATCAAAGCCTCCGTAAATATATAATGAATCTTCAAACATAACCGCTGAATGACCGAACCGTGCCAAATCAGACTGTAGTTCAAGCGGAATGGATAAGTGATGCCAACTATCGCACGTAACATCATACGCTAGTAAATCAGAACTATAACATTTAGCACCGAAACTATGTGAAGTGTCATTGTGAATATTACCACCGAATACAAACATTAGTCCGGGATAAACAAATGTAGCCGTATGCAAAAATCTAGCCGACGAAGCATTAGCTAGTAATGTCCATATTCGTGTGTCCGGCTCGTAGGCATAGAGACGATTACTCAATATTTGTGAAGATTCGTTCTCTGAAACTACGCCGCCATACACGTATATCTTGCGTGTTAATGGATCCCAACTTGCACTGTGTCCATAGCCACCTTTGACGGGGAATCCACGCGCATTTACAATGTACCACTCGCGCGTACCGAAGTAATATTCTTGCACAGTGTTCAAATAGCCCAGATTGGGTGAATGCCCGAATATCACGACCATTTTATCGGCTTTCTTATTGTTCTTGTTCGTCACAATTGTGGCTGTGTGTCCTGCGGATTTCAGTGGCCCATGAAGAATATTTTTGCCAGTGCGTGGTCCCGGTTTTACTGTAACATTCTCCCAATTCTTGGCACTAATATCGAATGCCCACAACTCGGATGTTGGTCCACGATTACCTAAAACTCCGCCGTAGAGGAACAGTTTGTCTCCATAGAGCACTGTAGAATGGGCATATCTAGGAGACGGCGCCAGTGAGCCAACCATATGTGGTGTTTCCCAAACATTACCTATAGCACACATGGAACAGATACGAAACATATTACAATAACCAAGCTTTCATTGTACAAACCATTAAAATCGTATATGTACATCATCTGCCCTCGCGTGTAGCTCTCCCCGGCTACTATGTACAGTGAATCTCTCCACACAGCTGCTCCATGGCTAGCTGAGCCTGGCGGATAATATCCTAAAGGTGACACAGTCTCCCAGTATCCTAAATTGGCGATTTGCCCACAGTCATCCCCCTGAAAGCCTGGTTCACACACACACCCGTGTTTCTCTGGCTCACAGCGACCTCTGTTCTGATCTTTCCCACAATTCCCCGGACATTTCGGTAAATGACAGGCTGTACCGAACCACTGCGCGTCACAAGTGCACACTCCATCAATGCACACACCCCGGCCGGAACAATCCGCTCCAGATATCTGACTGGGGCATGCGTTTAGTCTGTATGTCAAGTTAAACCCAGACATATTATATGCATCGTCACTGAAGAAATGCAACAACGCCGAGCCTGAATTCGCTACTACTTCTGGAATGCGTCGTATTCGATAACCGCTCTTGTACATCAGACCACTAAACAATAAATATTGCACAATTATCTAAACTTAACATTTACTTGTTCATCGAACTAATTATTACCTGAATACGGCCAGTAAAGGTGAATCTACACTATCGCCATCGTAAATGTACAGGTGGTCCCAACCACATTCTGTGGCGAATTCTTCAAGATGCAGTGTAATTGAGGAGTTTGGAGCGTCCACCAGCCAACTGCATTTTACACTAACAGAGTAGTTGCCCAGGCCATCGTGTATCGTTCCTGATGGCGCCCCGAGCCTGTAAATATCAAATATGTATTGCATTATCTACTACGTACTCTAAATTTGTTCGTATAGTCCAGTAGGCAATGGTTAATTTATATTGAAAGTGTAAATAAATACTAGTTGAAATTTGACATTTGACAACAGATTTTCTTAATATAGGTATTTAGTAAATATAAACAATGACACCACTACGCTACATATGACAGCAGTTCAAAACAATTATGATTAGTTAGTAGCGTTTCAAATACATAGCTTACCTAACTTTACCACCACAGAACTGACACTGGGGCCCCTGCCAGCCGTCGTAACAAACACATGTGTCATTTTTGCACACCCCATTGCCCCCACAAGTAGCATCCTGACACTTCGCCTGTACTTCGCCACAAAAATGATTAGAAAACACTACAATATAACACGCAATTGGCCAAAAAATCATAAATTTTCGACGATATTTCGACTTAAACAAGAAAAGAAACATTTGTAATGATTCTAACATAGTGTTATCACCATTATTATAAACTGTCGCTTTTAACACATGTAGTTATTGTTAATGTTGAAATTATGGTATTCACGTTACGTATATAAATTACACGAAAAAGCAAACAGTTGATTTATATTTATATCCTGACGTTTTCTAGTCCAGAGTATTTCTCCATGATTAGAAACTTGAAGCTTGATTTACACAACACAAGAAAATTAATAAGAATCAAAAAATGTCATTTTCAAAAATAAACAAATCAATTTCTTACTTTTTTAGCATTTATATTATGTTACGTACAATACTGTAGTTTACTAACGCTATCTGATTAGAAACTTAATTAAATTAATGAATAACAGTACAATAGTGGAGCCACCAGAAGTGTAGTCGCCATGTTCTTAAATTTGAAAAAAAAAACTTGAAAATATAATCGTTCTTCATAAATAATTTTGCTTTACACGGATAATATTAGAAAATACTTAATAAAGTGATTAACGCCATAGGAAATAATAAACAAGATGGAAAAAATTTAAATATAAAGGCGGCAAAAAGTAAATTTATATTTTATAGTTTTGCTCTTTATTTAAGATATTTGAAATTACACTTATGTGATATTCAAAAATATTAATCAGAGATACTTATGTATATTTAAATTTTAACTATAAGCAAATATAATGAAGTATTTATTAATGTCATACACAAGTTTTGCTAGTTTACACTAGGAAGACACCTAAACTTTATCGTGGAATGTGAACCACATATTGCAATGTCAATGCGGGAATATAATTTGGATCCCATTATCATAAATTTAAACAGCACATTGAAAATTATTGAAAGTGATTTTATGCCAACAATCGACAAGTATTTCACCAGAGGTATCAAGAGGTATGATAGAGCCAGGCGCTCAAGGATCAGGCGGTGGTTTATGTTGGTGATCGTGATCAGTGAGAGTGCGCACTAGTGCGTACAATTCTTGTCTTTTACTGTCAATTGCTGTCAATCGCTGTCAATTAAACTTTTACATTTGCAAGGATAGTTCAGGTTAGTATAGCGAAAAATAAAACAAATATGGCAAAATAAAGCGGAATGGCAAGACTGTGTGTTAAATACAATGTAGTGTAAATAGAAAATTTGTTTCAGTGCAACTCGTACGGTTCGTGTATTCAGCTGGTTCATTTTGAACATGACTGATATTTAACAAAACTATGTTTGGCTGATCGTGTGTGGAATATGATTTTTTAGTAGGTAATATATTGTCATTACTTGTCATGTTCTCTCAAATCTGCATATTCTAATTGTGCCATATTTTTGTCTTTGTTTAACCCAGTATTGCGACTTAATTTAATTTGACAAATGACATAATGTTTACATGAATTCACAGATTTTTTATTGGCTGTAGTTCGGATCGATGTAATTTGTTTATATTCGGTCTATATATCTATTGCTTCTCATAATAAATAAAGCTTTTTGCTGTTTCTAACCAAAACTATTTTAATTTCTATTGAGTTACATTCTAAGTATAGATACTCTTTGAAAAAAGTAAATGTTTATTTAATTTACATATATATATATATATATATATATATATATATATATATATATATATATATATATATATATATATATTCTTTCAGTGTGTTTTTATTCGTAGGAATTTGGAACGTAAAGTAAATAGGAAATATATGCAGCGTAGCTGCATTTTCTCAAGACACAATAGGTAGAAGAAAGGTTACGATGACAAGACCTCCAAATGATAACCTGGCCACAGTAAAACTGGTGGTTGTAGGCGATGGAGGTGTTGGGAAGAGTGCTATTACCATACAATTCTTTCAGAAGTTATTCGTAACAGACTACGATCCAACAATTGAAGATAGTTACATACAACACACAGAAGTGGACGGAGAATGGTGTATTCTAGATGGTACGTTCAAATTAGTGATCGTTATTGTTTTTTTTTTTTTTACATTAAATGTATCTAATGAAATTGATAAGTTGGTTGTATGATGTACTAGAAATATGATTTTCATTCAACCTGGGTATTTTGATATCTTTGTTTCATAAGTGATGATCAATTTTTTGTATTGAAATAGTAGAATATATGTGCTCCTGTACTGTATGCATACAAGCGTGATCATCTGTATTACAAGCATATGTGTAGTAAATGTTCAATTAAAAAAATTAAAATGTAAATAGATAATGGTATGTTAATTTCAGTACTGGATACTGCTGGGCAAGAAGAATTCAGTGCCATGCGAGAACAATACATGCGCAAAGGAGATGGGTTTCTCTTAGTATATTCTGTGACCGATAAACAAAGTTACGAGAATATAGTGAACTTTCACACACAGATTTTACGAGTCAAGGATAGGTAGAAAATTAATAGTAACATATATGTATGTATGTATGTATGTACAATGTCGCTATACAATATTTTTATTCGCAGGGATGTCTATCCAATGTTACTCGTAGCTAACAAAGTGGATTTGGTACATTTGCGTAAGGTATCTGAAGAAGCAGGCCGTGAACTTGCTCATAAACTTGGTATACCGTACATCGAGACGAGTGCCAAAGATCCACCATTGAATATCGATGCAACATTTCACGAAGTCGTCCGAATAATTCGCAACCAACCGCCGGCTGAATTGGAGAAACGTAAACGAAAGCGATTCAATATGAACAGCAAATGTGTATTATTCTAAATTGCACCATAATACATAACTATTATTGCTGGCAAATCGCAGAACCCTAAACCTATTTGATGTTGATTGAGATGATAATGACGTGTATGTTTTGATTGTTATTCGGCTAAACTCCTGTTTATTATGTCGGCGCTCCTCATTTATTCCGACCAAAATATCGAATGAAACGCGACGATTGATATATGTATGCGTACTAAAGATATGTATGTATGTTATGACTGCATTCATTCATTTATATTCTGTATAGTGCAAGTTTTACATTTCTGTACACGTGTATGTACGACAAAATATTGAAGATCAATATTCAGTTTTAAACAAAAATAATAATTTAACAATTTATACAACGTAATATTTCCAAATATGTACTATGATATATGTATGTATAATTTATAATTATTTATGTAGTAAATATATATTGTTAACTATTTTTGTTATTTAACATTTATATAATGAAGCTCATTTTACGCAAATGATGTATTGTTTATAATAAATACTTAACTTATTTAAAATATGTTTTATTAATAGTAAACAAAATTAGAAAATATACCCTTAATATTTTTATTCGCTAAACCTTGAAATAACAACACCCTGTATACATAAATGTTCATAAATTATAAATTTATTGATTACAAGCAGACGATACAGCGCAAACTCCGAAATCCACATTAAAATAGAATTCACTCCCTAGATGCAATCAGATGCAATGTTGTGTACCAGAAAATCATCCATACCAATACATACTGCTAGATACGACAAATGCAACATGTATTCAACAACGAAAATCTTAAATACAAGTGCACAAATTCACGTTTTATCCTGTTATCGTTCGCATAAATAAATACAATGACAGTCACTGTTACAGTTACAGTCAGCGGCGAAATGCTACGAAATTATAATATTTATACGTCAGTTAACAGTTGAAATAATTTTATCTAGTATTAAATAGTAATAAAATTAATCAAGATATTATGGGTAACTTACAAGGAAACGAAAGCAAACATAGTAAAGCTGGTAAATATATGATAAAAGCGAAAAATGTGAAAAAGAATAGTAAGCGATTTGGACGAAACAAGCGAGAGAATGATCATTGTACGGGCGAACCAGACGAGGCAGATGAGTTTGAAGATGTGTGTGCAGGAGATATTGGTAGGACGAGCGAGTATGAAGATAATAATGACGGGCTAACGGTATACTCGACTGTAAGGTCAACGACTTCTATGGTTAGTAAAACGGAACAAACTCCGTTGCAGATAACTGTTGATACGTCCGAAATTGCACTAAGCGAACACGATGAGAAGAAAACGACAAGTAAAATTGATTGCAACTTGATGGTGACAGATTCCTGGAAGAAAGTAAACAAACTTAACAAGAACAACAAATTGTTGACGAAAGGCGAACAACAGGTTACGCCCCCTAGCGGTGAATCCAGTTCGGATTCCGTGTTCACTGATCCGCTTACACCTGTAGACTTTGCAGCGGAATTTAATCAGTGTTATTGCAGCGAGGAGAGTGTTAATATTGAAGTGGAAGTGCCGGATTTGACAAGCACAAACTACGATGGCAGTGTATGGCCGTTTAACGACATAACACTGAATAGTTTCAAGTTAAACGAATACAAATTGCGCAAAGAACTCGAGCTGAATGAGAAACTTGCTAAACTGGTTATATCGAAGACAAGTCAAATTAATTTGTGTGAAAATGACGGATTGTTTGTTAGTGAAGATTGTTTGTTAGTGGATAATAGAATGTCACAGGATACACTGAACGCAAGCAGTGATCATGAAACAAATAGTAAAAATGATTTAAATTGTGAGGATAGTTATAAAGCAGCGAATAAAATGACGCATCGTCCGAGAAAAATTGAACTAGTAGCTGCTAGGTTAACTCCAGAAAGTGATGGACAATTAGGTGTGTATTTAAAAAAATCAATTCACAAAACACTGTATCAAGTATCAAAATTACACACACAAATATATAAAGTATATTTGAAAACAATATTTTTTTGCACACTTGTATTATCAAATTTAAAAGAAAATGAAACATAAATAGATAAAATAATAAATCAATCTATATTATTGCGCGTTTGCACGCCCACCAACTGACACTTGGGGAATTTCCAATGATGTATGCCGAAAGACAATTTAAATTGTAAATTTACCTACTCTTCACTATTAAATATGCGTACTCTCATGTTTATTATGTATGGCTAATGATTGCTTAATTATTTAATTAAATATAAACTACTTTGTTTCAGGTCAAGTTGAATACAAACGTCATCTTTCCATGTCAGATGCTAACTGCAATTCTGGTGAAGAAAGTAACATTTTAAGAAAAGTGACATCTTTAATTCTTGATAGAAGTACACTGGAAAATCGTATCGTCAAACCGAAATTCGTACCAGAAAAACTTGATTTTAAAATATATGAAAAATTTGAAGGTAAACAAAAGTCTGTTCGCTTTCATATTTCAAATGTGAATTATGGAGATACGTTATGTTTACTTTTTGATTCCACTGATAACATAGCATAATTTTAGTGAAATGCATTGTTGTTTCAGGTCACATGCTTGTAAATTGGGTGCTTTCTGAGTTTAGTGATGACCATTATTTAAGAACACTATTAACTGGCCAGGATTTACGGTTGCTGGCTACACAGTTTTGCACACATCTTCTAGTTGCCGGGGTTTTGTGTCAAGTGCCAGACAAAGATGTTCCCATGGAATCTGTGTTTAGAGTAAGTGTAGTTCTTTTTGTATTTGTTAGTTTATGCTCGTCTATGTGTAAATGTATGTGGGTTGATTCTAAGCACAGCTCATAACATTTCAGAGTTTATATCACAGAAAACATCGATTTTATAATATACCCAACCCTCGTTATACGGCCGCTCTTTATTTCTTTGTATTTTGCTATAACGGCCTTTTTTAATAATGGCACTTTTTCGATTTACGGCCACAATGTTTCGTTATACGGCCAAAAAATATGCTTGATTCGTTAAAAAATGCTTGATTCGTTATACGGCTTTTCGCTTTACGGCCAACTTTTCCGGAACGTATCTAGACCGTATAATGAGGATTTGCTGCATTTGTAATACATGGACCGTTATCAACTTCCCAAAATTATTAAAATATTATAATAAAAAATAGAAGTATCAATGTTGGAATAAAATAAACAAGCGTTTTACTTTTAATAAATAAAAAAATAGATTTTACACAATTTTTTTATTAATTTTATAAAGATTTTTTCGATTTTATTCATTTTTTATGCTTTCATTTATTCAAAAATTTTTCCTTCGCAAAATTATATTAAATACGTAAATAAGTCAATAAAGATATACGAAATTCTGTGTTTTTATACACTATAAAAAATTTCGTTGAGCTGTTTGTAGCCTGTACCATCTTACGACTAAACAAAACAAAACAATTCGTAGAAAGTTCGGACACCCCCTGGACCAAGAAACATATATCCATATGTATGTCGGTTATCCGCTATTCACTCGTACAAGATAAAGAAAATAAATGTTAATTACATATTTTATATTTGTTTTATTTGTGACCTACTGGGGTATAAAAATGTATTTCAATAAATATCAATTTGTTGTAATTTATCCAGACTTGGAAATATACCGATGGACTACTGGTATAGGTGTCTGAATCAAAATTTAGTTTTATTTTTAGAAGTTAATTATCCATTGTAATTGGCATATTATTGACTCGCAAAGTTGATGCAATCAAAAAATCTTGCCAGCCAAGTAAACTCTTCAGAATTCAATGGTGCCAGCCGCAAATCGTATTTATCTACTTACGAGTATCTCCACCAATCTCCACTATCGAGTTTTTCTAGATACGAGCATTATTTTGGCCGAATTTTTGTTCCCAGTTATGAGTTAAAATTTGAGTTACGAGCCAGTTTCAGATCAAGGCCGTTTAAAAGAAGGCAAAAACATGGCAATGTAAAAGGCTTGCATCAAAGTGTTATGAAAATAAAGACACATGGATTTATATAAAAACTATGTTTTCTATATTTTTACTTTCGAACTTATACGCATGCTTAGTAGACCACGTGGTCATGTAATGGCAGGAAATTGGCATGGAACTATGTGTTGTTTTAATTCTTACCAGTATCGCCATTACTGTTTTTACGATTACTGGTATAGTGTCATCGGTGTTGATGATTGATGTTTGTATTTTATTTCGTTATTATAAATTTTGCCGTTGCGAATTATAATTTTAAAATTAGCATTGTTTTCCAACTAAGGTATCAAAATACCAATTTACCAAAATACCAATTATACTTATACAAAATTGATTCCAATGTAAATTAGAAATATGAATAAATTGTAATAAACACTTCGTGCATTTTAAAATAATGAATATATATTTCAAAATGTGGTTTTCTTGGGGCTACGGAACGGATTAATGCCATTTCAATGGGGGAAATTAATTCCACATACGAGTAGTTCTACTTACGAGCTTTGTCACGGAACGATTAAGCTCGTAAGTAAAGGTTCCACTGTGCATTTATTTATTATTTAATAAAATTTGTATGTTTATAGATGGATCTGATGTATTATTGGGCACATATGGAAGCTCCCGCGTCCGTACCCCAAACTCCAGGCAAACTAACCACTGTTTCTTGGCCTCCTACGAATTCAGCAGATCCACTACCAAATGATCCATATTCTCCCAATGAACTGAAATCACCACTTGCTACCAAAATAAATGGAGACTTAATAATCTCGTCTCAATCGAAAGACTGCATCATAAAGAAACTAGAAAAGAATATAGTGAAACTAGAGAAAGAATTAGAAAAATACCAAAAGTTAACGAATGTACAAGCATTACCCGAAAGTGCGATGAACGATTTTAGCAAAGACAATGAAAATAACAATAATATTTCTCCACTGAAACCATTTGCAATCTCCAATTCATTGCCAGCGATGACGGTAGCTGCAATGACTACTCAAGAACTAACTAAAACTATGTCACTTTATTCGGATATTAAACGTACAGTTTACACGATGCCTAAAACAAGTTTAAAAGAATCTCCATCTCTTTCTAAGAAATTACTTACCACTAAATCAGAAAAGTCAGTGAACACGACAGTACAAAGTAATGCAGAGAGTACAAATGAAGGTACAAAGTCAATTAATACAACGTCGTTACAAGTAGGGAATAATGATGTATTGTTGGAAACCACGAATAGCCAATCGCGGAAGAATAAGAAAACTGCTTCACCTACGACGGTGCGCTCTCTACGAATTAAATCCGCATCGCCCGTAGTTCAAAAGAAACTATCCGCGTCGCCTTTGCCTCAGAAGAGAATAACTTCTCCTTTACCTCAGAAAAGAATAAGTTCTTCGCCTTTATTACAGAAAAAAATATCTCCAACGGAGGAACAATCTAAAATATGCCAATCTAATTTAGCAGAAAGAAAAATATCTCCTGAAAAAAAATTGTCGCCTACTGAGAATAAATCTCAGAAATCATTGTCACCATCATCTTTTCCTTTAACTCTAACTACAGCATTTCCCCCGCCTCCCTTGACATGTACAGTATCACTGCCACCCGCTTCTTTATCAGAAATAGAACCTATATCGAGAACGGTACCTCCTCCTCCCCCACCGCCCATGCCGTGCGACATAGCATCTGTACCGTTCATGCAAGGAACAGTACCACCTCCTCCCCCTATGTCAGGAATAGGCCCATCCCCTCCACTTATGCCAGGAATGTGTCCTCCCCCTCCACCACCTATGCCAGGAATGTGGCCACCTCTACCACCACCAATGTCAGACATAGGCCCACCACCTCCAGCAATGCCTGGCATGGGCCCACCACCTCCGCCAATGCCTGGCATGGGTCCACCACCCCCACCAATGTCAGGCATGGGCCCACCACCTCCACCAATGCCAGGCATGGGTCCACCACCCCCACCAATGCCAGGCATGGGTCCACCACCCCCACCAATGCCAGGCATGGGTCCACCACCCCCACCAATGCCAGGTACCAGACCACCACCGCCACCCTTTCCAACAATTGGGAATTCTGAACAAGGATTTATACCGCCACCTCCAATGCTACGTGCAAATGGTTCAGCCACAAGTGGTGGTAGTCCAAAACCATTTCCAGCACCGCCAGTTGGTGGATGGGGTGTCCAGAGGAATTGTAAGTAACCCCACGACATTCACAACACGCATTAGGAACTACAAAGATTATTGATTTGTTCGTAGTATTCTATTTTTAAATGAAACACGAACAATATGTCTCAAAGATATTACATCAATTCGCAACGTTAACAATTTGAGTTTCAAATTTACATAGATAATTTAAATTATAATTTCTTTCAGCTATGAGGAAGTCTCCGGTAAATCCGAGTCATCCTATGAAGCCATTGTACTGGACACGCATAATAATACCAAATGTAGAACCACCTGCTGAATCTACAAAAAATATAAGCATAGAAAAGCCACTTTGGCTTACATTGGAAGACGCCAAAGTTAATATGCAAGAATTTGCTAACCTATTTTCTAGACAAGTTATAACACGAAAACCTGTGAAGAAAAAAGTCGAAAAGAATACTAAAATACAAGTAGCGAAAATTCTCGATAGCAAACGTTCACAAAACGTTGGAATATTAGCTCAAAGTTTGCATGTGGAATTTTCAGAAATAGAGAATGCTATTTATAATTTTGATACATCGATAGTTAGTTTAGAAGCATTACAACAAATATATGAAGCGGTATATAAGATTTGATGACTATCATTGATATGAAATATTTAATATTATTATAATTTTAGCGAGCAAATATGGAAGAATTACAGAAAATCAGAAGTCATGTTAAAAGTAAACCCGAAGTACCACTGGACAAACCTGAACAATTTCTTTACGAGTTGTCTGAAATCTCAAGTTTTGCATTTCGGATATCATGTTTTATGTTTCAGACAGAGTTAGAAGATTGCATGTCAACAATTAATGGTATATTATCTAATCTTAAATCAACGTGCGAGGTAAATATGTGAGCTTAGTAATAAGTATTTACATTTATTTACAATTTTTCACAGTTCCTAACCAATAACGGATGTTTAAAAGAAGTGTTTGCTATAATTCTAACATTGGGTAACTATATGAATGGAGGGAATATGCAAAGAGGTCAAGCGGACGGATTCGGACTCGAGATTCTTGCCAAGTTAAAAGATGTCAAATCGAAAGACAATCAGATAACTTTGTTACACTTTATTGTACGGACATATATGCAACAGTTAGAAGATCCATTAACGACTACTTTACCGATACCCGAACCGGGAGATATTGATAGAGCAGCTACAGTAAATTTCGATGACGTCGACAGAGATTTACAAAAACTTCAGAAAAGATTACAAGGTTTGTATACATATGTACATATATTATTTTTATGCAAACGCATTTTAATTATATATATTATTTATGTTCAATTATTGTCTAGATTGTGAGAAAGATACACAAAAAGTTATCGATGAATCAACGGCCGAAAATATACAACCATTTAAGGAAAAAATGACCATGTTTCTGGAAAAAGCAAATGAACAATTGGCCACGGAATTTGAGGAGTTGGAAGAATGCAGATCCAAGTTTATTACCACCATGAAATACTACCATTTTACACCGAAATCTGGTACACTCCAGACATTTCCACCAAATGAATATTTCATATTGTGGTCACAATTTTGCGTCGACTTTAAAGATATATGGAAACGAGAACAACAGCAAATATTGAAAGAAAAGTAATAAAAGTTTTGTTATAATTAATTACTGAGACGGGAGAATCTTTGTCCAACTTTCAACTATGAATAATTAATTACTGTTAATTAATGATTTTAATAAATTTTTCAGAGTCAAAGAAATGAAACGAAAACAAGAAGAACGATTATCTAATGTACCAAAAATCAAAAAACGTGATGACGGTTTGAAGTCGAAAATTGAACGACTGCGTGTTACTAAAAAATTATAAATTACATTGTATTAAACAGTATTTCGGAAAATAAATGCCAAACACAAAATTTAAAACGCGTTCTTTTTACATTCATTTAAAATTATAATTAATATGACTTGGAAAAATAAACGTATTATTTAATATAATAGTTTGACCTGTATTATACACAGTTCAATCGAATTGATAATTAAAGTACATACACATAATTACGAGTACAGTATCTAGAGATTAATTTAAAATATTATGTAATGACAAATATAATAAATAGAAAATAAACAAAAAATAGAGTTTATCTGAAACGAGGATTTAAATGTAAAGGTTATATCGTATTGGAATTAATGCAACAGTTCACGGGTTATCGCAAGTATTGCGAGTCATAAAACACAGAATAAAGGCTTCAAAAACAATTTTATTTCAAATGCACAATTCACCATATAAAAATAAGATACAAATACGGCACGGTTTATCTTACAGTACGCACTTTAAAAATAGTCAGACATTCAGTTTTTTTTTCAAGTTTTCAGCCAACTTATTCATGAATTCAAATGTTTCCAAATAATCGGATCTTTGAACACCGTTCATTCCTTTAATACAGATGGCTAAATCTTTGGTCATCGCTCCGCTTTCGATCGTTTCAATACATACAGCTTCTAGATTTTCGGCAAATTTCTTCAAAGCATCATTATTATCGAGCTTGGCTCTGTGCAATAGCCCACGCGTCCATGCAAAAATTGATGCAATAGGATTGGTTGAAGTTTCTTTTCCCTGTTGGTACATCCTGTAATGACGTGTAACTGTGCCATGAGCTGCTTCAGACTCGACAGTCTTACCGTCAGGGCATAACAAGACTGAAGTCATCAGACCTAGAGATCCGTAACCTTGTGCAACGGAATCAGATTGAACATCACCATCGTAGTTTTTGCAGGCCCACACGAATCCACCTTCGCTTTTCATGGCATACGCGACCATATCATCAATAAGTCTATGCTCATACCAAATATCTTTAGCCTCGAATTTAGTTTTGTACTGCTTGTCGTAGATCTCTTGGAAGATATCCTTGAATCGACCATCGTACCGTTTTAAGATGGTGTTCTTTGTGCTCAAATACAGCGGGTAGTTACGATTTAAAGCGTATTGCATTGAGGAATGAGCGAAGGCGACAATGGATTCATCCGTGTTAAACATGCCCAAGGCCACTCCCGGCCCTTTGTACTCATGGACAGTATGGCGTTCAGGTTGGCCAGTGGTGGGTGTGTAAACCAATTCCAGTTTACCTGCACCAGGCACGACAAAGTCCGTTGCCTTGTACTGATCGGCATGAGCATGACGACCGATAATGATCGGTTTATTCCAACAAGTCACCAATCGTGGAATATTCTTGCAAATAATTGCCTCACGGAACACGGTGCCACCTAGAATATTACGAATTGTTCCGTTCGGTGATTTCCACATCTGTTTCAACTTGAATTCTTCCACTCGCTTCTCGTCGGGAGTAATTGTTGCGCATTTAATCCCAACATTATACTTTTTTATTGCCTCCGCACAGTCTACAGTGACCTGATCGTCGGTTTTATCTCGGTTTTCCATTCCTAAATCGTATGTGTGAAGTTCGATATCCAGGAAAGGCAGGATAAGTTTCTCTTTGATAGAATCCCAGATAATTCTGGTCATTTCATCACCAAGAATGTCAACAACGGGTCCTGCCTTTATCTTGCTCATAATGTATAACTGTAAATTACGCAAGAATATTTCATGAATGAAACGGTAATAAAATATATTTAATATGTTCTTACTTATGACGTACTGTAATTAATAACCGTGCGAGCACTTGGATATCGACCTCTTGGAAACCTAATCAGCAACAACAGCTAACAATGAATGACTTGCCACTTGTCGAAATAATCAAACACACAAATACAAACTTCAATCCAGTTGAACAAAAAAGGGAGGGGGTCACATGTAACACGTTGGCATCAATTTTGTTTACATAGTAGTTACCAAACGAAGTGAAATAAAAGTATCGTACTTTCTAGGCTGCGTTCGAAAAGTCAGAGTTTAATAAAGTTAGGTTAGAGTTATTAATTTAAATCATCTTCGAACGCTGTACTCCCGTACTTTAGAGGATGCAAAATTAAAAATGAATAGCGAAATAAAAAATGAATGTGCAAAAAGTGCCACAGATGTTACAAAACCATACAATTAAATACTACAAGTAAACACAAATAGTTAATTGGCATCTACCAAAAAAAATATGAACACGTTGGATATTATATATATATATATATATATATATATATATATATATATATATATATATATATATATATATATATATATTTATATATATACCGGGTGTCCCAAGAAATCTGGGACATAGGGAATTAACATGTAAAATTGAAAAAGTTGCGATTACTTCTGTATTATATATTTTAGAGCTCTGAAATTTGGTACAGGTGTAGGGATAGGTTATTCGCATTGATTGGTATTAATTAAAATGATATTAATGCCCACATTTCTGATACCAAATAAGCATCTTACCGTTGTGCTAGCAACGCTATAA
The DNA here is from genome assembly GCA_963422195.1 of Carabus problematicus. NCBI lineage: Eukaryota > Metazoa > Arthropoda > Insecta > Coleoptera > Carabidae > Carabus > Carabus problematicus. Next base: position 8,378,569 of record OY728586.1, read on the forward strand.
GTATTTTTTTACAAAAATAGTATAGATGCAGTCAGGGTTGGACTGGCTATGCAAATTGTACCGGGAAGTTTAGGAATACCGGCCCATTTTCTCTGAGAAAAGGCAACAACAAAATGCAATGCTTATGCAAAATCACATCTTTATTAAGATTACTATTTAAATTATTAAATTTTTAGAAAATGTTTCTGAATATAATAACTTTTGTTGATTGTTCATCGCGCAATACGACCGGCCCACCGGGAAACTTCCCGACGTCCCGGTGGGCCAGTCCAACCCTGGATGCAGTTGACCCTGTTGTACAAGTTGCACCTTTAGTAGAAGATCCAACTTTAGTAGAAGTTGCTCCTTTAGAACGAGTTGCACCTATACAGGCTGGTGATCTGTGGGATCAATTGGTGCAAAATGCTGCAGAAAGTAGCACTGATGGTAATTTGTTATTAAAATAATGCAGGCATTTCATTATTTATTGACATTGTTAACTTACTTTAAAAAAACGCCTATAAATTTGCAATTTTGTTTGTAATTTAACTAAATATTTCCATCATTTAAAATGTTCGAGATTACTGGAATGCCCCGTTTGTAACATACCCCTGTATGTTACAAATGTATATATTACATAATTTAACAAAACAAAAAAATGGCCTGCCGATAGGCAACCAACATAACATTCGTGTATACCTGCACTGCGTAGCTGAACAAATGAGAAAGTGAACTCGTGAGAAAGTGAACAAATGAGAATCATTGAAAAGTGGTGGGGGGTGCTTTCGAACTTCTGAGAATGGGAACTCGCGAGACAAGAATTTGTTGCCACAGTAGTAGAAGGAGTGCGGATGACTTTCGCACTAGTGATAATGTGAACAAATGAGAAAGTGAACTGGTAAGAAAGTGAACTAGTGAGATTTCGAACTCGTGAGATGCTTCGATTGTAGGCACAACAGTCTAGTTTGCAGATCACTTATATGTTCGTACGAGCTCGGTTACTTGCGTGGGTCTGCAAACTAGACTCTTGTGTAGGCACAGACAGTCTGTGTTGCACGCAGACACCTTCGTATACATTGTTATCGAGGAAATGATATGCAGAATGCAATATATCTCGCAATTTTAAATTATTATTAATTATTTGCAACACATAAACTTGGTTTCATAAATGTCCTTGGTTTCATAGTCCACATTGCTTACATATGTCTTCAAATTAATTTAGAATCAACATGGCAACATCGACGGAATAGCCTCTATTCGTTATTGATTTATAAACAGTAAAGACGTGGACATTGGCAATAAAAAAAAAAAGTAATTACATCACACACGATTGTTTATAATATATGCGCAAATATCATAAGTTTATTTAAAAATGTAAATCATCTTTAGAAAAACATGTATCGCTACTTGGCGTAATTGCAGACGTCATGTAAACGTGTTTATCTTTGACAAATGTAAGTACACAACTGACTAGCGGTGTTGAAGTTTTTTCATAACAAGGTTTTTACAAGACTGATAAGTGTTCTTGGTAACAATCATTTGTATTCGAGTGTTTTGTAATAATTTTCAACAAACAATAAAAATGTCGCTATCCAAACCCATTATAAGTTTGGTAGGTAAATATTTGGAGCAATTATATATACATCCAATTAGGACAAGGGCCATTAGTAGGTAAAACAAAAATGCACTTATCTAAAACATTGTTACTTAAAATATAAACTTTAGTGCGACCATTGCTGTTTGTGGAAACGTCGTATCACAATATTTATCAGGATGCAGAGTGTTGAATCAAGATAGCATAATAGCATTTGGGCTTTTTGGGTCAGTAAACAAATGGATTTATATTGAAACAAACAGTTATCGTTTCCTGTGTTTTAAGTGACAAAAGTGTTTAATTATTTGTAGGTTATTGTTTGGTGGAACAATACCGCATCTTTTTTATACGACCTTAGAAAGAATAATATCAGATGAAGTGGGGCATAGCATTGCAAAGAGATTACTTATCGAAAGACTAATATACAGTCCACTGTATCAAGCTTTTGCCATATATATGATAGCTAGATTAGAAGGAAAAACGCACGGTGTCGCCATCAAACAATTAGAAAGAACTTACTGGCCCATTCTACAAGTCAACTGGAAATGGATGTCAATAATTCAGTGTATAAACCTTAGTTTCGTACCACCAATAGTAAGTTATATGTCAATAATAGTTGTCTAACAACAAATAATTATGTCTCTTTCAGTTACGGGTTCTGTTCATGAATTTAGTTGGATTTTTCTGGTCCATTTACCTAGCACATATCTTACGCCAAAAACAAGAAAAACGGGATCACTAAAAATATGTTTTAATATGGGATATTTTGTATTGTATAGGTTTATATTGTATGTACGTGTACTGATATTTTATTTGCATGGACAATATTTTGTTATGGGTTTTAAACGTTAAATAAAAAACATTTTCACAACAATATTACAGTTTATTTTTGTAGCTGATTAAAACACTTGCTATTATTGATTCCATGGTAAATAGCTTATTTATGGAATATGATAGAAATGAGATTTTTTAAATGATAAACAAGGTTGAACTGATAACGAACTTCCGGTTGTCGGGTCACTTTTTGTATACCTCGCCATTTATATCATTGTCTATATAATGCATTAATAAAAATTCATTAATTATAAATATCCACCAGTCGCTTCGAATAAGTTAACATATAAATATGAATAAATAAGTTAAAAGTAATAAATAAGTACATATACAAATAAAATGATCACAATAAGCAAAATATCAACAGTTTGTTACAATAATACTCTACCAATAAATATTTACTGTCCACGAATGAACGGAATGTTGATATTTATATGTGTAGTGTACTAGCTACCTACAACTTTGACTAATTCAGTAGGATATTGAAAGTTTTTCAAACCGTATAAATAATCTGTCAGAATATCTGTACATGAATATGTACATAATGCTTCAATTTCAATATCATGGTCATAGTTCCAACTATATAAAAATATGTATATAAGTGAAATTATGAGTATTTACTATGGAAATGCAACTAACATTTGTTATATTAGTTTTTTTTTTTTTCACTTATATACATACATTGTTCAGTATATTTACTCCAAAATCATGGAATGTTTTATCCATAATAAAATAACTACCAATGAGAAAATTTAGAACTAAAACTACAGCAGCTTACATATATAATCGTTGATAATTTTGAACTTTTCCCATCCTTAATTATATATCTAATATTGCATGTAATAAATATCAGACTTTAAAATACACGACTAGATAAATAAAATCACAATAACTAATTATTAATAAATTGATATACGTAATGTAAAAAGAATCTTTTCAAGGTCCATCGTCATTATTTATATAGGTATGTATGTATATAGCTTAGTTTTATAACTTTTATATGAAATATTTACCTTTGAAATTAGACCATTTTAGAAATTCTACTTTGGTCCAGCAACTGTCAAATTTATAATCAATTCACACTAACATTTACGCTGATAACAACAGTGAACTTTTAAAGTCAATAGAATCACAGCTGTCTAAATAGAAAATGACAAATGACGACGAGACACCCTTATGAGAGATGAGTGATAGCGTTTGTTTATAACAAGTATTTACCTACAAGTTAATTACATCTGTACTCAATAGCACACTTTGATTTAGATATTGCTGTTAGTAAATATCTCTGTTAGTTAGTTAACAATGTAGTAAACTCTGTTAACAAATAAATTTGACGAAATTTCTCAAATACGATAATGTACTTACTTTCATGTCAAACAGAATAATTTAACTTAAAAACCGAACTGAAAATAGGAATAAACATTGACTAGATGGTGTATATATAAAATTTTTATCATCGGTTGTACGTGGGCGTTCTAGAGTGAGACCTGGATGAATGACTTCGCCCGATTGGCGAGTCACTCTCGCTACGGTCTCTGTTAGGAGAGAACCGCGAGTACCAGGGACTGCTATTTCGGCTGCTGGAGCTACTAACTGACGAAGGTGACGAAGGCGTAGGCCGATGATACGGAATAGGTCGTTTGCGTGCACTATAAAATACATTACATTCATAGATCGAATCATCCAGGCACAATGAACTGTCGATTATTACGCAATAACGTACATTTCATATGAATTTGTTATGAAACATATAAGTCGTTTGCAATTATAAAATACGCTTACTACTGACAGTTCATTGTACAGAATGATTAATTAGTAAATTAATAACATTAATAAATACATATTATTATGATATTAGTACTAGATGTTAGAAAATATCAAAATATGAAAAGATCACCTCACAATATCATACGATATAAGTTATAGTGACCTATTTAGTATATCAAGAAAATGATTTGTTATTGTCCTAATTCATAGAATAACATATTTGTTTTTGTAACTAATATATTTAGAAATACCAGGGTTTGCAATGACGTCAATTATACAAAGAAAAACATGCAAAGATAACATTAATTGGAAACAATTTTTTTTTTTATATGTTGAAATTATATTGTAATTCTAGATTAATTCGCTAGTCTAGTACATGCATGCACATCTACCATAGAAAAATTAAGCAAACATAAATACTGAATACATACCTGTATCGTTGGACGGGTCTACATTTGGGAATTTTTGAAATAAAATTAAAGAAGTGAACGCACGTGTATGCAGTCTACTGAACTATTAAGTGAACATTCTATGATACAACTGAAAATAAATAAAATTACTAAAAAAAAACAAAACAAAACGAAAAGAATCACATCAACTTTTTATTTTGTCTACAAATACACAGGTAACAATAAAAAAAAAATCAAAATAACTATGTCTATTACATGAAATAAATAATATACATCAGTACTCCACTGTATATTAATTATAATTACACATACGTTCATATTGAATAAGACGTATAGCTTTGTACGCAGTCGATTGAAATTTCTGACAAAATAAGTTTTAAATAAAAAAAAAGAACATACAAAAATTATGTGGACAAAATGATGGCAAACTCTTTCATACTGCGAATAAATGTTAATAACATTTTTTAATCACGCACACAGAAATACATGTCAATAAATTCAGTCAAAATCTGGATCGAGTACTACTTCCTTTTCGGGAACTTCTTGCACTTCGACTGCAAATACAACATAACGGAACTAGGTAATAATAGTTGAAAAAGCTCAATAATAAACTTTCACAATATAGCAAATTTCAAACTATATACTGTGTGTAGCACGTGTAACTAAAGTGACAAATATATACTAGCGATGTTGTGCGCATGCTCGGGACGCTTACCTAGTGATTCGACGACGATCAAGAAAACTCGGGGAACCGTGCCTTCGCGGTATAGATGGTGATCGGGATCGAGAGTTACTGCGACTACTTGAACTGCTTGAGGATGAACTATGTGACCTAGAACGTGACCGAGAACGACTGTGTGTTCTAGATCGAGATCCAGATCGACTTCGGGATCTTGATCGACTGCTTGTGGATGAAGAACTACGACTTCGACGCCCAGAACTAATAATAATAATAATAATAAATAATTAAACTTACAATATTTCCACGTTTTGGAAAATATGTCAGCTAAATTCATACCTGTATGATGATCTTGAAGAACTTCGCGATTTTCTATCCTTGCTTATACTTTTTTCTCGCGAATCAGACCTCGAACGTGACCGGCTACTAGATGGTGTTGATCTTCTCTTTGTATTCTCTGCTTTCACCGCATTTCGATTTTCTCTCTTTACTTCAGTTTTTTCCCAATTTACCACATTCTTTTCACTCGACTTGACGTCATCTTTTCTGGCAATTTCTTTCGATTTGATATCGAACTCGTTATGAGTGTGCTCAATGCTCGTTTCCGGTTTCAATTCCTTCTTTTCCGGCTTGTTTTCAGGTGATAGAATTGTTTTTTTTAGCGGTATTAGTTTGATTGGATTAATTTCTGTCTTGGTGACAAGTCTTTCGACTTTGTGAACTGCTGTAGGTGAATGATTGGACTTTACGCTTGGAATATCGAAGTGATCATACTTATTATCTGGACTTTTGTAAATTGTATGAGTCGGTGATTTTTTCGGAATTTTTTTCTCTAAAACTTCTTTGGCTTTAGCTGCGAGATCCGATTTCAGTATTTTCAATGTTCGCAATTCTTTTTCGCGCTCTTCGTCAATATTATCGTTATCATTATCCGATTCAAGTTCTTCACTAGAAGAACGTAGACGTACAACAGGCATTGGTATAACATGTTTGTTCTTAGATCCAGGACTTTTGCTGGGACTTGACTTTTTATAATCCACTGTTGGTTTATTACTTTTATACTCATTGTCGTTTGTTTTCTTAGGAACACATTTATCTCGACTGCGTTCTAGGGAGCTATGTCTACTAGATGAAGAGCTACTTCTATTGCGCCTTTGTTTTTTCTTGGGTTCACTTTTATGATCGCCGGCAATGATAGGCGATCGTGATATTCTTTTTTCAGCAGTTTCTGATTTATTATGAGTTCCATCTTTACCAGTACCATAGTTTCTACTCTTAGCTGATTTATCGCGTGACTGCTCAGAATTGCGATCTGGTGTTCGACTTTCGTCGTATTTTTTCGAATTCTTAGCCGAAGTGATTTCAGGAGAGTGCAGTTGTGTTTTCTGAGCGGGAGAATAACTACGGTTTCGTGGTTTAGGTGATGTGGAATATTTTCTACCTCTTGAAGAATCTGTAGGTCGATCGCGTGAGTATTTATTTGAATTTTTTGAGGAATTTTGCTGATATTTCAGTGGAGATCTACGTCTGGATGATGGTGAGCGCCTCCTAGGTGATATAGAATGTCTTCTAGGGGTAGCGGACCGATTTTTAAGTGAAGGTGAACGTCGTTTGGGAGAAGGTAAACGTCTTCTGGGCGAAGGAGACCTTCTTCTAGATGAAGACCTCCTTCTTGGAGAAGTTGATCGTTTCCTGAGTGATGGTGATCTTCTTCTAAGTGATGGAGACCTTCTAGGTGATGGAGACTTCTTTCTGGGCGAAGCTGACATCCATTGCAAATTGGAACTTGCTTTTGGAGATTTGGATCTTTTTCTATTCACAGGGGACTGTTGTCTCATTGAAGTCGTTAACTTTTTCGGTGTCGGTGTTCGCTGTCTGGGTGACGGTGATCTCATCTTAGATTTGACAGCAGTGTGCTTATATTTAGGTGACGAAGCCCTGTGATTAGGCGACACTGTACTTCGCTTTGAAGTCGAAGTTTTTTGGTTAGGTGATTGTGATCTGTTTCTTGGTGATGGTGACTTGTTCTTAAATGTGGATTTTAGTTCGGGTGACACAAGTCTTTGTCTCGCAGGAGATTTAGATCTACGGGATTTTCTGTTTGGTGACATTCTAGTATCTGGATATTTATTTTGGGGAGAAACTGACGCGCGTTTAGAATTTCTTTTGGGTGATGGTGAATAATTTCGTCGGGAATTAGATTTTCCATACTTATAATCAGGTCTATTTGGACTTCTAGTACGTTGCACAGGACGTCTACGTCTAGAATCGCTTCTAGAGCGGCTTCGAGAACCGAAGCGATTCTTAGAAATGTTAGCTGGTCTTGGTGATCGAGAATAGCGAGATTTGTTATTCTTCTCAGAAGATTTTCTACTTCTAGATCGTCGATTATGCTTCGGAGATGCAGAATAGCGCGAGTATTTCTTGGCCGGTTTTGATGATTTGGCATCTCTCATGTGTGAACGACTTCGACGAATTTTAGCGGGACTGGGACTGCTACGTCGTACTTCGATCGCTCGTTTTGCTGGCCGTTCCAAATCGTACTGTTTGCGTTCATCAGATATTTTCTTCTCTTTTGCTTTAGTTACTTTTACAGCATCGTCTGGATAATCCTTGAACTTTTCTGATTTTGAATCAGATTTAGATTTTTTTGCAGGTGGTTCCGGTGAGCTAAAATATAGAAGAATGTTATTAACTTATATGCAGGACTAATAAAAATGGCAATTGAATTTGATAGTACTATATGTAAAGAATCGGATATTGCAAATTTATTTGGCGTTTTCTTACCTTGTCCGTGAACTTTCTGAAGATGTTCGGCGTTTCTTCTTTGCTATGCGTTTCTTCTGTAGAAAATTAAATACACCAGAATTAACTGTATATCCAGCGATCGTAGTACATATGCAATAAACACAAACAGAACCAAACCAAAATGCAAACTGTATATGCTATCATAATATAGATCATACACGAGTATCAAAATTCATTATATGATTCCATATTTAAAGGTCCAACGATTTAAAATACTTTTAATTAAAAAAATAGAACTTCTTTAGCATACTAGAAAAACAAAGTAGTACTCAACGTTTAGGTGTTTTAGTTTTTATATTTGTAACTTATTTAATCTACAATCGTTACAAAAAATATCTGGGACTTATAGGTGTTTTCCATGTGGGTGTGTGTGTGTGTGTGAATTTGTGAATTGTCATTGGCTACAAGATGAGACATATGATTGTGTGATACTGAAACATGATAGCCCAAATATTTTCTAATGATATATAATATTCAAAAAATAATATCTGGTGAAATGATAATCGAATACTTGCTTTCAAATATGCAGGGTGTTTTTTGATATAGAATAATACATGATATTTATGAGTTACATGAATTGTAAAGAAATTGTTTTTCCGTACGTCACATTTAACACCCTGTATATATTCTACTGTACACAGTAACATACTGTTTGATAGTAACTCTTTATATTTGAACATTATTCATACCTATGTGTATATATGAGTTGATTAAATATAATAATAGTATAAAACCACACATGATGAGCATGCAATATTTAAGTATTTACGAATATATTTATATATAAACTGGTTGTGCTAGACAGACGGTTCGTGGCAATGGGGGTACTTACTATCGATGTCGGTTTGCCCGCACAGGGCTATCCTACGTAATGATGCGTAAGGTTCAAACAGAACAATATTTACTTCCAATCATATCACGACTTTTCTCTCTCTCTCTCTCTCTCTTTCTCTCATTCTCTGCATCTCACATACTTTACATACAAAAAAAACTTTTGAGCTTAACAAAACATATCAACAACTGAACGCGGCCCACTTACATTATTACACTGAAATAAACGTCTTTGCAATATAATATGTACTTATCTGAACGTAATGTTAAAATGAAACTGCAAAGAATTATTCAACCAAAATAATAGAAAATAAATTTCGAGATCAAAAATAAATATTTTTGTAGTAAATTCTTGTTGGAGTTATGATTATGTCATATATAAACTATTACTAACCTCTCTTTTCTTGGCTTTACGTTTTTTCCGCTTTTCTTCTTCGCTGCTAGAGTCGCTACTGTCGTCGGATGATGACGTGGAATCATTAGTGTCTGTTGACGATTTACGTCTTCGCCGTTTGCTCTTTTTCTTGTCTTTGGATTTGCCCGATCTAAGCAGAAATGAAACAACGTTTTCACAAATTGATCAATAGTTGACCAAGTCCTTGAGAACATCTATTGAATATATATATGAAAATTTTGAGAGACAAAATTTTGATTTGTATATTTTTGTAAGTGTGCATTTCTCTTTTGATAAATGACTGAATTGTGTTAATAGACATATTTGACTCAATACGTTCAGCAATTTATATCAGAAAATAGTAATCATGTGTAGTCAGCTGTCCAACATTCGTTATATTGCTTAGTACTGCACATGCACATTAATACATTATTACCATGTTCTATGAAATATACTAAGCGTATGTGACAATCATAATGTCTATTATGAATTTGTTATTGTTTTTTTATTCTTTTATAAATATCTTGTGTATTACCAGAGAGTGCTGACAAGACTACTCGTATAATAATCAGTAGTTATTACTGAATTTAAAAATATAACGTTCAAAACCAAATCACAACAAAGATGGAACGCACCTTCAGGCATTCTTCGGACGGGTACATTTAAGTACAGTAAAGCTATAGGTAACATAACGGATGTTTTATATATAAGACAAAATCACAAGTAATAAATTATATATGATAAGCATTAAATTCACAAGCAGCCATTACCTGGTTAGCCGTCAATTTTTGGGAATGACTTTGAAAAAATACACACAAATATTAAAAACATATTTGGGTGAATCCATGACAAGATATAAACATCAATCAAGTTGTTTACTTCTTCTTTCAGTTAAAACAGTATGTGTGTGTGTGGGTGTGTGTTTGTAAGAGGCAGACAGATAGAAATACGAGTATGTATAGAAGAGTGTATGTGTGAGTTAAATAAAGACTCGTACAATGAAACAGAAAATATGCCAATAACTTAACAAAATTGTTACTACATTTTAGAATATTTAAAAAAAAATTCACCCCGATATAAAGAGACGGACAAATCATAAAAGTGAAACTAAACTAAAAGAAATGACATACAACTTCAGATCACACAAGAATGATATGAAACGGGGCGGTAATTATGTTTTGTACATACCTTTCTTTCTTGTGTTTTTTGCCTTTTTTCTTTTTCTTTGGTTCTTCACTTGAGGAACTGGAAAAGGGTTTTTGTATAAAAACGTATAATCAATATATACGTTTTAGAGCAAGTGTAAATAAAAAAAAATTGTTGAGAATTAAAAACTGCATAATGTGATGCTATATTTAGTGCTCAAATATTTTTATATATCGAGTAAATCATTTTAATGACAGACAACTTTTTTATTTACAATTTTGCTGTAAAACGTATTGTTCAGAAGTAATCACAATATTTCTATATTTACATGTTAATTCCCTATGTCCCAGTTTTCTTGGGACACCCGGTATATATATATATATATATATATATATATATATATATATATATATATATATATATATATATATATATATAATAGACTCGTTATACAGTTATTCGACTTTTCGCTGTAACGGCCTTGTGCAATTATGGCTAAGTTTCGATTTAGATTATAAGGTTAAGAAATCCCCTGTGTATGTCTTTTACCATGTATTTTATTCTTACATGGAAATAAATGATTCGTTGTACCACTAACGTATTACGTAATGCAATGTGCTGTTACTTACTCGTCTTTAACTTTTCGTTTCTTCTTCTTCTTCTCTGTGGCCTGTGGTTCGGGGCTGGGTGTGTGTATTAGTTCGTATCTTTTCGCTTGTTCTTGATCTTTTTGTTTCTCCTGTTCACGTAATGCGTTCGATTTGGCTACCTGTTCTTTGGCTTCACGCGCTGGATCGAAACTGCTGCCGTCCACAAAGTACTCGGAGATACCGAATGCTTCCCTAAGCTTAGCATTTTTTTCCTGTTGTGCCTCGGCCACTTGATGTGTCTCGGTTACACTGTAATATGAGAATACATAAATGTATTATATAGAATAGATAAACATCAGGCAAATAATATCGCTCTTAATAATAAAGTTATGTTGTGTACCATCGTATTATAATATATTATATGAATATTTATTTATAAATATTAAACTTATGTCCGGTACCCTTTCACATGTTTTTTTTTTTTCGAACAGGAAGCTTAAATGTCAAACTGGCAACCCCAGTATATAAAGACAATTATTTCACACTTATCAGAATAATTCTGTATAGGAAAAAATAAACAAAAACACTCCGCAAAATAGTTACTCAAAATCACTAACTTAATATAGGTTTCTTGGCCCATAATGTACGTCTGTTACGATACAATCGAAAAATGAAATCGCGTGCCCTACAAAGTTATGTCAACGTACCCCCACTACTCAAAATACTCGCCAACCCCTCACACTATAACCCTACGAACACACACACCACGTACATTTGTACACATTTATATACACACTCACACACATGATGTATTTATATATGTTGGATAACTGTGAAATAATCAATACCCCAGTATGTTCCAGTGCTACACTGCTCTTTATACACACAAGCCCCACATGGCCTCCTACGATGCATATAATTACGGTTCAGCTGTCACATATAATATTCATACCTGTCCACAATTTGCATATATAGAAATGAACCATCAAATACGGATTATTTGATTTACAAAGATTTTATTTAATATGAAGAATTTTTTAAAAAATATTTGTAATTTCTCCGTTTGCATCACTGAAATTCTCGGATCTTATTCGAAACTTGTTTAATTGATAAAACTATGTATACATAGTACATTCGAGATGCAGAGTTAATAAATGACAGTGCAAATGATGTACATATATCGTATGGTTTTAAGATATGTATATAAGTATCCCGCATACCTGACAACTGAACGCATTGTTTTTGCGTTTGGTTTCTTGACTACAATAGCAGTGTCGCGTACATCGCCTATAACGCGAATACAATGACAGTGGCAGCAACACTGGGTGCGCCTCGGGGGTAGTCGTACCCCGGGGCCCTTGTCCCCTAGTGCCTGACACAGGGCCCCTCGCCACAGTCGTTCAAACAGTGCTCGCTCATCCACGTACCGACCACGGGGACCCGCGCACAACATTTCACTATTATTTATTTGCTTTCAATTATAACTTAATTGGACAATTTTATTTTCCAAGTACTTGATTTCAGCAATATTTTTTTCTAATGTAGTCAAATAATGTATTTAATGTATTGGTAATAATTTAACTAATAAGTTAATAAAATTATTATTATATTTTAAGTTGTGGTTATTCATTATATATAATATATTAGTAAAATATTATTTTAATAGCATAGTGATATATTATTTAAAAATCATGCATAAAACATTCAAGTGTTAACAACAGTAATTATTTAACTACAAATATGTTGACATACATATTTTTTATTCAATTTTATTTACTCGTTTTTAAATATCGTATTTAATATTTTCCTTTTATAATTTATCTATTAAACTTCCCCAAACCTTGGCGCACATTACGTAGAAAATTTGTCGCATGTTTACTTATATGTATTATTCACTAAAATATATATTTTTAAATCACCAACACTGGAAGAGACTGGATTTATTTTATAAAAAATATCACTTTCATTCACTAACAACTAACACTGCGTTTCAGAAATATAGCACGACTGCAGAATATTGAAGGTGCGTTTTGGAAGACTTGCGATTTGTGTAAAACGACCATCACGTTTTCAATTGGAAGACATCGTGATTTTGTTTGCCGTGTGGATTTCGCGTTACATTTTCTTTACGTTTTGAGCTCTTCTCGTCCCGTCATTGCACCCGTTCGTCATTATGACACTGCGAAGGGCGAAGCAATGGAAACGGGAGAAACGAATAGAGGAGACGGAAGACACTCGCGGTGTACGCTAACATTTACCCGTTCGACCGGCGTGCTACACAGCATCTGTGTCATGCGCGATTCAGAGGAACAGGATTGGATAAAATTTCGTTGTTGTCCGATGAGTTTTTGTTACGCGTATTGTGGTATATTGTGTTTTACAGTGCATAAAGGGTATCGGTCCGACACTGCCGGAGCTTGACTTCAACTATAAGGATAGTAGAATGTTTGTCTTCGGTTGGTTATTACGCAATAGAATTAAATTTTTAATAAATTGTATAAAACGTTGAGAATAAGATATTTAAAAAAAAAATTAATTCCAAGGGGTTTTTAATTAATGATATTCAATAGAACTAAATATTGTAAACGTAAAAAAAAATTAGCCGAAAATGTATGATGTAATATACAGTGCGCGCCGCTTAATGTGATCACATTGATACTCGAGGTTTTTGATAACAATAGCCGATTGATATTAATATCAAAATTTTATTAACTAATTTAAAATACATATGTTAAATAATAGTAAATAAAGTATGAAATTAACTAAAAAATCTAAAAGGAAACATACCATTTTTGCATTTAAATTTGAAATTATGTAGATATGTATGTAGTACATACATATATGTAATTATTGTATACATATATAATATCTATTTGTTTATTAGCAAAGAAAAAAAAGAAAAAAAAATTGAAATTTAAAAAACTCAATCAACAATGTTTTGTTCTGATGTTCGCGGAGCAAATTATTAATAAAAATGTCATACGCGTAATGCGTCTGAAAATCATATGACCTCTGCTGCACACCTTGCCGCAAAACTTAGTAAGACCATACAAATATATTATCATACAATTTACTACTAAATTAAAATTAAATATATCAGGAACAAAGTTTGGAAATCTACTGGTAGATTATGCAAATGTAATATGTAAGGATCGAAAATCAAAAGCGCATGGCTTGAATTTATTAAATAAAATATTTATTTGTCGTACTTAAAATTATTTAAAAAAGCCCTTAAATTACCTTATTGGCAATTCAGTTCATTAGTTAGTACATAATAGAATAATACGTAATATCTACCAATTTATTCATTGGTTGAGATACAGGCGGGTAGAAGTTATCTTGCACCAATACCGCTGTCAGCGTGCAGTATAGATCTGAAAAGGGGGTTGCCTATGTACTACGGGCTGATAGCAACGGTGGCGTGCGGAAATGGGATCGATTTTAATGCGCGGTACTGCGGAAGCTGTGTAATACCTCGGTAGCAATCATACTGAGACTTAATCCGTCTTTTGCGCAGAACCGCATATCCTTTTATATCCGCAGCAAAACGCCTCACAGATTATTCTTGACAGCAAATGTGTGCAATTTTTCCTGTACGTTCAATTAGTTTTAATTTCAATAATTTGTTTACTAAAGGTAATAAAAATGTTTGTTTAACACTTTGTTCAGAACAATGACGAATACGAAAGTGTGTTAAATTTAAGCGATGCAATCCAGAATGAACTTGTCTTCTAACATCATGAATAATAGTACATTATACACCAAGGGAGAGAAACCTCTAATTCTTCCCATCGAGGTAAAAATAATGGTCTCTCCCGAGGTGTATATACTATTTTTTCCACGTTCGGTAGTAGAGACACTTAATTTCATAAATAAAGAATTATAATAAATCGGAGCGAAATTGCAATATTTAGAAGCCTTAGGGAATGTTTCCTTGCAATGCGTACAACAGACATTTATTTACAAAAACCATTGCGAGTAGGATAAGGAGCGTGGGGACAGGGAAGTAAGGTGGTACTGGGTACAGTAGGTGTGTTAAGCAGCGGCGGTACACAGATCTAGTCCGATTTCCATAGTTTTACTAAATACAGGGAACCAAATAAATGTTTGTGTAATAACAGGAACAATAAGAGTTTTAACTTTAATCGAAATATCAACTATAAATATGAAAAATAACTTGTGTGAGACATATAAGTACTCGTATGTGCTACTAATATGAATAATACCTTCATATTTTGTATAGAAAAAGCTAAATAAATATTGCATGTGCAATAAACATTGAAATTCCATGTTTTGACGTAACAAGATCTCTATTAGTACGCGTAATACGTGGTACATATTACGCTAGAAGCGTTGCAGGCACTTATATCTTGCTTATCTGTCAGATTAATGCTTGTGCAATATTGTTGTAATTGTTACTTTAACAATTGCATGCTTTAAAATTCCGCCACTGTCACACACAATTAATTGGAAAATAAAGGAGAAAAAGACAACGGAAAAAATGTGAAAAATATTTTTTTTTCTCAAGTATTAAAGGAAATTTTGAAAAACAAAAAGTTACATGCACAACTAGACCATAATGAGTTTATAATAAAAATTTCATCAAGATCGGTGGATAGTCTAGGAGGAGTTAGTGCAGTGTCTGCCAAACTTTTTCACCCTACGGCACACTGGGAAAGATAATTTGTTTCGCGGCACACCAAATATTATACAGTAAACTTCGCTTATAACGAACCTCAAGGGACCGACGAAAATAGTTCGCTATAAGCGAAGTTCGTAATAAACGATAAACATCAAAAATTCATTATTTTTGTTAATGCATAGGTACATGTTTCAAGTAGATATATAATATGAAGAACTCTTTTATAAAACTATGTAGACAAATCCAGATTTGTTCAAAATTGAGTTAAATATTGGTTTGTAATACATATACATATATACACTAACAATAGTTTTTATGAATCTTAAGTAAAAAAATCGTTTATTTTACTTTTGTTTATATTTGTTATTATTTTATATGATTTGTATTTATTTAAAGTAAGAGTTTTACATGTTTTCTTCAAAATTGCGTAACTCATAATTGTACTTCTTTAACACATTAAATACAGTGAACAGCCATGTGCCGTGAACAGCCATGGGCCGCTCCAATCGCGGGAAGGTCCGATAATTTTTTTCCATACAATTAATCACACATACACAAGAACCGTAAGAACTGTTACGGCGATCCTACATATGCGGAGTTGAAAGATTTCGAGGAATCCCCTGATTATTTGGTAAAATGCCGTTTTAAGTTCGTTATAACCGAAAATTTTTGCGATTATAACAAAAATGAAGGTTCGTTATACCCGAAAGTTCGTTATAAACGGGTTCGTTATTTGCGAAAAAAATAACACACGTTTAATGATACTATAGTTCGTACTTTACGGATTGGTTCGTTATAACCGAAAATTCGTTATAAGCGGGTTCGTTATAAGCGAAGTTTACTGTATATATATATATATATATATATATATATATATATATATATATATATATATATATATATATATATATATGTATATATATATATATATATATGTATATATATATATATATATATATATATATATATATATATAATATATATATATATATATTGTGACGATGTCACCAAACGAGCTCTAGCCACTTGGCTCGTTGCGCCAGGTCTCGGAGCGCGCGCGCCTAATTGATCCGCACAGTACCGTACCTAACGCATGATACAACCGAAATGCAAGTTAGTAAACGATCAATTAGTCAAGCCGTATAAAAGGGCTGCGAGTAGACGAACAAAGTCAGTTAGTATTCCGCTAGTGATCCGTTCTCCGCTGCAGTCAAACCGCTTGGTAAGCATATTGTTTCTATTATTCTTTACTGTACCGCCCTCTGTGGCAGTATTTATTTTTGTATTCGTTACTCTGCACTGTTGCAGACGTAGCAAGATTTATAAGTTTGTTTTCCGTCACACTGCGCCGGTCCTGCTGTGACGTCATCACTGTCTCTCTCTACACTGTGTCGGTCCTGTTGTAGAGGCTACAGTTAGTTAGGTTGTCTACGTCACACTGTGTCGGTCCTGCTGTGACGTCATCACTGTCTCTCTCTACACTGTGTCGGTCCTGTTGTAGAGGCTACAGTTAGTTAGGTTGTCTACGTCACACTGTGTCGGTCCTGCTGTGACGTCATCACTGTCTCTCTCTACACTGTGTCGGTCCTGTTGTAGAGGCTACAGTTAGTTAGGTTGTCTACGTCACACTGTGTCGGTCCTGCTGTGACGTCATCACTGTCTCTCTCTACACTGTGTCGGTCCTGTTGTAGAGGCTACAGTTAGTTAGGTTGTCTACGTCACACTGTGTCGGTCCTGCTGTGACGTCATCACTGTCTCTCTCTACACTGTGTCGGTCCTGTTGTAGAGGCTACAGTTAGTTAGGTTGTCTACGTCACACTGTGTCGGTCCTGCTGTGACGTCATCGTTGTTTCTCTCTGTACTGTGTCGGTCCTGTTACAGAGGATACATAATTTCTGATTGGCTTTCCGCCACAATAGTGTCATGTTATTTCCGTTGTATTTTCAAATATTAGCTGCCTGTGTTATGTTTTCATAGTTCATAAATTATTTGCTTACGTTATATTTTCTCATGTTATTTGCTGGTTCTGTTATTTGTTATCAACACTGCGAGTGTCAGGATCTCGTGAATAAATCAAGACGTTGTTTTCTGGCCAAATAAATTATTTCTTGTACCACCCTGACCTCCACTGTACTATCCCGGTCTAAATCCGATTGGCGCCCGAGCAACCAGAACCCGCAACACCAGGGAGCGTCACAAATTGGCGCCCGAGCAGGGACCCTGAAATAATTAAATGCCAGGAAGTAGCACAGACAACACCCCATTAACACCTCCGTTTTATGATTAGTACATGCTGCCAACAAGGACGATGGAGAGGAGCCGCCGACCACGGATCCGACCAGTGTCGCCATGCTTGATGGCAACCGTGCAGCCACCCACCCAGGAGACGACGCCACCCCGCGCAGTCCCCACTGCGGCACCACCCGCCGAATTCTTCATCCCCCGGACCCCGCCACGGAGGCGAGATGTCGCTCAGCTCGTCCACGAGCTGGGTTTTACACCCCTGTTAGTGCGCGTCCCCCTGGAGTTACTACGTCCCCCTACCTGCCCACCCACCAGAAGACACAGACTTTATCTCCCCGGTGGTGCAGGTAGACCGTCCCGGTGGATAACCTTCCCCCCTCGCCGCCTGCAGAACAGTGAACTGACAGTGCTAGTGCCCGCCAGCATGGCCAGGAACATTGGGCCAGTAGAATAAGTTAAGTTAAGTAGGTTAAAAGGGTATATATAAGTTAGTTAATAAATGTGTAAAATAGGGTAGATAAGTTAAGTAACTAAACCGGGTAGTTAAGGTAGCAAGTAAGTACGGATATTCACCATCTGTCCACCGCACCCCGAAGTAAGACGGGGGTGTGACGATGTCACCAAACGAGCTCTAGCCACTTGGCTCGTTGCGCCAGGTCTCGGAGCGCGCGCGACTAATTGATCCGCACAGTACCGTACCTAACGCATGATACAACCGAAATGCAAGTTAGTAAACGATCAATTAGTCAAGCCGTATAAAAGGGCTGCGAGTAGACGAACAAAGTCAGTTAGTATTCCGCTAGTGATCCGTTCTCCGCTGCAGTCAAACCGCTTGGTAAGCATATTGTTTCTATTATTCTTTACTGTACCGCCCTCTGTGGCAGTATTTATTTTTGTATTCGTTACTCTGCACTGTTGCAGACGTAGCAAGATTTATAAGTTTGTTTTCCGTCACACTGCGCCGGTCCTGCTGTGACGTCATCACTGTCTCTCTCTACACTGTGTCGGTCCTGTTGTAGAGGCTACAGTTAGTTAGGTTGTCTACGTCACACTGTGTCGGTCCTGCTGTGACGTCATCACTGTCTCTCTCTACACTGTGTCGGTCCTGTTGTAGAGGCTACAGTTAGTTAGGTTGTCTACGTCACACTGTGTCGGTCCTGCTGTGACGTCATCACTGTCTCTCTCTACACTGTGTCGGTCCTGTTGTAGAGGCTACAGTTAGTTAGGTTGTCTACGTCACACTGTGTCGGTCCTGCTGTGACGTCATCACTGTCTCTCTCTACACTGTGTCGGTCCTGTTGTAGAGGCTACAGTTAGTTAGGTTGTCTACGTCACACTGTGTCGGTCCTGCTGTGACGTCATCACTGTCTCTCTCTACACTGTGTCGGTCCTGTTGTAGAGGCTACAGTTAGTTAGGTTGTCTACGTCACACTGTGTCGGTCCTGCTGTGACGTCATCGTTGTTTCTCTCTGTACTGTGTCGGTCCTGTTACAGAGGATACATAATTTCTGATTGGCTTTCCGCCACAATAGTGTCATGTTATTTCCGTTGTATTTTCAAATATTAGCTGCCTGTGTTATGTTTTCATAGTTCATAAATTATTTGCTTACGTTATATTTTCTCATGTTATTTGCTGGTTCTGTTATTTGTTATCAACACTGCGAGTGTCAGGATCTCGTGAATAAATCAAGACGTTGTTTTCTGGCCAAATAAATTATTTCTTGTACCACCCTGACCTCCACTGTACTATCCCGGTCTAAATCCGATTGGCGCCCGAGCAACCAGAACCCGCAACACCAGGGAGCGTCACAATATATATATATATATATATATATATATATATATATATATATATATATATATATATATATATATATATATATATATATATATATACACGGTTTGGCAGACACTGAGTTAGTGGAACAAAAAACGTACGAGCGAGCGAGCGGACGAACGACATACTGTACATATAGTCATATATTGTAATAGTCATTTCGTGATCCAGAGGGTCTGTTCGGGATATCTGCGCAAAAAAATTTGAAATTGGAAAATGCTACAGACATCGTACCGAACACTATAGCTCTGCGACAGGAGGTCGTTGAGCTAAAAAGGCACTCGGAAAACCTACTTTATTATATAACCCGCATTAGTCTGCTATATCGAGGTTCTATAGTATTGCCAAATTGGCACAATGTCAATTTGTAATTGGTTATTTGATCTCAAACACTAACAAGGTACTAGGAATGTATACAGACATACATGCCTGCAGCTCATCGACGTATGTACAAGTCTGAATATATCACAAATGATTATTTATCAAGATTCACTTTTAAAATCCTAGGTGCCTAGCTCGCAAACAAAACAACAAATTTAAAACAAGTGTAAATACATTTTCTTCTGTTGACAAAAGCAAAGCAAACTAAGCCGACTATAAATGCATTGATCTTCTTTTGTTCAATTTTTAATTAAAAAATATTTTTTTCTCCAATGGCCTTACATAATTTTTCAAAATAAAAAATATGGAAAAATATTGTTCCATTTCCTGCATATGCATGAAAATTTTGAATACAATTGAATAAAAAATAACGCAGAAAAAAAATAAAAACTGAAAAAAAATTGGAAAATATTTTTTTTTCTCAAATACGAAGAAAAATTTTGAAAAATAAAGTGTACCTTGCACAACTAGACCCTAACACGTATCTGCAGAAAAAATTTCATAAAAATCCGTTGGGTAGTTTAGGAGATCTAGGTGGAACAAAAAATCTCGTACGAGCGAGCGAGCGAGCGAGCGGACGAGCGACATACATACGGACATATGTTGTAATAGTCATTTCGTGGTCCAGGGGGTCTGTCCGGGATTTCTGTGCAAAAATTTTTTAAATCGGAAGATGCTACAGACATCGTACCGAACACTATAGCTCTTCGACAGGAGGTCGATGAGCTAAAAATACTACAAAACATTGGAAAGTTCCCCATTGCGTGATAGCATTAAATATTAGTAAAATGTTCATTTTTCACGGGAAACATGTAAGTATACTTATATTTACTTTTAGCAAAACAAATCTTTAATCGGCACTTTCTTGTTTTAACTTATGTTTTAATGTCTGCCAAACTGTGTGCCGCGGCACACCAGAGTGCCGCCTAAGGTTTCAGGTGTGCCGCGAAAGATTTGAAAATATGGATAAGAATATTTGACCGAAGGAATTTTTATTATTTTTACGATGACCAACCGATTTACCTTTGTCTCACCTTAACAGTATCTTTCTTTTTTACAAGTCTGAGAAGCTCTATTGTACACTATTTTTTTATCACTTTCGATGCGAAAAGCACACATGCACTGCGCACCAGAAAAGTTAAAAATTCACTGCTTGATTGCTTCCCAGGCGTAGACGCTTCTTCAAACAAATTTTAAATTTTGTCAGCAGTGCAGGGGACAATAGAAACCCTCTCTACATCATTTTAGCTCATCGACCTCCTGTCGAAGAGCTATAGTGTTCGGTACGATGTCTGTAGCATCTTCCGATTTCAAAAATTTTTGCACAGAAATCCCGGACAGACCCCCTGGACCACGAAATGACTATTACAACATATGTCCGTATGTATGTCGCTCGTCCGCTCGCTCGCTCGCTCGCTCGCTCGCTCGCTCGTACGAGATTTTTTTGTTCCACCTAGATCTCTTAAACTACCCAACGGATTTTCACGAAATTTTTTTTGCAGATACGTGTTATGGTCTAGTTGTGCAAGAAACATTTTATTTTTGAAAATTTTCCCTCGTACTCGAGAAAAAAAATATTTTCCAATTTTTTTTCAGTTTTTATTTTTTTTCGGCGTTATTTTTTATTCAATTGTATTCAAAATTTTCATGCATATGCAGGAAATGGAACAATATTTTTCCATATTTTTTATTTTGAAAAATTATGTAAGACCATTGGAGAAAAAAATATTTTTTAAATAAAAATTGAACAAAAGAAGATCAATGCATTTATAGTCGGCTTAGTTTGCTTTGCTTTTGTCAACACGAGAAAATGTATGCACACTTGTTTTAAATTTGTTGTTTTGTTTGCGACCTAGGCACCTAGGATTTTAAAAGTGAATCTAGATAAATAATAATTTGTGATATATTCAGACTTGCACATACGTCGATGAGCTGCAGGCATGGGTGACTAACCCATTCTTTGAATACTAGTTCTAAGTATTTTCCATCACTTGATTATCAAATGTACGAGTGGGTCATCAATCCTTGCGTCAGATTAACACTAACATTAATAATGGAAGAAAATTTAAAAGACTTGAAAAACGATCCTGTGTACGAGAAACTACAATGCTTCATTCTTTAAGCTAGAGTTATCAGCATTTTTAGCTCATCGACCTCCTGTCGAAGAGCTATAGTGTCCGGTACGATGTCTGTAGCATTCTCCGATTTTAAACATTTTTACGCAGAAATCCCAGACAGACTCCTTGGATCACGAAATGACTATTACAACATGTGACCGTATGTATGTCGTTCGTCCGCTCGCTCACTCGCTCGTACGGTTTTTGTTCCACTAACTCCTCCTAGACTATTCAACCGATCTTGATGAAATTTTTTTTTACAAATGCGTATTATGGTCTAGTTGTACAGTTGACTTTCTGTTTTTCAAAATTTTCTTTAGTACTTGAAAAAGAAAATATTTTTCAAAATTTGTCAGTTTTTATTTTTTTTTTTCTCCTTTATTTTCCACTCAATTGTATTCAAAATTTTCTTGCATATGCAGGAAATAAAACATTATTTTTCCATATTTTTTATTTTAAAAAATTATGTAAGAACATTGAAGAAAAAATTATTCACACTTGTTTTAAATTTGTTGTTTTACTTCGACCTAGGCACCTACGATTTTAAGAGTGTATTTAGGTAAATAATTTGTGATAAATTCAGACTTGGACATACGTCAATGACCTGCAGGCATGGATGTCTGTATCCATTCCTAGTTTATTTCGCTTTGGAGTCTATCTCGATTAGGGACATTAAATCTGTTGCTCATCGTATCTTTATAAATTATTATTAATATACTCGTATACCGGGTGTCCCAAGAAAGTTGGGAATTATCAGTATATATTTTTAAGAGGTATATAAATGCTAATCTTTAAAGCCTTTTTTCTCGAAAAGGACAAAATAGTGCGCGCTATTACTTTATCACTTAACATCATTAGTATACAGCAATTTGGAAAAAAAGTTATTTTTTACATTTATAGTTGTTAATTCAATTAAGGTTAAACCCCCATTACCGCGACTCTATATTCTAAATACATTATATGTGCTTCGATATTAATTTGTCTCGGGAGTAACTATTCTGAAGAAATCGTACAAATATTGAATTGGGTGATTTTTTAACCATTAATGCAACAAAATGATAGAAGCGAGATAAATATCGTTGTTTATATAGACTTCTACGCGACCAAAAAATGTACGATAGTTGCGCGAATAATTCACTTAGATTGTACTTGTAATCACAGTGGATAAAAATCATGATTACTTGATTTAAATCAATTTGTTTTAAATAATTATTTTTATACGTATTTGTATTGAAATTTTGAAATAATTTCGATTATCCATATAATACAAAGTTTGTTAATGAGATATATCTGCTCAATAATAATTTTTATTTGTAAATCAATAAGTTTTAATGTATAAGTTGTGTCGGCACAATAAAGTCGTGGCGGTTATTGCAGGTCTGTGCTTGTTTTAGAGTTCTAGTTATAATATAATTAGATAAATTTAGTTGTCCAGTAGTGTTTCCAGTGTTAACAGACGGTGTAATGCAGTTATCATTATTAATTAATAGATTATAATATAAATTTATATATTTTATTAATTTTGATTTAAATCAATGATTTTTTTTAATTACTTGATTTAAATCAACTTGATTTTAATCTCTCAACCCTGCTTGTAATACTACAGAATTATCCACTTACAATGCAACCGAAAGTTTAGTACGATATTGAAAGCATCGGGGAACAATAACGACTGGACTATATCACAATATAGAGCCCAGTAGTTCCTTACAAGTCCTGTAATTTTAGTGCAATAGCGCCACTGCATACATCAAAATTCGACAATGAAAAATTTTTATAAAGAGCACCAGTGTTTTCCCCAGACAATTTTTTCAAGCCAGATCGCTCTATGAAATAGGTGGGTGGTGTAGAACTTCGCAGTATTATAAAATTTTCTGTTGTTTAGAAATGCGGCTTCAGTGATCCAGAGCAGGGAAATGCAGCGCAAATCTGTAAAATTTTACCCGGGCACTCAGTAAAATTAGGCGGGCGTCATATATCTCGAAGATTGATAATAATTTCTTACGGCAGACTAATTGCGACATTTTGGTGTATGCAGTGAAGCCATTCGGTTGGAACCAGCCACTGCACATTACTGCGTGTATTAGTTAATATTTGTAAGTAAACAATTACTTACGCAACTCTACCCCATTCATCTTTTGGCATGTCCAGTTTTCCATCGTGACCCATCAGCATTTTCCGATAATTTTCAACCTTTGTTTCGATGACTTCCTTATTGTATCTAGACAAAACTCTCAACATTATAATGTACCCTCGAAGATGACGGTTTAGTGTATTACAATTTGCTCTGTGTATGTACTACACTGTCAAAAGGCGCTTTCCTTTCGTCTACCCCAGCTGGGGGAGCTGAACTGATCTGATCGGGGTGTTACTGAACTGATCCTCATGCGAAAGGAACGTACAAAATTTAGTGGGGTAGTTGACTAGCTTGATATTTCAGATTTCGCAACAAAATTAATTTTTGTTTGTAGATAATAATTATTTTTTATGTTCATCTCTTTATATATTGAAATAAATATAGAATATATAAATAAAAATATTAACAGTCATTTCCCAAGTATCCGTACTTATTTAAAGAACACTTATATCAAGCTATTATTAAAAATTAAAATTGCGAGAAATCAGAAAATGCATCGTGAATACTAAAAATGAATTGCAAAGTATAATTTGTTTATTAACTACATAAAAATATCATAAATATCTGACAAATGGAGATACGTTTTATAGAACATTATTCAACTTGCTTGCATATATACAACAAACGCAGCTAACCGGGCGAGCAGTTCAGTTCGCACCATGAAATTTTTGGTGCTTCGGGAGGTAAAGGGGGAAGTAACAGAGTAGATCAGATCGTACTACCCAAGGCCGAAAGGAACAAAACTGTGCAGTTCAGTTCAGCTGGGAGTAGCTCAGGGTAGCTAGATCAGTCGAAAGGAAAGCGCCTAAAAGCATGGACACGGCATAATTTTATATAAACTTGAAATTATATAATACATACCCTTTCTCTTCCAATATTTCTTCCAACTCGACACATTTCAGTTCAATCTTTCGTTTGCGTTCATGATCGAGGATTTCTTTATTTGGCTGTCTATTAGATGCTGCATCTAACTTGGCTAGTTCTTCTTCCGTGCGGTAACTGAGTTTGTCCTTATTATGTGGTCGCACTAAAGCCCAATTGCGCTGTACATGTCCATTCGTACCAGAACCCCTTGGAGTCTGGAGTCCTATGCCGTTGTACATGATCTAGTCTGCCTGCATACACATATATATCAATGTAATGTACAAAACAACAATCATTTTCCATAGTCTTAAACTAATTTGTACATCAGTATATTATTTATCGCCTATTTTAATATCAACAATTATAATATACCGTATAAATCCGAATATAGGACGATTATCTGGTTTTCAAGCAACAAAATCGGAACCATAATATTAAAAATGTATTCGTCAAATAAGGCAATCCCACTTTCCTAACAGTATTTTCAAATATAATTTAAGACAAAAACTACGCGGTATATTACACAACATTGTATGTTTGTTAATAACTTTAAACTATAGGTGTTTTTACATATTGATTATATACTTTAAATACTTAATTCACAGGATATTGTAAGTTTGTCAACAAGCATTGAGCAGAAAGAAATACTATTATATTTTGTTTATACATATACGTACTGCAAAAATCTGCAACAGATAAATTATATTATATGTGATATATGATATGATATAATTTGGCAAAATTTAATACGTGAACACAAATAAGGTTAGAAATATACAAATACATTTTAAATACAAATACCCAAAAGAATATCACTTATTTCATCCGCAAATCTAATTTTACCGTAGTGATATATCAATTAATTTCTAGAAAAAATATACCTAATATTTCATTTAAAACGTAGATTGTCGTTCTTAGCAAAATATCGACCGACTCTCAATTTAAAGTCATATGTAAATCTTAAAATTTTATTATCATACCTTTAAATACTATAAGCATATATATCAAGTTATAATAGTATTCTAGATAGAAAATTCCTTATTAAACACTAATGATTAACACATAATTACACTTCGAACATCACACCAACAGCCATTTTCAATCATATCTGATTTGATTTATCCTTCGAAATAATGTTATATTTGTCCGCACGAGGGCAGCACACGTACAAATATTCAAATAAATCAGGAACCAAAACATGGATATTTTAAATACACTGTATGTGTACATATATTTAATAATTTAGATTATTTTAATACGTCTCTCCCAATCTACAATGATATAATTTTACAATTAAAATAATATAGTATTTTTTACAACATAAATCGATACTTATTTATTATCAGCTACGAGATGAATTATTAAGAGATAAAGTAGTATTTTGTGAATGAGCTCCAGCAGCATGAGTTGCCTAAAATCAACAAAAACAAGTTAAAATAACACAATTATTAGCAAAGAAGAAAAAACTAACCCTAATTCTATAAAGTTGATCTAAAGCATGAGGAAGTAAAGGTCTTGCAGCATTTATTTCCATCATTGTAAGATTATTCAAAGCTGCATATGATCCGCTGTCTTTCACCAAATCATTCATAGAAGTACGAATTTTAGACATGCGTATGTCCCAGATATCTTTGATTATAGTTCTGATTTCATCTGATCTTGTTATATCATCAGCTGCACAACCTAAGACTAATTTAGCTTCGACCATATAATGTTCCGAAGGCATTGCAGCAAAATTTCTGTAAATAATGCAACCTACATGAAACCTAACCTCAACAACAAACCTGTTGATTTGAGTTTATACTTACTTCGAATTCTTTTCTGTGGCTAGCAAATCTTCTAGCGTATCTGCATTCATCCAATCGGGTGCTATAATTACACATTTTTGTTGTTGCTTTAAATTTACAGCTAACCAAAGTGGTACTGTACAAGGTAGACCACCTTTAAATGGACCAACATCACCGGATATAAAATGGATTACGTTACAATTAAAATTAGGTACAATTTTAATTAATTCTTTCTCTGCAAGGAATTCTACTTCGTCTGGATCCATTATAAATTATTATTAACAAAAAAAGTAAACACAGTTTTAGCGCCAATTTGCTACTAGTAACAATTTGTATCCTCGATTAGTATGGTCACACACTATTTAACGAAATCAGCAACATAACTGTCCAGAACACAAATTAATGTGAAATTACAATGGTACACATTACATGTTCCAAGACAGTGTTAATATGATCGTAAAACTATATTTATTACCATTTATTACGATGTCGTAATTTTCTGATAGGTATCTTACATATGGTAGTAAAATTAATATATTGTATGAAACCACGAGTAGGGTTTGCATCAAGCGGGAAATTTAAATGTAATAGATTTTTGGTACTTGCTCCGTGCAACAAAAAAATAACACTAGTCCAATACCCAGTTATTATTGCAAAACACATGACACTCTGTGGCAACATCGCCACAAAGCATAATTATATTTAAAACAGATCCAATTAACATTAGTTAACACACGTTTTGATAAATATAACAAAGGGTTGAGCGTCAGTGTCTTCCTTTTAAAATAGTTACGTAAACATAGAAATGTTCTTAAGTGAAGGTAGGTCCCATTAATTAGTAAGAAATTGCAGTAAACAAGTTCGTAAGATCAACAAATAAACAGAGCATGAAATATTCATTTGTGATACAGAAGTTCCTCCTTGGTACAGACCATGTGCAGCGGAGAATGAAACTATATACTGAAAGGGGTATCTGTCGCCGATCTTGAAATCGGAAAAGAAAGTGTAAGATATACGGTATGGGTCTCTTTTACAGCCCCTAAGTATGGCGGTACGCATGCTCGAAAATGGGATGTACCCATAGATCTTATATATACTAGTACATTATATATAGTAGCATATACAAAATCTTGGATGTACCGCACCACATATAGTGTATACGTAGTATATACATATAGTGTATATGTAGTTCCATGCAGTAGAGACACCTCATTTACACAATGTACAGACAGGTACAAAGGTACAATGCGTATAGGACATGTACACAACATTAACACACATGCGCCAAACCATATGATTGCAATCGTAGGTAAATAATTAAAATTAATCACACGTTGTACAATTTCATATTTAAATCAGTTCAAAATAATATGTACTTTCAAATTCAAATTTGCACTATATTTTTAGCAATTTATGTAGGAATTAGTATGTAGGTGTGGTATTTCATATTGAACATCAGAATAGAAATAATATAATTACAGTGCAGAAATGTGAAATTCTATTGAAAATAGTTATAAATTACTTCAAATCACATTTTATGTCTAGGGTATATAACCAGGACTTTCTATAAAAAAAATCTATAAGTATAAAATATCAGGGTTTAATACATTTATTAGAAGTCACATATTCATCCCAAACAAAAAATATATGAATTTGTTTTTTATAGCCAGCTTTACTTTTGCCAACAAAAGAAAATAGATGTAATGATAGTTTATGCAATGTTTAGATTGCAACTTTTCTAATAATACTTTGTAATTTTATTAACTAACGTAATAATTTATATTTTAATTCCTTATTTAGGATTATAATAATTATGGTATTATTTATTTATACTCGCTCTCGTCGTCAACTAAAGATAATTTAGTTTTATCATGTTGGTAGCTCTACTGCAGCGGAATATTGCAATCACATATTTAGGGTTATTTACCTGGTGACTCCTTACAGTTTATATTTTAAATAAATATATTTAATTTCCAGTTATACGAATATTTTTTTTGCAAATGTTGTAAAAGTTATATCTTATTTGCGTAAGAATATAGTTCAAAGTAAGTTATACGAAACTAGTGTTCATTTTAAACGAAAGTAAGTATACATACTTGTATATTTTGAATTAATCTCTTAACGTCATATAAAAATGTGAATTTCTAAATATTAGTTGCATATCGTGTGAAATATATGTATATATTGGAATAGGTACTTCTTTTTGTTGTGTAGTGTTTTTGAACAATAATTACTTAGCGCTAGAAAAATTATTTAACGCTGGTTAGTATTAGGTGGCAGTTCAATACTTTTTTTAGTAAATGGTTAAGTTGCTCTTCAACTTTCGCACATAAAGTATTTTGAAGTAAAATATGTTCTTTTCGAACAAACAATTTGATATCTAACAAATATGAATGAGATTACGTTTCAATAATAAAAAAACTAAATAGGACTTTCGATTCTTTATCACATCGTGTTTATTTTAATTGCTTTTAAAAACATATGTCCTTATTTCTGTGTAAATATTGTTTTATTTGAAATTCAAATAATTATTACTATATACATGTAGGAAATAAAAAAATAATTAAAATCTGTTACTATTGTTTTAAATATTTTTCTTTGTAATGTTTAAAATAAATTTTGAATTTTATATTATTTATTTTCTTAGATCAACAAAAACTTAATCTTTCATAAATGAATACGTTCATAAATAATATTTGTTTTGAAATATTTTCCGTCGTTGTTTTGGCTAAACCTATGATGACACATTTATAAATCAATCTTCAGTACATATTGGTACATATTCACCGTGAAATGAAATCGAATTTTTAGAATTTGCCGACAATTAATATTGTTTAACTGTACCAATTTGCATATTGACGAATTTAATTTATAATTGTATATCATTCTGTATTTAATATATTCCTGTAAATTACGTGGACGGCGAGTATTTTTATTTACAACGCAACGCCTTTGCAGTTTGGATAAACAGCCATTTCGTTAGTTTCCGTGCATGTTCTCCACGCCCCCTTTCCCCCCAGTACCTGTACGCCCATAGTGTATGCCCCGCGTCAATTCTTCGCGCAACGCACGATGATAAATTTTGCTAAAAGTGTTCAGGAGTTCATGCCAACGTTAAAATATTATTTTATAAATTGTTTTGTGGTCATTTGTGTCCATGTCGAAAGTAAGTATATGTTTAAATTGTTTGTAATTTTTCCATGTCATTGAAACGAACAGAAATTCGATTAACCTGAAGTCCTGTCAAACTGGGAAAATATAGAAATACCGCACATACGTACTAGTTCCATAAAGTCGAATAATTTTCGAATAAATAAAATCGTAATATTGTTGTTACACCTGTTTCATTGTTGTGACATAACAAAGAGTCAGTTTAGTGCGTAAATATAACAATAATATGAGATTGAAACTTTAACAGGAAAACAGCGACATTAAATAATAAACATTGTAAATGTAGGTGAAATATATCTTTATCTTACTCATTTCAGAATGAACACGGCGTTGATAAGTTCCGTAGTGGAAAACCATAATTTCGATTCGCGAATAAAGGATGATGGAGACAGAGAAAATATTGTAAACGAGAAAAAAAGCAATGAAGAAAAACAACGAAAGAAAGATGAACCGCCGGCATTACATGTTCTGTCAGAAGCAGCAGTGAAACCTACGAAAGTTGTAGTTACAACTGCAGCACAATCAGCAACTTCTACATCCAGTATCAAACAGTCTACGAGAATGGTACCGTTGGTATACATTCAAACGTCGACCAACATGAAAGTACCTCCTTCAATAACAACTGCAGGTAACACCAAATCGAACCCACAGCTAGTCGTAAACACTAACACACCGTTTCATTTGTCCGCGTTAAGTACAAAACTAAAATCAAACTCGACATTGTCATCCGTTGTGCTGACTCAGACAGGAGCCAATAATAAGTCGCAGCCAATCATACTGCAAAAAACAACAAACAGTTCCAATACACTTATACCGGTGTCCGTTGCAACGTCAACAGGAACAAAACAAACGTTTGCCTATTTAGGAACAATTATCAAGCCACAAGGTGCAAAGACAACTGAAAATCAGATTGTGGTGCCAACGAGCCATTTACCAGCCGGGCTGGTACCAGCACCGACTAACCAGAAACTAGTTCTCACACCGATGACTATGCCCAAATTAGCACCGCGCTTACCCGTAACTAACTTGACAGCTAGCAATAATCAGCCGAAAATTTCTAATTTAATTCTACCCATGACACTCAAAAGCAACAATTCCTCTGTGATTAATTTCAAAATCAGTAACGGTCAGATTCAGTCAGATGCAAAAGGCAGTATCACGGTACTTTGTGACAATAAGGCTCCGGAGAATAATAACGATAAGGACAAATCGGATAGGGAGAAATCAACCACAACTAATACTAGCTCAGACAATATTGTTAATAATAATAGCAGTAAAAGTGATAAATCACTCAGTGAAAAGACTTACGAGCTGTCGATTCCTGACGTGCCCACGTCAAAGTGTGAATTGAGTTATACGATATCAATTCCCGAAGAGGCCAGTGGCAAATTCTTCAAACAATCGTTCAAAGAACAGAGTGGTGAAGAGGATCTTGGTAATGTTCAATCCATCGTTATGTCTGCTCCTCCGAAAGAGGTCCCGTATCGGAAACCGTTGCATGAAGTGTCAATTCTAAAGAAATGTAACTTGAACGCCCTGGATCGGCGCGTAGAATTGGTGAATAAAAATAAAACGTTTAATTATAAACCTGTCGACGCTAGTACTACAGATGACGCGAAGCCTGAAGTAGCAGAGAATGATTTGGTCAAATTACCAGCTAATGCAGAGACTAAACCGCAGCTGGTGCCCGAAGTTCGTAAGGTGAATCCGGAACGTAGACGTAAGTCGCAGTATACGTATCTGCGAGATTATGACGAAGTAGTCGTCACCTCTGGAAATGCATGGGAACATAAAAACTCCAAGAAATACAAACAGTTTCAGTCGGCTGAAATCACATTCACCAAGTTGTCATCAGTCGATGAGGACAGCAAAGAGAAGGATACAAAGAAATCGATGGATGATTTCATTGAAATAGAACTTGTCAAACAGGATTTACCACAGTTTAATACCGACGATGATCAAGATATTCGTACAGCATTGAAATGGAAGGATGGAATAGGATTTCTACCCGGCAGTAAGTTGAAGTTTCACATAAACGAATTCGGGTTTATCGAAATGCTAGTAGGCGATGAGTATGATAAGATAAAGACGGTGAAGAAAGAAGAAGAAGCAATTTCAGGCGAGGAAATATTGTGTTGCAGTGAGTGTGGATGTTACGGAATGCCCGCTGAGTTTGTCAGTCGGAATTATTGTAGCAAAACATGTAAACTGTCTGCCATCAAAGTCGAGACTAAGCGTGCGTTTATGCAAGAAGCAAAAGCGAAACGAAAGAAAAAGAAACTGGCCATGATGCAGAAGCATAAGAGCGAAGAACTAAGCCCGAAAATTTCGGACGACATGGCGCAGAACATGAATTTACCACACAGTGACGATGATACAACATCCAATGATATGTTACAAGACAATAAAGCACACAATTACCCTTGGCATTGTGTCAAAAAAGGATTCTCATGGTCGAAATACTTAGATCACGTTAAAGGAAAAGCAGCTCCAGTGAAATTGTTCAAAGATCCGTTCCCCTACGCTAAGAACGGCTTTAGACCTGGCATGAAACTCGAAGGCATAGATCCACAACATCCGTCATACTTTTGTGTGATGAGCGTAGTCGAAGTACAGGGCTATCGCATTCGTTTACATTTCGACGGATATCCGGAGAACTATGATTTTTGGGTGAACGCTGATTCAATGGATATTTTCCCGATTGGTTTCTGTGAAAAGTTCAATCACGTCTTGCATCCACCGCCGAGTTACGCGGCTGATTTTAATTGGACAACCTATTTGAAACAATGCAAGGCGACTGCGGCGCCACGTCATTTGTTTGCGAATAGGGCAGGCAATGTATGTTATCTTGAACACTTATGAATATTTTGTTTTAACACACACACACACACATATAATTGTTACAGTCAATCTGTCCAAATGGATTTCGACTTGGCATGAAGTTAGAAGCAGTCGATAAGAAGAACACATCACTGGTGTGCGTTGCTACAGTTACAGATCAAATGGATAATCGGTTTTTGGTTCATTTTGATTCATGGGATGACATTTATGACTACTGGGCTGATCCATCCTCACCTTACATTCATCCTGTAGGCTGGTGTGACCAGTTCGATCACAATCTTACGCCACCAAATGGTAAATACATAGTAATACATATTGATGTATATTCTAAATAAAAAATAACATTGTAGATTATCCCAGTCCTGAATCATTTACATGGGAGAAATACTTGAAGGAAACAAAATCAGTTGCTGCACCCGTTCGTGCGTTTAAACAACGGCCCAGTAACGGTTTCCGGCGTGATATGCGCCTCGAGTGTGTTGATCGACGTGTGCCAGCGTTGATCCGAGTGTCCTCTGTGGAGGATGTACGTGACCATCAGATCAAATTGCGCTTTGACGGCTGGCCAAACAAATACAGTTACTGGATAGATGACGACAGTCCGGATATCCATCCAGCGGGATGGTGTCAGAAGACTGGACATCCACTGGAATCACCTCTGAGTGAGTATTCAGTATTTCAAGTAATCAAACTAAATATTTGCTATTGTTTGTATAGCTGCAAAACTCTTTATAGTGTATAATTGTTTTTCTGAATTTGTCTGTAGAACAAGTTGTATTCTTGATGTCTATGATGTTAACGTACTTATGAAGTCTATAAAATAGAGAAGCATTCTACCTTTTGGATGTCTATGAAGTTCATATTGTCTAATATGCATTATATTCTACATATGTTATAACTATATTGAGGAATTGACTTGTTTATCTGCTTGCCTCGTATGATATCCATTTAATTCAATCGAATGTTTATACATTTAACGGCTTGGAAGTGTAAATATACTATTATATGTATGTTACAGCTCCAGAGGATGTCTATGACAGTTTCGAGTGCCCGACGGTAGGATGCCGAGGTGTGGGACATATTCGCGGAGCAAAGTACACCGTGCACAGTACGTCAGCCGACTGTCCCTACTCAGACGAAAACTTGGAAGCAGAGTTTGTATTAGCCGATAGACTTACAATAACTGACCAAGATTTCACACAAGAATCTGTTGTACCTGTTTCTAGAGAACCTAGAGATACGCTGTAAGTTTCACATTAACTTCTTTAAATGGGAACATATTTCTCACACACATACACAAAACAATTCCAAATTTTAATTCGTAGTAGATTATTCTGTGATGTTCTAAGTCAAGTATCAATGCGTATATCTCACAAACTTTGTATTTTATAACTAAAAATTATCTTCTTACAGAAAACCTTCCCGAGTGGGTCGGCCGCCGAAGATACGGAGACTTACTGAAACTAGTGTGAAATGTGAATGGCCGACGGAAGACGAACTATCCGATAGCAGCAGGAAACGTAAACTCTCCAGTAGAGAACACATGATATCACCCGCTTTCATTGATAAGTCCAAACTACCCGATGATTTAAATTGTCGGTTCAAATCCCTAGTAAGCAACGAGTACCCTACGTGTCCGTCACAGCAAGTACTAGCTAAACACTCGAAGATCCTGAATGAAATCATAAGTAGCAATTCGCAAGATGCACGGTATTGGTCGCAAGATGAAGTTGCTGAATTCGTGAACTCTTTGCCAAGTTGCCGGGAACATTCAAAGTTATTCGTCACACATAAAATCGATGGCGAAGCATTCCTGATGCTCACCCAGAAGGACCTTGTAGATATTTTAAAATTCAAATTAGGACCAGCAATTAAATTGTATAATAGTATCGTCTTATTGAGACAAAACGTTTCGTTTTATAACTAATAAATTATATCCATTCTTAAACAGATATTTGGGGAAGCTTATACGTGAAAATATCGATATTTTGTTTTCAATCATGATTATTCGTTGTTGTTTTAAACTCCCCACAATTTTGTAAATTGAAAGTATTCTCGTTGTATATTATTACTTTATATTATTATTGTATTTTCTGTTTTTCGTTCGTTATTATATTATATATTGAGATAATAAAACTATTGCACTTGTGAATATACACCTACATCTATACCTGTTAAACATGAAAATAAATGATATGTATATTTTGGAAATAACCTTGGTTTCTTCATTCAACGAATGGATTTAAAATGCCTTTTTATTTGGAAGACATTTGTTCATTATTAAAACAATTAGTATAAATCCTTGAATTAATACATATGAGTGTAGTATATGTTCTCTTGATACATACATACGAGTAAATATTGCATATTTATTTTTAAAGCGTTTTGTTTTGTTTTTTTTTTTTCAATTGAAATATTTACTAAATATTCCATGAATCATGTGTGTATTAAGTCCAAAAGTTTATGTTATTATGCACACGTATGCCTTATCCATACAATCATATCGCCATTTCGAGCACATTATAGGTATGAATACATAGGGTCAGTTATTTCATCTGGGGTTCCTCTCCTTAGTATAATACTTGTATTTACAACCAAAATATCCATTATTTGTTCAGTATTACTTTATTTCAATTCATTTTCATTATCAGTAATTGTTTAATCAATAATTACTCAGCTTCTTCATTATTTAATACTGTTATCTATTGTGACGGGTTAATCAATTTTTTTATTATATTTCATTTCATTGCTGTTCTTATTAAAAATTTAACTAAAGGAGAACACATTTAATTGTATACAAGTCAATTTACATAAAATTACAAATAAAATAACAGGACAAAAAATCATTACTGTTTCTCAATCGCTAATAAAAATGCTATCTATTACAAAAAGTTCATCATTTGATTATTATGTTTTTTTGTTGTTGCTAACGTTAACTATTTAGAATTTGTTAGAAACTTATTGGTTGCGAGGCTCGGCCACGCATCTGCAAGGAAATAATTAATATACTTGTGTTACTGATTGGAGTTACTAGTAAATCATACTGTAACACCATCATAATCTTATACAGTATGTATATTAACTATAATTCTTGCATTACACACACGTGCGCACATACTTATCATTGCCTTCGTGCTATATCATCGTACTGTATGTGTTTTAAAACATGAATCTACAAGAATCATTGTAGATTATTTGTACACAAACGCTCACTGTACACACTTGTACAGTGAGTGATTTCATTGATTGATTGATCATATATAATGCATTTTAACTAATAGATATCAGAGATGATATTATTATATATAATTAATTGATTGATTCATCATTAATGATAAAAATACATAATTAAACTATGCAATATGTACACAAAATATTCTTGCCTGTGTGCTTTTTTCTGTTTTTAATTGAAATATATATATATATATATATATATATATATATATATATATATATATATATATCGGCTGCGCATTCACAAGAATTACTATTATTGTTATAAACAATTCAATTAAAATCTGTTTTTATAATATATCAATTGAGTTAGGTTTTGGTAACCAAATATACGTAAGTGTCAAATTAACATTGATTACATATAGGTCCCAATAATTGTTACGTAATATAATTGTTTGTTTGTTTAAAACAGATTCGAATAAAACTGTACATTCCTCTTTACCATCATTATAATATTATTAATTATTATATATATAAACGAAAAATAATAATTCTGTATAATAAAAAAATCACTTATGTACATGAACAATTACACATATACAACATTGTGTATTTAGTTTATTTATATCGCTGGCCCAGGTTTCACAACCTGTGAGGTGGATCTAGCGGGCTCTGGTTTGTCGGCTGTGGTAATAGTAGTGTGTGTGAGTGTGGACAGGGTATTATATTATGTAAATGTTAGGTTAGCGAACACAGCAACTCTTTAGAATATCTATCTATCATCTCTCTCTGTACAATAGATAAATCAACCGGCCAGACAGGGAACCACAATTACTGGATGGTTGTAGCTGACGATCACAGCACTTTGTTTAACATCATTATCAACACTTCCGCTTTGCAACTGTCATGGCCGATGGAATCTAAATAACAATAAAAGTAAGACACACAAACACATTGTCTTATATGATATTATTTACCTAGTCAAATGTCTACTATCTTCGTGTACCGCCATCTCGGAACTCTTAAATTCGTTCAACTCTTTGCGTATGGCAGCTTTGTCTTTCGGTGTGAGCCGGGTCCACGGTTTGTCCGCTCGGCGGTCATAATCGTGTGCTTGTGTCACTTCTATGTAATCATTGAACCGTATAATTTTCTTCTCTTTTAATTCTTCCACTGTCGGCCTGAAACTCAATTTTCGCAACAAGTATCGTTTCTTTTCTTCCTTCTGTTTCTTTTCTTCGGCTGGACTTTGTTCTATTGACATAATAAAATAAAAAATTACATACAGTCCAAAAACATACACTTTTGCACACTTGACTTACTTTTCAATATATTTCGTTCTTCCAGCTCTTCCTGTGTGGGCCGCATACTCAACCGCCGGATGAGCCGTGCTCCGATCGCCTCCTTGGTCTCCTGTCGTTCGTTGTCACTCTGCAGCTGCAAAATGTTCCGGTTGATCAACTCCTGACGGTCGGGACGCAGCGCGAGCTTCAGGGACAGGCTCTCCTTGCGCGCCAACTTGTCAGCTGCTAAACGACTATCTTCAGTTTGTGTATCACCATCACGGTATACTACCGGACCATCACCTGAGTCTGCGTCCTCCCGGATAATGTACGGCCGAGCGTTCTCCTTGTTCTCCAGCGTGCATGGCAGCGATATTCCGAATTTGACAGGCCGCGTACTGGTACCATACACAATAACATAACATTCATTACAACAAAGTACATTAGTATTACTAGAAACTTATTCTCAAAATGAAGTACAAATTTTGGAACATTTATTCTATTTTGAGAATAACCTTGCCTTCATAATTACCATATTCTAATCCTAGGCCTCAAAGGCGGCCTCCTTTGCAAGTGCGTTTACAAGAATATTTTCACAGAATACATATTATGATCTATAGGTATAGAGAACTATACACACTATGTGCATATACTCACTTAATGGAGGCATGGTGATCTTGCCTGATTGTAAGTGGTCGGTTCTCTTGGGTGGGTGTGTTTTGCGGTGTGCCCGGCCCACTGCCGCTACCTTTCTTCTTCAGTGCGGACTTCAACGGTACTGCATTGAACTTTGGTTCCTTCGCCGGTATCTCGTCCACTCGTGACGTATCGATTGCTGGGTCGGGCTGCGCCATTCGGTACAGATACCGCGGTTCACCATCCACGTCCTCCTCCTCTAGGTCTTCGGCGTCTATCTCGTCTTGATCTATGGAAGAGATAACGTGTTATGAGATTATGTCAAGAGGGTAAACCTAGTAAGCAATACTCGCTAGGAAGGTTTTTTTCCAAGATGTTATCTTTGTGGTTTTTGACTTGCTCGCAATACAATATCAGACAAACGTATTGGTGAAATAAAGGTTATTATGATAAAATTGTGAACAGTTGACAGTAAAGAACGCTTTATGAACTATAGTTATCAAACTAATGTACAATCGCATTGCACCTGAAACAATTCTCACCATCATAGTCATAGTCGCCCATATCCAACGGTACCGCATTATGAACAATGGGTCCATGTGGACGTAGCATCGTAGGACTGGGTGAACTGAACATGGGCGGCGGTGGAATGGGGCCGATCTCCGATACCGGAATAGGTGGTTCGGGCAAATCGGACAGCATGAGAGTGTTCGGACCATGTTGACCAGGGAGCGGCAACTGGTGAGGATGTAGATGCCGTTCGGTAGGAGGCGGTGTACTCCCGGCATTCACTTGTTGACTATTATCAGTAACTAGAACAGAACAAAACAAACGCTGGTTACGCCCATTTCTCAAGGATAGGACTATTAACAATCGAGCAATATCGAATCAACGATGGGAAATTATAATGTTACTATACTTGTGTTCTATTCCAAGCTACTTTACTACTGCTGTTATTTTGTTGATTTCTGATTTCAATGCTTACAGTGCTCGCTGTGATAACACAAAAGGCGGCGGGTCAATTTGCCCGGACCTAACGTGGAGGGCCGTTCCGGTTTGTTGAGGCATGCTTCGCCGTTTCCGGGGACAGACAGAGCCGTAGAACAGGGTATGGTGCCCGGCAGTGGCTGCTCAATACTGGGCGATAACGTTCCATTGGATTGATCAGTCTTTTCCTTCTTCGGCTCTGGAAAAATAAAACAAAAAGCCAAAACTTATTAATTACATTGTACGTATATGCATGTATACAAAAGTTAACAATTATAACACAGAAATACACACACACAGTCCAAGTGGGTGTAAACACATATACATGAAATATAATTAGATTATTGTAACAGAATTTATAAACACATGGCAATGAATATTTTGGCATAGATGCTGGCTTGAAGCCAACTAATGTAGGTGAATGTGTGTGAGTGCATGAGTCAAATAACACGGCCACGGATGAGAATCACAAAACGCGATGAATAGGAAGAAAATATTTCACAAGGTCGTTTAATGCCTAGTTTATTTGTACTTCACATAGATGTATGGATGTTCGGACATTTTTTTTTCTCGTCATATATCTCTCACCTACGAAAGGTTTTCGTTTATAACCTGGCGGTAGGAAAGCCGCAGGGGGTGTGATTGGGGGAGCAGTATCCCAGCAGGGTACAACATCCGGGTGACATTGACCATACCCTGGTAACTCTAGCTTGTGCTGTAACTTTTCACATCGCCGTCGTCGTCGTCCACTGGGCGTGAATGTTTTTACTAAGAATCCGACACCGCTCATTATTCAAACCACAAAACTCTCACAACAACAACAATGAATCCCAGTCGTATAGAGAAGTCAATGAATAGTAATGTGTTCACAATCAGTCACAATTTGTAATGATGTGACGTTTTGGCAAACGCGCGCGCTAACAACAGGTCCAGCCCGACAACTGACGATCACTGCGACGCCGTCGC
Organism: Carabus problematicus; assembly: GCA_963422195.1. Taxonomy (NCBI): domain Eukaryota; kingdom Metazoa; phylum Arthropoda; class Insecta; order Coleoptera; family Carabidae; genus Carabus; species Carabus problematicus. The sequence continues at coordinate 8,418,668 of OY728586.1, forward strand.
GGTGCCGCAGCAAAACCGACGCGACGTCAGATGGTCCACACATACATAGGCATGGGATAGGTACACGCGCGCACTTACACATAATAAGATTTTGGGAGGCGGTGGTGGCGGCATGGCGCGTGGGTGTTACTGCGCCGGGACAACCCAACAGCATCAGCAGCAGGAAACAGTAAGAGCAACACCACAAATACACACACACACTCACACAAAGAGAGAGGGAGCTGGTGGCTTTTGGAAACACGACGAATGGATCGTTACGATAGAGCAATCTGTGTTCTCCGTCTCTCTCACACTGGTGGTGTATTTCATGATTCCTGCGCTGGAGCGCGATGACGTCACAACAGGAACAGTTGAATTGAAGAGGAGTGGGGGGTATAAAAGAGGTAGTAAATATTAAAACCACCGTATAATAATAAAAACACATCGATACACCGTTGAGAGATTACGGGCGGGGTAGAGGAATTCTCATGAGTCAAGCTAGCCAATACACAACGTGGTGAAAAAATCACAGCACGTGATGACTGTATAATGAATTTTTGTTTATATAATGGAATTCGATTAAGACGAAAACGCTATAAGACAAACTATCAGTTATGACGAAATACAAATTTGATCGTTCTCACAATGATAATGTTTTTATATACATGTGCGCTTTACGTCTATCAAACTTCAAATTATTTAATTTGCTTTATTATGCACAAATAATTTACATAATATGTATATCAAACTATTGTGACATTTAAAATGTACAAATTGATGATGTTGCTAATAAATGTTTGCTCTTATTTATTGAGACATTTATCAATATATTAGTCTAATAGCGTAATAAAAAATGATGAAAATGTAAGAGTAATGTACAGTAAGATGTCAATTAACGTTGAAAAAAAGTGCTACATTTACGTAGATTCGTCATAAAGTGGTTCTTGAAAACGGTAATACAGAAAATGAGTAGAACAAGGAACTTCTTAAAATTTCCCTAAAATGACCTCGTGTAACACGGTTTCGCTTAACGTTTATTAGAAAACACCTCTTTCTGTACATGTACATCTTCTAAAAAATATAAAAAGTGTAGTCGATTAATTAAAGACTGATTAATACAAATATGTGAAGAAAAAGACACATTAAATTTATTGCATCTGGAGCTACATATTTTTAATGATCTTTTAAAGCATTTATTCGTATGCAAAACAATGGCTCAAACACGGCATGACAAACAGATTTAAAGTATTTCATACTACTGACGAAATCATGAATTTGATGTTTAGTTTGATAGATGTAAGCATTCATTGCTGTAATAAATATATTATTAACGTCGTTCAGCGGAGTTGCTAGCTCACACCAGGACAGCATCTACAGCATTTAAATAACCATGTTGCTACGGTTAGTCCTTGGGCATACGCCTATATCTATGCGATCACGATGTCATGGCATTATTTAATATTAAAATTCTAATGTTCCATTATTGTATTCTTACAAACACAAATACATACATCAAACATACTGACATACACGTACAGGAGATAAAAATTCAATCCCACGAGCACTTTGTGTCATTGCCAACTTTCATGACTGCACTAAACGGCCTATGGAGCTATCTTGATGACAAACATACTATCTGCTTACACACACAGATACACCTCGTCATAATTTTTTCCAGCTACAACTTATTCCCAGTTACTGTCTTTAGGATTGGCTGGTTAGTGACTTAAAATACGGTGTGTTTCGCTGAATGAATGAATTTGAGATATTTTTAACTGTTTTTCGCGAACCGTCTATTTGTGTATTATTTTATGTATATGCTACATTTGCAGACCGGAATTAGCTACATAAACAAAATATAAAAAATTCCATCGAGAGATGGTTCATTAAAAGTTTTCCCTAGCATTAAATATAGGAAAATTAAAATTTTATATTCTCCCTAAATAAAATATTAATATTACACTTGTAGGAGATCTAAAAATAACTAGAGCTTTCAGGTCGTTAAGGATCTTCTTAATTGTAACCGCGCATTTGATAGTCTAATTAATAATTACGGTCGTTAATAATTTTTCAGCTTCGATTGCAGTCAATTTATAGTGCCCACCTGTACTCTGTTTTCCACCATTATTATCATATAAATATCATGTTCGAATCACTTTTTGCCGTTTCGTGTAACAGTAATGTTCCAATCAATATTCTGTATGTTACGTGGAACATTAAATCACTCTATATAAATTAACTATCATATGGATAATATAACTATCATTCACAAAAAAAATGTTTGATATTCTTGCAATTCCTTCACTACAGTGAATCCAATCAGTTATAAAATATTTCCTAAATTACACTGGACAAATATTTGAATACCGAACGATAGGTTTTAGTCCTGGGTTCAGTTCAGTTCACTGTGGTTGCTGAACTGGTTGCTGTCTGGCATCGATTATATGCTTGTGCGTGTCCAAGGGACCTGCGAGAGCGGGGAGAGAGACGGGATCGTTTAAGACAACCCCCAAAGTGACAAATATGCACGTGAAACATGTTAAATCCGTCCAGCGGAAACTAATGGTAATACTAAACATTAATATTGTTGCTGATGGGAATTTTATCTAATGGGAATTAGTGTCGAACGGAAACATTTCTTGGCTTGTTTCCAATAATCTGTCTGTGTTAATTGTTTGATTTCTTTTTCTTTTTGTAAACGCCCCTAAAGTTCAATTGATTTGAAATTTCTGATGAGTAATGCATGTAGCTGGTCAAAATTGGCAAATGGCCATAAACTTTAGGTTACTGAGATATATAATATATTCCCAAGAAACTTCACACACAAATTTTAACAGGCTGTACAAATTTTTATCTGACTCACACATTTTCAAGCAGTTCCGATTTATGTTGAACCACAAACATCATACGACACATCATTAACTTAAAAATGATTACTGAAGTTGAAACCAGTGGTCAATAAATCCACTATGATATTTGATTGTTCACACATATGCACACATACATATAATATAAATAGTTTTCCTTTATAGAAAACTGTGTCAGTCGTGACAAAAACAAATATTTTTTTCTGAGAGAAAATCGAAATTCATCTATCCTTTTGCATCACACAAACATAGTCGGCGAAGATATTGATTTTACATTAAATGATGGAAAATAAACATTTACATTTTCTTAAAAAAAAAAAACATCTAGAGAAATCAAGTAAGGTATAGTATTTTTCAACAAGGCCCTTGATGAAACGTATAAAAATATACTTTCAAAAGCAAGTCGAAAGGACAGTGAATCAATAGCAATTAGGGCAAACGATTTTATTATCCGAAAATGGTGCGTCGCATAAAATGAGGCTAATTCAAAAACGAACGTTAAAATTAATTTGCTCAGGTTTTAAAAGGTAAAAATTTATTTAATTTAATATTGCTAATTTCGGAGTTTTCGTGGAAATTAATTGATTAAAGAATTATATAATTTCTAGAGAATTTTATTATCATTTGTTCAGTTGTCTAAACTAGTATCTTATCTATTTTATACGATAGAAATTCATTTAATTGAATATTGATAACCATACTTATTGTGGAAATAAAATTATTAAAGAATTACATAATTTGTACTGGATTTTATCACCAGTTGTTTAGTTCTCTACGTATGTTATCGATTAACTTAATCTCTCAAAGGCGCCGATATTTGTGTAAAAATAACATTACAACTTTTTTAGCTTAAAGTTGAAGAATTATGCGGTATTATCTGAAGACGATAAAATAACGTAAATAATACAAAATTTGTAAATGAACTAAGCAATATTTTTGTAGACATTTTTAATTGTTACCAAAATTTTCATAAAAAAAATCCATAAAAACCAACAATCGGTCAATTTATTGATTCCCATTTTCAGTCCATATAGACAATATTTCCAACTATTGTTTCTCCGTATTCAAGTTTCATTCTTTTTCGATTCCTTTAAGAACGATGTATCGAGGTATCTCTGTTTTCGAATAAACTATATTACTTTACAATAATAACTTCTGCCAGTAGAATGTGACAATAACTGTACATAAACTGAATTTAATTATTTAATAGCGTTATTTGTTAGAGGTGACCCATTATTATCAACTGAACATCGGAAGTCATTGCACGCTCCTTACTGCATTATTCCATGTCCATTTGGTTTTCCGGTGTAGAGTAATATGGGCATACCCCATACACGAGAGCCTATCATATGAATACTAATTACCATTGCACTCCCAAAGTCATTGGACTAAATTACCCTAGAGCAATTTCATATGACATCAATAATTTTACTCAACAGCATTTAATTTTAGTACATGTAATAGAATATAATGATAATAATAGCAATATTATAGCGTTACATAAGTAGGTTAGCATGTATGAATGGCGTCAGTCCATGTACGTTGGTTTACGAAACTGTAGGTATTTATTTTGATTTACTGCAACGGTAAAACACGAGATTTATCGAAATAAGCATCAAACTGCCAATATAAAGTATCTTAAGAATATATAAAGATCCTTGAAAATATGATTTTCACAATGGTCTGTGCCAATCTATACATGCATTTTAAGTTCGTTACCATACATACATAGTACATACACATTTTTGCTTACATACATAGATATACATGCTTGTATACAAGAATATACACTAATATACACAACAAATCACATACACTGACGTACGTATGTACATACATACTTCAGTGTAGTCATACATACATGTATAGTAGCCACGCACACCAACATAATTGGAGTAATCCTACATATCAGAGTAATGTTACGATAGGTATGCATGTAATAGAACTGTCATTAAATTAAAAATACATTTAAATAAAGACAGAAATCACTACACTATTTATTACTACTAATATTTAATAACAAAGATGAACAAATATTGATCCCTTCTTTCGTCTTACACAAATTCCACTATAATTTGAAAATCAGATTTCGTCTATTTATTGCTCCTGGAATACGCACAACCAGTGTTCATATAATAATAATTAAGCTTGCTGTTCTTCCATATAACGGACGGATATCCGGACAGACAGTATTTCAAATGAATCATTATTTTCGATTCTACATGCATATTTGCATACACAGTCGGTCCTTGTGCATGCAGTGTAAAAATCATCGTCGATTTCATGTGCTCTCAAATTGTAATATTGATTAATATCGATTGCGAGTGAAAAACATTGCACAAGGATTTTAATCAGATGCATTTTCATAGTCACAGTGCTATTTTGAAACTTATCCGTAGAAATAATGCGAATGAATATATCACAAACTATGGAAAATTGTTAAGAATCATAATTCCATGGTATATGATTTACAGTCCTACATAAGTTACCGTCAAACTTGAGAATACACTGCAGAATGTTAAAAGAGGACGAAAATCAAATTTCTTTAAACATAATTTTACACGCAAATGAGACCTTGTTGTTCACGTGTTTCTGTCTAGTACCGTAACACAACCCTACTCTACCGTTGGGAATATGGACAGAATGTAAGTATTCGTGTATTTGTGTTAATGAAACAGTGAGAAAGTCGTTGATAACATGCACAGGGACAACGAACTGCACTCAGACTGCAAGCAACCAAGAAATGCGAGATACACTGATCGTTAACAAGTACAATACACAGAGAGACTAGTAGAAAATTACTAGTTGCTTCCAGATACCGTAACCTCCAGTACTGTCGGTGTCCTACCCAGGTCAACTAAGCTATCCGTATATACTTTATGTGAATGGCGATGTTAATGAGGCGAAATATATAGGTGATTGTTACAATTCTCCTAGGCCAGAAGTTTTTTTTTTTTAACTGTACTAATTTTATGCTCCCTGCTCACCTGGCCTGCTACTGGTTTGGTAAAAATAGGTACCATTTCAATACGAGTATAAATGCTTGTAACTTCTTTTTAGTTATGTATCTATTTTAAATATAGCATTGAGGATTGACCTCCTAGTAGGAAATATACATATTTCAAGAACGAATTATGTATTAAAAAGGTATCTTTAACAATTGTTACAATTAAGTTCTGTGTTCTAGAATTATGAAGGATCCAACCACCAAAAATTAATTATCCGACCATGTATTTCGAGTAACGTAAATATAGATAATCCAGATACGTATCAGTTACAAGTTAACAGCTTACAATGATTTACTCCGATTTCAAGTTAAACCAAATATATGTACGAACACGTTCAGATATTTCATCTTTCGTTATCTACAAGATAAATACGACATACGTAACGTTTAAGAAATAATCAATTTTAATCTAAAACTAATTGATATAATTATTATAAAAATTATTTCCAATTTTTTTAAATGCCATTTTTTATACTGATATTTAATTTTCTTTTCTGTCCTGTTCGAAAACTGAATAATTCATTAACTAATGCACGTACATTATCAATAAAAGTGTTATTAATATTGTGGAATTTAAACATTTTCATTCCATAAAGAGAAAACAAGGTATTTTTAAGAATTAGTTCCGATATGATGCGATAATTAAAAAGTAGAACAACCGTATTTAATTAAATACATATTAATCCATTACTTCGACGGTAAAATGTATTGAAATCATTTACTTAATTACTGTAAAATATTAGATATACAAACTGGTGGAATGTATAATAATTGGATGTTTAGAGCATACAATTTTGTTTATTACTTCAAAAATGTATAAATGTACCTAAATTTGAGAATTGATTTTTACATTTTGTACAATCTTTATTTTAAACTATTTTCTTAATTAACTACAAACTCGTTTAGTTAATAGATGATTTTTCTTCACTAATCAGGAGGGAAAAACGTGTGTAATATATTTTCCACCGCTAATACTCTAATAGCACGACAAGGTAATTTGTGATTGGTCGCGTTCACCTGGTGACGACAAAAATAACAACAACAAAAGCACATCAATATTTTAGAACTTAATACATAGGAGTACATGTAAGTATATGAGTATGTAGTATTTTCAATAGATTTTTCGATCAAATTCAAATAACGAAACTCATTCAGGTTTACTGTGAGTGTATTGTAAATATTTGATGTACTCAACAGAAGTTTAGGTATAAATTTAGTACTCGTAGAGGTAAATACTTGTCAAAACAAAATATTTACAGGGCAAAACCAGCTGATTATATGATACAGTGATGACAGATAAAACTGGGTTTGCACTGAATGGACACTGTATATTATATTTACACTGCGAAACAAACATTATCGTACAAAAATTATATTAAAAAGTGTCAAAACTAACAAATAACTCCGTAGGAATGGTGCAAGAACTAACAGAAGTAATTCTTACAAATGTATATATTCTAAGATTCTTTCTGTCGATAGTAAATTTGTGTACTGATGTGTCCGAGTAATCTTTACCTTTGTATGTGCAAAAGGTGGCACAATACTGCCTACCTTTGAAGCAGGTACAGCCCATAATATATCCCATCATCACAAAGAGGCCGTTGTCCTGGTGCAGATATGCTAGGTAACAACACACACACACCCATACACAGGCAGACAGGCACTGACACCAGTAGTACTCTATTACACTAGCAGCACTTCATAGACAACCAGTGAGAAGTTCTTCACTGAAATGCCGCATGTCTAGGCAACAGGCTACTTGGCCCCCATAAATGACACTTCACACGTACACATAGTATGTTGTCCACTAATATTGAACGGTACACTACCGTGTATTACATAGTTATACACTCACACACATACACATATACGACAGAGTTATTTGATTTCACAGTATATCAGTAAAGAAGAGGTTTTCAATAGATTATCAACGTGATACTGCTTTCTCGAAGAATGACAGGCCGCGCACACATACACACACACACACACGTACACACGCCAAACAACTAACGAACGTTCGGCGGTTCGTGCACGGCCGAAGCGTCTGGCGTACCGGCGCCAACCAAAAGCGTCTCCCCCACCATACAGCGTAGCAACGTCGGACCCAGAGAAATCAGCAATAGTACCAACCGCACAGTAGTCAAACTGATCAAGGTATTATGATGTTTTTTTTTCCTCAAATCACAATTTCACATACAACATAGAGATGGGTTAACAAATACACACAGACACACTTCAGAACGATATCTTGAAAATTTCTTATCTTATTCGTAATCGGATTACGTGGAATAAGAACGGTACAAGTATGCAGATAAGAGACCGGAGAATATATAGTTTTCATCACAGACTACTGCTACAGATATGTATATAGCAATGATTCTCATAAGATATCTGCTATGCGCGCCAGAGTTCGAGCCCAGGCGAATCGATAAATACTACCCGCGTGACGTACCAGCGTCCCATCCGCCCCGCGTGCGCTCACAAAGAACACGCTCCGAAGCCCAAAAGTTGCGGCTGACTGATTTAATCCAGCGCTAATCATGTCTCAAATGACAAACTACACGAGCTTAGTTGGCCGGCAAAATGTGTTTATTGACGGAGAATAATCCGGACGTTTAACTACAAACCACGATACATGTATGTATAAAGAACTGATACGAATGTAAACGTTTTGTATATTCGTTGCTAAGATCACTTGTGTAAACGTAATAAGTTTTCCATTTCCCATGTATTCTTCTAGCGGAAATGAACTGTGCAATGAGATTGACTTACCTGAATTGTTATTCGCACTGGCGTTTGCAAAGTGAACATTCTGCGCTAGTTGTTGCTGTAATTGTTGTTGCAGGGCGTGCTGTAATTGTTGTTGTGACGACTGCAAAGGGTGCGGCGGGGGCGGCTGTAATATCATCGTCTGTTGTTGTTGTTGTTGTTGCTGCTGGTGCTGTTGTGAGTTCACGGACGACTGAATGGATGGAACACTAAATGGAGGGAATTGTGTGGCGACTTCTGCACCTGTATTAATAGATTCATTGTTATAATTAAATGAATCCTTGTATTTGTGCGTGTAAATGTGTTGTACAAGTAACGATCAAGACAAACTCAAACATTAGAAAGACTAATCACAATACTTTTAAGAATGATTATGTTCAAATAATAATTATATATCTGACATCTGACAATATTAATATTTACGGCAAATTATAATTCATTTTAATTGTGTATTGAACAAGAAGTTTTAATAAGCACACTAGTATATAACAGATGTAAACACTAAACATAGCAACATCAATTAACATTGGCAACATTTGAAGTTTACAGTTCAAGTTCAGTTCAATGTGTATTTCTGGCCGCCCGCGCCATCTCTGGCAAACCGGTTAAATTAACAGCTTTCGTCGCGCACCGTCACTGGTGCCACCTGCTGTAAAACTCGATAGAACCTGGCAGATACATTTGACATCTAATTTTTCGGGTTTTTAAAATTCAATAAATATTTTCATTTATAGGTAAACTTGGATGATGTGTCTATTCGTAATAGATAATAGATATTTAAATATAAATACAATTCTAACTAAAAATATTTATATTTAATTACACCGGAAATAACTGTCACTGATTCTTATTTTATGAAATGTTACCTGGCTCGGGTATCGGCGTTATGGGACTTTCAGGATGAAGAATACCTTTCTGTACTAATTCATCACGATTGGCACGGACTGATATTTTTCTTTCCAAAGCTGAAAAGGGAAAAAAATGACACTCAATTCATTTACACATGTATGTATGTTTTTGGATATTTGTCAACCGTCCAAAATGAGAACGGAAGCATTTTTAACACGTAAATAATATATCAAACGCCTCCAAAAATGATGAAACATGAACAAGGTTTTTTTTTGTGTTGTTTTTATATTTGATACGATATAAACAATATTTGTATTTGTCAGTAGTTGAACATTTCATTCATTTTAAATTGCAGTTTATATGATAAAATAGATAATATTACTCACTTCTGGAAGCGGCTTCGAATTTGTCAGACTTCTTTTTTCTTTTCCATTTCCATGGTTTGAATAATTTGCCTAAAGCTGAGAATTTACTTTTGCGTTCTAGTGGGGGCGTTCTCGTGCCGGACCCGAGGCTGTTCGTTCTGATGGCCGAACCATTTTGTTTTTTTGCTGTAACATAAAAAGAAAATATTAATTATCATTTGCCTAAACATTACACTGCAGTGATGTAAGTATGTATTTCGCCTTGAAGATATTAAATTCATAACAAACAAAAACTGTGCAACATGGTTTAATCTCAAATACAATGATACGCGGGAAATATATTCATGGGATGAAACGCAAGTCGAGCGTAAGAGATAAATGATTTTTCACACAAAAATATAATGCATAAAATCTGACTCATATCAGATGCACTATATCAAAATTTCTAGACAATAAACACATCATATTATTCGCTTTAATCGAAACAATCAGTGCCGAACTAAGGAAAATCGAAGCCCTATACAATGTACTCATTGCCTAATGGCTAAATATTTTTCTATAAAATCAAAATTTCATTAGCTCATTTATTGATTAATCTTTTATTAATAAAAAGCATACCAACAGCTATGGTCATTGTCGGTACAGTAATCCCTCGAGTTACGTAAGTAACGCGTTCTACGAACTTTTACGTAACTGGAATTTTGCGTAAGTAAGAGTAACTCCATAAGAAGCGGTATTTACTCGGGATATAACCTATAGAACTGAAAAATATATAAAAGAATATAAAAACCAACTGTATGTACAGTCTGTAATGGATGTTGAAGACGCAAAAGTCAGAAACAGGTCCATACGCGTTACTAGTTCTCAGAATTTTCATTTTAGGAATTTTCGAAATTTATTACGTAATTGCGAATTTATGTAAGTCGCGTATTGCGTAACTCGGGGGATGACTGTAAGTATAGGCAAATATTACATTTAAAATAAGTGACCGATTCCAATCATAATACGGGGTAAAGGAGAAGAAGATAAAAAGTTACAATGGTTTTAAAAGGCCAGTTATCTGACAATAAGAGATAACATTATTTTTACAATCGCTATTGCTTTTCAATAACATCTCTAATGGAGCGTTGATACTACAATTTTGTCTGTAGATCTAATACGCGACGCTGATATGAAGGCGATCCTTAACGACAAAGCTGTTATCACATTGACCGGTAGGTGCAATTTATCTTAACGGAGTATTTGTCATAAAATGTTGACAACTAACTGATAACTCTAACACAGATTATCGACGTCTTGAGTACATATTTACTCACTTTTAACTTATTATACGACTACTAATGGCTACTACTGCCATGAAACTTTAAATCTTATCTCAACGAAATTTAAAACCAATTTCATCTGGATAACCAATAAGAAATAGAACTTTTAAATGAATTTGTACAAAACAAAATCCATTATTCTGCTTGATATTTGCCGAGTATTTATGTGGGTATAATATGAAGGAATATTTCATATTTCTATTGTACCGCAGATACGACAAATCAACTGAGGCTGTACGCAATACAAAATCAGTATATATATGACAGTACCGTAGATGAACACTCCACTCTGTTGCCGAGAAAAGTAAAGAGATTGAAAGGCAATGTCCATAAGCGTACTAGTGAATTTTTTGCTGGGTTTCTACGTTCAACTTTAAATCTTCAATTAAAACGAACAATATTGGATATTATTTACTAGGTACGAAACGTTAATTTCCCTTCGATATTATTAATCTTGATTCGAGTAGAAGTGAGATATCTGCTTTTGTAAACTTATGGTTCTGTACTAAATAAATGAAACTTTATTTCAATATTGTTTTATTTAATTGCTGTTTAAATTTAAACTGGCCGTACATTTACGACTGAAATATAATTTCACAGGCTATAAAATTTACTTTTGTAACGTGACCAATTTTACAACTACAATTTCTGCAATTGTATGTATGTATATAAGCAAGTCCAGGCGATATCGGCGTCCATGCTCGTAAAACGTTAACTGGCGTCTGGATCGATTTGGCTCTCGGAAGCTGCTGAGAGGCAGCGTCGCAACGGTGCGTGCATAGACTCTTCAGTATTATCAGCGCGCACTTCAGATAAAGGTGCACAAAGGTAAATATTTTTACTGCTTTTTTTATCGAAGATTCTCAAGCGTGCGATGATAACTCAAGCATATGCTGATAACACATCAGATTATGAATAAATTATGTTGAGAAAAATATCGTATTATGTAATAGGACAGTTAAGCTTGGAAGAAACAGTTTTTGACACTTTCATTAACGCGAAACAAAAACACATTGAATCACTTCTATTCTAAGCCCATCAAATCTGATCCTTGCTTAATAAACAATATCGAATATTCTACTGTGATACTCATCTTTAAATGTGTTATTACGCATAAGATTAATGATCATCATATTTAAACATAACAAATTGACATTTTTTATGCAGTCATGATTTAAAAACAAACCTTGGCAATTATACACACGGATGTACATTCTAATCGCTTATATTTTATCGAGTATTTTATGCTTCTGTTTATTATTTTTTTAGTTATCTAATCATGTTAAAACTTACTATACAAGTGAAATAAACTACAGAGAATTCAAATGCGAATCTCGCTTAGTTTGAGTATTAGCTTATTCCATGATTGGATGATCTGAGAAGAGAATATTTATTATATTTGGTAATTGAACTCGACCTAATTTTAATGCAGATATAGCAAAACAGATTTTTCTTAACACATATTAATATATTTTTTTTATGAAATGTCACACAATGTTATGAAAGTTATGATTCGTTTTTTGATATGTAATAAATATGTTCAAATACAATTATCAGAATATAGCTGACTAATTTTTAAAATACCATCTTGAACAATTAAATATTGTATATTTATTTATTACGTTATATTATTACTATTTCTTCCATATTTGACAGTTTCTTCCAATGCTTTACTTTGCTTTATACACATATAACTATTTAATTCAATACTGTGGTATTAAAGAATTAAAGTTAAAAGAGCAATTATTACTAGTTACTGCCCACATATCGCGGTAATGTGTAAGGTTACGTTTTATATACAACTGACGACACCAGTACTTCTAGGGTTGTAAAAACGTTAAGCTTATAGTTTATTTTACGAGGTCAGTAGGTTCTTTGCAAGAAACATATGGGGACATTCAGAATCAAATAACTAGGGAATTCTACCAATGAAAAGTCTTCTCTTTTTTAACAACTGTCAAACTTGTACATGCACAATTAACTTCAAAGCCTATCATATCATGGATAAAAGTTAATAGTGTATTGCTTGTGTAACTGTATATCTATACTAATCACTTTTTTAAGTTCTGTTGGCAATAAATGTATCAATTTCCAAACGGAAAAAAATATGAAAGTAAGCGAAAACGATGGAAATATAAAAAGACAGTTCTGGTCTGTTTAATTTCTGAACTCTGTGAGGTCTTTAAACTTGACGTCAAACATTTTGATCAAAATTCAAAAACAGGTTCTTACATAAACATAACATTTCATATGCGAAAGTACATCGCTACGTTATGTTACGCGTAGAGAGTTATTTTGCTTAATTGCCAGCAATTAACAATTAATTAAGAGGACATTTAAGACCGCACGAATGCACGATGACCTTCGTTTATAATTTCGTGAAAGAAATATATGTATACGAAAAAATGTACTACAAATAGATACAGCAGTATATTATGTCCATTACGTGTAACAGATCTTCTCATTTATTGTCTGTACCAAATGTAAACAAACAAATTTTGCTAAAAAAGAAGTTATTATTATTAAATACATGAACCCTATTGCATTTAGATCCATCTAGCGGCCAGTAGCTACGTGATGATATAAGAATTGTAATTTACAGTAAAATATGCGACACAAATTCTAGTCAGAACACAAAATAAATATCAATAAACTCGTGTATAATTTTAATCTATCGTTCATTGGCTTTTGGAAAACTACCGGACGACCAAACGGCAATTGATGGTTATTGGACAGGTCAATTAGGCCAGTTTATTTCATTGACAGAACAAACAGTGCGGACAAGGGAAGACAATCATGAAGAATAACGATGACATGTGATCTTGTAAAAGGTGACATGTTTCAACCGCGCGAAGCGTCACCTCGTCACGGTAAGTGTAAACAGTCATGTAGTGTAATTACGTTATGTAGCAACACACACGCTCTCGCGTTACGTATGTGAAATTATACGCTTGCATTACTTGTGATAAATTATGTTAAACATCCACTTTAATATGTAGTTTCACGTAAACAACTTCATAGTCTAGTTCGGATGAGGACTGCACGAAATCTGTGTATTATTATATTGTCATCATTTCTAACTTTAATTAAAATTCATCATTCAACTAATTCTTTTTTTGCCATTTTTTTCTAATTTAATAAATATCTACTATTGTGATTCTCAATAAATTATTATTGAAAAATGCGCTGTTGCCAGTTCTATACAGCAAATTACTGATCAGAAGCAATCAAGAGGAAGTTACGAGAATATGCACATACATACAGTCAGGCAGAGACAAGGGAGGGAAGGGGGCTTTATTAAAAGCACACTAGCACCAGCTCACTCACAGCAGCCCAGCCTGTCCCCTCGACATTGAGGCGGCTACCATGGCAACGCTGCGTTAGAACGTGGTGCGTCCATCTAGTACAGGATGCGTAAAATGTTCTACACACCAACAACGCCCAGTGAAATAGAGAGCTCAGAGCATGTGAATAGCCACACTATCTCGAAACATAATTACTGTATACCTGAACGTGTAGCTCTAAAAATACCAATACACAAAGGTCACTATTAATAATCTACAGAGAAGGAATATGAAAAAAATATGCTTCTTTCCGCTTATAATCTATATACAGTGAAATTCCTTTAACTCCAAATCTGAAAGGACCACGACTATTATGGTGACTTACAGAGATGTATATTGGTTCATATTTCCAATGGATTAAAGGACGGTATAAAGAAAATTATTTGTGCACTTACGTATACCATAAGATATTATAATACATTTACTATACACCTATGTATTTACATAGCAACAAAAACATCATCATTACTGACAAATTAAATTAAAAAATAGATTTTAAAAGTAATGTACAATAACGAATAATCAATATTGACTAAAACTCTCAACATATTACTAATTCAATAACGAAATTGAAAGTTGTTATTCATCGGGAGGAATCTTCATATATTATGTAAAGAACATTAAATGTTAAAATAACACTACATTTGTAGATATATGAAGAAGTCGTAGTCGTAATATTTAATTTTATTTCTAATAGTGCAAAAGATCTAAAATGTCATCAAATTTATTTTTATTAGACTGTGATTCTATGATTGTACGGTCCAGATACACATTTAATTGTACCATATACCTACTATTATTTAAATATGATTTCCTGTATTCTAGTTTATTCGTCACAGTCTGATAACACAGTCTGTGTGTTATACGAGAGCGTATATACAGGTTTATATGAAAATTGTTTAATCCAGGACTTAAATTATAAATAACTAACAGATAAATAGGCTTACCGTGTTCAACTAATCGTTGATTATATGAGTAAATAAAGCAGTTATTATGCAAATATACAAGAATGGAATGAAAATGGCGTAAAATATAACTGTACTAAAAATAATGACTGCTATTCACTGCTTGATTCTAACGGCTCTACTAAAAAAATCTTCTAAATTTGACATTGTTACTATGAAAAATTGTGTATTTTTATAGCATTACTTTAGCAACAATTTAGTAGCACTTGGTAGATCCGTTAGTGTCGAGTTGTTAATAACAATCATTGTTATTTATCGTTAATTTTATCTTTATATCAACGAAGAACTAATTTAAAATACACAAATTGGTAAAACGATTACCACAAATTCCTATTCGAATTTAGATATGCTTATGTACGTAAGATTAGACATGGTGGTTGTTGAAAAATAATGGATAATAAGACCAAGTTAGTTACACCATATTATATACGTATGTATGTACGTACATGTATGCCACTCGTGTTGTTCTGTTCATGAGCTTGATTAATTTAATCAATTTTAGTTAAGCCAGACTGCTATATTTAAACACAGTACCAGTGAGTGTGTTACTGATTGTTAGATACCCTCCATACACATGTACGTTGACTAATGTTGTAATTATGTAACGTACTATCAGTATCTGCACGATACTAGAAATTAATCTGTCTATATTACCCACAGTGGTGTAGACAAGGTTTGTTCATCTGACTATTTTTGCATATGGAAAATTCGAGGAATACCACCATGACATAATCAGCAACATTTAACTGAAAATTAAACACACCACCAAAAAAAAAAAAACTACGATGATTATCATGAAATCATTGATTTTTAAACAAGTTTCAGATACACTTTTACTTAATGACAAGGAATTCTATCTGCCAGTGGCGCTACCAGGAATTTAAGAAACATAATGCAGAAAACAGAATTACATATTATAAATAATATTCACAATACATTTGTGTTCACTTAACGTACACAATGCGTGCAGAAATTTCGGTACGGTAAGTGAACGTACGTTAAGTGGACAGTGTATTTTGGGTGTATTTCCGACGGGTTTGTGCGATGTGATGTAAGTTCGTGCGGATAATGAGTACTTAGTACCTAAGTCGTAAATAATCATGTACGTATTATCGAACATTCATTAAAAAAACGTACGTTAAGTGAGCGCTGACTATTCAATTAAATTTGTTTGTAATACATTGAAAAACTAAAATTGTGTTACAGTAATATTTTCATTTATGCACAGCATTGTAAACATTTTTATTTCGGTTAAAGGTGGTGCCCATCCACCCTCGCCACCCTGGGTGCGCCATTGCTAATCATCAACTAAAGTACGGATGGATATATCTATACATGTGTGTATTCATGCATGGATGTGTTGGGTTAGTAACGCCTGTTGGCTCTAAAATGACAGGGACAGGAACGGGCTTAGGTCAATGATGGATGTATAAAATATACACACAAACACACAGTGTGAAACTGGTTTGTCCAGTTTCGACAAACTCCGTCTTCACACGATGGTTGCTGTTGTATGTATGAAGCAGATAGGGCCGAGTGTCCTGCAGAGGAATGTGTGACGTCACATCGCAAGGACGTATTCGCATCCATACACACGTATGTATAGGCAGGTATGTACATACAATACATAATTATATACAGGTATGCCCTCAACAACGAAATACCAGCACAGACTAGATTCATGAAACTCTATTCAAAATAACACATTCAGGTAAATGTCTCTTTGTACCTAAAGTCATATGTTTGTTCACATTTGCTTATTATGTGACAGGATAATTCGAGATATATGTACATTATCCGTGATTCCAATAAGCGGCGTGCACTGTATATATATATATATATATATATATATATATATATATATATATATATATATATATATATATATATATATATATATATATATATTTGAGTTTCTGTTGCATGAATCATACAATCTACCAACCTGCCATACTCTTATAGAATTAGGGAACATCTGAATAATTATTAAATATTAAATTAACTCACGACCTTGTGGATAACAGTGTGCACTGT
The DNA here is from genome assembly GCA_963422195.1 of Carabus problematicus. Classification (NCBI taxonomy): domain Eukaryota; kingdom Metazoa; phylum Arthropoda; class Insecta; order Coleoptera; family Carabidae; genus Carabus; species Carabus problematicus. The sequence goes on from OY728586.1 coordinate 8,436,169, forward strand.
TAAACCGAGACTGTCGTGATTTACATACACATTATTAGGCTTTTGTTAAATATTGTTTCATAAATGTTTAAACAGCAGAATAAGCTCAAAGTTAACTTAATTATCTTTCTTGTTGAAAATAAACTAAAGTACAATCAATTTTCGATACAAGTACGGATTTGTGAGAAGTATGAAAGTACTTTAATATTGACACACACATACATAACTTAATATTTGTACATTTATTTTGTTGGACAAGTGCCAAAGAATTTATGGAATTTCCTACCAAAAAAATTCCTGTCCAATGATTTACAGTCCACGTATTATTTTGTTTTTATTTTCACATTTCGAGGATTTACACATATACGTAATTAGTCTAAACTGTACTAGACCACAACTCTTTATGCGGAACCTGCTGCAACTAGCAAATATTTTTCAGAGACAATTTTCAGTTAAATCGAACTCACTCGAATGTAATTATACAGTGGTTTTATCGGTCTCTAATGATGCGTGCACGAGACAAATCAAAAAAAGTAAACACGTATATATGTACAGGTGTATTGCAATATGAGCGATAATAATTATTTCATAAGATCAACATTCACAACAACGTAAATATGTATATGTATAAACACATATAAACAGCGAGCATACGTAATTAAATAATAAATGAAAAATTTGTGGAATTTTCCAAGTGAAGGACATCCTGTTCATTATTGCAATAATAATTTTTCAGATTTTTATTTAACATTCATGAATTTTACTTTTCAAGTGAGTAGATTTAAATAATCACATTTTTGCCAAATCGTATTATAATTTTAACAGCCGATGAAGTTCATATTGAGTACTTCTGGTTTAGTTCAAGGCCATACAGTGTTGTGTAATGCAACACTGTGTGTACATGTGTTGTATATTGTTTGTTGCAACACACTATGGGCATTAAATGTAAATTTTTCATATTCAATGCGTCAGTCACGTAAAAATGTATGGGTGTCCGCGCCTAACAAATTCCTTGCCAAACACATTCTAATTTCGGTCAAGCAGACAGGAACAGCACACAAATGGTTACATAACAATCTAATAGTATATACTAGTATCTATAATTTATATCCGATGTATTTTGTGCTCATATTTTACGTGATGAATAATGACAAGTTTCATTTCGTTGATTGCCGCCGTCTGGAGAAATTGATCCTGTCTAGTTGATTAAATGTGAATAATTAATTAAATTGGAGTTTCATTTTCTTCAAGAGAGCGAGGGAGGGAGAGAAAAAGTCAGCACTGATGAAACCTTTTTATTTATTGTTATGGCCACGGCCTTCTCGATAATAGTACAGCAATTTGCTGGGTGGAATCTACAAAATGTTATGAATTGGCTCTCTAGATACATTAGCAATTCAGAATTGCTAATGTATCTAGAGAGCTGGCGGTGATTTATTAGTAAGCTTATATTACTGCGTTGTAAATGTATGCAACCATGTACACACGTTTTGTATTGGGAGTTCCATAACATTTTCATTGTGTTACATTTGTTAAACATAACGATAATCTAATAAAACCGTATAAATTGCTTGTAGAATTTACTTATCAACGCGTCATGATATATGATTAAATGCAAGTATTTCCCCGTGCCATTACGCACCGATGCATCTTGCATATTCATGTAACCGCACATTCATACATACACACGGGTACGCGCCAGTCATCTAAGCGTACTGTCGCCGCGGTGACCGCTCCGTAACTCACGTGTCATTTCTGTTGCGTAGTCACATACAATACGTACGCATGAGATACTTTATACATGTTTACTACAAATACGCACCTATATTATATTCATGTATGTACCATAGAGAATACATGCTTGGATATAAACATAGAAACCACGGCACACATACATATAGCTACATATAGATACATAGTATATACACGAATATAAAATACATACATAAACTGTAAGCATACAAATTTATGTGTTCTTGCATGCATATTTCATATAGCCACAACAGCATATATAGACAGCACACATACAAGCTTATATAGAGAGGCTTGGTTTCACCTTGAACGTGCCCCTGTAATATATACATGTAGCAGTGAGAGTGCAAATATAATTGGTAAATTTAAAGTGCCCTCATTGTAGTAATAGTACCAAGATGCACCTGCCCTTCTGCCTGGACACATCTGTATTATATAGTTAGAACATCATTGCTAAAACTGCAAGTACAACACATCGAAACAAAAAAACATTCAACCTTTAAGAATAGAAAAGTATAAACAAATTTGTTTTTAAGAATTAATTTACAAACTGCAATCGTGTTTATACTAAGATGCCACATTGTTAAATATATATTACAATGAAGCATTCCTGGGTAAGCGCAACTCTAAATAAATTACCATAACTATACATGTTTGTTTATGTAACATAATAAATTATAAGCTTACAGTAATTGGATTACAAATTCATGACAAATTAGGCTGTTTATAATAAGAATCACATCTTTTTATACGTATATTGACTTATAGAGCGAAACATACATACATGCATAGCATTCGACCAAAAATTTATGACAATCAAATGATGATGGTAATGGTAAATACTGTATAAATACTAAACCGGATATATCAATTTCCTGTTTCCGGCGATTGTATAAAAATATATTGAATGTGTATCTCGCGTATGTTTGAACTGAATCCAAGAGAAGTACAACTGATGCAAAGGCCAAATATCGAATATTCGAGTAACTTCAAAAAGAAGACAGCTTCACATACAATTGTATCTTAATTAGGGAATTATTGCTTCCTAGTACGATTGTAAACGAACACACAACTATTTTGAAATACTATGGATAAAATTACATTATTTAGTCTAAACAGGCAATAATTCTTTAAAGAACATAAAGTTGTTATCAAACACAGGTTTGAAAAGCAAAAACAAATCATATATTTACAAACACAACCATAAAATATGTTATTGTATTCAACTAGAAATAATAATGATTGTAATTAAAGAACATTTACTAATTCGTCATAATAATCAATTATTATATAATTATATGCCTCTGCAATTATGACTCATCATTAATAATCTCATCTTCGTGGCCTTGACTATGTTGTTTATACGTAATTATATTAAATACCTCACCGAAAAGTCCGAATTACACTAGACAAAATAATAATATTACACACCAGTGATGAGAGGGACAATTAAATTGTTCTCAAATGACGTATCTTTATCAGGTGAAACAATGACAAAATAAAAAAGTGTTATGTAAGTTTGAAATTAACTAAATTTATTCTCATCAGCAGTTGCTCAGTATGCATGAGAAAAGACTAAAAAACTTCTGTTGTTATATATGCTACATCCAAGTCAACTAGATTAAAAATGTGTCATACATTTCCGAGAATGTCGCGAAACAAAAGTGACATCAATATTTATGTTGGAAGTCGTAAAAAATTGTTGGCACATGTATGATTTATGTACATGCATAAGTTTATGTACACGTACAACCCACGATAATTTAAAATTGCAATATATGTCTACTAACTAGCCAAACTCTACCAACCTATCAAAAAAATATTACTTCATATATTTTATTCAAAATCTAGCGTAAAAAATTTCAAATATAAAAACGATACCAAATTCACATTTTTCTTTTAAATGTCACCTATTCGTGCGAAAAAATTCCACTGAACACGAAATACGCATTAAAAACTTCTTATACTTTTATTTTTTGCGGCAGTGGCGACGCGTAAAGTTCAACAACACTGCCACCTTGTGATGCGGTGTGTGACTAAATATAAACATACGCACTCTTAAAAATCGGAGCGTTTCTCGCGCCGATATACAGCCAGTTGTAAAAACAACATTGGTTAGTAATTACTCGTGCAACTAGGTGTGAAAAACAGTGACAGTCAAAATGTATGTGTCATGCTGTGTATAAAACAGGCATCCCATGTAGTATGTTGGAAATTCTATTCACATAATAGAAATAGATGAAAAAAAAAACAGTTTGTAATTCAATAAAAACCCTATTTTAATTCCAATCGAATATTTTTCACATTAAATAAAGTTTTTCTAACATGTTCAATCTTGTATAAGATAACACTTTTATGTATCGAGAGAGTAAAAAAATATAATCACAAATTCTTCAGACATTCTTCCACGAAGAACTAGTAAAAACTGCAATCTGGACATTCTTTTGGCTCTGAATAATTTTCCTCGAGATCATTTTTTATTATAAAATATGCAATATGATTTCAAAACCTAACCGCGGTTTAAATAACTATGGCGGTGATAACAAACGGTAAGTGTAACTGTATCACTCTAAGAAAAAAAAGCAGTTTCTAATTTTGGTTACAGAAAATTGGTCTTGTGTTCTTGGAAATAATAAAACTAGTTTTTATTAAATTCATTCGTTCCATGTATGATTAAGTTACAGTACGGTGCTGATGGATTTGTGCCTAGTGCCAGAGGTAATATGTGTTATATAATTAGAACAAGGTTTAATTAACCAAGCCTCGAGAAGTTAATTGATTCGCAGCTAGCGTGTTGTATGGCCCATTCGGTAAGAATCATATATACATCTAAACCCGTATCGTATTAAATGTTAACAATAAGTACAAATATTTAATACATTGACATTCTGCATTTATTTATGCTAAATGCTACACGAAATATAGAAATATTTTATTGTAGAATTATTCTGATCATTTAACATTTTTTCTAGATTTCCTTTTTTCACAATTTATTCCGTAACAAAAATGTAGGTCCGCCGCAAGTTATTTTTGCAAGTACGTAGAACCGAGCGACTCTAGTAATGTAATAAATATATTTCCAAAAATAATCTAGCTGTGCAACTTTTCGCAAAAAGTAAAAGTACTGACATTGCCAACATATTTTTTCTCCCCAAAATTACCTTCACTTTCAATGCATATAGCAGAGAGGCTCTCCAACAGTAGTGTAAAGTACAGTTCTTCTTGCTGGAATGTTTAAAGTTCACTGTCGTTCATTTAATACAGTTAGAAATAGTTACAAGATGCCGTCGTTAGGCGGCGCCCGTATCTCAGTTACGATAATATCGAGAGCTCTTGGCATAAATATTCGTTAGTTGGACCCTTTCATCAGTACACAAATATCCATTAACCGATTCATTCATTTAAGCTGTTGTTTCATCATTGCGATGTTGACCTTTCCATCTGATACATAGTTGCCAAATGTACCATCATCCATCTAACATATGAACATGAATGAACAGTGTGGCAATGTGTCTTGTTTTATTTTCGAATGTTTTGTTTTGTTTTGTCACTAAGGTCTTAAGTATCACGATTTCATTCCATTTTAGTGATGATTAAGTTAATTTTGATTCTACTGCTTGCAGAAATAGATCCTTTATAATTTCAAAATTAGAACAAACTATAAATATTTTAAATAGATTTAGCTACTTAGAAGTACGTAACACAATTTTTCAATTTAGGAAAACACTTTCACCTGGAAGCAATTTTGGAAGATTACATTTTACGCTACGCCGTTTTTTCGCACGAGAAAACGCAAAATCAATTTATCCACGGAGAGTATATTTTGAATGTTGTAATATGCGAAAACAAATTTCCTGTGAACAGTCGGTGGTTTTTTTTTTTTATCAATTTCGAGTTCAATAATCTAGCAAGCTGGTGGCCTTTTTTTCTCGACAAACGATTTTTTGTGGTATCAAATGGTGCAAAACTAGATATGCAAGTATGCAGAGGTCAAAATATGAAAACAAATATATATATATATATATATATATATATATATATATAAAATTCGCACGAATATTGTAAACTAAATTAGCAGAATTCAACTTTTTGGCGTGTTTTAGTAAAAGTAAATATTGTTAGTAAGTGAAAGGAACTTACTAAATAACACCTAGTAATTTTCACTGTGTGGGAACTTAAAATTCATTTACATTAGCACTGTGTTATTATCGCTTTAATTGTTCTACGGGTTTCTCAGCTCATTTTTCAAGTAAACAGTCAGTGGTACAGTGAGAAATCAGTACTAGGTAGGGCACACGATAAGTTCAGTCCACATTCAAATGGTGTAATTGCGATAATGCTTGTTGGAATGCAAATACCATCGAATCAATAAGTACTGGTTTCAGATCTAGACACCTGAAGTACACTTTTCAGAATTTAAGAATTGGACTGATTTTGACTCCCGACTGTGGAAACCAGTAGAGAACCGACGAAGTACGTAGGAAGTGACTAGACGATAATTACTAATTATCAATCCTTCCGTGACAGGAAATCCATTAGTCAGTCCCCCCCATCAAATCAGATTTGGAAATCGAAATCGATTTTATTCACATTTTTTTTCACTCTCGTATTAGCTAAACGCCTTTCCCTTTATAGGAAGAAAAAAATAGGACTCAAATAAAAAATTGCTATTAATTACAAAAAAATAAGATACCGGTGACGGAAATATATGGATGTTTAAAAGGCAATTATTTTTTTATGTAATAATTTTCTTTGAGAAGGTAATAAAATGCATTTGATTGTTTTTCTAAGCAATAATTCCTAGAACACATGCTTTTCCATATAGAATTACGAAATCTCCTCATGGACACGTGATGATTTGTGTAGAAATAATTATTACACAATCACTTTGTGTAATATATGTAGCTACATCTGCGAGTTCGAATACTAATACTAAATACGGTAATATAGTGTTTAGAATCTACATATTTGTGACGTATAACGTTGTTAAAAATACCGCGTGACAACAGAATATACGCATCATGCATTTTCTAATAAATAAATTTAATACCAGTTACAACACGACAATTATATTTAAAAACTAATAAATACACCTACTACTTCGAAGAAAATCCTGTTGACAAAATTTCAATCGTATTAAATACTATTTTAGCGGATGTAAACAAAATATTTTAGAAATAAACATTCGTAAGAAAATGAAGCGAGCCTATTTCCGATCAAGAATGTAGATATGAATGTGGTGCGAAGTTTTATAAGGGCTGTGAATGTATTGTTAAGGGCACTGCATGAAGTAATGCAACTGTGACATATTATACAAGTCAAGATCATATTGCATGCAAGCAGTGTTGTCGATTGCGGGACAAGGACTTCGGCCAAGGCAAAATTTCACGTTAAAAAAAATGTTTTCAACTCGCGTCTAACATTAGTTCAAAGACAAAACGTTTGGCAAGCCAAATGGCATCTTGCATATGTTTTGGCCGACTCACTAAAATGATATGGTAGGAAGCAATCACCCGTAATAAAATTACATCAGAAAGATACACTATAAAAAAAAAACTAATAAAACATAATTTCTAAGTATTGTAACTGTTCAGTTTAGACCAACAAATAGAATTTCACATACAATTAAATCAATAATAATTGATTAATTAAATTAATATTCATTTAAAGAATTAGAATGTATATTTAAGAGTAGTTTTTGTATACAAATATTCCAGCGTTCGATATACATACCAACGATAACCGTGGTTACAGGCTCCTTCGTCTGATTATTACCGCAACCGAGAAAATCCGACAACGATAGCGACGAGGCGATAAGTTGCCGTTTCTCCTCGAAATTTAGGTAATCTAAACTATTGCTCCTTTGGGGTGCAACAATTGCGACCGTTTTGGTCTTGGTTGGGACAGGGTTGCCAGATTTCTCATTGGGTAGCACTTGGGATGATGGCACAAGGTAAACACCACTCACACGTATCGACATATTATAACAAAACACACACACACACTAAAACACAGCACAACAATATGTGCAGTTTTCAGTTGCGAACTGTTGACGTTTCGAAAAATCGATACCACGAGACAGAACAGCACACGGTGTGAAAGAAGAACTGACGAGAATATACGTCCGCATTATCATCAGATGTACCTGAACACGCACTTACGCACACACCTGTAGGTGTTAAATGCAACGAAACACATTCCACAAGTATCACCGCATAACCTCTAAAATTGTCACCGAACTTAACCAACACACTATAACACGTTACTAATGTGCAATTATAGAAGTCATACACTAACACATAATTACGTATGTGTTTATGTTGAACATTTACTAGAGAATAAATATGATGCTTTCAAACGTTGCTTCACGTTCGTTCACGGCTAATTCCAACTGACAACTGACTAAGCTCACCAGTCCGAGCAAGGCCACGTTCCCTCCACATTAACATCGTCTACTGTCGTAGCGCCCTTGCCCCCGCACAACACTTCTCAAGATGTGTGCAGTACACACGCACGCATACACAAACATGCACACGCATGCATACTACAGAGCAACAGAACCCAACAAAATACACTGCCATTGAGAAGACAGACGTTTTATGGGTTTACGAAAGGAATATCATGCGAATTAGGAATTAAATTTCGGCAAGGTTAGCACGATATAAACTTTATATCGTCGTGCTAAAATATATGGACGAATCTAATTGCTACACTTAAATACTGAATATAAGAACTGTATGTATTTTAACAAAACAATACTGAAAACATATGTACGTACAGTGTACTGTTCTGTTAAGAAAATACAGACGTGTCAAATAATGATCAAACAATACACAACATTGTATTTTATAGCATCAATGCATTTTACACCTACATACATCCGCCCTTAACGATCTAATCAGCGGCGTACTTTTATTTTTCTTAGCAGGGAACACTAGTTACCTACTTCTATACAAATTCATGTAAATTAATGTTTGTATATTTTTGCGGCAATAACTTAAACATTATAAAAACTAATCAAATATTATGTAGAAATAAATTAAATTAAAAAATGTGTCTAAAATATATGTTACTATTTGTCAAAAACACATTTCAAAATAAATACTTATAGCACGTTTATTGTAGTTATTATAAGTACACATATTCTTGTAATGTAAATACGAGGGTGGCTATGAAATCAATAGTTTCTGAATTACTCATATACAGTCCCTTTTCCAGAGATTTCTAAGCCACTTCGCGTAGATCAGAGTTGTATTAATTTTGTTTTTCTTATTTCCTTGACAGCGAAATACTATTTTAAACTTCACATTTGAAACAATGGTCTATATTTGAGAGCAATTTTATAGAATTAAATTCAAAACTAATATTAAATTCTATAATGTTACGTTCTAGCTAGAGAATGTAATATTGTTTTCGTTGTTTATTGATCCTTGCAACTTTAGTTTCCTTTGTAACCAACTTTTATTTTTTCAAAGTACAATATGAATTTATAAATTACAGGATACTATTTGTAAATTAAATACAATACCCCTCGTGGTTTAAAAAACTCGCGATGTAGCGATCTGTAGACAAGCTACATTATTTTGAGTCGTCCGGTCAAAATTACCTCCACCACTGTTCCATGTTGGTGCAGATGGTTCACCATATCGGGAACTGATATCACACATAGGCATGTTTCTATATAGATCGATAAGGATAACACTACGCACTTGAAATTAAAAAAGGTGGGGTGTGGTAAGATAATGTAGTCACCTATATAATGTCACTATGGTATAATATACCCCTAATGAGAAAAGTGGATTAAGGTGAGATAGTGTAAAACTTGAAATATTTGTAATTTCAGTTGTGTGATAGCGACTTACGACGTGGTGAAGCATCTGTGCTTCTACACAAGCGTGGTACAGGGGAGGGAGTAATTTCGACCGGGCGACTTAGCGTGTGTTCTAGCACAAACGACTAGTCGTCAGACCAGTCTCATTTCACGAGTTCGCACGAACATACAAGTCCGGGATTTACGGAATCGGGAAATCGTAAAACTGCATTAATTATTATTACAGGTAGGGTAGGGATATGTACTGTATTCTAGGGTATAATAGCCAAATCTATAAATTGCACTAACAACAAATGTATTGCACACAAGTTTACCACAACGCGTTGCAACGTTACGAACTAAGAGTAGGCATGCTCGTATCAAGTCGTATGCAGACATCGTGTATCTTCGGAATGGAACTGGTGTGACGACTAGACTCTTGTGTTCTAGCTTGTCTACAGATCGCCACATCGACCGCACCTCTTCTACCGCGTGAATCTTACTGATTGCACACACATAAAAGAGTATGTACGTATTGAGTGTAAAAGAAAAATTTGTAATATACCACATATTTCCTGCATGCGGTCAATAACTTATAAACTATTTTACAAATATAAATTGCAGTTACATCATATTTAATATACCTATAGTTATATGAAAAAAATATGCGAACTCAGCATATTTTACATAGAAAGGTGAAATATTCTAATTGATGCCAGTTAATTGCATTAACATTCATATGCTTATCCGTAACTAAAGACGAGACGTAACTTTTTAATTTTAATTAATAATAAAACACACATTATAATGTAAAGATACATATGTACGTTCTAAAGGTAATAAAAGTGTGTTTTTATTTACAGAGTCAACTCTCCCTCTCTCTCTCTAGGACAGAATCTAAAGGTAGTACGTACCGATAAAAATGGTCATAAGTCAGAGGGAGATTTAACTAACAACAAAAAATTCATTCTATTCCGGTGCTGGCGGCTACTTCCGGGCCTCGTCGTGCTAAACAGGAAACAAAAACTGACGCGTTGAAGAAATAACCGCCATCTCGGCATGACATATTACTCTGGGAAACATACCAGTGTACACAGACACGAGGAGCCCTAGTCTATAGCTACAGACAACTGCAGTGCCCGTAACATTTCATACCTTCTTACTTACTTCTCAACTCTAATAAACTCAACTAACAACAAAACTCTGTTTTTGACAATATAAACCAACTTTTTCTTTTTTCTAGACTTACCTATGTATGTCGTTGTAAACAATATAATTTAACATACACAAGATAGAGCAGCACTCTAATAATGGAAAACGATTGCATGTGAACTGTACTAAACAATTTCACAAATATTTGAAAGTACATTGTGTTGTTACGATTCTACTATAATCTCAACTATGAATGCCTTACATACAGAGCATTAATTATAATTGTTTTGTCGCTAACGCGCAATAAAATAAAACTACATTGTACATACATACAGAGGAGAAAGTATACCGGAAATATTAATATATTTAATTGTATGTGTACGCATATGTAGGTACGTACGTAAATGTATGCATCTAGTATGTGCCTGTGTGTATATTTGTATAACAGTTTGAACGTATGTATCTATCTATGTATATATAATATGTATGTACATATTTAGTATTCATATGTATAATAGATATTTAAATTTAAATATCTAACACCAGATATTACAGTACGCAATATGAACGTAATTTACACGGAATCAATTAAAACTTTAAATGCATTACTAGTTGTTTTCATTCAAATAAAGTAACAGCAATGAATTATTTATACTAAACTACGTAATAACAATAGTTTGTATAGTGTATTCCACTTTCATATTCCTCACTACTTGACTTGTAATAATTAGTTTATTGAGGGTGCTATATCCTAACAATACAAATTCTTTGAAATATTTCAATAGATAATTATCCCCAAATAAAATTGTAACCCCGTTCACTACTGATTCCAGGAATGAATTCCAGTAGCCGTACCGAGCGTGCAGTATTCCACTGTATAACTGTTTTCGGTCGGTATATTCAGACATACAAATACCGGTTACCAAAATGCACTCACTTCACCTCTGTGACAGTATGTCTGAGCATACCGATCGAAAATAGTTATACAGTGGAATACTGCACGCTTGGTACGGCTATTACCTATTAGGATTCATTCTTGTGATCAGTAGTGAACGGGGTTACAATTTAATTTGGGGCGAATTATACATACAGTAAAGTCGCGATTTAGTGAACTCTCGATTAAATGAACAACCCGATAGAGTGAACACTTAAATTTTATCATTGCGTCCCGATATAGCGAACAACCGTGAACCTCGATATAGTAAACTATGGTATTTGCGATACTTCTCTGGGGGATCCCACTAAATATGAATCTAGATGGAGCGTAAACGAAAATACTTGAATTTAAAACAAAAAAAATAAATGCTTAATGTCTGGGCAAAGGAGAATGTGTGATCGTGTTTGCTAGTAGAATATTGCAGTTTGCTCGTGTTACATCATTTGCGACAAAAAAATAGTACAAATTAACCTGAAAAAAAAAGCGTAAACAATCCAATATTACTTAATTTTTTTCGCTTCTGCAATAAATAACCTTTTATATGTACCTTCCCATTACATAATACACGTATACATAATATTATGTAATAGGTACATGTATTTTTTGTTTTTTTTTTTAATTATTTTATTGTAGATTTTCTTTTGTCAATTGTAGATCTTGAGAAGAAGAAATATTGAATCCAAAATGATTGGAATAAATGACTATAGTTCAAGATGATAACAGATATGTGACGTTTCGACCAGATGGTTTTTGGTCATTTTCAAGCAAATAACAAAATTCTAGTGGAAAGAAACATAAACAAAAATATTCTCTAATATTTTTCAAAATATTTTTGTACTTTTTGAGTGTAATTCTTCAGAGATTTTATTTATGTTTGTTTCAACTAGAATTTTGTTTTTTGCTTGAAAATGACCAAAAACCATATGGTCGAAACGTCGTATATATGTTATCATCTTGAACTAGTCATTTATTCCAATCATTTTGCATTCAATATTTCTCCTTCTCAAAATCTACAATAGACTAAAGAAAATCTACAACAAAATAATAAAAAATCATCTTTATGATTAAGTTTTGAAACAAACAGTTCACATTACCTTGAACTAACCATTTTGGATTCAATATTTTTCCTTCTCTTTTATTATTTTACATATACATACATAATTCTGTTGATTCAGGTATCTAGAATATAAGTTGTTTCTCAAAATATCTGAGTGAGACCAGAACCCCGAAAATGTAAACACCCCTAAAAAGTGAACAGGCTTGGCCGGAATTAGTTCACTAAATCGCGACTCTACTGTATATTGAAATATTTCAAAGAATTTGTATTGTTAGGATATAGCACCCTCAATAAACTAATTATTACAAGTCAAGTAGTCAGGAATATGAAAGTGGAATACACTATACTATTTAAGTAGTTGCTTTTTCGAAAAAGATATTCATATAAAAAGGTTTGATATGCACTGTTTTATGACGTATTTATATTCTTATCGTGTACTTTTTGAGTTACGTTTCTTGCTATGCTTGTATGTTTGTATATGTGTATGTACACATATCTCTGTGTCTGTATGTATGTCTGTACCTGACTGTATCTATGCTTCTACGTATACCTGTACATGTGAGTACTGTTTAAAAATTCACAGATCCCGTAGTCAAGTAGCCGAGAAGTACATGCTAGAATTCTCGTACACTGAAGACGCCTAGACACATCTCCCTAAACTTGCTACTTGAAAACACAACTTACTACATACGTACTCGTCAGCCACCACTCGACAAACTTCATCCAACTACACGAAAGCCATACCGCGCATACCCATTCGCATGGAAGTTACGGAATAAATGTCATCCGATTCCTAACGCTTTGAAGATAGACAATTCAAACCGCAAACACACTGCGATAAATCACTTTAATACTTGCGTTTTATGATAGAGAATCGGTTGTAGTAAAAATTAATCTACTACAACAACAAAAAACATCCGTCAAAATATCCGTAACAGACGGAATTAATTTTTCTTTGAAGTTACACAAAACTCGTTGATATATTCGTGCGATTTCGATTTAGAGGGCGATAAATCATAACCCTAATTGTAGCGCAACACACACCACCGTATCATCTTGATATTAACCCAACCCAAATTACATTGAAAGGGTTTTTGCTGTGGTTGCGATGTTTTTTACTCAATTTAATTAGCAATTAACTCTGGATTTAATAAACAAACGCAAAACATGCGTAGTCGCACGCAAACGGCAAAGAAACTTATTACCAATACGGACGGCAGTGGCGTGCTGGTAATTAATTCTCTGTGAACTTTATATCTGGAGACCATTCTTTTATAAATATTTCAAGTTTCCAAAGATTAAATAATATTGATATTAAAATATAGTTATAACGAGACCTTGATTAACGAAATCACCAAACTCAGAAACATGTTGAATACAGCACCACACTGAATATGGAAGTGAGGTTAAGTAGTATGTACAGTAATACTCCGCACAGTACGGTTAATCGGTTGCCTTATTATTTGAATCCACACTAATCGGGGTATACTATATATACTAAAAATAATAAGTTTTAATTGTCGCAATGACACTGTGATCCATTGGTTGAATCAAGGAAGTCGTATTTTGTGGAAGAATTGTAAATTTCACGTTTTGATTAAGGTCACAGAGATCACTTGGATGACCTGGAGCAATAAAAACAATAAAAAAATTGATTTATTAAAAACCGTACTATAGCGAATCCGTCCTGTACGAAGCCGCACTGTGCGGGATATTACTGCATAATGTAATGAGACTTCTCGTTATTATCCAACGTCATATCCATGCATGGCACGTACCGTACGCCATTCACTTGCAAGCCTATTCAAATCATATAGGTACGTACATATTTATTCAAACATAACATTTTGTATAGCCAACACAGAACTTACACACTTTCATGACAATACATAATTTATTCTGAATACACAGCAAGATTCATTTGCTGATCAAAACAATAAGACGGAAACAGCTAAAGAACATGGGTTTAACAATACAATGCATTCGTCATAAACTACGTTTTATGAGTAATATTCTGTAGAATTACTATAATATGCTACTTAACACAGAACAAACTTCAAACATTATTTCCTCAATTATTTTCGGATGAATAGAAACATAATTTCAATTTACTATGAATAGTTATAATAACTTTATGATAGTCGTTTAAATAAAAACATTCTTCGTTAGTTATAATTGTTATTAAAACTACATATCGGTTTCGATCTGTGGAACAGCAATAAGCTTAGGTTAAACCTTACAGCGTATACAAAAGCATTTGTTTATGTGGAAATATCTAAGAATGCTATCTATATTTGTCTTCACCTGTTCATTTATCTGTATATTTAATGATATATGTTCGATATAGTGATAATAAATGACTAGTGACCAAAAAATAACTCGTTTTCCCGATAACGGAAATACGTATATCTATTGTATTGGGACTAGAAAACAATTAGGTTAAAAATTTATTACATCATTCATACGTAGTGTTTGTAACAATAGCTCACCATTTGTTTTGTCCTGATCAGCTAAACACGTACCTGGAAAAAATGAGAAACGTATATTAATTTTTGTATGTGTTTTTATACAGGAAAAAGACGTTTAAAAATAACTTAGATTATAGTCTATGCATCCAAGCGAAATATACCTTCAAAAATACGAAGGGGTGTCTGCAACATTTTTTTTCGTCGAAAATCTTGTTGCCAAAAATAGTAGTACAAAATTTGGCTTGCACATATTTGATGACGCGTCGCGACGGTGCCATGGCGCGTCGCTATTCTCGACCACATCGCTTTCAATTCTTGGCGAAATGCTCTCTCTTGTGTCGTTTATTTTCTCTGTCTATCTATATCCTACACTTACATACATACGTACATACTTGGTTGTCGCAAAATATGCGCTTGTCTTTGGGGAAAATCGCTTAACTTCCTGTCATATATAATTATATTATCATACCAGAAGGTTTTCAAAGTTTCCTTATAAGATATTACATTATAGTGAACTTAGGTGTAAGCATGTAGCCTAACTTCATGTCTGTAAGCAAGTGACATTATTACAATATATACAGTGATTACATTAAAAATTAACTGTATCATACGTTTTTCTTTAGACAAACTTTAAAGGAAATGTATATACACTTGACTGTAAATGAATTTGTCTGGTTTTTATCAATTATGTACTTGAAGTACTTGATGCACTCGTAAGTAGGTGTGAATGAGCCTAAGAAAGACTTCTTTGTTTAAGGTTGAATACTGCAATGAACTCTATATTATTTTCTTTTTAAATCTAAAACAGTTAAATCTGTCCTATAGTATTGTATTTACGCATATACATTCATGTCTCATTCCATGGATTATAATAACCTCACATTTCTATTTTTGACAGCCAGACTGCACACAAATATTTTTAGAAACGCCTGTCAAGACTTAATTTGCATTTGGCTAGTCGACATTCTTAACAGAAGAGAATAATAATGTAGGGGGAGTGTGGAAAACATATATACACACATTCAGATTAACGATTTTAACTCTCCCGATAACAAAGGAATGTTAATTCCTCCAACGACCCTCCAGTTGACGATGAGTGTTTAACGTCTGCAATACGCGTCAAATGGGGAGGGTGCTACATTTAGCGAAATTACTTTTGTCTCTTGACGTTATTGTCCCATGTAGGAAACGAGAATGATTAACATCAACAACACTCACCATCACTCTCACATTGTATTTGACGATAAAATAAAAAATGTAATTTCTCAAATGATAGAATATAATTATAGTGTTTAAGCTCGAGAGAAACATACAACATTATATCTCGTGATGTTATTCAAAAAACAAACAATACTTTGATAAAAACATCAATAGTCATGTTCAAAGTACGTAAGTAAACTGATATAAACTATGTAATACAACACAATTATCATCTCTCGTGTGTCATATGTTCAAAATACTTTCAAAATCTGCATTGTATTTACCAAAAAGCCAATGACTCTAAAGCCTACCAGTGCCCAAACACAGAGACAAAATAATATAACTGTACAATATTGATAGAGATGAGAAGCGTTTGATGCAGACGCCACAAACCAATGTCTAGTTTGTCGAGAGGCCAGGATTAATTAAACCCGTCATGATGACGATGGAAAGAATTACATGGGGCGAGCACGTTGAAATCGATCGTCCATCTTGTCGCCACTTTAGCGAACAATGGCACCAGTGGCCTGCACAATTGGAAACAAGACGGAGGATGTTGAGGTCTGAGTGGATGCCACATCACACCACATCAAACGCTACTGACAATGAAACAAGAGAGTGCCGAAGGCGTCAACTACTACGACATCCTCATCTTCTTCCTCCTCATCTATAACTACCCTACTCCATACTCATACCTCATCATTGGATCGCATTCCAACAAATGAACCGTACGATCATTTTTCGAAATTCAATTTGCTATTTTCGTCTCCCGGCTATGACGTTACAAGGGAAGACATGAGGTTTGACAATATTTTCACACTTTTGGGTAAGGGAACATGTTCGAACGCTTTGCTATTGCGGATCCTGCTAGTAGCTTTATACTAAAATTGATACTTATGCATTCACAATATAACAATACTGTCGACTTGGAATCTATATTCTTATATTCTGTATTCTACATAAATAGAAATAAAACTAAATGTTTCTTTTTATTGTACCGCTGTTCTGGACATTTTAAGTTCATTTTCCTTTCAGCCATTATTTGTATTTTCGCTTTTACACTGCGAAAAAAGCGTTGAATAAAAAACAAGATTTCCAAACAGACCGTGCGTAGCAGACGCAGAGAAAAAAGTATACATGATACGAACTGGTCTGCTTTATTCAGACATGAGGATTAGAAGGAGAATAATTCTGAATTCAGAAGGAACACAACAAAGATACAACACAAACACAAAGCAAACATGATTGGCATCTCTTAAATCATTTGCACTCCGATTAACACAGTGAAGCTAGATGAAGGTGATGCGTCAAATGACGTATATGAACTAAACAAAACGTCGTTCATTAATCATACCAGTAGTCACATCAATGGAATTATCTGATACATTCTCGTCAATTGATTCTAACGGTATGTCCTGGCCGCAGATCGAAGTACGCGCTGAATTGGACGCAGAAGAAACAACAGAAGATGGACGCGAATTCTGTTTCTTTTTTCGCCACATTTTCAACACTGAATATTTTCACATTTTTTCCACACACTGAATCAACTCATGCACTTTGTTAAAACGAAATGTACTGAATAAATTCCTTATCGTATTCTTATCTAATTAATATAAGAAGATAATTACGGCTGTGATAACGGCACACGCACACAAAGTACGAAATATTTGATAACATTTTGTTTGAACTTAAACATTACATGGAAATACGTTTTACCGTTTGACACTAACCCGTTTGCACCCATTCTGCACGGAGGAATTTTAAATCTGATTGTTTGCACTGCAAAGGTTTCAATATTGTACGTACGTCTTCGGTAAAATGAATCCTGCATTTTTCCATTCTGCAACGGCAAAAGTTACATACATTTGAAGGAAAATATTATTCTATCGTGCCCAGAAGCCTTTAAAAGGAATCATGTATAAGATATAAGATTATAAAGTAGTAATCTTTTAATCTAAATGTAGATAATACTCAAAAAGGGATACAATTGCACTAAAATTAGTACATTTACATTGTACAGGCACCGATCATTTAACGTACGTTCGTTAAAACGTATATGAATATTTACGACTCTGTCCGTACTAAGTACACATTATCCGTACGAACGTACATCACATCACACAAACCCGTTGGCTCGCAACTCGGGCAGTGCGACATTGTGCATTGTTGTACATTGTACATACTTGTATTTGATTTCTGTTTGAATAATGTCACGATCTAAATAAAATATACATAATTGAAATACTCGGGCATAAGGGACTTCATTGTGTATTTCATATGGCGACGTTATTGGCTACGTTTACACCGTAGACCCAAATTCGACCTAAACACCAAATTCGACCTAAAACCGCTTAGTCCAGTAGGTGTAAACACTACTAGACCAAATTAGGTCGGGCCTGATTTTTACTTGCCCCGACCTAAAGTAGGTGAGGACTATGCGATTCTTTCAACGGTGTAAACGGTCAAATACTTTGGTTATGAGAATTTTCACTAGATTTCACTATTTCCGAAATAGGCATGAGCTGGTTTGACAGTTTGCACAAAGATTAGTTTTAGGTTAAAATTGGTAAAAGATTATATATAAGGAGATGAAAAAAATTAAGGGTTCAAATTTTTAATTTGTGTAATCAAAAGAAAATAATAATGGGATTTTTAAATCATGGGAAAACGATATGAAAGATATATATTTTTCTACATTCATAATTTTATTTTTCAATAATACGTGCAAATACTGCCCAAATAATTTGCTCATATCGCTTTTACGGAAACCATGCCATATTATTCTATTTATAGCATAGATGGCTCTCATGTCTGTCTAGATGGGACCAAATTGCACCTAAATTTGGTCCGGCAAATTCTTAGTCCGCTGCGGTGTAAACATGTTTCTTTTTGTATGAGGCCAAACCTAGCTTGGTCCAGGACTAATTTAGGTCCTACGGTGTAAACGTAGCCATTGACAAGAAATAACACACAAGGTACTCGTATAGCATAAAAGTACGTTCGTATGAACGCTGTGTACATTCGTAAGAACAAAGAGACGTGTGTGTACCAAAAAAATGGTAATTCACCGTCCGATTAACGTACGTTCACTAACCATACCGAAATTTGTGCACGCATTGTGTACGTTAAGTGAGCGATGGCTGTAATTGAAAGTGATGTACTAATTTAGAATAAAACATTCGTAGAACAGCGAACACATTCATGCAATGACCTTCTTCTGTGCAATGTAGTTAACCGAATGTGTGAAATATAGCACAAGTAAAAGCTCGAAGCAGACGTCTGCGAATTGCAGATCTATTTACGGACTCTTCGAGACGCCCTTCATTTCCGCTTGTGCTCAGAATACACAAACATACTTACGTATATACGTATATACTCGTTCGTACCAACATTCATATATACATAGATAAAATTCGTCCGAGAATTCGTTAAAATGTCCTCAGCAGAAAATTGCTTTAATTTATTTGTACCTACTACAACATTGCTTTCACGCCATAATTATTAATGTATCAATTATTATATACATATTATGTTTCATCCGAATCATCTATTCGACATTCAACGTTAATAATCGCCTAATGTCAAAATGTAGAATACTTAATGAAAACTAATAAAATGAACTTGAAGTAATTTAGCAAATAGCAGCAAATTTATCGTAATATACTGGACGTGCTACATAACCTCTATCTGGTGCACATAGGCACCATTTCAACCCAGTGGCAATGTGTTTAAATTTTAGAAACTCACCCTTGCACACCGTAATTTTTTTATTGCCATTGACACCAATCCCTCAATTCTAAAGTACCGCGAAGTACACGTTCAATTGCCAAAGTCCGAATAACATGTCCTGATTTTAACCTGACATTCCAGTGACGTTCGGCGATGTCGATTTCTCAAGCGACAGATGTGAACATGGGCAATTCGATAATCAAAGTGCCATTAGTGTAAACTACAATTTTGTGGCTATTGGTAATTAACCGACTATTATTACTCGTTAAACAAATTACCATAGATAACTATGGCAGTAATACTCGTTAATTAACAGATTGTTATATCGAAATTTATTAAGCTATTTTAACTTGCTGAATTTAGCAAATTATTTTGCAATGAAACATTATATAGAGGAGACTCAGGTAATACAGTGACACACATAATTCCGTAATAGTGTGATTTTCACATAATTCGGGCAGGGAATTGCTGTTTAGTAAATAATTTCACACACGTACTTTTTGGGTGCGAAACACGAATTTCTTTTAGTAAATTATAACAAAGTTTCACATAGAACAGTAAAATATTGTAGTGAACAGATATTTAGGATCTTGATTGGTAGGGGTAATAATAAATAAAAAAATATTTTTTAAAAACAACATTTTATTAAATTGCACCAAAAATAAAAAAGCGTGGGCATAAATGTTCATATAAATTGGACATTAGAACATTTACGCCCCACGCTTTTTTATTTTTAGTGCAATTTAATAAAAGCTTGTTTTTAAAAATAATTTATTTATTTATTTTATTTTATTCTTTTTAGTCTTTAGGTGACTGCGTAACAGGATCACACCTTCCTTGCAATTAGATAGGGAATTACACTGATAAATACTAATGTTATACATTGACAAACATAGTTATAATTATAATAAATCACTTTTTTGTAACCACTTTTATTTTATTAATATCTATATCTTTGTTCTACATTCAAAATGCGAGACACAACTGTCAAAAAAACGTCGTATTTCTGTTGTTACCGGTGCTAAGTCGACTATTCACCGAAAACTTTCTATCTAGTAAATACTAATACATAGATTGATCTTCTTTTGTTAAATCCCCCCGTCAGACAGACTCACAAGTGAAACTAAATAAAAGCTTGTAATAAAAATAGTGTTCTTAGCACTACTATCCCGAAATTAGATATAATATCACAGAATTATAGTAATCAACTATGGTATATGAAAGCTTATGTGCCAAAAGAGTGAAAGAAAAAGAATAATTCGAAAGGACGATTTAGTAGAGCAAGGCCTTTGTTTTGGCATAATGCTTGTCCATATTTACTTTTTTTCTACAATAAAACCCACGTACAGTCGTCAGTATCTCAAAGTTAGACGAGACTCCTCCATTATTGTCAATAATCGATGCGGTATTGTCTACAATTTCACGCTCTGAAAACAACGTTAGTTCAGTATCTTCTTGCAATATTAATTCTTCACTTTTCCTACACGTTATAACAGTAAATAATATCAAAGCTGCCCGTGTTATGCTGGGGGAATATGCTATTAGGAACATAGCGATTTTAGGTTATATTTCTTCACACATGTCATGTTTCCACTGATGCAACAATACATTGCACAACACTGTACATTGCTTAGTGTCTCTCTCTCTACATATACATATATTGGGTATTGTATGCACGTGTGTGTTGAAGCTATATAAAGCGGATCAATACCACAAGTTGTACTCTCTATCAAAGTGGAATCAGAGTATCAGTATGGCCCCCCTAACATCATAGCCGGGATGCGTAACATATTTTGCATGCATTACGCGCCATAGCTGTCATCTCGATACATTCAAGTACCTACATAGGGTTCCAGAGGATGCGACAGAACATCTAAATATCTAATATATTTTCCACTATTATTTGCAAACGAAAATTAAGAGAACCAGTTGTTGCGTTAGACCTCGCAACTACTATACACTAAAGCCTCACTTAACGCTAATTCGACATAACGCGGCTTTTCTAGAACCCAAAAAAGCGCTAATTTACGATTTGTCGTTCTAACGAGGTTCATGAAGACAACATTACGGAAATTATGGATAAATTTATAGAAAATGGCCCAGTATTACAATGACCTCGTTTAACGCTGTTTCGTCTAGCGCTGGAACTTATCCCCCCCACGTTAAGCGGAGTCTTACTGTATTATCAACTGCGCCCATGTACTTAAATCGCATTCTAAACTTAAAGTATGTATTGACTTATGTTCGAAAAGAAAGGGATTGCAGAAAATTTGAATAAAGGTTCGATGTGGGTAAATAAAAAAAAAATACTAAAGCCTCGTAACTTCAAAACAAAAACCAATACTGAATTTAGCTTGCTTCCATTGCGTGTATACCAATTTTGAATACAATAGAATAACAGTTTTAAATCTATATAAATTATTGGAGCAAAACGAGTAGGTATATATTCTAATAAAATAAGAATCTAACCAACAAATTAGATATTTCTAAATTATTCAGGTATTCTGAAACTTGATGTTAAATCCAGTCTAAAGTAAGATTTTTACGAGACATTAATTACACATTTCACATTATCGTTTAGCGTGTATTAGCACTTGAAACAATACGATATAACCTCACATATTTTTTTCATGTGGTAGCCCCGCAGAATTTCGTTTCGAACTGTTTTAATCTTAGCAGTACATACACCAGCAGCTCCGTACAAAATCTACCCTCTTAACATTTACACAGCTGATAATAAACGCTCTGTTATTATTGTTACTAATAAACGTATAAGTCAACATACAATACATATTTGTCAACTTGTACATGTAGTTTACACTATATACATATAGGTGTTAACGCACGTACACAAAATACACATTTAAATATAATCGATAATTGCAATTGTGTCAAAAACTGGGTGATTACCTTGATATATGGGAAACTCTCCATCGCTGTGACTATGCGTCAACATCGAAGGTGAATACAGACGGAAATAGGAATAAATGTTGCTTAACCTTATACACACACACTCACAAAATAACAACAATAATAACAATTATAATAATAATAACAAACAGAAGAAGAATCTAACACAAAACACTACCCACTGGATGTTTGAAAGCAAAAGCTATCCGTCATGTTGTCTGGCACTGTACATTTGTGTTATGTTACGTTATTTCTACGTCATTCGTACCCGGATAATATTGTAATATCTTTCTCGGTACAATGCACACACATATGTGACTTGGTTTAAGAGCTGACACTATACAACTGTAGGTCGATGTTACGACGTTACGATGGCATTGCACACTGAACCGGCTCCACGAAGGGATGCTGCGAGAGGAATACAGCTTCCATCGGTTGAGTCATGCTCAGTTCAACCCCTGACTAGAAAATAACCATCACCCCCTCTCCAGTCCGTCGTGCTTATTCCAGAATTCACAATTGTGCCCCTGTGTTCCGATTTATTGGCCTACATTCACGTTTTTCCTTGCGTACGGTCCTGATAAAGACTCTTTCGTCACCCTTTTTTTTGTTTATTTCACCCGAGTGCGATCTCTGAATCAATCGGTGGTATTGGACTATTGATTTGCAGCGAACCGGGCGATATTCAATCGTAAAATTCTATTTACAAATTGGTAAAAGTTTCGGACGAATATAAAAAGTTTAAAGATGGTTAATTAAAAAATACTTCTACCATTGCTCATTACTGTTTACCCGTTTTATTTTTCTTTAATTCTCCATAATTTACAACAACAAACAAAAAAAAGCGTCTCACAATACATGTTTAGTTTAAATGTCAAATAAAATTCAAATATACAAGTAGCAGTAAATACAAATGTGAATTTAAATATTAATGAAGTACCTTTTATTTAACGGTCAGAGAGAAACGCCATTTTATCAAGAATAAGCAAGTCCTTAATTACCATACTATTTCCGTGTTACTTGCGTTTGTTTACTACGGAAATGCGGAAATGAATATTTAGTAATAATAACAAGCCTAAACGCATACCGAACAAAGCGAATTATTTCGCACGCTCTCGCAAGGGTCAAAGGTACCGCGTATGTATGGTCTTAAACGTGTCTTTATGCTTTACTACCAGTATGGTGTAATTCTGTGATTAGAGAAACCATGAATCGACATAATTATATTTTATAAAATAATTAGCATTGAGAATTCTAAATTATAATTATTACTGACCCCAGTGAAAAAAAAAACACCTACATCACTGTATATCACTATACTATGAATCAAACTACATCACTATATAAAACAAAGCTTTATCGTACTAATTATGTATTCGCAGGTGGATTTGATTTGTGCATTAAATGCTTATTAACAGCTATTAATAGTTTTAAAAACTATTTTTATGAACTCAAAATAAATTAGATTGTATAACATTGAAAATGACAGATAAAACAAGATTATCGCTTAATGGTGACTTCATTTGATTTTATATCTACGTAATTATAATTGATATATTTAAATAATTATTTTAGTAATATTTTTATAAATTGTTATTTAAGCTTAAGATAGTAAAATACATTACTTTCTCTCACAAATTTGTTATTTCATTTGATAAACATTTAACATATCGATGAAGTAATCTTCGTAAAGGCAAGATCAGATAAGATGTTTCTCAATGTCAAAAAGAGTGACCCCTGCAACTCGCTTCACACACTTGTAAAGACATTTCTCACATAAGAGTAAATTTTTTATTTCTTTTTAGCTCTAGCTGTATATCTAACATTTCTACTTATAATTTTTAATAAGAGGAGGGTCATGCAAAATTATATATGATTTCATAAATTAGTATTTTCATCTTATGAAAAGATATTTCTTATAACAAAGAACTTAAATTTCGATCAATATAGTCAGTGTTGGGACTTATGTTTGCTATTGGCATCTGCCAATGAGCATCGGAACTAAATGCAGTTTTCTACTTACCGGCATCCCCATTATAACTAGCATGATGATCAGGCAATTTTCCAGTCGTCACCGAACCGGTTGCCTCGGGTTTAACTGAATTTTCCGTCGTATGGGGCACATTATCTGCAAAGAAAATTATTTCTGACATTACATACATGCAACAACAATAGAATACCAAGTTTTAAGATCACCAATCAAATTTGATTCAAACAAACCGCTTGATATTGGTCATTTTGCAACGAGATCAAATTTCACTGCTGTCCTTGGAAACCGAGTAATACATACACACATGCAACATATAAATTTGTATCATGCAAAACATCATAGTAATTAGTTACTAACAATTTCAAATCACCGGAAAACTAAATATCCTGTTTCGGTTCAATATTGTGACTTCACGTTATCATTCAATTCGATCATAGACTACACATACATTAGTAACACTATTTTAAAATAAAATAAAAACACACAAAAGATTTAGTTCAACAACTTTATTGCTGAAATTATTTTTGACATATGCTAAATATAAGTGTGTATGTGTTAAAAAAGAACAAATTACAAACATGCGGCATATTCATTTAGCCTTACATGCTGCGGATAAACACATATACACACACACAAAAGAACATCTATTCCATACGACTACATCAGGTAATCAGGCACATATCCAGTGGGACTGCCCGGTTGTATTTCCTTGCGATACTCTTCCTTATATCTAGAGGGCCACGGATTGTCATCAGATGAAGAAGCATCAGGAAAGTCACGAAGAAAGACGTGTTTCCAGATTTTGCGATCGTATTCGTCCAAACACTGGTGCAAACGACGGCAAGCCATAGATAAATTCAGCATATCTTTAACAGGCAGCATAACAAACAGCCGATACAACACTTCGAAGGGTAAATCTTGTAGAACGGCATTCGCAATGCCTTCTTGTTGTAGTATCACATCTTTGGCTACGTTACCCAGCTGTGTTTTGAACGTATCGGACAGCGGTGTCAGATTTGCAAATTTCTGCGGCATTTCTTCGCTGTTCGGCTGAGGCACGTACTTGCTGTAAAGGTACTTGGCACAACCAATGTATGATTCTTCGTTAATTTGAATGTTTACAGCTATGCCATCGTCTAGTTGAAAGCAAATCAGCGAACATATATGAGTTGGACACGGTTGTAATATGAAGTCAAATATGTATAAGCCGGCATCGGCTTGTTCAAAATGTGCTTCCATCAGCGAATCACACACGAGCAAGTGATCTTTGTGAAAACTCACGCTGCCATCGTTAAAAACATCTGACATGTGTAACGGAATGAACCCAACCTCAATCATCAGAGTGTACAGAATAGAAACGAGTAAGTCGCAGGGTTTTGTATCATTGCCACCCACACGGGTTAAATTCTCAATAATGCGACGTAGATTTGGCGGGATTTCTTGCGTAGAACTCTCACAGATCATTAGAGGACACATTGCTGAAAGAAAATGTCACTGATACTATTCAACGTAATTAACCTGTCAAACACACACAGACAGAAATGACTGATCCCACTTGAATATCGCGCCAATTTTAGCCGGCCAATCAAACGCGACAACAACAGAACCACACGCCTGTTGCATTCGGGTAAAATGTCAACATATGCACAAAGAATCAAGTGAAGTTATCAAATAACCCGTTCCAAGCCCACGAATCAACCCCATATGTATTATTACGATAGGATATGTTCTCTCTGAATTGAATATTTCACAATATTCCCATAGTTCGTAGATGAGTCATAACTTTTTTCCAACTCTGATGTTAACCTTAACCATTTAATTGTAATGAGAAGACAAAAATTCTGCAATCGATGCAATATCGTTGTCCATGTAACTGTACAAACAGTAACTCATCAATTATAAACACTGTAAATTGACAAGCGCGTTTTATAAAAACGTAACCCCTTCAAATACCTCAAAGAATAATGGATGAATTAAAATGTACTAAATACCTTTTTCGTTTTGTTTATCTCCCGATTCGTCCATACATACATCCGTTTCGCTTTGTAAATTAGAATTTGTTTTAACTATCACTAAAGTGTCACTGCGTTCAGCCATGTTTCTTTTTAAACTTCCGTAAATGGCAATAAAATAGAAGTTTAAATGTTTTAACTCGAGGATTGAACAATAGATGGAGCCACTATTGTATATTTATACGGTGGTAAATGAATAGTCAGTTTTGTACATAAAAACAATATTCGTACATATTTTATAAATTAAATAATTATGGCAAACTAACTATTTGTTTAGGATACAGGGTTTTCAATAAAACATACATGCATATAAAATGAAAATACAATGCATACAATAAAAAGAAATTTATTTTATATCAAGATTTATTAAACCACAATTATACACTATAATGTCCATATGAAAATGATTCCATAAGTCTTAGAAATTCCTGAAAATATATAAAAAAATATCAGTATTGATATACCCATGGGTGCCACAAAGAAGGGTGTTATATGTGTACGTACTTTGCAACAATTCCATCTTTCTTTGTTAATCTGTTGATACAATCGTCAGATTCACCCATACGGCGAATAGCTCCGCACAGGGCGTAGGACTTGGTGTTTTCTGTCATACGGCCTGTAGTAGGGTCCACTTCAGCCAAACACAACTGGATCGAGGCATGATCTTTCGCGTGGATAATTCTGTTGCTCGCCGAGCTTTAAACACATATATTGTACAATGTAAACCAACTTCAACAAATCGAAAGTAGAAATATAACATTCACTAAAAAACTAATGCAAGCACAGAATGTCAAGATACACGTGGTTTTATAATATTACCATTTTCTTGGGAAGTACAAGTCAACAAATTCACCAGCGTCGTTCTCCATTGTTGGTTTATTCTAAAACAAGAACAATACTATGTTAACTAATGAATAAATACACAACAAAAGTTATTTAATAAATAATAAGTACTCACAAATATCAACCTCACAAAAATGGCTTCTAAAGAGAAAAGAGCAAGTTTCGTATTTTGCCGTTCGCGGCTCTGTGTGCAATCTGTATATGCAATGACGTTGATATCTGTCGCCACCTAACGCATGTTTTGTGAACTGTACTTAACATATACTGCGCATGATTAGTACATTTTAAAACCGGCGCGAAGGTAAACAGTTCAATAATCGTACATTCTCGAGTCACGTTGGTGTAGTGTAGTGCAGCCAGCGATCCGCTTTCTGCGTTTTCATTGAATTCTAAAAACTCTGGCTACATTCTCACCTGGTCTGTATTGCGTAATAGTAACAGGTGAAATTAAACATTCTTCAATTCGATCATGCAAAATTAGCTACTTAGTGATTCGTGTGGCAGTGCAGTGCAGTATTTGTTGTGTGATATTTGACAGATAAGATGTCGTTAAAGGTATATTGGAAAAATCGTATTAGATATGTTTGAATTAATTACACCTATATTACTAGTATGTAAACATTCACATTTCTGTGTCATAATGAAACTAGATATTTGTAATACATTACTGTCTTTCTACATTGACATTTTATACAAAACGTCATTAGCCGTGTTGATATTTACATATGACATTTATAGGTCATCACGTATAAATGCCGACGCGTTTTTCACTATAATAATTTTTCCAGAAAGAATCTCTTTCCGATGTA